>JARHVA010004591.1:695000-1320000 GCA_037957365.1 Torreya grandis
TAGTGTGTACATAAAAATAATGGACTATGATGTTGTTAGTTGTTATAGAATTTACTATAATTGAATTTACTTACATTATAAACATGCAACCTAAGTATATATCATACCTAGTTGGTATAAATTGTACTTGTTATGGTTATTATTTAAGTGATAAATAATATAGTGGAGATTTATTCACATGTTTGATGAATTAAATGTATGTATTTGTATTATTCCTATATTTGGCATGTTTCATGCCTGCTAATAAGAACTAAATAGTATGAATTTATTGGTTATATTTATATTAATCAAATCTCTCATTGTTGTTACTAATTAAGTAATGAGATGGACTTCACTAGCTTACTTAGCATCACCAATACCAGATGAAGATAATCTGATCAAGTGGTGTATATGAATTTCAATAACCCTAGAGATCAATAACTATTGAGAAATTTGGCCAAAGTAATGTTTAATAAAAAACTTAATTTTATATGTATGATTTATATGTTTTTGCGATATCATGTTAGAATGCATTTCTTTATGGTACACATCATGTTTTAAAAATCTTACAACACATGGGTACTAACTTATTTCTTTGGATTCCTGCACTGTCACTATATACCCATCCATAAAGGGAGAGCCATTCCCTAATGGGGGATTATGTAGGGGATCGATGGTCCATGTTTGATGTGGAAAAGCGCTTGGATGATGCTTTCCCTCCCCACAATAGTACTTATTTGGAGACTACACTTGAGATAACCATAGATATTTGAGTTTGCGGAACTCATGCTCTGTAGAGCCTTGTACCTTTTATTATATTTATTATTAAAATATTATTTATGATGAAATTTAATTATTTACTTATTGTACATTGACAAAAGTGGTTATATTATTGTACCATCCATGGCTAGAAATTTGTATTTACTTTCTATATTTAGTTGTGTTTTGTTTCATATTATGTTAGTGATCAGTAGTAGGTAGATGTTACATGTTTATTTTATAGTTAACATACTTAGTGTGTTATAATTGGGTCACTAATTATATTATTATGATGAAATTTAATGAGAGAATACCTAGATTTAATTTTTTCAAAAAAATTATTGTGTTATTCTAAGTAAATCCTAGTAGAAATTTTACATGTGGTATTAGAGTCAGGACTCAAACTCTGGGACTTAATGAGTCAACTAAAATCTCCATATCCTTCTATTTATCATAAAATATAATGATGTGAGTTAGAATATCTAATGAGGGTCCTTTGAATAGAAATAATAAAAACCCTTTGTTTTATCTTAGCCAATTTACTGCTGAGCAAGTAACAAAGTTAGATCAGATTCTTGTAGCCATGAATGAGACTAGGAACCAAATTGTATCCCTAGAATAGGAAATTCATGGACATAAAGAAGAATACCATCAATATGTTCCTAAAGAGCATCGTACTAAGCAAGAATTACCTCAAGATCAAATACATGAGGAAGTGCCTCAGGACATGAGAGCATGTATAGCTATAAAATTGGCTAGAGATATAAAAAAGGTGAATCCACCTAAGTTTGATGGAACCATTATAGGAGACAGATTAAGCATGGTTGAATAATATGGAGAAGTATTTTGATATTTCAAACTACTCTAAGGTCACTAAATTAGTTTGGTGAGCTTACTAGTTAGATGGTGAAGTAGCTATAAGGTGGGCCATCAAGAAGTTAGAAATGAATCTTAAATTGACCACCACTACATGGGAGCAGTTCATGACATTGTTTAGATCATGATGGCTTTTACAGCTATACTTTGACCAAAAGCTTATAGATTTTTAGATTCTAAAATAAAGAGACCTATTGGTGAATGAGTACTAGGAATAGTTCACCAAACTTCTAAAATATGTACCTCAATATCAAGATGATGAGATGTTCATAATCAAGAATTTCATTATGGGATTAAAACCATATATTGGTGGAAAGGTGGATGCTCATGGGCCATCTACCATAGACCAAGTCTTTGACAAGGCAGTCAAGTAGGAATAGAAGTTGAAATCTCTTGATCAGGTTAGAGATAAGTTTAATAAAAAGTTTGGAAGTTACAAGACAACTTTCAAAAAGAACTAGAATCAGAGGAGTAGATACTCTAGGATTCAGTTCAAGATCCAAAATTTTAGATTCAATAGTGGTACAGGTAATAGAAAACTAGATAATGGTTTTAAATCTAGTTTCAAAGGAAACCAACAATCTGATAGGAAAGGACCACCTAGAGGTTGCTTTATTTATGGAGGTGACCATTTTGCTCATGAATGTACCCAAGATAATTCAAAGAATAAAAGTTATACTTCTCATCAAGGAACATTTCAGAAATGTATTCATATGATAGTTGATAATCGATAAGCCAAATTCCAAGCTTCACCCATAGAAATATCAAGTATTTTGTTTGAACATCTAGTTTCCATTATGATAGATACAAGGGATACAAAATGTTTTATAGCTCCTAAAATTATAAATAAATTATATAGAAAAGCGAAATTAATGGAAAATGCATGGTTGATACAATATGTGAATGAGTCAAAGGTCAAATTAAATAAGTGTTTAGTTCAATCTGAGATTAGGTTACCCAAATTCACAATAATATTAGATCTTTATGTAGCATTGCTAGGTTCATATGGCATGATCCTAGGAGTCAATTAGCTTGTGAAGCATAAATTTAAGGTAGACTACTACCTAAATAAGGTTGAATGTCTAGACAATTTTGGAAATTAGTCACAAATTTAGGGTAAAAACAAGGAATTGAGGCTTAGGCAAATTTATAAAATATAACTGAATAAGGATCAAGGAAAAGGATGTCAAGCATTTATTGTCAAGATAAATGAAACAAAAGAATATAAGGAACCATCCCTTGAATATTATCCATTCCTTAGGAATTTTCATGATGTGTTTCTAGAGGAATTGTTAGGATTACCTCCTAAATGAGAGTTTGATTTCTCTATTGAATCATACCTAGATCAAACCACAGTCTAAGGCACCATATATGATGATAACCATTGAATTAGTTGAATTGAAGGCTCAACTCTAGAAATTCTTGTTAAAAGGGTTGATTAGGCCAAGTGTGTCATCATGGGGTTCACCAATTATCTTCATCAAGAATAAGGATGGTACTCTTCACCTTTGTATTGATTATAGAATGTTTTATAAAGTAACTATCAAAAATAGGTATCTACTACCTCATATAGATGATGTTTTCAATCAAATTTGAGGGGTAATAGTATCTTATAAGATTGATCTTAGAGTAGGATATCATCAGTTGAGGATTAAAGATGAGAATATCCCAAAGATAGCATTTAGAACTTGATATGGGTACTATGAGTTCATAGTGTTACAATTTGGGTTGAAAAATGCTCCTACAACATTTATGAATCTAATGAATAGTGTGTTCATAAATTATTTAGATCATTTAATTTTGGTCCTTCTTGATGACATTCTTATATATTCTAAGAATGAATAGGATCATATTCAACATCTAGAATTGGTTTTTCAATGGTTTTAGAAGCACAAGTTGTATGTCAAGTTATCTAAGTGTGAACTTTTTCAAAAGAGAGTGCAATATTTGGGACATATTATCTTTGCAGATGGAATTTTAGTAGATCTAACAAAGATAAGAGCCATTATAGAGTGGTTATCACCAAAGAATGTCTGCGAGGTAAGAAGCTTCATGGGACTAGCAGGCTATTATAGGAAGTTTATTCTGAATTTTTCTAAGATAGCTAATCTGATTACCTTTCTGTAACATAAGAACTAAATTTTTATTTAGACATATAAGTGTGAAGTATATTTTTAGGAATTTAAAAAGAGGCTTACTTTAGCACCAGTGCTAAGAGTTCCTTACCCCAATGGTCAA
Organism: Torreya grandis; assembly: GCA_037957365.1. Lineage (NCBI taxonomy): Eukaryota > Viridiplantae > Streptophyta > Pinopsida > Cupressales > Taxaceae > Torreya > Torreya grandis. The sequence goes on from JARHVA010004591.1 coordinate 698,853, forward strand.
TTTTTAGTGATCATAGATGCATCTGGGGATGGACTAAGAGGAGTCCTTATGTAGTATGGTGTAGTGGTAGCCTATGGATAAAGGAAGACAAATCCTTATGAGGTGAATTATGCCCTTCATTACATAGAACTTGCATCAATTGTGCATGATTTGATATTTTAGAGGCATTATTTGTTGGGAAAACTGTTTGAACTCAAGACTGACAACTTGGGACTCAAGTGCATCTTCATCCAACCAAATCTAAATGCTCATCAGAGGTGTTGGTTAGAGCTTTTATTAGATTATGATTTTGATATCAATTATATAAAAGGAAAGGAAAATAGAGTAGTTAATGCCTTAAGTTGTAGAAGGTACATAGCATCCATGGCTACTATCATGAGTACTTTTAGGGATCAAGTGATCAAATTCTCATCAGGAGATGAATTATATGATCATATTAGTAAAAAATTATCTAATAATGATCATAATCTTAAGTATAAAGGATTCAAAATAAAGACTGATTGTATTTTGTGATATAATGGTAAGATGTATGTGCTAGATTAGGAGAATCTAAGGACCACAGTACTAAAGGAACTACATAATGCCCTATATTTAGGACACTTAAGAGTAAGAAAGCTCATGACATAGATTAAACCATTATATTTATTAAAGGGAATAAATAAACATGTAATATAATTTGTGTCACATCATCTAGAATGTTAGCATGTGAAAGCTAAACATGTGCATTTGGTTGAATTTTTGTACCCACATGACATACCAAAATGGAAGTGGTAGGTGATCAGTATGAAATTTTTCCAAGGTTACCATTATCATGAAATAGGCATGACATGATCTTGGTTTTATTTGATAAACTAACCAAGGTAGCTCATTTCATACCAAGTAATTTGACAGATGATGCACTTACTCACATGAAGAGGTTCATAAAGGAAGTGTATCAGTTGCATGGATTTATAAAGAATATCATTTTGAATCATGATCCAAATATGCATTATAGGTTTTGGTTAGCTTTGAATTTAACTTTGGGTATGCAACTAAACTTTATCATTGCATATCACCCACAAATTGCCAGTCAGACTGAGTGACTTAATTAGGTGCTAGAGGATCTATTTCATATGTCTTACATGGATCAATAATACATGTATGAATAATAACTTTTATTGGTTGAATTTCCTTACAATAACTCATAAAAATGAGCTTTGAAGATGGAACCATTTGAATCATTGTATGGAAGAAGTTGTAGGACACCAATTATATGGGATAGGTTGGAAGACAAGGTAATATTTGGACCTAAGATGCTTTCAAAAATGGAAGATCAAGTCAGATCAATTAGACAAAGATTGGTTGATGCCAAAGATAGGCAAAAGAGTTATGCTAAGTAAAAGAGAATATATAAGTAGTTTTAATTAGGTGATAAAATGTTCTTTCGGATTAAGCCACAAAAGATCTCGATGAAATTTGGGAAGTTAGTGAAACTTTCACCAAGATATATAAGACCCTTTAAGGTTTTAGAAGTGGTCAATCTTGTAGCATATAGGCTTGCATTACCACCAGCCTTAGCTATATTACATAACATCTTCCATATATCTTATCTTAAAAAATATATAACTAATCCTTCACATATGTTGGATTGGAATGCTTTGCAAGTTCTAAATCCTAGGGTGGTCATGGTAGAACCAATCAGAGTAATTGAAATTCAAAAACTTTATTTGCATAATAAAGAAGTGTCAAAATGCTAGGTCTTGTGTGACCAATAATCTAAGGATAGTATTACATGGGAGGACTATGATGAGTTCTACAGGGAATTTCCACATTTTTTTTTTGATTTGATGATTTATACTATGTTATTTTTTTCTTCTAAATAATAATTTTTTTCAGAACTAGTGTTTGAATAAGCATCATTAGGATGATCACTAGCTTTAAGGGGAGAAGATATCACATCATGATTTCTCAATAAGATAATTTACCTAATTATCTATAGACTATTATAATTTATAAATTAAATTAATAATAATTTAGTTAAGTTGCAAGTCATATGCTATTATGGGGTAGTTATATGTTGCTTTTATTACATGATTTATTTACTATGAGTTAGTTGTATTGTATATTATTTACATTATGATCGAGTTGATTAGTTGTTTTAGTAGTATTTTATAATATATATTATGATGTTAGGGGATAACTACTTTCTTGTCAAGAGTTTTATCCAAGATAGATTCATCCCTTAGAGCATGATGGAGGGAGAGCATCATTAGAGAGGGTGGCATAGATGGAGGTGTTGGGAGATAACAGAATAATAGATAAAAAACAGTGCACACACCAGGTTAGATGACACTCATAATATGTATTATTTGAGTTGTTAATTTTAATACATTTTTTATATTATCTACGTTCAGATGTTGATTATGTGTATTAATTTTGATTTAATTCAATTTACTATTGATGTGGAATTTATCTTGTGTGCTTGCATTATCATTGTTATACATATAATTGGTGAATAATGTTGATGTGTGTTTATGTCATTTTATTGTATTTATGATTGTTAATGCTTTTCAAGAAAATAAATCTATGTAAATAGTATCTATTTACTACTATATATAGACTAATTAAAATGTCTTTGTAATGTTTTATAACATTAGTTGGTTATCATTATGATATTTTGGAAATATCATTATACAGCTTAACACCTTAATATATATATATAAAGATAACTAAAGACATTGGATAGCTTATATGTAGTAATAATAATGATTACATTGCTATAATACTATTATGTTTTGATATAATATTTGTTGACTTACCATTTTGGATTAAAACAATATCATCGACTTACATCAATCAATTATTATTAAGTCATGATGATTTTTATCTATACTAAGTTATTAACAAAATTGTATCACTACCCTAAACTATCTTATGAACTAAACCTAGTCAAATATTCTAATGCCTAGACTATGGTGATGTTCGAATTATTAGTTATCATTGGTAATTATGTAAATAGTGGAATTTTTTGAAGTTGATATTTAGCCATGTGATGTCAATAGACCATGTAGGAAATAAAAAGAATAAAATAATTTTTGGGGGAAGTTCAAGAATGTTTAGATTTATTTCTTGTGTCAAATTAGGGTTAAGTTAAGAGATTAACAGTTAATGGATTTTCTATGTAAATGGAAACTATGAGCTTTATGCAAGAATTGCATACATTACATGAAAAAGGGAAAAAGTTTGATGGAGAAAGAATAAAAGGAGAGATGGTGAAGGGCATGGAGAACATGACATGAGGAAGAAAATTAAGATAAAGGAAAGTGGATTATTTTGGTTTAATCAGTTCATCTAGATGCCATTACAAGTTTGGTGATGTTATTTAATTTTGTGTGAAATCTGGAAAATTATGAGAATATATAAATATGTTTGTCTATTATGGTTTATAAAAATTATTTGAATTTTATTTAGGATATAAGCTTATCCTTGTGGATGTCTTAGCCATCCACATCACTAATCTAATATCCTCTAAATCCCTATAAAGACAAACCATAACTGTCTATGAATAAAACCATATGGATTAAAAGGATTTTCTTGCTATGATGGAAGTATGCCCAAATTAAGATCAATAGGCTTTATCCAATGGTTTTGACATATACTATGACTAATATTTAGTCTTGACCCTCGATATATATGTATATATAAACTTAGATTGGTTATACACACACACACACACACACACATGATTGGTAAAAATATGAAGTCTAAGTAATTTGAGGAACTAAAGAATTTATAAATATATATATATATATATATATATATATATATATATATATATATATATAATTTTATGTATTGCATGGTTTTTTAAATTCATTTAAATGTTTAATATACCTATAAATGGGACTGTGTTTTGTTTTAGAAATTATATTATATATATGCTCAATTGGACGTATGTCAAAATTCTAAGCATATAGATATAATACTCATATCTTGTGTGTATTTTGACAAATATGAAGTCTGAGTTGAATTTACAAATGAATAGGTGTTGAAATTGTTAGGTGTGGAGCTTGATTGTCTTCCAAGATTAGAGGCTAAATTTTTTATGTTATTTCAGTTAGGTTTGGATCCTATTCTTTAAATCCCTGATGGTGTGGGTGGTTTCAAGTGGGGGAACCCCCATTGAATGGTTTGTACCCCCTTGATGGGGGGTTCAGGGGCCGTGCACCTTGGAAAAAAAACTTATTAAAATTACCTTGTTAAATTATAATTTTCTAGTCAATATGGGTTGTTAATTAAAGGTTTTCATATTTGATGATAGAGGTTATGTTTAGGCATTTTTACCATAAAATGTATTGATATATGGTTGAGATGTATGAGTGTGAAATAATAATGAAATATTATACATATAAAGGAGGCAAAAAAGGTAGAGAGGTGTAATAGGGTTTGTTACAGGATTTTGTTTCTCCATCGTATTGCTAGAAATAATATACTAGACAATTTTGGTGGATGTAGCCCAACTTGGGTAAACCACGTTAAATCTAGCATCTCTTGTTATGTGCATGTTTATGTTTATTTTTTGAATGTTTAATTAATTCATTTCATATTTTATTTTGTATGCGATTTGGGGATAGATCTAGGTTTTAATTTATCCTAATAGACATAAAAATTTGTGTATTATTTACTATGATGATCACTAGGGTTAGTAAATATATATTTGGGGACTATGTATATTTTTCATTTAAAACAATGAAAATATTTGTGTGAACTATATATATATATATATGTATGTATATATATATATATATATGTATATATATATATATATATATATATATGTATATATATATATATATGTATGTATATATATATATATATGTATGTATATATATATATATATGTATATATATATATGTATATATATATATGTATATGTTTGTTTGTGTGTGTGTGTATATATATAATATATATATGTATATATATATATATATACATATATATATACATATGTATATATATACATATGTATATATATATATACATATATATATTATATATATACACACACACAAACAAACATATACATATATATATATATACATATATATATATATATATACATACATATATATATATATATACATACATATATATATATATATATATATATATATATATACACATATATATATATATATACATACATATATATATATATATATATATGTATATAATACACAAATGTGTGTGTGTGTGTGTGTTATCCATATAGTGAGAACACATGAATTGTGTGTGTGTGTGTGTGTGTGTGTGTGTGTATGTATATATATATATATATATATATATATATATATATATATATATATATATATATGTATATATATATATATGTATATAATACACAAATGTGTGTGTGTGTGTATGTTATCCATATAGTGAGAACACATGAATTGTATGTTCATTCTCATTTCAAACCATAAACATAGGTATATTGGGACTATGTGTAATTATCCTTCAAATCAAGAAGACATATAGAGGTTTTAGTTCAATTGGTTTTAAAACATGGTCTTTTATAAAAAAAAACACAAGGGACTGTGTGTATATCTTTATAATCCTATCTCAATTATGAGTTTTATATTTTATAATAATTCTTTGAAATTAAAGGTGACTATTATAATCTATTTGGATAATTAATAGCATATACATATAGTGAATTACAGTGTCAAATTGGGAAATAGAATAATTGGATTTTCTCATACACACACACATATATAGGGCATATGACTTGTATATAGTTTATGTGAAATGGGTATTAGGTGTAAGTTCTATTATGACACTTTTAGTGTGTTGTGGAATCATAAAACATATACAAGAAATGAATTTTAACATCGAATTAAAACATACTAGGATCTTATATACCTATTATTCAGATATTACAAATTGTAGTTATTTATTAGGTTGATTATTTGGTTTGAACTCTTTATATAAATTGGTAATGTATTTAAAACACATGATTTTTTATATATAGTTTAGTCGCAGAGTCAAACTTGTAATAATATATACAATAAAATATTTTAACTAATACATAGGCTAGTGTAAGGTCCAAATACATAAAGAACCCATGTAAGGGTTTTTTATGTTACGTATTTCATAATGAATTTTAATCAGATGTTGATTCAATTTATTTGATACTTATAAAAACATACAGTAATTAAAAGAGTAGAATATTAATATAAATAGTCTATCGACTATAGTGCTTTGTTCAATAATAATTCAAGAATATTAATATCTTACGATGCATCATGAATGAATGTTGTGAATAGAAAAATTATAATGGTTGTTGCAATCATATAAAGTACTTGCTAAAAAATATAAATAACTATTGATATTTATATATAGTATTTATATAATGTTTGAATATGTGTATGCAATACATATTATGAATATATTTAGTATGTACAAATGCCTATATATATGAAATATATCAATATGAGGACATAGTACTCATATACATATATAGCATATATTTGTATACTGGGATGTATGCCTATAATTATAGAATTATTGACTATTAAATTAAGTCATAGAATATTGAGGGATAGGACACTATAAATATATGCATACAACATCCTAAAAATATAACAAGATTTATAAATGAAAGATTATGTTTTCATGTGAAATATGACTATTTTTATTATGATTGATTATTTTGAAATTAAGTAGTGTGTATATAAAAATAATGGACTATGATGTTGTTGATTGTCATAGAATGTACTATAAATGGATATACTTACATTAGAAACATGCAGTCTAAGTATATATTATACCCGATTGGTATAAACTATACTTGTTATGCTTATTATTTAAGTGATAAATAATATATTAGAGACTCATTCATATATTTGATGGACTAAATTTATGTATTTTGATTATTTTCATATTTAGCATGTTTCATACATACTAATATGAAGTAACATGTATGAATCTATTGGTTATATTTATATTAACCAAATCTCACATTGTTGGTACTAATTAAGTAGTGAGATGGACTTCACTAGCTTACTTGGCATCACCAATGCTAGATAAAGGTAATTCGATCAGGTGGTGTGTATGAATTTGACCATATTAAATGATAATAGAGATCAATAATTATTAAAAACTTTGGCCAAATTAATGTTTAGTTAAATATTATCATTTCATATATATGATTTACATATTTTTGTAATATCATGTTAAAATGTATTTCTTTATGGTACACATCGTTTTAGAAATCTTATAGTACATGGGTACTAGATTGTCTCTCTAGATTCTTGTACCATCATTATCTACCCATTTGTGAAGGGAGGAACATTTTGTGATGGGGGACTATGTAAGGGAATGATGGTCCATGGTTGGTGTGGAAAAACATTTTGATGATACTCTCCCTTCCTACAATACTACTTATTTGGAGACTACACTTGAGATTACTAAGATACTAGAGTTTGGGAAACTCATGCTCTATGGATCCTTGTACCTTGTATTATATTTATTATTGAAACATTATTTATAATGAAATGTAATTTTTTACTTATTATACATTGACAACAGTGGTTGTATTATTGTAGTAGCCATGGTTGGAATTTTGTAATTACTTTCTATATTTAGTTGTGTTTTGTTTCATATGATGTTAGTGATTAGTAGAAGGTAGATGTTACATGTTTATTTTATAGATAACATACTTAGTGTGTTATGCTTGGGTCACTAATTATATTATAATGGTGAAATATAATGAGAGAATACTTAGATTTAAAAATAAAAATAGAAATTATGTTATTATATATAAATCCTAGTGGGGATATTATAGATTCATAGATCCCAAATACCTCTTCACACACCATGGGCAATCACTCTTCCCTTATTTGATACATGACACCTTGATAGTGAATAACTTGTGATACTCATCGGTTAGTATGTTCTTCTCTACTTGTACATAGTTTCTCTTACTTTATTCCTTATATATAGTTTCATTTTCATGTTGCTTGTACATAGCCTATACTCAAAAAATACAAAAACAATATAACAATTCCAAAAATACAAAAATATTAAAATATTTGTTCAAAAAATTCAAAATTTAGATTGTATGCATTTCCATGTTTACATTCCTTATATTTTTTAGGTACTACATATGATATCTATGTTTGTATAGTTAGTTTATTATACACACATAATTCACTTGTTGTATTTGAGTTTTTGTAGATTGCTATAAAACTCAGGTCTTCTACATAGATCCAAATTTGTTACTATCTACCCATTGGGGACACATACATAGATACACAAATTTAGCATTGATGCATTCACCTATTAGGGGCACCATACTACATAGCTTCTAGTTTCCAAAGTTATATCTTTTTATACTCCATATCACAAATTTTGCATTATTTATATCTTGATATTGGTCATCCTATACTACATAATTTTTTTTTCCAACTACCACTACTATAGACTCAATTTATGTACATTTTTGCTCTTATATGGATTTGTACCAAATGCTTATGCATACTTTCATTTATATCTTCCCTAGTTTAGATTTATTTTTCTCTTTTATTTGACATATATTTAAGGTCATATGAATATTCCATCATTCTATAGTTCTCACCGATTCCATTCATTATGTGTATGCTTTGGACATGTGCCCATGGCCTTGTGTGTGCCTTCTTAATTATGTGTGCAGACATTGGAACATGTATTTCCATGTGGATATAATCCAACCTTGATTTCTCTATGTGTATGAGGACATTTGAACATATCCTTGTATGTTTTCTCTTTCTCAAACTTAGTGACATGTGCCCATGTCCCTTGTTTGTGGCCCCTTGATCTACTTTGTCTGCCTCATGTGTTTGTATGTATGATTTCATGTATGTGTCATGGCCATGACACTTGTGTCTTACTTGTTACTTGCACACTTAGTTTTTGATGCCATGAGGGACTTCATACATCTCCCCTTCCTATTTGGGTGCCTTGATGCACATCATGTCCCATTCCCCTAGGTAGTTCCTCAAATTATACTCAAATTTGTTGTTCATATACATGCTTAAATTTTTCTATCTATCTTGATAACCATGTGAATGTTATATATAATATACATCACACATTACCAACTTATGATTAGATTATCTTACATGTTGATGTCATGTATACACATTATATTGGTTTATCACATTGTTATCACATGTTTTTAGTCTAACACACAGGATGCATAACTTTTCTTTTGAGGATAGTTATTTCAGAGGTTCAACAACTCCCCTCAAAAAAGGGGGAATTCATAGGGGTTTTTCATAGATATCAGGCCATCCTAATGCATTAAAAACATAAATTTTAGCTTGAAAACATAGACTACAAATCTTAGATTTAGGGAAACATAGTGAAAAATAGTCACAAATCAGTCACAATTTTGCATAGGAAATAACACAATTAGTAAATAGCATGGCATAAAGGACACTAGTGTAATACCTTATTATCCAAGGGATTTAACTTCTATCTAGTATCCCCAAAAATAGAAAATTCCATAATTTTTATAAAGGTACAACAATTTAGTTTAGATTTTGTATAGTTTCAATCATTAATTATCAAATATGCTCAATTATATGCATAATTACATAGATTTGCTTAGATTGGGGGCATCATGCATAGCATGATCATTCCTATTTTAATTTTAGATAGTTAGACACATATTATTATGATAAATCCAAAATCCATATGCATAAATATAAGATTTAGGGGCATGTGTGTGGCACATCGTTCCCATATGTTCAGTTTGACACCAATACTCTCAAATGGAACGGAAGTTCCATGTTATTACTCCAAACACCATTTTCACTATTTTTTCACCTAATTGATGCCTTATTCCATATATAGTTGTTGGCTTTACTAAGGAGTCCCTGAGCTACATACCCAAGTGCCCAAGTGGCCCCTAAGTTGTTTTTCATTTAAAATTTTCTAAGTAGCCCTAGAGCCATCCTACATAGGTTCAGTTAAATCACTCAACTTCAGCTAAATTATGTAGTTTCAATTATAAATCCATCTACTACACATGGGTATACAATGATTGATTCATATCCTACTTGAGTTCTTGAGCCACCTATATAGGAGGGTTAGATAAGACATCAATCCAATCTAAGTTATTCATAGATAATGATCCACCAAGAAGGGATAGGTAATGATGGAATCAAGGCTATCTTGAGTTCTTAAAACACCCATACATGAATATTGAGTAATCGATCAGCTCATCCTAAATTATTCATCATTTTATCACCATTTACATGCACATGCATAGGAAATCACCAGGTATTAGCATTGGTTAGTGTACCTATCAAGGTGTATTCATTATTTTCCTCTCTCTCTCATCACTTTACTTATTTTTTTCTTCACTTTTGATCTTTCTTAAGAAATTATTGATTCCTTCATGTTTTATTTATAGGATACGCAATGGAGTACACTTCACAGACTTAGACCCAGATTCATGGGCTTCACCTTTTAGGTAAGTCTAGGTACATTTGTTTTCCTTTATCTTATTCATTTCAATTTGTTGAATTTATATAATAAAGGTGGGTAAAATTTATTCATCTAAAATGTCATTTTAGTGCAATGAGTGTCACTCAAGACCACCTTGTCCTAGTTTAGCACTAGACCTATCTTAGGGCCTCTCTTGATCATTTTATAGCTTTTGTGTGAGTCTAACATATTTCTAGATACTCTAAAAACAACATTAAGCCATCCCCTAGGTACCTAAGCCCCTTGTTCAATAGTATATGCCACTTGGACATTAATGTATCCCTTTGGGCACTAGCACACTATGCTAGTGACCTAGGGACCGTGTTATTATCCTTTTTCTCCTTACTCTCCTAATGGTTAACTTTACATTACCTAAAGCAATCCTAGGGTCAGCCTAGACCTATTTCAGATCTTGAAAAGCATTAGAATATTATATATATACCACTTTGATGGAAGTATCTACTGATAGGGGAGGTGAATTAGTAGTTAACAATGCACATTCAATTCCATAAACTCATTCATCATATAGCAACATGAACATGAAAGCTTGTACATCCAAAGCATGAACAAGAGCAAACATCATATGAACGTATAATTTATGTGGGAAAACCTCTAGGGGAGAAAACCCACTCTCAAGACTAAAAACCAATGGACTAAATTCCTATAAGGATAAAAAAAACATGAGACTTTAGACCAGCTCCAACTGATCAAGGAGCATCCACCCCTCAATTTAGTCCAGCTCCAACTAGACCTTTAGCAAGTTCTGAATAGCAAAGAGGCTACAACCACCTAGGTGATTAATCACCCACTCAACCACCTATACTATGATGTCGACTACTTCTCTGATGTCTTCTACACCTGATGATGACTTTCTCTTTCTCTAACACTTGCAATCACATTCATAAGCCTTTCATTCAACCAAGTCACACTTTAGATTGTTAGGTCTAATGACTTCGTAGCTCATAAACCTAATTAGAAAAACATGACTAATCATTTTATCCTTTTGATGGTCCTCAATGACCCATATCTTCTCCTTTACTAAGCTCTTTTATTTTCTCTACTTCACACACACACTCACACACTTCCAAATAGGCCAAATACATCTAGTATATATACCACCACTCTTTCATCTAACCCATCTTAGTCAGCCAAGATGCTTTCCACACTTGTATTAAATTTATAAGATATCATCATAAATTTTTCATTAATGGTAATATATTTCCATAGGTCATCTATAACCCAAATCAATCTTAATTCTCCTTTAGATCTCAATTATGCCTAATGCATTAGCCCTTATAGGTCATTCACCACATATGACCATCTCCATGGAAAATAACTCTCACTAATGCTTCAAACACATCAAAACTACCTAAAATAGATCATTTCTCACTATTTCATGGGTATAAAATATCTATAACTCTAATTCATACCTTGAACCAAGCCTTTTAGACTACTCACTTATAGGTCTAAAAACCCAGAAAACATAGTCATATAAAACTAAAGCATACAAAATATTTTCTCAAATAACCACATAAAAAACACATTATATGTTCTTAATTACTTAGAAAACACCTCCAAATCCATTTTTCATCTTCACATATCTCACACAAGTCTAAACTAACTCACACAAACTATTTACTCAAACTGGTCAAGCACCCTAGAAACTCAATCAAATAAATTTAAGGACTCCAACAAAAATAGAGACAAAATATGAATAAAAAATAAATTTAATAAAGATATGACACTTATATAATATCACCAAGATTTCACTCACCTCAAATGCTACTAAGAACAGCTCAAACTAGCCTCTTCAAATAGGCCACTCCAGATTGCCTACAAGCTCCAAAAACCAGTCATGTAGATGTTCTTGTCTAGCACATGAAAGGACACTTTCAGACATTTAATCCACATAAATATATTATATTTTATTTTATTTCAACATCCAATAGTTATTTCTCATGTCCAACCATATTTCATTAGTCTAACAGACTAATTCCTTAGGTCACTATATCATAGTCTTAACATAAAAAAGTCTACCATGATCAATGGTCATAAAGAACACTTGTAGATATTATCAACCTCTCATAATGGATAATAATTTATATATAAGACTTATAATTTAACTCCATATGCTTTGAAGATCTCAAATTAGCTTGAACCACTCCAAATTAACCTTACCAAAAATGCTACTTCAAACTGTTATTTTTCTCCTTTAGGCCTCTAGCAACTAGGCAACTTTGAACTTATAGAAATTTGATATAGAAAGATGAATCTTACAAAAAAATTCCATATCCACTTTTTTATAAGTCCTAATCTTCATCACATACCCATTAGTTCCCCTGATCATATTCATAAATCTCTCATAATATCAAAATTACTATTAAGAAGCACTTTCCTGTGAAGCCCACACACAATCAAGAGACCAAAAATACTTTAATAGAAACCCAGAAGAGTCATATACAACCTAAAATCATCACATTTGATCACCCAATCCATTATAATCCCAAACCATCAAGATATTCTCTATCAAATCTAAGTCTTGGGTTTTCATACTCAAAAACCTCCTTAGCTTCTTAGCAATCATTCATAAAGCTATGCCCCTTAACTCCTAAACCAATGCTTGTAAAATATTCTTATGTAAATTTCCAAAATACTCCAAATAGATCATCTTCTCATGAAAATCTTTCATGTACATACAAGCATGAGAAACTTCCTCTCAGGTTCCTTACACTCATTTCTAGCACCCTTTGAAGCTTCTAAACCAACTTTCCAACTTTATAGCTCAATATATAACCTTAAAAATTATAAAAATTCTTGAACAATCTTTCTTGACCATCTCTCATGCAAAAACAAGCTTCACTAACCTGCAAACACCCTTTGACCCTTCACAAGTCCTCACAAGCCCACCTAGGCAAACTAGGCCAATGGCCAAACTATCTTACAGACCACTAGCCACCTCTTACAAACCATAAACATATCCTCTTAGCACCCTATATATGTTTAACATGCACATTCCAAGCATACTAATCTCCTCATCATGATATAGCTTTCAAAGTACTCAAAACCCCATAAGCAACCACACTTGGTCAAACCCATAAGGCATAACATGACCAAGAGTACTCTCATGCCACTTTATCATTACCAATACCACTTGAAATCAATGAAAACACATCACTACCACCAATATCCCAACACACTTTGAATCACTTATCAATTAGATGGAAATTCTATGTAAATACTCATAAACAAACTAAGAAATAGTTATGTAAATCAAGGTCATTAATCCCTATTTTACCCTACATCTACATACAACCATCTATAGGAAACTAAATATTAGATTACTAAGATTTCTAGTTCCAATTCACACTCAAATAAATCAAATCATCACTCATACTAGCATTTACTTGCACTTGCACTAGCACTTAGATTAGGAAAAATACATCAGGTTTGATCCCCTTTGAGGTATTAGTATGTAGGCAACACTTAGCACATGGGGTGTTGAGGTCACATCCAGCATACCCTAATATTGCCACACTTTTCTACATGTGCTAATCAAATACCCTAATAAACATGGAGGACTAGGGTTTTACATATAAATCAATCAAAAATAAGGAATAAATAGTGAACAAGAATTCATCCGCTTAGGCATAACCATCTTGAGATTAGGTGAAGTTCTACGTAGAATATCATTACCCCTACTTATAAAATAAAATTTTCACACCCTAGAGGACACTAGCATAATGAACTACTATCTAAGAGGGGTTTTAACACTCATTTCTAATTCACAATACTCTGCACAATCTTTGTACTAGTTTCTAGCCTATAATTCATCTATCTTAGTCAATTTCCAACTAAGTACATCTCTTGTAGTTTATTTGTTATTTATATAACAATCAAAAAATTCAATTATTTTAAAAATCAAAGGCTATAATTATTGCATATTTATTCCCTTATTTATTATTCTATCACTTTAACAAACTAGGGTTTCACATTCCATACTCCCCTTAAAAGCTAAATTAGTAGGAATATGTACTTGAGTCTCTATAAAGTGAGTGCATATGCATTTCATTGCCCCCATAATTTGTATCAATGTGTCAATATGTGTCATGTATTTTATTTTTTAAATGTTTTGAATCTTTGAAACCTATACTCTATCATAAAATCTAATTTTTTAATTACTTTGAATCTTTTTAACTTGTATTCTATCATAGATTTTGATTTTTACATTACTTTGAATCTTTGAAACATATATTTTATCATAAAATCTGATTTTTATGCTCACAAAGAGTTGAATCTATAATACAAGCCCATTATAATACCCTCTTTTGAGATGACAAATGTAGGCTTCAAATTACTCATCTCAAAATAAAAGTTAATTGCATCTTATATTAAATATAGAATCATGTATAATATTGTACATCATGTGGAGTGTAGGTTATCATAGTAAAGTTTATGTCATCAAGCCATGCATGAAACATATGTAATACAAGTCATACAAGTGTAACTCCTATAAATATATAACAATGAGGTATGTAGTAACATAACCATGTTTGAATAATAGTATGTAGTAAAAGTGCATCATATGGATCATGTCATTATTAGTCAAATTCAACAAGCACAATACATAATGTCACGTAATGTCACATATGAGGCCAAGGACCACATACAATGGACATGAACATGTCACAACCAACAAGGCCAAGGGCCATATGCAAAGGACATAAAAATGTCACATACAAGGGACATAAAGATGTCACACACATAAGACCATGTGGTCACACATAATAAGTAGGAAATGTCTATCATATCATGAAATAAAGTAACATCATTGGAGGATCATATTATAGATACTAAAATTTGATTATATATAGCATCTCAATCTTTCACACTTGAAAAATACCAATCAAGTCTCTACCCTTTAGTTCTAGGCCTTACTTATATCGAAAGGCTTGTATTTACCATCTCTTTATACCTAACTACTTATCTTATGGACCAACCCTAGCATTATGATTACCTAGATCACATGTACACTATAAAAATCTTAAAATATGATTTATATCTTTCACTATCAGTTATAAACCTTCAACAATTTTCTATCATGTTAGACACTACCATCCATATAGGGATACTAGCATCGACACTAGTTTCTAGATTCCTTATCTAGTGTTCATGCCTTAAAATTCATCCAAATTGAAAATATTTTGAAACATACAAGTCAACCTATTTGTCTTATATAACCCTTCTATGAGATATTTTCAAAAGGTGTGGTATAAATATAAATAAAATTCTAGTCATTACCCATCTATCAAATACCAAGAAAACACCTATTCAAGCTCATTTAGTTTAATATTTTCCTTAAGTTTTAGTTGAACCAAACCCTACCTTGATTTAGGGTTTCTTCCTTATACATTTTTTTTAGATTATTGTATTTATTTTCTAGATCTGATTTTTCTTGAATGTGCATAGTATAAATGATGCTTGTTCTCTTTGTTTCCATAGGCCTTGTATTCTTTCTTTTAGGAGTGTTTAGGTTTACAACCCTAACAATTCATGGTCATGATGAAAACCCTAAGGAGACTCATCCTTTAGATATTTTATTTTAATCTTCCTAATGATCAATACATTGCTTATGAGGATCTTATGGCTAGCTAAGAGGGTAATATCTAGCCTTCCTTTGTACCATCTCCTTATAATTACTATAATAAAAATACCAATAATTTAAACATAAATATTGATTAATATGGCAAAATTGATTGCATGATTTCTTATTCCCATTATGATTATGATTGTGATTCCCCACATTTTGAAGATGAATGTGAGAATCCTATTTCTCCTACATTGTTTGATTTAAAATCTAATGATGAGGTGTTTGAATAAATACAAAGTTACCATTTGTTACTACATTAAATATACTTCAATGGTATAAAATGAACATGCATGAAAATATCATTCCAATTTTTGAAAATAACAAACTTTCATGTATATAAGATTCTCATACAAATACAAATAGTAAAATCAATTATGTCTCTCTAGATCTCAATGATACAAATGCATGTACTACTTATCTCCCTATCCTTTAAGGTTGAAAAGAGGAAAATGATAATACTAGTCAAGTATTGTAGATGCATGTTCTTCTCCTCTTATTCCAATTCAAGATAAACAATAAAGCATCTTTGTCAAAGATTTCCAAATGAAATAATTTCCCAAACAAGGTAACATTAATTCACCTAAATATTCACATGATAGTTACTCTAATTTTCCTTTCTCATATGGTAATTATTCATCTCAACTAGAGAGTGGCATTTTATCTTCTATTCCTTTCTCCTTTGAATTCAAATATGAAAGTGCCACTTTCATTTTTCCTTCTTATGATGATGTTTAAAAAAATATATAAAATGTTCCTATTTCTCCCTCCTTCACATGTTTTACTGATAATCATGTTCTAATTCTAGATGAACATAATGAAAGTACATCTTGTATATCTCTTCCATGTAATGAAGATTTAATTAGTCATGATCTTTGTCATGATATTCATATCAACCTTCATGAAATCCAAAATGATATAATTACCTCTCTTGAAAAATCATGTACTATGAATGCTCCCCTACCCAATATTTGTAAATCATGTAATGATCCTACATTATAATTCAATAATAGTTTTAAAGAGGCCAACATTTTTATGTTTCATATGGATGGTAAATTTTAACCTATAATTTCATCTTCAAACTTACCAACAATACCTCCTAGTGACATTGTATCTACGATGATGACTATATAAGATATTCATAAGTAATTGAAAATTCTTAAGTTATAAGTACTTACACATGAGGCTAATCTTAATGAACATACTAGAGGATTAACCCCTCACACGAGATGTGTTTGACCATCCATATACTACCACTATTGTTATGCCTATGTTACCTTCATTTGATGGTCAAGGAGACCCTGTAAATCACTTGAAACAATATGTACATTCCTTTGATCATTGGGATAAATATGGATGTTATTATTAAAAGACTTCCATAGAAGTCTAACATGAGATGCTAATGTTTGGTTCCATATCCTTCCAAATGGTTCCTTACCAAATTTTGAGAAACTTGAAGACATATTTTATTCAATTTCCATAAGCATAAAATACCTAATTTACCATTGAAACATTTGTGAGGCTTAATATAACATGATGGGGAATCTATTCAAGATTATGTTATCTGATTTAAGGATGATTTATATTCCTTTAACTATACACCATAATATTTGAAAGTGCAATTCATATTTAGTAGAGTCCTTCTTTCTCCTCTTAACGAAAGAGCATTGTATAGGCCTTTTAGTTTATTATATAACTTATACATAGAA
The DNA here is from genome assembly GCA_037957365.1 of Torreya grandis. NCBI lineage: Eukaryota > Viridiplantae > Streptophyta > Pinopsida > Cupressales > Taxaceae > Torreya > Torreya grandis. Next base: position 716,715 of record JARHVA010004591.1, read on the forward strand.
TTGCATAAAAATGCATGTGCATTAACAAACACCAAAACCAAATTACATGCATCTTCAACTAAAGGCAAACATGTTACAAAAATTTCTTACAAATCAAACCAAAAAACCAAGGAGGTTCATGAGACATCTCAAACACTTTCTTCCAAATCAGAATTTCATACTAAGGAAAAAATAATAAAGGTTTTACATAAAGGAAAAGAATCCACATACAAAACACCTCCTACAATTAAAACATAGACCTATACTAAGAGGAAACCACTTCATTTTAATTAGTTAAGAGATAGACCACATGATATATTTCATATACTATTAGATAAATGGTTGATTATTTGCCCTCTAAATTATAACCATCTACCACATAGATTTGAAAGGGTGAAAGGGAAACCCTTTTACACTTACCATGGTATTAATGGTCATCACAAAAATGATTGTTTTAATTTAACATAAAAGCTTACATAACTTACAAATAAAGGAGTTATTACATTTTATAAATATCCAATAATATCTCCTTCTCCCACTTTTATATGTCACTCTAAGTGGGTAGAGACATCCCATGCTACTCCTACTAAGGAATGCATGGCCTATCGGCCCTTTAAGAAGCAAACCACTAGAAGAATTATTTTAACAAGCACACATTCTATAATGGCTGAGCTCAGCCACACTAATCCTACCAAGGAATCATTGGTTGATTGATATCTCACTAGAGGTACACTTTTGGAATCACATAACCTAATCATACTTTGACACCTTTGTTTGCTACATGGAAAGAATGGGTACCTAAACCAAGTCAGAAGGCTAAAAATGAAATAGATACACTTGAGATTTTTAAAGATGCACTATATATTAATTTATAATATAAATTAGAAGTATATTTACCACATGATAATTATAGTTGAGCATTTTTATTCCTAACTGGATTCTATTGTATATAGTGATTACCTTAATTATCAGTAAATCAAACTAAATGAACAATTACCAATACTTTACCATAAAGCACTAAAAATGGGTTCCAATAACCACTACTCCTTTTATTACCCCTCCATGACTATATATTCCTGTGATACATTTGTAGAGTACCACAAATTCTACAGTGTTAGATATGACAACTATACATGCTCTTTCGTAGTATCACCAATTTCATTTATGATATTCTGAGTTCAAAGATTCCTATGATAATCCATTATATGGGATCATAGGTTAGACTTTTATTTCCAAATATTCAATAAAATATAAAAAAATATGTATTCCATAAAATACAAAAGCATTCAAATAAATCAAAAATACCAAAATAAAATAAACATTGTTCAATATACACAAGTTTACTAGATCCTAGGCATCTATATTATTTACTTTATGTTAATATATATCATATAATTTGTTTTATATACACACATATGTTTCATGCATACTTTAAGGTGATACAAGCATACACTAGATCCATGATACATGCACATATAGATGTTGAACCTTTCATCTTCCAACATGACAATGTTTAACCCTTTTTGGAAATAAGAATTAACAATGAAAGTGTATCCTAATTAAGAAAAGAGTAAGATGATCTAAAAAAATAGGAAAATTAATTAAATTTACTTTCTATTGATATTCTCATAAGAAATATTCACTATGCATATGCTAAATATATAAAATATAGCATTCAATATTTTTATGATAGTAATACGAAGGACACATGCACATATAGATGTTGAACCTTTCATCTTCCAACATGACAATGTTTAAACCTTTTTGGAAATAAGAATTAACAATGAAAGTGTATCCTAATTAAGAAAAGAGTAAGATGATCTAAAAAAATAGGCAAATGAATGAAATTTGCTTTCTATTGATATTCTCATAAGAAATATTCAATCTATGCATATGCAAAATATATAAAATATAACATTCAATAATTTTATGATAGTAATACGAAGGAGAAATTGTACTTAGCTTTTAAATAGATGTGCTTATGGATCTAGATAATGTAGGTGTAGAAATAGATTGTATGAATATTCTGATACATTCATAAAATTTTAAAAATTAGCTTTATGTCAGCATGGATACTTTTGTCACCCTATGCACACTTGCATCAATGTTATTATTCATGATTCAACACATTTAACTTGTATGAAGTATTAACTATTGATTGAAAATTCCACCTATTTATTTATATAATTTTTTCACCTTTCAAAATATGTGTTCAGATCATGTGCATAGGATCTTAATATCATAATATATCTCAAACCCTAGATCCACTTTAGATCCCACTCTTAGGTCTTATCACCTTTCCAAAAATAGGTTATGGGCTCACAAAGTTGAGTTGACCTTAAGGACCCTTATGTCAATGAGCATTGCCTACATGGCCAATACTCTAAAGAGAGCTTTAGACATGTGTAGTTCTCCCCTGTGTGTTGGATTATGTGTGAATAATGGTGTAGTATGATATATGTAAGTGCATGTAGTGATATATTTTGTAACTTGAGAAATATTTCTAATGGGTAGTTATTTTAATTCTTCAGAACTACAATATAGCTTCTCCTATGACTAATATATAAATAGGGAAGAATAAGGTAGTAAAACGTAGTTATGTAAGTAATTAAATGAGATTGAATATGTGATCGCTTGGTATTTTAATAGATGAATAATGAGTTGCTTTTAACTTGTATTTATATGACCTCTTTTGAAAAGTTCCTCACATAAGTGTTAATGAAAAATAATAAGCCAACCTGTATATATCAAAAGATTTATAAATTTAATTGTTTATAAGGCATAAAAATTTGCATTGAAGAATGGATAGTAGCATCAATGATATTATCCAAGTCTAAATGCAATTGTCATAGAACATATAAGGTTGTTGAAGTTCTATAATTATAGTGAAGGATATATATCAGATTTTAAGCATATTATTGTGGGCTACAAGTGATTTGGATAATCATGATAACAAGATCAAACTACAAGATAATCATTTAACCCTAATGAGATCATGAATGCGATAATATCAGCTACAAATAAGGTCAAAAACTAAAGGATATATCCTTGAGTGATATTTTCAAGTGTACAAGACTAGTTTAACATATAAATCCAAATTTAATCATCTACATAAAAACTACATTAGGGGAATCTTACTTTTATTTGATCACAATTGATAAAGGTTATATTATTTTATGATAATTTTCACATTCTCATGATGAGCTTATATAATAATGCTTAAATGTGTCTATACTCATGCTTACATCTTACATTATGTACTTGATATGCTATGTTACATAGCATTTTTTGCTAGCACATATATGCAGGGACTAGTATTTTATGCTTATGTTGGTTGCTTATACTTCATTTATTCACATTGTCATTTCCATTAGTGTACTTATTATTTATTATTGCTTAGGTTGCATAACATTTGAATATGCTCCTTATTTTTAGGCCCTTGTGCCACTACGTGCTATTTATGTGTGTGGACATTTGAATATGTCCTCCCTTCAAGTGTGAAGAATTTAAACATGCCGCTTGTTTGCAATCTCATTCAACCCCATTTATGTGACATTGAGTTATTTGATGAGTTTGTATTGTTACTTCCTATACATATCCATGATCCATATCATTCATCACAAGGCCTGTTGTGATCACATACTATGATCTTCATTGATATATCTACTTAGACATGTTACTCCTATATGTTACATGATTCATACACATATAATATAGTTATCTTATTCTTTTAAGGTAAGGTGACTACCATATTCTATTCTCCTCACCTTAAAAGTGGTGGCATATTAATGGGGGCATGTCATAGAGACATGACTCCACACATACACAGTTGGTAGAATTTGATATAGTTTACATGATTTAAATATAACTTGGTTTAGAGGCCTATACATTTGACACTAATTTTTAAAAATTTGGAACAAAGTTTTTCAAATTTGTGATAGATATTATACATAGTTATTTATCAGAGGTTGCATTTTGATATATAATTTAGCTTGAGACAAATTATAGGTGCATATACCATGTAATTTCACCAAAAATTACAAATATATATTTAAACATTTCTACCAAGAAGCATTATATTTACTAAGAAGTGTTATTTTTAGCCTATCCTATCTATGGAAATTAGTTCCTTTAAGTAGTGTGGTTGAGATTCAATTCCTTCACTAGCCTTAGCACTATTCCCATTTTGTAGGCTAAGTTAATTATACCACTTAACTTGAATTTATTATATATTCACTTGAGTTCTAATTTGACAAGTTATATTGTTTTTTTTTATTTACTATAAATTATTTATTTAAAATCAAATGAAAATAAACTATGTACAAAGATTTAGAGAGGGGAAGTACATATAAGTAAATACTATAAAAGTACATGAAGTATTATATAAGTAAAGTGTAATGCCTCTATAGACCTAAGAGCACATCCATGGGATGTGGATAATTAAATGATGGATATGGTGGAAGATCATCCAGTGTCAAATACTAAACCTATCTAAACTCAAATAACTCATCATCATCATGATTTTTGTACCAATATATAAATTAGTGGGGCCTTATCCTTGGCATGGGTCTAGAGTTTGTGCATCAAATGGCATGTTGCTCAACTATGTAAGATGCCTCTCATGTGGTACCAAGGTAAACCACATTATACTATAGATTATCTTTGTGAAACCTATGGTTCTCATCCATGTCATCATGTAAGATGCAATCCATGTGTCCCTCATGAGTGAATTCAAGCATTTGTCTAACCACTCAACTATGCCATCCATTGCTTATAACCATATACTACCAAGTGTAACCTATTTATGAGTGTGTCTACTCAAAATTAAGAATAATGTATCGGCCACCTTGGGGTTATGTGTAACTGGTAGTTTAATATGTCCAATGGAATCTTGATAGTGTATAGTATCTTGTAGCTCACTCTCCTAATAACCAATGTGGTGTAAAAATGCCAAAGTATAAGTATCAGGACCAGAATCCTCATCTATAGCCACATGGGGAAGATATATATCCACTATAAATATATATATATATATAGTCAATGGATAATGTCATGAATATTTGTGTTAGCAATGACTTTATCATGGTGCTTGTATATGTGAAGTAGCGTGTATCACTAGTGGTGGTGGTGCCTATGGAGGTGAAGGCTTTGTGATCTATATAGTTCCCTTAGCCTTAAATTTATTGACTATATGCTACATTTCTAAGCATGTATTTGTATCATGTCCTATGAGTCTATGAAAGTGGTAAAATGGTTGCCTTCTTGTGGTGGCAATCTGTGAATTGATATGTGTCAAATTGTGGGTAATATCATCAATCCTCTATCAATTAGTAGTTGTAGGATCTAGTGTGGTATGTCATGTGACTCTCTACCTAAATCTATATGAATGGATCAATATCCATGGATGTAAACATATGTATTGAATGGATCAATGGATCTATTGTTGACTATAGGTGAGTATGGGATCTTGTAGCTATATGACACTAAAATAGTGATACTACTGGTATAGGCTGAGGTATAAGTGCCTTTGAATTATCTTGTACTCTCCTAGGCCCACTAGTGTAAAACTCAATCCGTATAAATAATCATCAATATCCATATGTGGTTGTTCATCTTCTGTAGTGGCATGTGAATCTAGGTTAAAATTATGAATATAATCTTCTTATGAGTTAACAAATAGTGGTAAATGGGTTGTAAAGATCTCATCATCTATCCTAGGTGTGGATGTTTGTACCATGAGAGGTTGTTCTTCTATAATTGATGAAGGTAATTGTGTTGGGATAGGTTGTTACTCTATAATTGGTGAGGATACATGTGTTATATTATGTTTTGAAGGTGGTATATGAATAATCTTACTAGACTCCCCCACCTCATATGTATGCATCTACTCAATGGGAATATTCTAAGGTGGAGGTTCAATGTAAACATGAGTGTCCCATATGATGATGAAATTGGTGTAGAAGGTTCAATGAGTCTGTAATATCTAAGTGGTTTATTATTTATTGGACATGTGTATAGGCATCCATCATGCAAAAATATGGCACATCTATGAAGAGTGGAAAGTTACAACCTCCATAGCATGTATCCAAGGTCTCTCAAGTAGCAAGTTATAATGCAAATGGTTTGGCATCACCTAAAAGTGTGTAGATAATGTTTTTGGTCCCATTATAATGTCCAATGTCATTAAACCAATGGATATGAATGGATAGAGGAGTGGAAGGATGATTCATAGTGGTCAAGGTTTGGATAGTTATTTACAATTGCATAGATAGGGCACAACCACTCTACCCACACAATCTTCTTGAAACTCAAGCATAACTACAAGCATAGGTTTGAAAAGGTGTTTTTTAGCTAATAACATGTATAAATAGTGGTTTTGTTCCTTGTATAGATATATTACTTTACCTATATCCTCTCTAGATCTAGTTTATCCTACAATCTTTGCCAACCCATACATTGTGGATAAATTAGATGTTATCCTTGTAGTGGAGATTTCTCTTCTAGAGGTAACTAGGTTGAATCCCTATTTTGAAGATTTTGTAGTTATTTATAGGTTTAATTATTTCTATCCTCAGTCAAGAGAGTTGCATCAATGGGTTGACGCTACTTGGACCAAAAACCATGTGATTCATTTATGTTCTAAAGGGTTTTTTATAGTCTAGTTTATAGAACTTGAGGATTGTCAAAGAGTTCTTAAGTAGGGACCTTGGTTTTCGAGAAGAGTTGGGATATTTTTTACCCCATGGTTTTTTTATTTTAATCCCTTAACAATGGTGGTGTCCAAAATGTTGGTTTGGGTTCAGCTCCTAAATCTACCTATACCCTTTTGGCACCCCTCAGTATGTAAAGCTATTGCTGATACTCTTGGAATATTCATCAAGATGGAATTTAAGAGGTGTTCACAAGGGTTGTATACCTATTCTTATATTTTTGTTGAGGTTAACCTTAGAAAAGGTATTTTAGATTGAATCTAGCTTAAATATAATAATTCTCATTGGCTCTAGATGTTGGACTATGAAAACACTACTTTTACATGCCAACTCTACCACCAACATGGCCATCTCCAGGGAGTTTATCCCTATGTAGGAAAGTTAAAAAATAAAAAGGATCGACCTCATCCTAAAGGTTGGAAACCATTTGAGCACTCTTTTCCAATCGAGGTCATAAAAAAATCTAAATATGGTTCAAGGAAGAAAAAAAGTTTAGAGTTTTCTTGTCACATGACATTTGCAGATAATGCGACAAGAGGTAGCACCAAGACATCACATGAATTTGAATCTTTAGAGTTTGGCAAGTATCAACCCTCTTTTAATCCTCAACATAATCATGAGCTTATTATGGGTTATTGTTAATCTAATGGATCTTGGTCATCTAGAATTTTGGACTGAGGTTCAAAAGAAAAAGGGTAAAAAAGACCATATTTTGGATATGAGCTTTGGATATTCTTGATTGTCTTTTGTATTTTTTTATTTCTATCCTTTTTGGTTTATTTCACCTGGTGTGGCTTGTTTTTGGGGTTTAAATTTTCCACCTATCTTTTTTGTATGACTAGCATTGTACTATATATTTTTTAAATCAATAAAGTGCACTTTTCAATCAAAAATATGATTGAACCCAATGTCTATCTAGGAATGTCATCAAACCCTCGAATATTCTCTTACGTATTTTGAATAGATGTTATATCAATCCCCATGGTTTTTAAAAATGTGAGCTTACATATATGGAGTCCCGAGCCACTATCAATGAGAACTCCTTTAATAGATATGTTATTAATTTGATATTGAATGAAAAGTGGTAAATTATTATCAATTATTGATTATGAAGGCAAGTCATCATTAGAAAAATATATCACATCCTCCACATCCTTGATAGTATTTATGATAGATGCAAAATAGGATGGATTAATATCATGAGGCACATATGTGTGATTAAGTGTCTGAAATATAATATCTTTGAAGATTGTTACTTTTTGAAGTGATCCAATATAAATATTTTGGTTGGTGTATTTCTCAAATGATCCATTATATCAAATTATTTTTATTTATCTCTAGCTCCCGTTGTAGTGTGTTGGGGATGAGGAGGGATGGTAGGGTTACATTACTCTTGTATACGCTGAGGAGGCACCCTGTTCCACCTAGTGACAACTTGAACCATAGGATATTTTATTTATCAGGGGCAAGTAGTAGAGGTGGGATGGGAGCATAGATAATCAAGTGGTCTAGGTGGAGGTGAAACAAAAGGAGTCCTCTAATCCCTCTATCATCTAGTTATAAATTGAGGTGAATAAAATTGAGCTGTAAATTAACTATTCTTAGAAAAATGGGACTCATGTGATGCAGGACTAATATGTAAAACAATCTTAGCTCGAGCCAAATCAATGATACGAGTAATATACATGTGTAATTTTCAATAAATAGTTGGTAATAAACATGTTTATAAATGTATAAGGCTTTGTACAATGAAGTAAAACATGGCTTCCATCATGATAATCATGGTAATAAGCTATAAATGAAGATAGATTAACTGCATAGAAATGTGAACCCTAGGGTGATCTAGGGTTGGTTTTTTTAAAATTAGGGTTTTTTGCAATAATTTAAATTGTATTTAAATAAATTGACACCTTAATATGAAATTTATTTAATTATCTAGGTTGTCTAAAAAATCAAAAGTATACATCCCTAATTTATTACACAATTTTTTTGGATTAATTAAAACTAGGGTTTGAAGTACTATTCAAAGTAAGTCAGGTTCACCAAATGATTTAACCTTTTAGGTGTGTACATATGTAATTCTTAAGTTACATTAAAGGGCTGAGATGATTAAATTAGTTAAGTAACATGCAATAATTAACCATTGATTTGTTATGTATTTTGACTTATTTTGAATTTATAAAAATAGTGATAAATATGCATAAATATAGACTTATCTAGAAAGTGATTGTCATAGAAGATCTGGGTTCTAAAAAATAGGTTTTAAATAGGTTTAAATGTCATCAATAGGGTCTTAAGAGTTGATTCATCATTAGACAATAGTGCCCCACATAGACAATAGTTCCATGTTGCTCTAATGTCCTCAAAATGGCACTAATGTCCTCTTTGTAGCACTAATGTCCTCTTTTTAGCACTATTCTTATTTTTTGGGAGCACTTGTGCCTGTGTTTTTGGGTCCTATTCCTATATGAATAAAATTTAGAACTTTGTATTGTTCCTAGAAAAAATTTATTTAGTGTGCAAACCCTAATCCTCCTTGCAATTATGGCATGAGCTAAAAAAATTATGTTTATTAGTAGGATAGGTTGGACATCCTCAACACTCCACTATGAAGATATTTTCCTTCATACCAATACTTTGAAGAGGGATCAAGCCTAATGTAGTTATCCAACCTAGTGCTTGGTGCAAGTGCAAGTGAGTGCTAGAATGAGAGTGGTCTTGAATGCCTTAAGTGTACTTGAGATTGATAATCTTTGAAATCCAGGCTTAGGGAATTTTTATATGGTAGGATGAAAAATTAGGTCAAAATAGGGATCAAGTACCTTAATTTTGCTTAGCTTATTTCTTATTTGGATAGGCTTTTGCATATATTCTTTATCTAGTGAATAGAGGTCTAATAGTCTTGTATTTATAGATATTTGTAGCTTGTGTAGATAATAAAATGTAATTCAGTTGACTTTAAGAGGGGCACACATTTGAAAATATATATGTTTAGGAGAATTATGGCAAGGGACACTAATGCCAAGTTGGGGACACTAGCGCCATGTGGCTCTAGAGTCCTGAGTATGGTGTTAATGTCCAACTGGCAGACTAATGGGCACACTAGGTTGAGATATAGGAATGTTGTTTTGGGAATATGTTTTATCTGGTAGAAGATGTTTATGGTCCAACCATGGATGAAAAAGTGTGATAAATGCTCTAGGATAGGTCTATGGCTAATCTAGGCATAGGTTGTATCAAGCAATACTCTTAACATCTAAATACCACTGTTAGGTAATTATAGTTGCAGTGACACATAGGTGTACTCCTTTTCTCTATTTAATTTTCAAGCATTTCAATTATTTAATTTCATATTACATGCACTAATTTATATGGTAACATGTTCTTGGTTACAATTCATACACCAATAGTAAATTCACTAGGGCTCAATCAAATGCAAAGTGTGTTGTACACACCCAGGTACACATTTATTTCCTTTAGCCTAGTAATTTTTATCATTATGCATTACTATAATAAAATAGGGGTTACAATTCATGCACCAAAAAAAAATTCACCAGTGTTAAATCAAAGGTTAAGCGTGTTATACACACCCTGGTACACACTTCTTTCCTTTAGCATAGTAATTTTATCATTATGCATTACTAGATTAAAAGGGGGGAAATGTAGATACTATAATCTAATTATATATAGGATCTTAGTCTTTCACTCTTGAAAAATACTAATCATGGATTTACCCTTCAATTCTATACTTTTGTACTACCCAAAGGCTCACATTTGCCAACTCACTATGCCTAACTACTTATCTTATGGATCGACCCTATCATTTGAATGACCCAGATCACCTATACACTACAAAAAGCTTAAAATGTTATTTATATCCTTCACTATTAGTTAAAAACCTTCAATAATCTTCTATCCTACTAGACACTACCATCCATATAGGGACAGTAACATTGATGTTAGTCTCCATATTCATTATCTAGCGTTCATACCTCAAAATTCATCCAAATTAGAAATATTTCGAAATGTATGGGTCAGCCTATTTGTCTTATCTAACCCTTTCATGAGCTATTTTCAAAATGTGTGGTATAAATATAAATCAAAGCCTAATCATTACCCATCTATCAAATACCAAGCAAACACTTATTCAACTTCATTGAATCAATTTCACTACTAAGTTCTATTGCCTTATTCTTCCATATTTTATGTCAATCATAGAAGCACTCATATTATAGATCTGAATCATTCAAAGAATAACCCATGAGAAATATTTATCAAGTTACAAGCTATATCATTACATGTCCTTAAATATATAATATTTCACCCTTGTTCAAACACAAACCCACACTTAAGGGAGAACTATATATATTTGAGGCCCTCTTCAGAGTAGTAGTTATGTAGGCATTGTTAATTGACAAATGGGTCCTTGGGTTCAGCTTGACTTCATGAGTCCACTAACTCATTTTTAGTAAGGTGACATGACCTAAGGTGAAGAAGTAGGGTTTTAACTATAAAATCATACAAATATTGTGTGCATGATCTAGATATATCAATAGAAAGGCAATATAAAACCTTAATAGGCCTAGGTGGTTACATTTAAATATAGTGAATATTTTGTATTGAACATAAGTGTTGAGTCATAGACAGAAGTGTCAATTCTAGTGTCTATAAGTGGATGGTAGTTTTTAGGCCTCTAAAAATAATATTTATAGAATTTGATGATGGGATCCTAAGCATCAGTTTGCCTATTTTTACACCTGTATATCCTAGATTCGCCTACACATCTACAAATAAGCTAATTATTATCTCTTCTTTGTGTTTTAATTATGATAATATCAATTGGCATTGTACTTTCTATATTTGGTAATTTTCTAAATTCAGTATATTTTGCTATCTGAATTAAATTATGGTCCTAATTTATAATATTTTTATTCATTCATTTGATTAAGATATTCTAACCCTTTATCCCTTATCTATCCAAAACACTTTTAAAAGGTTAAACAAGAGCAAGTGAAAATTAGTCTACACTATCCATTTGTATCAATTCCACATCATAACAAAGTATCATGTCCATGTATCACAATATAAGATATGAGTAATTAATAAGACATTTCTAAGACATGTAGCTCAACATGGTAGAGATCTCATAGATAGATATAACTTGTATAATAAGATGACCTAACATAGGCATCCAACATCTAGTAATACATGTATATTATGTATGTCCTACATCACACTCATATACCTCGTTAAATGCACATGTGTATGAAAAATAATATGCAATCTAAAAAACATGTGATAAATAACATATGTAAATAAGTAAATTATAAACTCATGTCATGCTCAAGTATTGATGTTTTTTTAAGACAATTATATTTTTTAAAATTTTGGTATTTTTGAAATTTTTTTTTTTGAGTATTTTCTAAAATTTTATTGATTTATTTTATTTTATGATAGCAAGGTTCAAAAATAGAATAATGGGAGGGTTTTAAATAATCTAAAACATTTATCAAGGCATAATGTGTACTAGATTTGATAGTATTAAAACATGGAAGAAATGAAATCAAGAAATATGCCCCCCATTATATGTATGAATCAAAACAAAGTGGCTTGATAGCATATGTGAAGATAAGAATATGCATGCCCCAAATGGGAAAGAATAAATGTATGCTCATGTAGTATGTAAAATTAAGTGTATGTCATCATGTAAGCTCAAATGGAAGTCAAATGATGTGTAGATAGTCAATATGCAAGAATGAGAATGTAGCATACCATAAAATATGTCTAGTAGAGTTATTTTAAAAAAAGCATTACATATGTTTAGATCAAGGATAAACAATCAAAAGGTAAGGGCTAAATAAAACAAAGTCAAGAAATAGAAGAAAGGTATATGTAAGTGCATATGAACACGTGTCAAGATAGAAGAATAAAGTGAAGAGTAATTAATCAAACACGAGTAAGCTATGTATAATAGAAAATAGTAAAGCTAACTAATGATTTTAATAACAAGATGCTCCCATGGAGTTTTTGAATAACTTATGTAATCACCTGATGAATTCAATGTTAAGCCATCAATTGAGATGGGATGTTGATATGTAGGTTATGTGTCATCAGGAATATTCTACCACTCTTATGCATAATAATAATCATAATCATCATCTTGGTCTTGAAATTGTGGTATTCTACTTTTATCATCTTTTTCATTTGTAAATATAAACCCAACTACGCCATATTATGGTATTGAACTTTCTGAATTCTTTTGGTTTGCCATTTGTGTTGTACCATGTGTCTCTGTTGTGATTACATTAGTTTTATTTGTTATAAAATATGCTAAAGATATGTTTTCCTTTTTCTATTCTTTCTCTATATATTTTCCCTCTCTTGGAATGGTAAAAATATCACACTCATGCTCAAATGTAACATCATCATGATCTTGACCCAATGTTTCCCCCATTGCTCTTATCCATGTTTTTTCTAGTTTTGTATTATATTGATCTAAGGCAGGATCGGTGTGAAATATAACAAATAATTTTTTTATCCCAAGTGTTTTTGTAAAATCAATGGATCCAATGTAATACTAAGTCTCAATAATATTATCCAAATATACATTGTCATACCCAAGATATACAAGAAATGTCATGTTGCATATATTAGCTTCATGAAAATCTATAATCTCAACATTATTACATTTCTTTCCATCGATGTGAGGACTAAGAATCAAAGATTCTAGATATGCATAACACTTTTTAGTTTCATCCTTTGGAACCACATTTGTGACAATAGCCTTTTTCAGGATGTTTTGATTTTGATTTTCCTTCATGAGAAACCATTTCTAAAGGATGTTTTTTTCTTATCGTGAGATTATTTTTGCAACTTCTCTTTCAATGATTTTTTTTTAGTAACTTCTAATTTTCAATTTTTCCCTTTGTTTATGTTCTTTATGTAACCTTTGATTTTCATCTTTTTCCTTTTGTAACCTTTCTTGTTTTGATTTTTCCTTTTTCAACCTTTCTTACTCTAATTTTTGCTTTTACAACCTTTCTTGCTCTAATTTTTCATTGTGTAACCTTTCTTGTTGTAATTTTTTCCTTTCTTAAATTTTTTGGATCTATTTTTTTCTTTTTCAACCTTTATTTCTCTAATTTCACCTTTTACAAATTTTCTTTCTCTAATTTTTCCTTTTGCAACCTTTCTTACTGTAAAATTTTGTTGTAAAACCTTTTTTATCTATTTTTCCTTTTTGTTCTTTATGCACTTGTTCCTTAAGATATGTAATAATAATTTTTAAGGGTTGCTTAATTGATTTTTATATTATAGGATCACCATTATTGATGGTACTTAGTATAGTGTTCTTCAAATCCTAACAATTGTTTGTATGATGTCCATGTATTCTATGATATGCAAATAGTGTTTTGATTTCCTTATAGGATGTGTAGGAGGTAAATTAATCAACTTGGTTCGAATCATATCTCTTAAATATTCTCTTGGTTTCTTATGCTAATTCCATAAACCATAGTTGTATATATATGTTGTTCCTAACCAATACTTGAGATGATATATTTTGAGGCACAATAGTCTTGAATGTAGACATAGAAATACAATTGACACTAGCATGTTAAGGATTTATGGAATATTTAATATTTTACTCAAGTAATTTAATATTTTAATTAATTTACTTTTATAATTCCTCTATGGACTCTTTTATAATAACCTTTTGATCTAGAATTGCTTCACAAACACAACCCGTAGGAACTTTTGCTTGAGCATGTAGGCAAGCACCCTCAAGAGGATGTGTGGAAGGTGGAGGGGGTTGAGGAAGTAAATTTTGGTTACCTTAATTTTTCACTATAGGGTGGGTCACTTGGGATTCCATAGACATAAAATATGTATTAGGATTGATTACAAACTTAATTTTATTTACATTAGTGCTCTCTAATTTATTGCATGATTATTGAAAATATTGAATAATTATATCAAACACCATGAAATTAGAACAATAATTACTTTAATTATAAACTATACACCATGAATATCCAACATATCCATTATTTTATTTTGAAACTTTGATTTTTCAAATGGCATTAGAGTGTAACTAGGCAGGGTGTGTTTTATTTGTAGGCTCATGGATATATTGATTCCAATCATAATTAGTCAACAAGGACAAAAAAATCACCAACTATGGATTATTCCACCATCCCATAGCCATAATATCGCATTTTTAAGGCACTTTAGGTAACTTACTAGGGTTAACCGCTTACTAGTGCACTACCAGGCCAAATAATTGAAGGTTTCTTATGGCTTAAAATTTAAAAAAACCATGTGATTTTGAGATACTTGTTAATTATATGGAAGCTAAAGTGTGCATATAGTATTGTCTAATGGCTTGAGTATTGGAAAAATTTCCATCACACCATGGTTTTGGTAAAACTGATGATCACTTTTCCTAGAGCAATGATACTATGAGTTTTACAACTGCTAGAACACACTTCTAGAAAATAATAAATAAATAAAAAGGAAACTAAAAACCAATGAAATAAAATATTTGTATGCATGTAAATTAAGAATTCAATATAAAACCCTTAGGTTAAAGATAAATCTTAAATCAGCACTCAATCAAATCCTAGAAAGGATGATCAGATCTCTTTAATGTATGAGAATCATGAATCTAGTAGAAACCCTAGAATGAAAAATAAAAAAAACAATTGTAAAAAAATTATAGGTTTCACCAATATGTTTAAACATATTTTTTTAATAGTTTTTAATAGGTATAAAACATTGAAATATCATTTAGATTATAATCTATGACATTTTGTCATGCCCAAAAATTTGCATGACTGAAATTTAAAAAAACATGTTAAATTTTTTCAGAATGCACAATTCACATACTACACAAATGCATTACCCATTGGTTAGACATATTTGTGGCATGAGATACACAATTTATCCAAATAGATTTTCATTCCTAAATGACATGGATGGAAATGCACAAGTGTCCACATGGTCTATATGCCACCATGTTATCCCAACCTACTCTACTCATCCTACAATGTCTCAAACAAGCATACAACTCTCTAAAAGAACCTAGTGGTCCCCACAAACCCAAGGTATATAAATGACACTAGAATAATAATAGATGGTTTAGATAAACCATAAGCTCAAATAATACATCCAAACTCTCAATACGATTCAAGGAGGACCCTGAGTGATTATAATAAATCACATGGCTCAGTTCACACCATCAATCATAATTTAAATCTAATTTCAAGTTGAATTACCTTATATACAATTGCTTAACAAGGAACATGCATACTATTCATATGAATTTAAAAGGGATCAAAGGTGTCCTTAATTAGCTCCTTGATGATGGATCACTCCATCTCAATCGTTGGATCCTTTCAACCTTGACCATGAGATTCATTCACAGGTGAGAAAACCATATAAATCCTTATGGAGGGAAATAATGGTTGTAATTTAGTCATTATGTTTAAAATTTAGATTTTGGAAAAGAGTAAGGATATTTTGGAGGATGAATTATTCGTATTCATCCATCTTCTCCTTCTTGATCTTTGGATGACTACCATTAATGGATTCTCCATGCTTTTGGTATTTTTTATTTTATTTATTTTTAAAATTTACTTCCATACATGTGTGTTTAGGTTAATTTTATAGGTACCCATCCTCATTGAAAGTCTGTAGTTGGTTCTAGGTTCCTACAATTTCTTAAGCCATCTTTGGGAGATTCAAGCTCCATAACAACCATTAACGGCCACTGTAAGGACTAAGAAGGAAGTACCTTTTAATTTTAGTTTTAAGATTTTATTTTTAGTTTACATGGAAGTGAAGGGGAATAAAAAAAGAGGGCTCCCTTTTGGGTCCACCTGAAATGGGGCTTCCAAGAGCCTGTAAAAGTCAAAAAGGTCTAAGATGGCCCCTAAGGGAAAAAGAGGTATAACTTGAAAATGATGTAGTTTAAAGTCCAAAAAATTATTTCATATGGAAGGGGATGAAAAATTGATGGGGGTTCCATTTTGGGTTCCCCCACCTCTATATCTCCTAGTCTTTGTAATCAACTTTGCAAAATAATTATTTTTATTTATAAAATTCCCTATTTTAATTATCCATGTTTGAGAGCACACTTTATAGAAGCATAGTCTTTTAAATATATATATTAAATAAAATAATCTAAATGTTTAGACTAATATGGTAGTTATTTGGGTGGTGGTCAACTTTTTTTATCACCCCCATGGTATAATCTAATAATGAGGGGTTTACCATGTGGCTTTATAGCTATGCGGTTACCCCTTAACCGCTTAAGTCACATGCACCAATTACTAAACCATGTGGTAGCCACCAGGATCTATGCATAGGTCCTTTGGGGTTCCTCACTCATCACACTACCACATGGGCTACCATCAACCCTACGTCAAGGTACCCTAAAAAATAAGGACCTGCCAAACTAGTAATCGCCCTACATATATACAAACATCAAAAAATCAATAAGAATAAATCATAAGGCCTAAAATTACAAAACAAAAGGAAAAAAGTCCTAAAAATAGAAAATTTCCATATAAAATTATTCCAATCACTTTATTTCCTTATTTTATGTGCACATAAACTACACGAATATTAAGTGAATTATAAAGAGAACTTAGGTAATTTTAGCAATTTGTCTTTAAAATTTCATTGAAATTAAACTGTGTCCAAAAATATAACCATAAATTGAGTTAGGATAATGATCAAGCATATTTTACATTATTTTTATGTGGAAAAATTGAAACAATTTAAATTACATAAAAAATATCTAAGTACTTATAGCCCTTCTTAGGCTTAATGAAATCAATTTAATAAGGGAATATGAAACTAAATCTTCATTTAATTTCTAATAAAATGTTCAATAAAAAAATTATATTATCCATTCAATATTAAAAATTTGGTTTCAACCATAAAAATAATCATTTCATTTCATATATTATTGTGTCATTCAACTAGCACTTAATAATAACTAAAGCATGAGAGCTCATACTCAATACATCTTATTTATTTATTTTTGTTCACGTGAATAATAATATAATATTATAATAAATGACATAAAAACCATCCAAAATATTATTTCTCATCACTTAAATTTCAAGGCCACAAAAGATATAAGAAATATCCATGCAAGCTTCAAGTGTAACCATGAGGCCAAGGCAAAGAGGGGCTCACCTCGCATCTTATTGCCACCATCAAATGATTACACTAGACACCCTAAGCTAAAGAATCCCAACTTTGATCATGTAGTTTATCATTCAACGGGAAGGTCAGGTGATGTGTTATTAAAGGAGAAATGGAAATCATGAATAGAAGGCTTGACCTATCATTCTTCTCTACAAGTAAGGTTCACACTAACACCCAATCAAAAACACAAGATCAATTTCTAAATATAAATATCAAGCATTTTATAACATGTTTTGGCCACAATAGGTTACAATATTAAACAAGGATAGTGAATCACTCATTGTGGATAAGTAATCCTTCTCTCCTCTCAATGGGGTGGGGGAAGGATGAATTTGGAATACCTCATCTTGCCCAAACCCTTCTCCCTTTCCATGTGAGGACTTATAAAAATATTAATTTTCTTATTTCCCAAACCCCATGCAATAGATCCATGTTGGAGGACTTTGAGAAATATTTCCTATGTCCAAACCCCACCAAATGGATAAATATATCAAACCTACAAGTTAAGGCTATTTAGAAAACATAACATTATAGTTTCAAGTCAATAAATGGCTAAAAAAAAGGCAAGTAAAATAGGAGGCATTTTTCATCTCCATGCCCAAAAAGGGATGAAAATAAACATGATGGCCATAGGCCCAAACATAATAAACAAATAATAAAAAGGAGGAAGTCAAATGTCCATGTGACCTTTCAAATCTCTCAAACAAGAATAGAAGGAGAAAATTTATAAATAAGGGATGAAATACTTACATTAGGAAGCCTACCATGGTTCCTCGACTTGTTCTTAAGCAATCATTTCTCCTATAAGTGTTTTACTACATGTAATCCTTCTCTAATCCAAGATTCTTTCTCATCCTCAAGCTCAAATTTCTCTCTCCAAAATGAAAATAATGACCCAAAAGGTTTTTCAAAAGAGTGTCTTCCCACCTAATTATAATTAAATCCCTCAATATTTAACCAATGAGAATGTGACACTTGTAATTTCCTATGCCTTTGTCTCTCACAAAAGTCTTTTATGTATTAACTCAACCTACACACCCATGTTGATAAGCAAGACATTTACACCCATATTAATTATATCACTTCCCCATACCATAAATTGGCACATGGGTTGTCTTAAAAATATTTTTTGGATCCCAAAAAGACTCCCATACATCTTTATTGGTCAACTAACTCTAAATTCAACATAAAATATCACAAAATCACTTTTTGTGACCCTCCAAAGTTGGTTTTTCAATTACATTCGAGTTTTTCAAGTGGTGACAACAAGTTAGCTCCCTTTTCAACCTTATGAACTTGTATAGAGTTAAACAAATATTTAAGGTATGGGTAAAGAGGGAAATAATAGTGTTATTTAGTTTTAAAAAATCAAAATTTAAAACAAGTGATTAGAACACATTAACAAAAATGAAAGATCTAGGTGTCACTAGGGACATATTTAAGGGTAAAATATATGATAAACATCATATAATATCCCTCACTTAGACACCTATAATCCTAAACATCATTGTGCACAAAAAATTTCTCCACAATAGGATAGTCAAAGTAACTGAACTTGAAATAATCTCAAGTAACATACACAAACACGCATTGTATACATAGTAGCATTGTGACAATAGTATTATCTCTATAATCACCATGGGGTAACATACATGTGTCAATAATCCAAACATTGATATAATAAATCAAATGCTAAATAATAATTATCCCTACTAGTATGGAAATATAATGTATATCTCAAAAAACAACTAAAATCATCTATCACCAACATTTGAGTCACACTCAAGAAATCAAACTTAAATAGCATCGAGTGTATAATACATTATCTCAATAGTAGTGTAATAACATTATAACAACATAACATTAAGTTTAACATGTCGCATATAACATAAGGATCACGTCACAATGGACATGTGTATAATAACAATAAGGTCTAATAAAATTGACACTGTGAAAATTGGGTCCTCAAATCCCCTTCCCCTTATGAAAACTCCATCTTGGAAGTCAATGAGAATCAAAAGTATATTTTTAAGGATGTTACAACAATATTAAGTAATCCTACTGACTCAGCTTAGTAATCTCTCTAAGTTAATGATCTCAGATATTGTACTAACAAATCATAAAGTGCAATGCAATACATTGAAATATCGATGGCCAAATATATGTCAACTTCACCATAGGGCGGGTCACTCTTCAAAACATAATCTGAAGTGTTTTTTATTATTAATTGGTTCCCAAGTTATGAGAATACATAATTAGAGATGATCTAGATCCAATCAAGTATTACTTAATATTTAAAGCATGTATTATAATATGTTAAGTGTCATTTTTAAGTATAGGGTAAGGATTTGTTTTATTTTAATAAATTTTATCTTAGAGGACCAGGAAAATATTAATGTCCTTCTTGTCCCATTTTTTATATGCCAAATATGAGATAAAACACTGTAAGCACATGAAAACTGCAAGGTTAGCGACATGATATCATATTTATATAATGGGTTCTTAACCCATAAGATGAACAAAAATCATTATTTACAATAAATGGAATCAAATGAGGACTTTTGAAATTACTTTAGCATAATTCCAAATCCTTGACTTATTTGTAATAGTAGGACTTGGGATTCATATATCACCTTTGCCCAAGTCCTATTTTTTTAATCTATTTGGAGGATTTTTGATGCAATCTTGATGTTGAACCCTAATCAAGGAGCCTATTAGGAGGACTTTGGATGTTAGTCTTGATGGCCAACCTTAATACCTCAATCTATTATGAGGACTTTTGACATTCATCCAAATGCCCAAAACCCAATCACACACACCATTGGGAGGACTGTAAACACTCATCCCAATGCCCAAACGCTAATCACACAACACATCAAGGTTCATCCAATATCACAACATAACCCATATCCATCACTCTTAGAGTTAAGAGGAAGCATATGTTAATATCTACATGAAAACAAGGAAGGCTCACATCATCCTTATAGCCTCTTTAGGAGGAACAAGCAAGATAATGTCTCCCAACTTACTCAACAAGCTATGCAATAACACGTAAGCGTATCTCATATGCTATTTCTTACAAAATACTTCTCACCTACTACTCCCACACTCATAAAAGGTGAAAGGTCCAAAAAATGGTTCATCAAAACAAAACACTTTAACAAGTTGAAAATTTACCAATCCAATCAAGGAGTAAATTAAAATTGGCTAAGAAACCCAATTAAATCCACAAAGAAGAAAAAATTAAAAGGTTAAATAACCCAATATAACCAATGAATAATTAAGGTGAAAATGGATAGAAATCCCAAATCAATTAAAAAATAAACATAAGAAATATTGGTAAGATCTCCAACTTTTAGTAAAGTTTTGAAATAATAAATGGCTAAACAACCTCAAAATCTATATGAAGGAAAATCATAAAAAGATGATTCCAATTAACTTAAAAATCCCAATCAAGAACTGAAATAATTTCAAGGTACACCACATTGAGTGGTAAAATTTCACACTTTTAGATAAATAATAGTGAATAGTGTAGCTCTAGAAGGCCATCAGTGGGGAGTAGGGAGTTAACCTATCAGTAAAATAAAAACTTAACTCTTCAATACTGTCACACAATATGAAATATGCATAACAACTCCATATTACTAATACCACCACACATTTACCAACATGTAGGTATAAAAATTAATGTGTTTCCAAAAATAGGAGAAAAGGTTAAACTATATAGAGGCATCAAGTTGTTCCATCTATATAACTTCTCTAGCTAACATGAAGTAGAAGACACCATCATGCAAAGGCTAAATAATGTAGAAAAATTAACAATAAATGTACAAGACTCTAATCAAAAGGAATACTTACTTAACATCATATAAGATTATATCCACTCAATAGACTTATCATAATGTCACTTGATGGTGAGAGAGTATAAATTTATCTAAAATGGGATTTTACATAAATACCATATAGAGATAAAAATTTGATTATAATAATGTATCAATTTAAATCCTAGTAATATAATCAATATTAGCAATAAATTCATTTAAGCATATGCAATAAAAATAATTAATGAACTATACAACTAAGGGTTAGGAGAGAACATGTCTTATTTACCGCATAGTTTTGGATCATCATAGTTGCCCAATTATGTCTCAGTTATGCATTCTAACTATGTTTTTTATTCATTCTAGGTTTTACCTATTTTTGTCCTAGACGCTACCCTTATATTTGGGGTACTAACATTGATGTTAGTGTATTGATTTCAATGACTTTATCCTTGTACTATAGCCAACTCAAATTCTTCCCATATTTATGTTTATACCAATGATCCCTATTTCTATCTAAATTTGTGATCATATTACACATGATCAATTTATGATAGTAAAACCCTAGCCTCTTTCCTCATGCACACCTATGACTCAATAAAAAAATGGGTTAACATGTGAGTTAAGCTAACCCTAGCAACCATGTATTTCTAAGTGTTGCCTACATAGCCATATACAATGAAGAGGGCCTAAAACTTGCATGTAGTTCTCCCTCCTAGGTGTAAGTGTGTGATGGTGATTGTACAACTATATGCTCTTTTTCCTATTGTAACCCTTGGTATAATAAATTTATGTGCAAATTTAATTTTTGAAATACTTCAGACTTCAACTCCATCAAATTGGTGTATAGTGTGATTCAATAGCTTTTAGATGAAATAATGTATATGTGTAGATGATATTTATGGATTATATATCTCCTTAGTATTGTACACTTGGCAAACTCAAATATTAGTTGTTCCTATTAGTTTTGGACATTTCCCACTTTTAAAAGTTTGCATGTACTCTATCTTTTTCCTCTTGGCCTATCCCTAGGTCTAACTAGTCTTATGTTGATGACCTAGAGCTTCTATCTTTCCTAGAATGCTTAAAACCTATTTATCTTCCACCTTTATAAGTTATGAGCCTATACCTACTTTCCTATTCCCTAGACACTAGCATCCTAGATAGACACTTGTGTCAACATAGGTGTCCTACTCTAATGCAAGTATCAAGTGCCTTAAAGTCATCCAATTTGTAAATGAAATGTATCTTAATGGTCAGCCTATGTGATTTAATGTGAGTTAATTCTCCAAAGGGATTGATATAAATACAATATCAACCCTTATTCATTCCTCACCTAGCATAAACCAAGGTAACCTATCAAAAATATTTAATGAAACATTCAATAAACTAAAGCTTTCATGTTTTCTCATATTCTCATATCAATCATAGGAACAACACATACACAGGTCTAAATTACTAAATGAGCATCCTAAGAGCTATATTTTCCAAGTTACAAGCTAGGTCATCATTTTACTTACTTTCCACATATTTCATGATTCATACATAAGCCAACACATAGGGGATAACTACATAAATATAGGCCCTCTTTAGAGTATTGTCTATGTAGGAAACACTCATTAATAGAGGGGTATTTAGGGTTAGCTCAACATCATGTGCCCATTAACCCATTTTTTCCCAAGGTCACCATGAAGATGAAGAACTAGGATTTTATAATTTCATGAGGAGTGATAGTCGACCCATATCTAAATGCACTAGAGTAAAGGCCAAGACAAACCTAGAAGCATATAAGTGATTGCATCCTTTTCCAATATGTATTCCATACAAGACACTTCAATTAGGTTCAGATAGTAGCATCGATGCAACTATTCAAGGCTAATGTTAGTGTCCACAAATCCAGAGGTACTTAATCCAAACTTTGGAAACTATTTTAGAATCATCTTCTAATCTACTTCCTACTTGTTCTATATCTATAACTATGCCAACATAAGAACTGGCTAATTACATTACTTATTTGTCATTTCTATATCTAGTGTAGATGTACTTACTATTTTTAGCCTATCTTAGTTTAATGAATTCATCATATGTTATATATGAGTTTAATAGCTAATTGGCCTACTATAGAAATAATTTATCACCCTTGTAACTTAGAATATATATACCCCCTTTAAAACTAGATAACCCTAATCTATATTTTTAGGGTTAAACATTTGGTGAACCTATCCTCTTTTAGTGAGCTAAAACCCTAGTTTTCATGTAGGTTTTCTCCTTATTCATAATAATTTCATTTTAGATCTTCATATTTTCTTTTCAAATATGATTTTTTCTCTTTTTCTTGTATGGGCATAGTTTAGGAATGCTTCATTACATTATTACTTTGGCTTTAGTGGTTGTGTGTGTCATAATTTTATTAAAAATTAAAATCCTTATGGAGTCACTATTAGGAGGCCATGCAGGGAAGGTTGATCATTTTGATCATTTCTTTAATGTCCCCTTTTGATTACAACTATGATAATGAAAAAAATAATTATGTAAATGCAAATATAAATAAGCAAGGTAGTGATCATGACATTTCTACTTTTGGTTATGAATGTGATGATATCCATTTTGGCTATGACACTTCTCTTATTCCTTTATTTTTTACTGATGAAGGGTTTCAAGAGTTAACAAAGATACATTTTAGACCCTTGAAAAATTATTATACAATAGATATGCAAAATGGTAGCATTCATAATGTTGAAAATAAAAATTTAGCATGCATACATGCTTAATTACTTTAAAAAGTGAGTATGCTTCTTCCCTTTCCAATGATGTAAATGTCAAAGAAGTGGAAAGTGCCTCTTCTATCCATCATGACATAAATTTTGATGAAATCAATAGTGTGCCTTATTCTCTAAGTAATACTCATTATTGACCCTTAAAATTTGAGTAATTATTGTTTCATTTTTGGTGCACGGCATGGAGGGACCATTTTCCAGTTTGATATAAGTACCAACATGACACAAAATAACCATGGTGTGGGAGGACCATGGATCATAGATGATAGGCATGGAAGGTGATGGGCATGGAAATAAAATGGCATAGGAGACCTAGTGTGAGAGGACCTAGTCAAAAGGGAATGTGTCATGAGGGACCTAAGAATAGAAGGCTCAGAATATAAGTGAAAGACTAGGGGAGTGCATGGGAAGAAAATTATGAGGGACGTAAGAGTAGTTAGAATAAAAAATCAAATGGGACACTTTGACCCCATTCAATAGAGGTTTTTTACCGACCCATGAGGAATAGAACACTTGGATACCAGGATATAGCATAGAATGAGGATCTAGGGGCACAGAGACCTGAGTCTACAAGAAAAACTAATTGTAAGAGCCATAACTCTTAGTTTTTTGGGAGTCTATGTGCCATTTATTCAATAATATTTGGAATTATGACTCTTGGTCAAGTCAAAACAAGTATGAAAACCCCTATTATAATCATTTGCATGATGGTCCTTTAGAGAATATTGATAGTGTTATCATCTTGCAATTCAGAAAGTAATTAATAAGAAATCAATGTTTGCCATATTGTGTTACAAGTGATGAAATATTCTAAGTGTTGGATGATGGATATGGGTTATTTCTAAGTCATGGATTTCTTTTTCTTTTATCACTACTGTTAAAAAGTAATTGTGATCCTAGTTATAGTGGTAGTTAAATCTGGGATAATAAGGACAATAGTAGTATATTTATGGTGTTGAATAACCTTTTAAGAACTATGTTATGAAAGACGAAAAAATATATAACATTGTGCTACAAAACCTTTGGGAACTAGTTTTTCACTATGCACTTCAGGTGAGTGCACGAGTCTACCTCTCGCATGATAGGGCAAGTGCACTAGCCTGTTGGGGAGAAGCTTCAATGTCGAAGTAGAAGTAACTAAAAGAAACCAACATTTTGGTTCCATTGTTAGGACTCAAAGCAATTAGAGCACAATCATTGGAAAATGTTTGAGTGCATCATGCTAGAAAATAGTAAATAATGGGTTACCAGTGTTGAAAATAACTTTACAGACCTATATTTTGAACTAGGAGTTTATGTGCGATAGTGGGTAGAGTAGAATATCTACATTTCTCTGTATGAAACATTCTTTCTTGAGGTCCCAATTCTCTTGCATTCTTGGATTCTATCATATTCTCAAGGACAACCCAAAAATCTTAGAAAAAGGCAACCTTGGACAATTGAATGGTAGAGGAGTTTAGTATGACTTAGATTTTCTTAGATGCAAGTGATTAACTTTTGGAGAGGCATTCAGAATAGTTATATTTTAGAGTATATTGTGACCACCTATTCATGTCCTAAGGAAGAAAAGTTCCAATTTCTATGAGATCTAAGGGGATGTTATATCTCATCATTTACCTTTAAAATTAAGAAGTTGATTATTGACCTTGGATTAGAGACTCTACCCATGAAGGGCTAAAATCTCATGTGCATGAGCTACACATTTGGAAGGGGAAATTAGGGGTTTATTGAAGATTGTGTGTTCAACATGGTAGCAAGCCAATGAGCATTTTAGAAATAGAAGTATGATGATGCTCTGTAGAGGATTATGGGATTTAGTGGTGTGGGAAGATATCGGTAAACCTTGAAGAGTGCTATGAAGAGCCATAGGGAGGTAGATACGCATGAGGGACCACACTTTTGATCTACATTCTATGCCACTTTTATCCTATGTAATAGAATCGAGTTAGACTTTAAGAATAGAGGAACCAAGTCTAAATCAACCAGGTTCCCCCACCATAATGTGTGCTCATGCTTTGAGTTAGGAGTATGAATACACAACAGGGACATAGATAGTTTAGAGTCAAAAACTGAATTGGTAACAGAAACTTCAACTAGGATAATTGAGACTCATTTAAAATCTACAATATATTTCCCTCTTTAAGGGAATTCTATGGCACAGCTTAGAATACTTGATGGATCTAGCCCTTAAGGCCAAACTATAGGCCTAAGGTTGGGTAACCAACCCTCCACCATGCCTCTTTCCATTGGCACTACTATTGGCAGTGTTGGAGGAAGATTAGAAGGAGGTGCTAGAGGAGGCAGACCCCCTCCTCATAGGATAGCAGTTGGATCTTCCCAGCAACCACCCACTCAACCATAACCTATTATGAGATGACATTGCATTTATTTGAATATTGAGGGGTAGAAAATGTAGCTAAGCATGTCCACAAGTGCAAATTGATTTGGAGAGTGAATGACATCATTTTTTTTAACATAAGGCTACATATTTTACAACCACACTTTTAAAGTGCATGCACAAATGGTATCAAAAGTTTAACCTTCAGTAAGTAATGGTCAACTATGACTAGCTTAAAGCAACCTTCCTATAGGAATTTGACATTTTTGAGTCTAAGTAGCAAAGTATAAAAATGTTGAAGGACATAAAGCAAGGACTTATAAAGAGCATGCATGAATATGATGCATGATTCAAATCCTTGCTCTATAAGTTGTCATTTGAAATAAATCCTGCTCAGCATGCACAATGGTTTGTGGGAGGATTGTTATTACCTTTCTGATGGACTCTATCACAAAGAACCTTCACCAGTGTGCACGAGGCTCTACAGGTTGCCCTTCACACTGAAGTGGTTGGAAGCATGAAACTAAGATTAGTCCATTTATAGAGGCACAAATAGCATCTATGGCATCACAACTTGAAATTTTTATGGCAAATAATGTGCATGAGATATATAGTGGTGTTTGGTGTACCGACTATGAAACTGAAGGGCATACAAAGAATAATTACCTGTGTAACTAAAACAAACTTGTGAGATCTATCATGAAGAACATGATGTTAATTTTTGTCTACTTTTATAATGGGATATAAACACTAAGGTGTCTGATTATTGTAATATTTTTGATGCCTACACCCATGACACCAATGATTTTTGATTGATTAGTAATATTCATGAAGCTCGAGCACACAACACACACCAAACCTCAATCACTAATACCCAAGACAATGGTGGCTACTATGGGTGAGGGAGAGGATGAGAGTGAGGTGGTGGTCAGTTTCCACTAAGGACTTGCTATAAATGTGGGTCACTAAACCACTATCAAAGGGATTACCTAGAGTACCCAACATATGCATTTTACAAAAAGGACCATCGACTAGAAGAGTATCCTGATCTATATCCAGCTATCACTAAAGAGCATAATGAAAAGGGTACCAACATGATTCAAATATATAAACCATAATGGTACACATGACCAACCATCCCAATAGTGTAATAAGTAAATATCACCACTCATAGTAGGGGATAGACTCAATCCATAGCCAACCTGGTAAAGAAGGTACATTATGAAGAACCACGAGCTAGGAAGTACCCTGATGCTCAGTAGCAAAAGGATGTCCTTCAATATATAATGACACTTTTGTGAGAGCTCCAAGGTGAGATTCAATACCTCAAGGACAAGGACATGACATAGTGTGTTGTAGTGCAAAGGGAATTTAAGCATCAACTAGTGGTGCAAGATAATTTTTAGGAACTGTGCAAATGTATGTTGGATGAGGACATTGTTCCCCGACTCAATGCTTCATTTAAAAGTTAGGCCCACCTACCAAACGAATTCCACCCACACCTAAGTCATTAAAGTGAAGATTGTTATTTAAATCATGCCCAACATCAGGAAACACCTAGTTCCTCTTTTGCAAAAGATATAGAGATATTGGTAATGTTGTTATCAATGGATGGGTAATCTAGGATATTCTAGTAGATACTAGCATGGAAGTTAAAGTTCTCACTAAATATGCTTGGTGAAAATTGTCTAGTTTAGCCCTATAGCCCTCTCCTCATGTATTGTTTATGGAAATAAGACTTGAGTGCATCTTATTGGGGTCCTCAAGAACACCACAGTTGACATACTTGGGGTTGCTTTCAAAGCATATTTTGAGGTCTTAAAGTTAGTAAAAGCTAATGAATATCCAACCCTACTAGGAAGTCCTTGGTTCTATGAGAACCATGTATATTTAAGGTTTAAAAACTGACACATTACCTTTGATAATACCAATCAGTGCATAGTAATACCTTTAGACCAAGTATAAGGACCTCCATATATCGAGCCCATAAATGTTGATGAAGACATCAACCACTTGTATAATGTGGCTGCTCAAAATGATGAATAGCATGATCCAATACCAGATGGTATTCTTGGATGGATGCACAACTAGTCTATCTTAGATACTACAAGTAATGCTTGTAACTATTGGGCCCATGGTGACCACAATCTCATTGAAAGGCTATGCAGCACTGTAAATAGAGGAGAAAGCATCATGTGCCAGCTTCTTAAATGTCATAAGTATGTGTACCTCATGGATTTAGCAATGAGAAGACCACTAGTGGGATCACCACTAGAAATACTTGATGAAGCCCCATAATTCTAAGGATAAATGGAGGTGTGTGACTTTGTTCAGTGCCTTGAAGAGTTTTATGATACTAAGAATGACTAAATGAGGTCATTACATCACATTTTTGAAGGTACCACTGTTAGATGGTGGTGTACTCATAAAGAGCATCTTTCATACTAGGATCAAGTGCAAGTTATTCTACATCACAGATTTCACCATGGTAATAAAATCAAAGGCACCCGTAGTTACAGTGGTGTGCAAGCACCCAAACCTCACATTGAGGCTTGTGAGACAATATGGTGGATTGAGGACACATTCTTACTAGATTACCTCTGGGTGTATGCATTATATGGTACTTTATGAACTTAGGCATTGGAATGGTTTATTCATGAAAAGAGGCACATGGGTACCAAGTTATGGTATTTACTAAAGGAGAACATGATGTTATCACTATCCTACTGTTCATCGAGGATGGACTTGTGCCTCACCCTTCAATCCATTCATGAATCAATCATTGGAGACCCAAGTTCTATCAAAGACCACCTATGGCATATTCATCAAGAACTTGAAGAAACCTTACATTTATTCACTAAGACTCCCACCCAATTAGTTCCTGCACCATTGATAGTTCCTAGTGAAGAACACCATGAAGAGATCCACCTGGGAAAGCAAAAACTCATCTTTCAAGTAGATGAAGGTGCAGGATCTACTTCACTTAGCCCCTTAACTAACTACCTAGATGTCCCTATAAGACACAAGTTCTCCAATGGAAAACCCTTATCACAGACCCATTCAAACTATTCAATGTAACATTGGCATGGAGCAAGAGATAAAAATGGCTACAATTGGAAATTATTGGACTAACACAGAAATTTCAAAGATTTTTGAATTATTGAAAGAGTATCAGGATGTAATTACAAATTATTATAGTGAAATGAAAGGATTCCACCCTTCTCTAGGAAATATACACATAAATCTAATTGATGACACTCACCCCATGAAGAAATGACCATATAGGATGAACCCTAACCTTTGGGCATGAGTGAAAGAGGAGATTGATAGCATGCTTTATGCTAGAGTAATTACTCTAATTATTGAATCTAAATGGGTCATTCCCATGGTAATTAGTATCAAAAAATAAGAGTGTATCCAAATCTATGTGGATTATCATGTCTTAAATGCA
This sequence comes from Torreya grandis, assembly GCA_037957365.1. NCBI lineage: Eukaryota > Viridiplantae > Streptophyta > Pinopsida > Cupressales > Taxaceae > Torreya > Torreya grandis. The sequence goes on from JARHVA010004591.1 coordinate 747,008, forward strand.
TCTTGTGTGATATATCCTTTCCCAATGCCCTTCATGGAGTAAATCCTAGAAGGTGTTACCAATTGTGAAGTATACTCTTTTATGGATGTGTTATCGAGGTACCACCAAGTCTAGATAGTTGAGGAAGACCAATCTAAGACTATCTTCACTACTGAATGGGGATATTTTGCCTATACCATCATGTCTTTCAAGTTGAAAAATGCCCCAGCAGTGTTTTCACAGATAGTAGTTGAGGCTTTCAAAGATTTCATTCATAAATTCCTCCAAGTCTACCTGGGTGACTGGATGGTATACGAGCTGGTAAAGGATCATTGTGCCAATTTGATAGTCATGCTTGAGCACTGTTGAGTGTTGTCAATTTACTTAAATTTGAATAAGTACCTATTCATGACACCTTTTGGTGTACTTCTTGGGCATATCATTTGTAAAGAAAGACTCTTGGTAGACCTACCCAAGGTCTCTATGATTCTTTGATTTCCAGCACCCAAGACTCAATGTGAGTTACATGCCTTCCTAGGACACATGGTACATTAAATAAAGTTCATATGAGGATATGCTAAGATTATTACACCCCTAGAAGAATTGTTAAAGAATAATAAATAGTTCATATAGACTAGTTCTTGTAAAGCAGCTTTTGAAACACTCAAAGAAAGGTTAGTTACCACTCTTATCTTGAAATTACCTTATTGGACAAAACCTTTTCATGTCAATCTTGATGCATTTAGGATGGAATTTAGCATTATACTTGCACAACTAGGTGAAGGACACTTAGATCACTTGATTTACTTTGTTACTAGGAAGCTGACATCAACTAAAAGGAACTATACCACCATCGAGTGCAAAGCTTTATCTATGGTTTATGCTCTAAAAAAATTTAGGTAGTACCTTCTATCCACTCCATTTACATTATACACATATCATGAGCCCTTGAAGTATCTTGTCAACAAACTAGTATTACATGGGAAAATTTTCCACTGGATTGTCCTCTTCTAAGAATTCTAATTTTTGTAGTAGTAAATCCTGAGAAGACCAATTATGGACCTAAGCATTTATCCTAAATTGAAAATAGAGAACCCCCACATGCCATATGATCTTCCTAATGAACAACTCTTTTGAGTTGCTTGGGTACCTAAAGAGCTGGAGGATATTGCAACATTTCTCAACACTAGCTATGTGTCTGACTTCCTCACTCCATAAGAAAAAAATAAACTTGTGGTCCATGCCACACCTTATCAGCTCATAGCAGGATATATTTATAAAATTAATCATGATGAGGTGCTTCACCACTGTGTAACATAACATGAGTGCCTTGAAGTGCTACAAGATGTCCATGAAGGTATTGTAAAATGATATTATGTTGGAGAGGCTACCATGCATAAGGTCTTGCTCACTGGACTTTGGTGGCCAACATTATTCAAAGATGTAAAGGCTTATGTTAGGCAATGTGATGTTGTCAATGAATAGGAAAACCTAATAGAATAGATGTTATGTCCTTGTTCACTATTCCTTCTCAATAACTATTCAAAAAATGGGCTATTGACTTTGTGGGGCCTATCACTCTAATAGGATGATGAATGAGCTCTTAATACATCATTGTAGAAACTAACTACCACATGCACTGGGTTGAAGTAGCACTAATTAGATACTATACTATAGCAACCACCATGTGATTCATCTGGGAGAACATTATAACATGGTTTGGATGTCCCCTAAGCTTCACCAGTGATCATGAAACCCACTTATTGGATGAGATAATTCACATCTTGTTGGTTAAATTCATGATCATGTACCACAAGATGACACCATACCTACCACCCACAGGCCCATGGAATAGATGAAGCCTTCAATAGGATCCTTGGTACCAATTTAACAAAAAAAATCAATATTATTCAGATTGATTAAGATGACAAAGTTATACAGTACTGTGGGCCTACCGAACTACATACAAATGCCTCAACAAAAGTACACCATTCAACCTAGTGTATGGAAAGGAAGCGGTCATGCTAGTGGAGTTCCTAGTTCCATCTCTCCAGATATCATGTGTGGGAAACTTGGATGATGAAACATCTTTGATATCCTAGCTTGATGATTTGATGAAACTAGATGAGACTCTATATCTCGCCCATTGGAGTCAGGATGTTGAGAAACACAAACAAAATGCATGGCATGATCTCCATCTAAAGAACAAAGTGTTTTTTCTAGGCATGAAATTTATACTATATGATTCCATATTAATGTGCCACCCTAGGAAACTTTTCATCCATTGGGATGGTACATTCATAGTTCATAGCATTCGATCTACCAGAGCTTTTCAGTTAAAATGAATAGATGGCCAGTTCCTCCCAGGGCATTATAATGGTAGTCAGCTTCAGCCATATTATGATTCTAGTTAACTACTATTTTAATCAATAAGGCTTAAGGCTATTAGATTAGTATTTCTTTCTTTCAATAAAAATCATTGCCCTTGAGGCACGTGACTCTATAATGTAATTTTAAGTTTGTGTACTTAGATTATTTTTGTGGAGGACCATGAACCCTTTTTATGTGGGGTAAGACATCATGCATGTGTGCACATAATACATAAATATGTGGGCATGCAATTACCAAATGTGTAAGATTCATCTATGGCACACAAGTAATTAAGGGTGCATGAGTCATTTAATGCACTTCAAAAGCACCTTGAAAGGTTCTCATTATTTGAGTGATAGCTATCTTTCACTATACCAAAAAGGTGAGACACAATTGTCATCTATTTCCAAGAAAGGTGCAAATAAAGGATGAGTCATTAATGTAACAAGGTTAGTTATGATGAGAAATGTGTGATTGGAATGATGGGACAAATTTTTTAAGGCATTAAATGCTTAATACAAGATATGAAGTATGAAGGTCGTTTAAAGATTTGCATTAATGAATCGAGGTGATGGGGAGAGGGAAGGAATTAATGGAGGTAAAATCCCCCTAAGGGCCTATAAATAAGCCTGTTAAAGTCATTTTACACTTTACCTTGCTTTAATCTTTAAGTCTTAAGCATGAATGGTGAACCAGAGAACTAGAGACCGATGAAATCAAATTCCTTGCAGACTAGTGTGATTGCAAAGTTGGTGAATTCATGAAGATTATTTCCTAGGTGAGAAGAGAGATTGTTAAGTTTGGATTGGTGTATAGGAGCGGGGATATTTGAATTTTTAGGTTGTAGGTCTACCATTATTGAAGCATGAAGCTTGAGAGCCAAAGTAAGTTTGGCTACCACCACATATTCATTCTGAAACATGGGATAGCCACATATTTACCTTTGAGCACCACAAAGGGTAATGAGATCGAACAAAAAGGATAAAATACTTGAAAATTTTCTAACCATACCAAAAGAGGAAGAGGTGAGTAAAGGAGATTAGTTCCCTATTAGGGAGGAGGCACCAGGAAACCAAGAATAGATACCAAAATAAGGGCAGTGCATATAAGAAGTTTTGAGAGAATACATGGAAGGAAAAGTGAGAGAGAGGGTGGAAGAAGAAGTAAAGAAGGTAAAGAAAGGAAAGTAGGCATAGACCTCATCAGCATAGAATGCCCCATCATCTCCCCCTCCATCTCTTTTGATAGAGGAGATGTAATACCTAGAGTCAGTACTGCACATAGAGAACTAGGTCTCCAAGGTATCAACTACCATAATTTTTTATTGTAATCATCATCAAATGGGGAATGAAGCAGAACTATAGATTGACTACCAAGTCTAGACCACCAACACAAATAATCACATGGTCTATGACTTGTCTATCAAGAACTAGCTGGATAACTTGGGCCTCTTTCAAATTTTTAAGTTGTCATACTTTGGCAAGCCTACCAAGGTAGTTTAGTTCCTCCTCTTATACGTCCATGAATACTACATCCACTTTGCAGGGTGTAACATGAAGATCATTGTATAAATGATTATCAAAGTCAAAGGACTTCAATGCTTGGGGGTGAATGTCTTAGATAAATTAGCTCATATAGAGTAGATTTAGTAGATCACCATGGCACTTATATACTAGAAGTAAGGGAATGTAATGCACATAAGGAACCTATAAGATCCCACCCTTATAGTTGTATCAAAAATCATTTCTACCAAGGTCAGAGGAACTGATTGATGGAAGGAGGTGGACATGGCCCACCTAGACAATACTCCCCAAGTCTCTCAGGGAACAAAGTACAACTAGGCACTATATTTTTCCTATAAGATAACTGAGGATGTAGAGAAGGTGCATAAAATGCCCAAGAATAGGTTTCCTTGGGGATCAATCTTATTATTACTAGTTTTTTACAAGATCAAGGTGTTTGATTCAAGCTCATTGAAGTGGGTGTACTGTCCCACTCACAAGTCCCCCATCAAGTACTTCAAAGCCTTCACTTGCCCCCAACACATTACCCCATCTTAAAAAATGAAGATGAGGTACTAGTTTGATGGAATGAAGGAAACTTTTGGGATTCGATGGCACATTCCAAAGGATTTACCCCTTGGCCATAAACCAAGCAAAATTCATTATAAATCAACATTACTCCATGACACGCATTCACATGAATCCTTTGGGAGAGCTTTCATCATGGCTTAAACTATCATATGCATTATTTACATAGTAATGATGTGTAGCTAATCATTTTCTAGGTAGAGTAGATCAACATGGAGTGCCACACCCTCCAAAAAATGTATGTATATCTAAGCAAGAAGGCCTTTATGGAGAGGGGGAAACTGACTTAACTAATATCAAAATTAAGGATATCCTGGTTAGGGAGCAAGTCCATAATTGTTCTACATGTTATGGCCCTACTAGTATCCTCAAGATGGAGACCCCAAGGAGAGGCTACCCCAAGCACCATAGCCATAAGGAAGCATCTAAATTCAAGTACCAGGTCTAGTGGGCAACAGGCCCAACAAAAATGACAAAGCATGGTGGAAGCACAACACTCTAAACCCATTACTTGTCCTTTCATGCCTCATCAACCTCCACCTTACCCTTCACCTTCAGCTCATCCATCTCCATCCCCTCCTCACACTTCGCCTCCTACTTCACCTTTCGCTACTCATTCCACTCCTTCCCAATCACCTACACTAAACCCTTCATCTCCTCATCCAACTCCCCCACCTTCTCCAAGGAATGCCATAGGATTAGCCCCATAATAGCTTCCAAGGTGAGTGCCCCAATAGGACCCCTCTTAGGTAGAGACTCACAGTTTGAGATCAGACTTTGAAAAGACTCTATCCCCAATACAAGAGGCTCTATTTGATGATCCCCAACTTGATACCAAGGTAGGAATTAGTGAGATGGCTACATGGAGTCATCAAGAGGATGAGCTTTAATGAGATATAAAAAGGGGGAAGGGATAGGATGAAGAACAAAAATAGAGGGAGTTGTCCATTGCGTACAAATGTTACCAGTTTGGTGTAGAGGACAAGGACCTCTATTTGTGGTCTCACTTCCACCCTAAGGACATGACTCTAGAAATAAAGAAGTAAGTGTCCTTCCTTTTGGAAATGTGTAGTGAAGAGCCCCAATTTGATATTCCTTTAGATTACATTTTTTTGGGCCCAGATGCTTCAAGACTGCTAGAACTTATGAAGCTTGATCCACATATGCTAACTCTAATAATGGCAAGTGTTGTATCTTTGAAACCAGCCATAGAAATGATGTGCCAAAACATTTTTTTAGATTTGGATGCACACATGATGGAAAGGAAACATGACAAGGTTGTAGAGATGTATAATAAAGAATTTATAGAAAAGCAAGTGCTAACCAAGGAAGTAGTCTCCTTAAAGCAAAACATCCAAGAGGCCATAGAGGCAAAAATAAGGTACTAACTCTTTGTAAAATAATTTTGAAAGAGGATCTATCACTTATAGATAGTGTACCATTAAACGAGGATGCCATCAAAAAATTAAAAACTTTGGTTGAGCTTTTGATCAAGAAAAATAAGAATCACCTCGTACCAAGAGATGAAGCCAAGGAAATAATTGAATAATTGACTACAACAACAAACATTTACAAGAGCACCTTGGAGAAAGTCAGAGAGATTATCCCCATTTTGGATGGCATTTTTTCATGCCTAACGTGCCAAAAAAATAGTGGAGACCTAACTCTATGATGAGGAGGTCCTTAGATAACAAACGATTGATGTTGCCCTTTTAATAAAAGACCGTACCAAGCACATGAAAGCAATCAAGGATGTTGAAATGATGGAAGACTCCATTAATAACCATTGTCAATAAATAAATGCAAGTTTTGCCATACTATGAGGATAGGTTGATAAGGAGGTCTCCAAACTAGAAGACATCTAGAAGGAAGCCAATGTAGCCCTAGATTAAAAGATGAAAAAGACTAAGACTATAACTTAGTTCGAGGAGCTGAAAGAATCAAAAGAGGTCATTGAGAGAATAACTGCCAAAGTCCTTAATGCACTATCCCATTAGGATGGGATGAAGAAGGAACTCGAGCAGAAGGGGCTATAATTTTTGGAGGATGCTAGCATAGCTTAGGTTGGGATAGACTTAGAGCATAGTGTGGTATGATGTTGACCCTTAAAATTTGAGTAAGTATTGTTCCATGTTTGGTGCATAGCATGGAGGAACCATTGTCTATTTTGATGTAAGTACCAAGATGGCATGGAAAGACCATGGCATGGGAGGACCATGAAGCGTAGATGAAAGGTGTAGAAGGTGATGAACATGAAAGGATAATGGTACAAGAGACCCAGCGTGAGAGGACCTAGTCAAAAGGGAATGTGTCACGATGGATCGGAGAATAGAGGGCTCGAAATAGAAGCAAAATACTAGGGGAGCGCATGGAAAGTGGAGCATGAGGGACTGGGAGCAGTTAGAAGAACAAATCAAATGGGACACTTCAACCCAATTCAATGGAGGTTTTGTACCATCCCATGAGGAATGGAATACTTATCCACCAAGATATAGCATAGAATGAGGATCTAGGGGCATAGAGACCCGAGTCTACAAAAATAATTAATTATAAGATCCACGACTCTTAGTTTGTTGGGATACCATGTACCATTTGTTTAATAACAATTGGAATTATGACACTTGGTCAGAGCATAACAAGTATAAAAACCCCTATTATAATCATTTGCATGATGGTCTTTTAGAGAATAGTGATAGCATTATTATTTTGTAATTCAGTAAGCAATTAATAAGAAACTAGTGTTTTCCATATTATGTTACGAGTGATGAAATATTCTAAGTGTTGGATGATGGATATGGGTTATTTCTAATTCATGGATATGTTTTTCTTTTATCACTACTATTAAATAGTAATGGTGATCCTAGTTATAGTGGTAGTTAAATTTGGGACAATAAGGATAATAGTAGTATATTTATGGTGTTGAATAACCTTCTAAGAACTATGTTAAGAAATATAAACAAACATATAACATTGTGCTATAAAGCCTTCAGGAGTCGGTCTTTTGATGTGTGCTTTGAGTGAGTGCATGAGATTACTCTCACATGATAGGGCCAGCATGCTAGCCTATTGGGGAGAAGCTTCAACGCCGAAGTAGAATTAACTAAAAGAAATCAATAATCATGTTAAAAATTGTATTCCTTCATTGGGTGATTGATACAAAAATTTGGTTTATCTTTTAGATAAATCAAACAGCTTTTAAAATCAGATGCTAAAAATCTCAATTTCTCAATATTAAATAGAATTGGATGCAGAATTCTCAATTTCTTGATTAAAACAAATAGAAATTGAATTTATTGTTCTAGAAATGAATATGAGTGAATGAAAACTGTGAAAATTTATTTTTGAATCAAAACTCTTGTTTTCAAATTAATCTGTGAACAGTATTTAGCCTCCTGCTAATCAATATTATTTTATTTAAAATAGATTTTAACAATATAATGAGTCATTTTCCAAAATTTAATTAAAAAAATTTGACTTTTAAACTCTGAATGTGAATTTATCTAAACAATTCTGATTATGAGTACACTGTAAACACATAAATTTATTGTTCAGTGAAAAAACATTCAATTCACTTTTTATTTCTCAAATAGTCTCTTAATTAATTTCCAATAATTAAATTACAAATATCAATAATAATTAAAAACTTATATACTGAAGGAAAATTGAAATAAAATAGAGACCAGAGATTGTTTATGGGGTTCACCAATTGGCTATGTCTTGGGGTTCATTTGAACCGTTCAATTATAAAAAGATGTAAATACAAAATTTAAAACTTACATCCCTGAATGGTTTAAGGAAACGTGTAGCTCTGTGTGAGATTAAGAACTTGTCTGCAACACGTAAAACATTCTTATCTTCAACCAAACAATATCTTGAAATGCTTATAATTCCCCTGTATGAGCTATTAATTCTCTCAACATGAGGAAATAATACTCTCAAATGATTTATAAAATATCCTTCGCTTTACAAATCTCTGTAATTTATACAGGGTAAAAAAAACTCAAGAATAAAATTAAACACAGTCAATTCATTGAATTAAATAACATGTATTCTTCAAGTAAAATAGATCTTTATTTTTATGGACTGTCTATGCTTGAAATTCTCGATAACATTCCTTCTCTATCAAAAATAAGCAACTTATCCATTTATATAAGTTGCCCACTCACTGTAAGCTCTCCTAAAATAATCCAAAATCTGTAATATATAAAAAAATTAACATATAATCAATATTGACTAATAAATTTTTATTTCTCCATGAAATACAATTAAACTATAGATAAATTACATACATTTAATAAAAAAATAAAAATCTTATTTATTAAGAGAATAAAAATCCCATAAATAATTAGAGGTTGAAACTCCATGATCTATTTAATAATAAAACACTTATAAAAAATAAGATGAACCATGACCATGCAAAAGACAAGTGAAAGACCCACGTGGAGAGAAAGATGGGTAACGCTTAAAGCATGCATGTTTTAAAAGAGTTTAACGCCAAAGAGTTAAAACTTTTGTTTCAAAACAAACATCTCCGGAGCACGGTTTTCACCGCCATCCAAAGTTAATGGAATTTCCACGTGGTAAGTGGGTGATAAAAGATTTTAAAACATGCATGGGATTAAAACAAACATTTCCCACTTTCATAAACAAACCCATGTAATAAAAGGTAAGTGGGAATAATATTTATTTAAAATTTCTCTCATATAAATTAAAACCTATGCATAACCATCCATCCACGTGGAAGTGGGAATAGGTTTATTTTTTGTGATTTGGGATTTAATTATCCAATGGTATAAAAATTATAATAATAGGATATTAAATAAATTGGAATTTAATTATAAATATATCTCATGGTTTTTTTTAATAATCATAAAATAAGATATTATGATTATTTTGAAAATGAAGAAATGGAAGAATTACCGTGGAAAATTAATTAGATATGTGGAATATCTCGGTGGCTTGATAGAATTATGTGGTAAAGTTGGATGTTGAATGGTTATGGGGTAATGTGGGTAAATGGTTGATTTGGTCCCACATCTGCAACACAACACCCATTAACACATAAAATAATTCTAATATAAAAAGTAATTGTATAAACTCTTTATATTTTTGCCACATGTCGACTTTCCCATTACGATACTTGTCTTTTCCACATTTTTCTATTCCATTAAAAAAATCCTCCGAATCAATGATTCAAAATAAAATAGTCAAATTTGTTCTCCCCCTCTAATTTATGGTGAACAAAATGCATGTACCATGTCTCCCATTGTCTTGATTGAAGGGGAAAATGAGAGTGCATATGAAATTCATAAGGAAATAACTACAAAATATGCGTTGTTTGTGGACACAAGTAAAATTCCAAGTATATTTCATGTATCTTTTTAAAAGATCAAGTCATGTAAGTCAAATAAAATCAAAACTAGCATTGCATATTCTCTCCCTCTTTTAAAAAGTAAAACCGAAATTGAAAGTTGTACTCTTTCCTCTCATAATTATGCAAGTAAAATAGTAAACATTTCTTTTCTTCCCTCCTTTGCATTTTTTGATACAAAAGAGCAAATGTTTATAATATAATTTTTTTCCTCTACTCTTTTTGAATGTCATGAGATTTTAAATAGCATAGCACCTTCTAATGACAAAAGTACTAGCCTTCATTCTATCCAACATGGTATACTCATTTCTGTAACCATGGATACCCCTTTAGAAAATGTTGTAAAATAATGTGATGATCATCCATGTGATAGTGGAAAAGGTTCAATTATTCATATGTTTTGTGTGCATGTTAATTTATAACTACTAGAAAAAGATTCAACATCTTCTTGTGATATGTTATTTATTATGACTACCGTGGGGATTTGTAGCAACAAGTCAATGCTCTTAAGCTAAAAAATTCTTCCCATGAGGATATGTTTTAAGAGAGAATATTAGTAGAGCAACCTATTGCTAAGGATGTATTTGAGCATCCTTATCCTTCAAACTTTATTTTCTAAGTTCTCAACCTTTGATGGCCAAAGGGATCCTGATATTCATTTCTAATAATATAGATACTCGTTTGAACATTAGGCTCAAAATGAAAGTTTGTTCTTAAACGCTTTCCATCGTAACTTAACCTAAGGGGCTCTTGATTGGTTTTATAGTCTTCCAAATGGTTCTTCATCAACTTTAAAAAAACTTGAAGATGTGTTTCCATCACATTTTCATCATTATACCTTACCTAAGTTACCATTGAAACGTTTTTAAGCATTAGCACGAATAGAAAATGAGTCTATAAAAGACTATGTTATTCACTTTAAGGATATTTTGTATTCCTTAAATTATATGCCCTTAGATTTGGAAGTAAAATTTATATTTAGTAGAGGTCTTCTTTCTCTAATCATATAAAGAGCATTACATAATCCCTTTGCTTCATTTGAGACCTTATATTGGGATGTGCACAAATATGCATGCGCTTTAATACTCAAACCAAGTTGCCTATAACTTCATCGAAAACAAATAAACAAGTTACAAAATATCATGAACCAATTTGAACAGCTTCTGTAGAACCAACATCTTATGTTAAAAAACAAGCAATACAAGTATTGAATAAAGGAAAGGAATGTGTTTATAGAGAATCTCCCATAGTTAGACCATATACCTCTACCAAATGGTAGCCTCTTCAATTTTATTGGTACCACAATATACCAAATGATATATTATGCTCACTATTAGATAAATGAATGATAACACTTCCTCTTAATTCTCATTACCCATCACACATATTTGAAAAGGTGAAAAGATAACACTTTTTCACTAACCATGGTATAAATAGGTACTGAGATAATGATTGTTTTGCTCTTCAGTAAAAGCTTAAACAACTAGTTGATCGATAAATTCTTACATTTTGAAAAGACATATATGTACCTATTTCACATACTTATTCTAGAGTATATTCTAAGAGGTTCAAGACATTCCATGCTACTCTTTTTTAGGATCTCATGGTCCATAAACCTTCACATAACGTGACCACTGGTAGAAGTCCTTCTCCTAGTACACCATCTCCCAGGACTGATCTCTCCCACACTTATCCCACAAAGGAACCATTGGTCAATTAGGTCCTTCATAAAGAGACACATAGAGAAGGTGAACCTACATGATATATATGGGTACCTAAATATATACATACAGATTCCCAAGATATTTATATAGATACTTCAGAGTCAGCAATATAAGTCAACTAGTAGTTTTATTACAAGATGACCCTTATAATCGAGTTTTCTTATTTCCAACCGATTTTCATTGCATACAATGATTGACTTATTATTACAAAATTGTAAATTTCATTAGATTGAAATATCTCATACCACTATTCAATTTACCATATCGAAACATACATTACGGAAATAAATGCAAGTAATGTATACATAATGAATAAAGAACTAAAAGTACGCTTTCATGTGAAGTAATAATACCAAATACTAACCTACCAAAGGACCATGATACAACTTCCTAATTCTACTACACACCATATGAAGATATCAAGCACACCTAAACATGTTCATAATATTGCTAATTCAAAGAAACCACAAAGCATGATAGATTATACAGTGATAGATATGGCACCTATATATGCTCCTTAGTAGTACCTAGTTTATTGCACCAAGTTCCCAAAAGGGAGATATCTATGAGCATCCATTGGATGTGATCATAGGAAAATTATTTTTTTGCACATATTCCAAAAATACAAAAAAAAAAATCTTCAAAAATCCAAAAATATTTTTTGCATTTACATGTTCTATTAGTGCCATTTATGTTGATGGTTCCATGTTGGTAGATGACATATCAATATTTTCTATATATACATGTGTTTCATGCATCTTTTGAGTGTGATAGAGGCATACACGAATACAAATCTATGCACTTTTTAATGTTTTTATTTCCCTCTATTCATGTCACAAGGACGTTGGGGGTATCCACCTTATTTGATCACAATACATCCAGGTTATATCATTCTATGGTCATTTTGCATTATTATGTTTGAGCTTATATATGTACTTACACGTGTCTTTATCCATGCTTATATCTTCTATAGTGCACTTGATATGCTACGCACTTGACATTTTTTGCTAACACATTTGATCCATGGGCTTCTATGACATGGTTATGATGCTTGTTTATGCTTTCCTTTATGCACTTCCTGAGTGTCTTGCCTTGTTATTATCTTGCTTGTTTGAACATTTGAATATGTTCCTTTATTTATGGCCCCCATGCCTATTTGTGCTTTCTACTACATTTGATTATGTCATTTTTTGTGGTATGGACATTTGAATATATTAATCTTGCTTTTGGGGACACTTTTACTAAGTCATGCCCCTTTAATCGTGTGATATTTGAACATGACCCTTGTTTGTGATCTCTTAGGACCATTGTATCTTGACTTGATTTTGAGTGCTCTTGTATGTGTGCTTATTTGCTTGTTGAGATTATACTATTATTATCTTGACATTGCCATTATAACTATCATGCATCTTATCCCTTTATGTGATCACATTGCTCAACGTGCTTCAATGGTACATTTACCTAGACATGTTCTTTTATATGCTGTATGGTTCTATTCATAAATTATTTAGTTGTTTTATACTTTTAAAGTGAGATAACTAATGGTTTCTATTATTCCTTCACCTCAAAGGGGGGTGTATTAGTGGGGGCATGTCATAGAGGTGTGTTCTTCACATTTGGCACAATTTTTAGTTCAGTGGGGGAATGCTTTGGAAGCATTTTCTCTACACCTATTCATTATTTGACATACCTAAATTTAGTGGAGGCATGCTTTGGAAGTATGTTCTCCACACTTATTTAGTGTTTGGCACACCCTGATTTAATGGAGGCATGCTTTGGAAGCATGTTCTCCATACTTATTCACATTTGAAATAATTTTTAGATTGAATGGGAGCATGCTTCAGAAGCATGTTCTCTAAATTTATTCAATATTTGACACACCCAAATTTAGTGGGGGCATGTTTTGGAAATGTGACCTCCACATTGGCATTTATTTTAGTTTTTTTTAGTTTTCAGATTTCTCCATATATAGTGAGGGCATGCTTTGGAAGCATGTTCTCAAAACTTACATAGTTTCTAAATTGGCCAAAACACATAGTTATATACTTTAGATTCACATTTGTGGAAAAATTATATACATTGGTACCATTATTATACATATTTTTAGCATATACATATCTAAGGTGCATATGTTATGTAATGTGTGCCTAATATTACAAAATCCACATCAGTTTTAGATTTCAAAACTTTTTTATGGACTATCATCACCCACCAGGATGGACCATTATAGACTATATTGAGCCAATCTACTATAGTAGTTGGTTCATTTTTTGGTATAATTGAGATGATTAAAATCACTTGATCTTGCCAAATTTTTAGGTTGGAATTGATTGTATCATCTAGCATTACTAATTTGATAGTATGATTTGACTTTGTTCACTGATGCTCACTAGGTTATAAGTATGACTGGGTTTTATGGTTGAGTTAATCTCAACTACCAGGTGGCAACTCACCTTTTATATAAGGTTTGGCACATGTGACTTCCAGTCTCTCTTTATCTCCTTAGATATATGCACTTTGCATATTTATATATTTGCCCTGATCTTAGTTTCAGTGATTCATAATGATATATCTTTTAAATCAAACTACCAATAGGTAAGGCAGTTACATTGATACATAGGTGAACTCCTAAACCTTGCTCTTTCAATTTAAATATTTTCAATACTTTCAATTTTAAATTTTATGCACTAATTATGTACTACAACATGTTCTTGGTTTTAGGTCATTCACCAACAAAACACTCAAGCTGGACTCAAGTAAAGGAAAGGTGTGCTATACACACCCAAATATGCATTTATTCTCCTTTAAACCAAAAATATCATTACTAGATTAAACGGAGGTTAAATGTAGATGGTATTTATGGATTATATAACACCTCAGTCTTGTACACTTGTCAAACTCAAATCTTGGTTGTTACTTATAAATCTGGACATTTCTAACTTTCATAAGTCTCACATCTACTCTATCTTATGACCCTCAGCGTATGTTTAGGTCTGACCAATCTTATGTTGATGACCTAGACCTTCTATTTTACCCAAAATGCTTAAAACCTACTTTATCTTCCACCTCTACAAGTTTTGAGCCTATATCTACTTTCATTTTCCCTAGACACTAGTGTCCTGGATATATACCTCATCAATGCAAGTTTTTTGCTTTGACACAAGTGTCGAGTAACCTAGAGTCATCCAATTTACAAATGAAACATATCATAATCGTCAACCTAAGTGTTTTAGTGTGAGTTACTTCTCCAAAGGGATTAATATAAATATAATATTAACCCTCATTCTTCACTTAATACAAACCAAGGCAACTTATCAAAAGCATTCAATTAAACACTCAATAAATCAAAGTTTTCCTAGTTTCTTTTACTCTCATATCATTCATAGGAATAACACATACACAAGTCTGAAGTACTAAAGGAGCATCCTAAGAGATATGTTTTCCATTCTAAAATCAAGGTCACTATTGTACTTATTTTCCATATATTATATGATTCACATAAAATCCAACACATAGGGAAGAACTACATAAGTATGATTCCCTATTTGGAGTATTGACTATGTAAACAATGCTCATTGATAGAGAAGTCTTTGGGATTAGCTTTACATCATGTGCCTACTAACCCATTTTTTCCAAGGTCACTATGAAGATGAAGAACTAGGGTTTTATAATTTTATGAGGAGTGATAGTTGATGACTCAAATTTGAACACATAGGATCAAAGGCAAAGATAAACCCAAAAGCATCTAGGCGGTTTCATCCTTTTCTAGTAGGTATTTCATATAGGACACATGTGTCAGGTTCAGAAAGTAATGTCGACACAACCATCCAAGGTTGATGTTAGTGTCCACAACTCCAGAGGTACTCAATCCATAATTTGGTGATTGTTCTAAAATCTTCTTCTAATCTGCTTCTTGCATGTTCCAAATCCATAATTATGCTAGCATTAGAACCAACTAAGTAAATTACTTCTTTGTCATTTCCATATCTAACATAGTTATACTTACTATTTTTATCCTATCTCAATTTAATGAATTCATCATATGTTGTATCTGAGTTTAGCATCTAATTGACCTATTATAGAGAGAGCTTACCACCCTTGTAACTTAGGCTATCTCTATCCCCTTTAACCTTATATAACCCCAAACTATATTTTTAGGGTTAAATAATATGTTAATTGAGAAACTTTCTTGATAATTAAATATTATGCCCTAGCTTTATATATATAAGGAACCCTTCTAACTTTAATTAAGACCTAGTGACGCATGAAAGCTAACCATAGAAAAATCATTTGGATCCTTAAAAATAATCACAAAGAAAAATATATGGAAATAGGGAAGAATATTAGGTAGGACACTACCATCATATTCATGACACTAGAGTGGATGGTAATGTCATAAGCCAAACATTAGTGTCTAGAGAGTCATAAAATAGAAAAGACCACATGCACTCAAGGATCCCTATAACATGATGGCTAGAACATAAAGTAATATACCAAAATATGTGGAAGATCAAACGTTACCATAAAATAAACACAAAGCCTAAAATCCCATGTAATATTATGCCACTAAATTCTCAATTCTCTATCAAAATGTTTATACATCCAAAAGCTATGCAAAAATGTATTATAAATTGAAGCTTGTACCAAATATGGGATTGTACATTCCCCCCTTCCCCCATTTAATCTAGTAAGTACATGAAATCCAATTACTAGAGTTAAAAAAAGTTTGTACCTTGATATGTCAACACACCTTAGCCTCATGATGGTTATATCTTGACTTTGTAGCTCATATCCTACAACCAAAAACACATTACACTATAATTAGCGTATATAATTTTAACATGAGCAATAATGAAAGTATCAACAAATAAATAACATGGAAATAATATACTTGTGTAGATGTATATTAAATGAATTATCCCACAAGTGGTCATGTGTGCTTCATCTTGGAGATGCCTCTTCAAATGAGAGTTGGGCATGATCATTCCCCTAACCTAGTATAATGGGAGTAGTGCCAAGTCCATCATGGGTGTTAAATCTCATCTGCACAACTCAATCATAAATACATAATATCAATAAATCTATCCAATCTATCTAATCTTACCCAAATAAAATGGTGTAACCATCTCAATCTAAAAAAAATTAAGTAGTTCCAAGGACATAGATTGTGTTAAATCTTGGTCGCACTAGTTAAGGGAGCCAACTGCTGCAAATAGATAAAGGCTCAATCAATGCATTTTGGTAAGGTTAGTGCATCAATTTGTAAATGAGACAAGGAAAAAACTTTATTCATGCCCCCATATGCCTGCTATGATTAATTTATAATATATAATTTGGTGCATTTGTATGGCATATGCAGCTTTAATATGTCTCAAGCTAAAGTATTTGTCAAAATGCAACCTCTACTCAGTAAAACTGTATATTGTAATTGTGTCAACTAAAGTGCATGTCCATGGAATATTTGACCAAATTATATCACTATGAATAATATCTAACACAAATCTAAAAAAATACACTTGCGAAACCTATGCCAAGTGCATCATATTATGATCCAAGTGTATATCTAAATCACATGAATTGTATTGTATTTTGCCAATTTTTCTAATTGCATATGTATGGATTCATGTTTATATGACATGCCCCATTTTTGGGATGAGGGATAATGTATCCTAATGGTCACCTTATCTCAGAATTATAATATTTCCATGTTTTATATGTAGCAACCATATATAAATCAATCTGGTATTAATATTAAGCCTTGTGGTAGAAATGCTTGGAACTTGTTCATTTATCTTGTAAAAATCATCATTTCTTTGCTTATAGGTTGGAATATTCCCTTTTTGAAATTTTAAGTAGCGTCTATGAAACGTCAATAACATGAAATAACTCTTTTCATATGTTTCAATGCAACTTGTAGTTCATAATTTAGATACGAGGCTCAAGATATTTTGATTTAAAATTCATAGGCACACATGGTGAAGGCAAAAGTCAACTGTTATATATAATAAATTTGAAAATTAATTTTAATTTCATTTAAATTTTCAAAATTTTAATATTATTTCTCTAGTTTTCAAAAATGCCTCAAGGGAAAGATGTGCATCTAATTTAATTTGAGCTCTTACAGAGTGCCGTAAAGGGCCAAAATCTCGATGAGCTAGCAAGTGAATGTTAGGTTGTGGAGCTAAAATCTTCACTGATGCAAACATGGAGGAGGTTGCTAAGAGGTTGTTGAGTTGTAGAGCAACTGACGTCGGTCTAATCGACTGACATCAGTCATATCTAGTGAGCAGAGCAACTGACATCGGTCAGGTATCGGCTGACGTCGATCATCTCCAACCAGACAGGCACTGACGTCGGTCGCCTGTGCAGTTCTAGAACTGCTAGTTCACAAACAGTTTGTTAAAGAAACAGTTGTTTGCATGTTAAAGGCTAATTTTAGTCTTGGAGCTGTGGATCTAATTATTGTAATTAGATGTCCAATTATTTTTTGCATGAGATATATTTAAGAGACTCATGGGTTGTATTGTAAAGTGTGAGGGATCAAAGCAGGGATTCCCCGTGTGCTAGTTTGAGAGAGCTTGGTTAGCTCCTTCAGTGTGAAGAGAGCAAGGGTAGCTCCTCCTAGTTCCACAGGGGTGCTGAGTGTGTATGATCAGGTAGATCTATGGGATAGCAAGATCTGGTAGAAGATCCACCAGGGTACTAGTTTGGAGAATCATAAGGACTTGGTGAGGCAAGGACAAGGGTTCTTCAGGGTGTAGAGAAATCTACATGGTCAATAAGGTTAGTTGATCTGCAAGTGTCTGTGTGTGCGAGATCTAGGTTTGTAGGTGTGCAAAACCAGGTTGATTTGTAGGTGTGCAAGATTAGGGAGGTCAACAACACAATAGGTAGCAAGATCAGGTGAGATCTACTTGGAGTACATTGTGTACTTGGAGTATGTGTGTATACTCAGACTTGGAGTATGTGGAGTACTTGGTAGACTAACAGTATTGTTACTGACTGGTGGACTAGTAGTATTATTACCAGTTGATGGAGGTGAACAATAGCTATGTGCTTGAGTTGTTTGTTGTGACTGTAATTGAGAGAGTGAGCTCTTGAAGATATTTACTGTTTATGCCCTAGAGGTGTGGGAACCCTAGAGGAGTGTAAGGAAAAAGACTGTGGCATCTTCTTTGTTGTATGCCCTTTTGGAAGAGTATTAATACAATTGGGTATTGTCTCTCATATTCTATGTTGTTTCTAAATTCTAGTTACTGTTTACTTCTGGTTAAATTCTGTGTTTAGTTGCTTGGTAATCAATTGTGCTTTCTGGGTCCTAACAAAGTGGTATCAGAGCCAGGTTGCAGGGAGCAGGTTTGTGTTTGATTACAGGTCACTCTCAAGGGTTTTTGATTGAGTGGGAGTAAAGCAATGGCAGAAGAAAGTACACTAAGAATGGAGGAATTCAAAGGCATGAATGATCAATTACAGAGTTATGGAAAGAAAGAGTAGGAAAAGAAAGATTGTTGGTTGGTAGCAGATCAGCATGAAGGAAATAAAGAAGTAGGTATTGTTGCATGGATTGTTGCACTGGTTGCTCTTATATGTTCCTTGGATAAAGTAGAATCTTAGTTTATAGATTCTGTTGCCTCTTTCCATGCAGCCCCAAATAGAGTATTTTTCCATGTTAAGGTCCATGGAGACTTTGGAAAGATTTATTTAGGGGTTGGTGAGCCTTGTCAAAGTATTGGCAAAGGGGAAGTGTGGCTAAAATTGCAGACGGACAACACATGGGTGTTGAAGGAGGTCATGCAGGTCCCAGTCCTGGAGATGTGGCTAATTTCTACAGGAAAGTTGGGTGATGAGAGATGCACAAGAACTCTCATAGTGGATGCACTTGAATTAGCATGTGGTAAGAAAGTAGGTACTCTTTATCTACCTGCTTGTATTACTGATTCCACTTCTATTGCAAAGATGTGGCTTTGTAGGCTTGGTCACATAAGTGAGAAGGGAATGGATGTTCTTAAGTCAAATGGTAAGAGCTTAGCTTTGGAGAGCATAGACCAAGATTTCTGTGAGCAGTGGGATGCTACAAGAAAGGATTGGATTTATTATAGGAAAATGAAGTCTGATGTATTTGAAAAACTTAAGAATTGGAAAGATTTGGTGTTCATAGAGGAGATGATGGATAGAGATCAGTCACAAGGGCTGGATACTTCTGAGCAGGGTAGTTTGGACAGGGTTTTGATTCAAAGTAAGCTCGTGGTTAAAAAGTCATCACTCACATGGAAACATAGGTACCAACGTCAGTTATGGGGTAATCGACGTCGAACAGGCAGGCACCGACATCGATCATGTGTAAACAGGCATAGTCGATGGTGTTGGGCAGGTGGCGACTGACGTCAGTTAGGGAACCAGCATCGATAGTCAAGTCAGTCGCATGGAACCGATGTCGATCAGATGCAAACTGGGTGGTGACCAAAATCGGTCACTAAAATAGATTTTGGGTGGACAACAAGTTGTTAAGGAGTCTCAAATGCCCATGTGGAGGACTGAAAGGGTAAGTAAGCCTCAAATTCATTATTCCCCTTCTTTACACTACTTGTTGCTCACTGATGGTCAAGAACCAGGAAGTTTTAAAGAAGCAGAGCAGGTAGGATCCAGGAAACTGTGGGAGCATGGCATGGATGAGGAAGTTGATTCCTTAGGAGAGAACCAAATGGGAGATTTGGTAGAGTTACCAGCCAGGTTAAAGAAGAGAGAGAATGGACATGTGAGATGGAAGGCTAGGTTATATGGTCTTGAGCAAGCTGCAGGACAGTGGTACAGGTTTGACAGGTGGATGACAAAGCACAGCTTTAGTCAATGTCATTGTAACCATTGTGTTTGTATTATTAGGTTGGATGATGGTCGTGACATTATCTTGTTACTGTATGTGGATGGTATGCTTGTTGCAGGTTCAGACATACAGGGTTTTGTTGAGCTAAAGGTAAGGTTAGTTTAGTGGTGTGCCATGAAGAATTTGGGAGCAACAAAATTCTTTGGCATGAGAATTCCTAGAGACAGGGAAGATCACAGGTTGATGTTGTCATAGGATGATTATGTGAAGGTAGTGTAGGATGCAGTACGGCAAGCACACCTATGGATGGACAATTCACAGAACAAGGTCCCCAATCACATGATGAGGTTGAGTACATGTGTACTCCCTGATATTGCCCCAGTAGTGAGAGTTGTCAGTAGGTTTGTGGCCAATCTGGGAAAGAAGCACTGGAGGGCAGTTCAGTGGATTCTCAGGAATCTGAGAGGGACCAGCAGCAGGTGCACATGCTATGCAGGGTCAATTTCATTTCTACATGGGTTTGTAGATGTGGATGAAGTAGGTTACTTGGATGACAAGAGTTGCACCATAGGATGTGTGGTGGTTGGTCTTCAGGATTGATCTTGAAGAGGAATACAAGCCAGGAAAAAAATTAGATGATGTACAAGTACAGGTACAGTGCAGTTGTTTATCTCTAAGTGGGAGATTGTTAGGTTGTGGAGCTAAAAGCTTCACTGATGCAAACATGGAGGAGGTTGTTAAGAGGTTGCTAAGTTGCAGAGCAACCGATGTCAGTCTGATCAACTGACGTCGATCATATCCAGTAAGCAGAGCAACTGACATCAGTCAGGTATCGGTCGACGTCGGTCATCTCCAGCTAGACAGGGACTGACGTCGGTCGCCTGTGCGGTTCCAAAACTGCTAGTTCATGAATAGCTTGTTAACAAACCAGTTGTTTGCATGTTAAAGGCTAATTTTAGTCTTGGAGCTACATATCTAATTATTGTAATTGGATGTCTAATTATTGTTTGCATGAGATCTATTTAAGAGACTCATGGGCTGTATTGTAAAGTGTGAGGGATCAAAGCAGGGATTCCCCGTGTGCTAGTTTGAGAGAGCTTGGCTAGCTCCTTCAATGTGAAGAGAGCAAGGGTAGCTCCTCCTAGTTCCACAGGGGTGCCAAGTGTGTATGATCAGGTAGATCTGCGAGATAGCAAGATCTGGTAGAAGATCCATTGGGGTACTAGTTTGGAGAATCATAAGGACTTTGTGAGGCAAGGACAAGGGTTCTTCAGGGTGTAGAGAGATCTACATGGTAAGTAAGGTTGATTGATCTAAAGGTGTGTGTGTGTGCAAGATCTAGGTTCGCAAGTGTGTAGAACTAGGTTGATTTGCAGGTGTGCAAGATCAGGGAGGTCAGCAACACAACAGGTAGCAAGATCAGGTGAGATCTACTTGGAGTATGTTGTGTACTTGGAGTATGTGTGTATACTCAAACTTGGAGTATGTGGATTACTTGGTGGACCCACAGTATTGTTACTAACTGGTGGACTGGTAGTATTGTTACTAGCTGGTGGAGGTGAACAACAGCTCTGTGCTTGAGTTGTTTGTTGTGACCGTAATTGAGAGAGTGAGCTCTTGAAGAGATTTACTATTTATGCCCTAGAGGTGTGGGAGCCCTAGAGGAGTGTAAGGAAGAAGACTGTGGCATCTTCTTTGTTGTATTTCCTTTTGGAAGAGTATTAATACAATTGGGTATTGTCTCTCATATTCTGTGTTGCTTCTGAATTCTAGTTACTGTTTACTTATGGTTAAATTCTACGTTTAGTTGCTTGGTAATCAATTGTGCTTCCTGGGTCCTAACAGTGAAAAAATCAAAATTTTATCATGTGTTTGTATTGTAATTTTTTTTATTTTGGACATCATTTTGGCCCTAAAGTATGATACAAGACACTACAATTATATATTTAAACACTACTATAAAAATGTTGACATTAATGTCCTTGGTTTGATGGTAGTATCCTATGTTACTATCCAAACTTGACTCTAACATCCTCGACACTAGCATTCAGATTAAGGATTGATGAATTTATCATATTTTAATATTGATTGTGATTAGATTGATGACTATAATTGTTCATTGGCCTTCTATTTTTATAGAAGGATGTCCACATATGTGAGTTTAGACATGGTAGACACCTATCTACTTTGATCAAGTTGGGTCTGGATGCAATTAACTGGGTAGTCTTAGATCAGGTAAGGCTCGATCCAAATATATGACTAGTACATATTCATTATGGTGTCCACCTATTTTAAGGCATTAACCAAGAGGTGGAATGTTAGTACTTTCACTTTTTGGCTCCCCATAGGGTAGATGGCCATTACATTAGAGGATGTGTGTTAGATTTTATGATTTCTAATTACAGGAGAGAGGGACCAAGTATCAAGTGACCATATATTTGGATACATTCATATTTCTCTTTTATATTTCATAGGATAGAGATGATATTAGGTAGAGCCACCAAGCACAATCCATTTGGAGGACATTATCAAATTTGATGTTCTGTGATTATGAAAATTTATTTGTTACTTACTTGCTTCATTCATTATAGTATATGGTGGTGGATTTACGATATCATATCACATGTATCACACTGTTCACATCATTGTGGAGAGAGGTGCATGATATTCATAGGGGCACACTATGGTGGACCATTTATAATGGATTTGTACACATTTTATTTGGAGAATCATGGTAGAGGCTTGGGAGTGGCCACACTTCTACACGTGTGGGCCTATGAGCATATTTTTATCATGACAAGTTGCTAGACCACTTTTAGGATGGGCCCATCTACAAATGTTTTCAACTTGATGGGTTTTACCCTGACATAGGGGTCACATGCCATGGAGTATCATAGGATACTCTATCAACTCATTAGCCATCAAATAGTGTAGCTTCTATATAAGACATTTAGTACTTGGCTCAAGGATGGGTAGGAGTTGCAATGAGTTTGTGTGAGTAAGTGGATTTTGGATCAGTTCCCTAGGGTGTATGAGAAATTTCAATTAGACTGTGTGTTGAACTGGTTTGGTCTTAAACAAGGAGTCCCCTCTAACCCATACCCATGGCATTGGACACTAAGATCTTACCATAAGCCAAATGAGAGGATTTTTCCTACTGCTACTGATATAACACCAGTCTTAGTTGGGGAGATGAATCCTATGGTACCATTGGAAACTAGAGATGATGTAAGGTGTAAAGCTAAGTACACATAATGGTGGACTAGTGGCCAATGGCCACTTTTATTTCTAGTTGTTATTAGTTTTCTTAGTGTGTTATCTGAAGCATAGGTTGGTGGAGGAGGAGTTAGAGGTATGGGTGCTCCTTTAGGCCCAAAACCTCTAGACAAGTAAACTATTTGTGTTGCATGTAAGTGTATTATGTAATTTATTTTACTTTTTTGCATATATGTGTATTTTTAGATCATATTGATATATATATCTAACTTGTATCTTGGTGGATTTTTATGGTTACATAAAACCAAGAGTGGGCCATGATAGTTGATCTTTTTGTGTGCACTTTGATGCATAATGTTCCAAATGAAAATATTGGTGATGGTGTCATAGAGTGAGTGACTAATATTTTTGGTGCACATCTACCCATTTTTTATCTTGTTGCCATGACTATGGTCAACTTTCATGAAGTAGCGACTAAGAGAGATGAACTATATGTAGAGATAGGCATGCAAGTTACCCCTGAGAGGAGATATACAAATATCATGTAGTCATTTATTAACATATATAATGACTTATAATGTGATCATGAGTATACACAACACCAACTAGGAGCCCTGGAGGATAGATTGTAAGAGCGGTCTTGTTCTTATGGTCCCAGGTGAGTTGTCAGAGCCTCCACATCAAGGGATATGAGGACCATGGATCTATATAGTGATGACTCATATACTCATAGGGATATTCCCTAGACATACAATTGATGACTTGTATGAACATTTTATTATTTTGATATGTATATATATGATGGCATTGTTCTTAGAATTTGACTATGAGTTTATGACTTTATTATATTACTTTAAGTGTTTTTAATTTTTGGCTCATGTGATGTGTTTTGAATTTGACATTAGATAGTTTGATCCAAACCTCAGAATTTTTGGTTGACAAATATTTCAAGAACACAAAAATAACACAGTAACAATGAATTCTCTAGGAAGAGATGTTTTATTACTCAAGATCGTGATACAACTATATGTTTATCTCTAAGAAGAGATATCTGATTTCCATTTTAGGTTACATATTCATTTATACACATTTTGAAATTAGGGGGAGGATGTGGAAGGTCACCAATCTCAAGGAAGATTAAGTGGTTTAACTTCCATGATTTAAAACAATATAAAATTTTAGGAATTACTATTTTTAGACTGCATTACTAAAATTGAATTTTGGGGCACTTCCATTGGGTTTTTAGGGGTCAAAATCCATTGAATAAAGATCCATGCCATGTCACCACATTTTCCTCATTATTATCTTTCCAACAGTTCAAATGGTGAGTCAATTGGAGCTATGGTGCAAAAGTTATGGCTCCCAAAAGTTTCATCATCAATTGGGGTGGAACCGTCACCCAAATTGTCACCTGAATTATTGCCTGGATCATTCCTCCCTCCTTGAGAATCAATGGTCAACATTGCATCAATTTTCCTCATCAGGTGTGGAAGTTGTTTCTTGATTTTATTCTCTATGAGCCACTCACCTTGGTGGCTGAGTTGGGCCCTTTTGACCACCCGATAAAGCAGAATAGAGTGTCCTCTTGTTGTCTTCATCTAGGTGTCCACAATCTGATCCTCCTCCACTAGAGCAAAACTCTATGGATCAATCTCGTCAATGTCTAGTTATTCTACTATCATTTAAGTGTCCAATAGAGGTGGATGATATGGTTTGAAGAGATTCACATTGAATATTGGATGCAGACCAAGGTAGGCTGGTAGGTTCAACTCAAAAACATTTTCTCCAACTTTTTTGGTGATGGTGTAGGGGCCATATGATAGATGCCAAATTTTTCTATGTGGGCCTACAATTCATTCCATTTGAAGCCACAACCAAACCTCATCACACACACCAAAATGGTGTGCAATCCTATTTTTGTCATGGCATTGTTTATACTTCTGATTCATCTTCTCTGAGATGTCATGAACTTGATGTTGGTGGTGTTGAATTTGGTCAATGAACTTTGTTGCTTTTGTTGCCTCAAATCTTCCATGAGGTGTGTATTCCATGGTAGAGAATGGAATGGCTATATCAATTAGAGCCATGGGTTAGAACTCAAAGCATATTTGGAATGGATTATGCTTGGTCAAGTTGTACAAGGCCTGATTGTATCCATGTTGTATGAAAAGAATCCCCTCATCCCATGTGCATAGATGTTTGGCGTGATACATCTAAATCATGTGAACAATCAAGTGGTTCACCACCTCTGTCTGACCATCAGTTTATGGATGGAAGGCTGTGGACTTCATCAACTTGGTATCCATCATCTTCCATAGAGTGGACCAAAAGATGCTCAAGAACCTATTGTCTCGATCTGAGACGATGGACTTGGGGAGACTAAAATGGAGCCATACATGACTAAAATATAGTTGAGCAGTTTCTTCAGCAGATATATTTTTCTTACAAGTAATCATGATAGCCATTTTTGAAAAATAATCAACTAGAAAAAAATACAGTCCTTGCCATGTTTTGAAGTGGGCAAACCTGAAAGAAAATCCATTGAGACAGATTCCCAAGGCTTGGTTGGTCCTGGCAATGGCATGTACAATCCTTGCTTCTTATTTGTTGGCTTGGCTATCACACATGGGGTACAAGATTTGAGATACCTTTCCACATCCTTTCACATATGGGGTCAATATAACTATTTTTGAAGAAATACCAATGTCTTTTCTACACCAAAGTGTCTAGCTGTCCTACTCAAATGTGGTTCCTATATCATCTTCTATTGCTCTATAGCTGGAACACAGATGTGCCCCATATGACATAAGACATTATCTTTCAAATAGAAATTAGAAACATGTTTACCTTTTGGAAGCACTTGATATGTATCAACAAAGGTAGAATATGCTTCATATAGAGCACCCCAAGTGATAGTCTCATGTCCACATAGGTCAAGAACTATTGTGAGTGTAGTAATTGCTGGGAGGCTCAGACAATTTATAGCCATATTTGAGCTCCCCTTTTTGTTTTTGATTATCAGATGGAATTGCTGAAGATATATGGCCCACTTTAGGTGCCTCTCATTTCACACTTTGCTCTATGTCTAGATGAATTCCAATGGTCTATGGTCAATGTGGATGACCATTTCTTTCGCCAAGATGTAGTGTTTCCATTATTTGTAGGCTTACACAATGGAATATAGCTCCTTATCATATGTCAGATATTTCCTGACTGTATCAGTGAAATTTTCACTATGATATGCAATAGGATGGCCATGTTGCATGATGATAGCTCCCATGGCATATTCAGATGCATCTATCATCAACTCAAAATTTTGATGCAAATCTAGCAAGGCAAGAATAGGGGTTGAGTAAAGTCTATTATTCAAATTCTTAAATGCCCTTTTTTGTATTTCACCCCACTCAAATGTAGCTTTAGCTCCTCCTTTAGTCACTTGGGTTAGTGACCAAACAACATGTGAAATTGTAAGAACAAACCTATGATAGAAATTTACAAGACCCAAGAATCTGTGAAGTTCTATGACTGTCCTTAGTGTAGGCCATTCTAGAATAACCCAAATATTTTTTATATCAATATGGACCCCTTCCTCATTCACAATGTACCCAAGGTACTGAATTGTTGTCATCCCGAATGTGCATTTGTCAAGATTTGCATACAACCTGTGCTCCCAAAGATTTTGAATCACCTTATGAACATGTTGTAGATGTTCCTCCCATGCTCTATTATAGATGAATATGTCATCTAGGTAGACAACCATGAATGAGTTGGTGAAAGATCGCAAGATGTCATCCTTCATCCTCATGAAGGTTGCAGGTGTGTTAGTTAAGCCAAAAGGCATAACCAACCATTTAAAGAGCCCCTCCTTAGATTTGAATCTAGTCTTCCAAACACCAGTGGGATTGATGGGAATTTGGTGATAGCCAAATTTGAGATCAATTTTGGTGAAGAACTTTGCACCATGGAGTTGGTCTAACAGGTCATCAATCTTGGGGAGAGGGTAGCGATTCTTCACAGTGATTTTATTTAAGGCTCAATAATCAATGCAAAGCCTCCATGTTCCATATTTATTTGGTAGCAAGACAATTGGGCTGCCATAGGGTGAAGAGCTTGGTGTGATGTGACCCTTTTAAATCAATTCTTAAATCTATCTTTTTATCTCATCATTTTCCAAAACTAATTTGTGATACATAGGATTGTTAGGCAAAGGTGACCCTGGGATTAAATCGATAGAATGTTTTACCTAGCAATGCAGTAGAACTCATATGGGTGACTTGAATAAGTCATCATATTCTCCTATGATTTGTCCCATCTACTTCTATTATTATGTTGATTATGTAGTTAGGATTGCAATATTAGCCTTTTGGATTTTTGTGGTTTGACCACCATGAGAATGAACTGCTTTGTCTTTTCCACCAATATCTTATATTACTTAGCATTGATCAAGGAGATAGATATGGGAGGTGGTACCTCTGGTACCCTGTAGCACCATGTTCCAAGAGTGAGGGTGATTCTTCAAGTTTGTGATTCATAGATGCCATGTAGATCATACATGAATGGCTGACCAAGGAGTACATCACAAACATATAGATTGACCAAATCACACAAGACTTCTTCTTGGAAAGGTTTTATTGCATATGAAAGAAGACATTGATGGGTGACATAGAGGTCTCTCCCTAGGCTCAACCATCCAATATTGTATGGCTTTGGGTGAGGCTTCATGTATAGATTTAAACTTTTCATAACTTTAGCAGAGATTAAATTCTTTTGACTCCCACTATCAAGAATGAAATGCAGAGGCTTACCTTTTACCCATAATTTGGAGTGGAAAAATCTTTCCTTGTCATCTGGCCTTTCCTCACGAGTTTGTCATGAAGTGATGATGGTGTCAAGCTCATTATCTACAATCTCTTCTTCCTCCTCTTCGACTGTAGGTTGTGTATGAGACAGAGTAGTAGATGTCAAGTATTGTGACTCAAAAAGCAGTGACTTGATGGCTCGACATTCTTCTTTGGAGTGAGTTGTAGTTTTGTGGTAATCACACCATTTTTTAGCCTTTCCCTTTTGGGGTTTCTTATCTTGAAACTCCTTTTTCTTCCAATTTTGGCCTTGTGTTTGACCTTCCTTGTCACTTTTCCATTTTGAGGGTTAAATCTTCGTATTATTTTTGCCATGCTTCTGCTCAATCTTCACTATGAACTTTTATGCCTCACTGAGGGTTTCCAAATTGAAGAGTTCCATTTCCCCCTATATGTACCCTTTTAGTCCACCATGATATTTGAGACTCTTATGTTTCTCAATTTATTAGATGCCTAATCTTGCAGACAAAGAATGAAAAATGTCTATGTAATCTTGAATAGATTGGTCCTTACCTCGGTGAAGTTGTTGCCATTGTATGTATGGATCATCATATGCACCAATGAGATAGTATTCTTCCTTTACCACTTCCATGAAATCATCCTAGGTAGGTTCCACCTCAAGGCCAATGTCATCTGTACTGAACCTCTTTTTGTACACTTCTCACCAATTTTTCACGGGCAATGATGCTTTCAAAAGAGCAAAAGTGATCTTTTCTCCATCAGTGAGCTTATTTACAGAGAAGTATGAATTTAATTAATCTAACCAATTTTCTATTGCATCAGCATTGATTTTTCATTCAAATGTAACAATATCAAATTTTACCTAAACCTTGAAGGGTGTTGGGGCACTAAAAGGATGGTTCATAGATGAGGAGCCAAGATGTGCAGATGAGGAGCCAGAATTTCCCATCAAGAGTTGTTAGAGAATTTGGGCAAATTGTTGCAACATCTATGATTGTTGTCATTAGAGGGCTTCATTCACCATTTACTTGAAAGGATCAGATGTCTCAGTGTCATCTACCATTTGAAGTCATTTACAGTGAATAGGTGGATAGTTTGGAAGCTCTATTGTTTTCCACCCAACTTCTTGTAGCCTGACCTCATCCTCGGGATCATACACTCTCAAGATAAACTGCTATGATACCACTAATCCAAAACTTAGAATTTTTGGTTGAAAAATATTTTAAGAACACAAAAATAACATAGTAATAATGAATTCTCTGAGAAGAGATGTTTTATTACTCAAGATTGTAATACAACTATATGCTTATCTCTAGGAAGAGATGTCTGATTTCGATTTTAGGTTACATATTCATTTATACTCATTTTTAAAGTATGGAGAGGATGTGGAAGGTCACCAATCTCTAGGGAGATCAAGTGGTTTGACTTCCATGATTTAAAACAACACATAATTTAAGAAATTGTTACTTTTAGAAACTTACAATTTTTAGACTACACTACTAAAATTAAATTTTGGGGCACTTCAATTAGGTTTTTGGTGGTCAAAATACTTTAAGTGGATATCCATTCCATCTCATCATTCTCTACTCATTCTTATCTTTTTAATGGTTCAAACGATGAGTCAATTGGAGCTACAGTGCAAAAGTTATGGCTCCCAGAAGTTCCATCATCAATTGGGGTGTAACCGTCACCCGAATTGTCACCTAAATTATTTCCCAGATCATAGTTAGTGAAGTACTTATTTTTTATCATCATATACTATGGAATCTAATTGGGAATAAAAATTCTTGACTATGATGATCATGTTGCAATTGAATATTTGCTTTCTCATTTTCTTTCATTACCCATTCTCATTGTGTGGAAAATATAGGTGTTGATGTATGATTGGATTATATAACCTTTATCTTTATGTTTCCCTCAAGTACATCATTATTAAGAGATCAATCAACCAATGTTTCCTTGGTAGGACTAGTGTCGGAAAGATCAGTCATTGAAGAGCATGAACTAGAAGGACTTCTCTTAATGGTTTACTTTTACAAAGGCTGATAGACCATTTGTTCCTTAGTAGGAGTGTCATGGAATCTTTCAGTCTTGTGATAATGACCTATGAAATAAGTAGGATAAATATAACTTATTGTATTGTTATTAAAATTAATAAATTATCTATATACTAGTTGTGCAAGCTTGTATCATAAAATAGAATAATTACTTTTGAGATGTTCATTGACACCATGATAACAGAAAAAGGGTTGTCCTTTGATATTTTTAAATTTGTATGGTGGATGATAATAATTTTAAGGAAGATTAATCAACTTATTATCCAATAATACATTCATTATTTTATGTGATCTATATTGTATCCGATCAAACTAAAGTGGTTGTTTGTTAACAAAAGTACACACTATAAATGTAATAGGCATTTTATATGTTAATTCCTTTCCTTTATGGAGTAATTTTATTGTTGGTTCCTTACTATGAACTGTTGGTTTAGGAGAATGTGTTGGAGATGAGTTTTGGACCTCTTGAGTTGGTGCTTTCACTTTGTAAAAATCTTTTACAAAACTTTTAACTTGTAATGAATCTACATTTAATTTCATGTGGCTGTTCACTAACTCACATGCATACTTATGTACATCCATATATAAGTGATAAAATTAATTATAAGGATTATGAAATAATCTCTCCTTAAATGGATAAAGGATACCTATACTAAATATGAATTGTACTTCCAAATCAGAGGGTTGATATGTCAAAGAATAGAATGCATTATTAAATGGTATAGCATAATCTCGAATAGATTCATAATATTATTGATTTAAGCCTTGAAAATGTTCTAATGTGAACTTGGGTACATCATGCTTGTGAAAATATGATAGGAATATGTTTTCTAGTTTTCTAAAGGTGGGTAAGGAACCATCTAGGAGACTATTAAACCAATCACTAGCTTCTTGTGTTAGACTTGTATGAAAGGCATTTAGCAATAAGCATCCATCTTTAGCCTAATGACAAAAGGCATGTGCATATCAGGTCAAATGGATAGTATGGTTACCTTGACCATTGAATATAGGTAATTTAGGCATAAAAAATTTGGTTGGGTAGGAATACTCAAAAACATTTCTTGTAAGAGGTTGGCCTTCTAGAACATTATAGTTAATATTTGCATTACATGAGAATACTTGTAAATATATAATTACAACATGTTTTTGAATATCTCCTACAACATTGATTTGGGATACAATGTGACTAATAGGAATATGGACAGTATGGAAATATTCACTTATGAGTTATAATTTACCATATATTTGGAACATATGGGTAATGGACTCATTATAACTATCATTGCAATCTAAGTTGGCATCATTACGTGATTTAGAAGTATTGCCTAAATGAGCATTCATATTACATGATGTATCTAAATAAGCTACTATATCATTTGGAAAATCATGAAGATTGGTATGCTTATTGTTTGAAGAATCATTGCATATAATTTGACATATTATGCACACTATGTTGGTGAAGGATTTGATTATTTGAATTCTCATTACATGAAAGAAATGACATTTCACTTTTTTGTTCATTACATCAAAGAATTAGATGAAGAATGCATTGTATGAAAATATTACTATGGACATTATAATTAATGTCATTCAAATCAAAGTTATGATAATCATTTCATTTATTTTCACATGCATCATGTATACTAGTTTGACTAGTGCTATCAATTTCATGTTTCCATTATAGAAGGAGAGGGAGAGAAGAATTGCATGCATTTGTATCATTGATATCTATAAAAAGAGAAGTATCTTGAATTTTTGTATTTTCAAAGAATGGAAAATAATCTCCATCTTTTCTAACATTAACAACATTTGGTAGAGAAGCAAAACACTCAACATGTGCATCATTTAGTAAAGGAGATATGCATTCAACCTCTTGTACATGTACATCATGAGAAGACCTTACGAATGCAAGATAACCATGATCGACATTTTGAATAATATGCTTATTTTTGTTTGCATGCATGTCCACTTTCTAAGATGAATGTGATGTAATGCACTAGCAAATGGCAAATAAAAAATATGTTTTTCTCAATCAACACATCATTAGATTGTAAATCAAGCAATATAGGTGAAATATGAGAGTTAGGCTCATCACACTCATGTTTTAAATATGTAGAATAACTATCATAATCATAATCATAAGTGATGTTATGATTCTTTATGTAATCATCAATATTTCTATTTTCATGAATTATATCATTGGTGCATTCATTAACATAATTGCGAGGGGTAGTTATAAAATAAGAATTTTTATCACATTTCTTGTTAGCCATTAAATAATCACAACTATGCATTGATCATCATGAAGTTTAAAGATAAAATCCAAAGTATGAGTCTTCTTAGGCTCTTCACCATGGAGATGTATTTTGAGGGTCAAGAATCCAAACACACCCAAAAGAACAAGCACAAAGGCTAGGACAACAAGGAGAATAAAAATCACCTATACTATGTCGAAATAAAAATTAGATGTGTAACAATAAATGCAGTGACTAAAAATGCTAGAAGGTTGAAACACTATAAAAATATAGCGTTTGGTTTAATTGGACTCATAAGACGGGTTCACCAAAATGTTTAATATAAAATTGGATTTTACATAATACCTTATAGAGATAAAACTTTGATTACATTAATGTAACAATTTAAATCTAGGCAATATAATGCAGTATTGGAAATACATTCATTTAAGCATGTGAAATAAATAAAATCAATAAACTATGTGACTAAGGGTTAAGAGAGAGAATATCTTTATTTTTCATACAATTATGGATTATCAAAGTCTCCCAGTTCTATGTCAATCCTACATTCTAGCCTTGTGTTTCATTCATTTTGGGTTTTGCCTCTTTTTCTAGCCTAGACACTTGTGTCAAATTTAGGACACTAGCATCAATGGCAATGCCCTGATTTCAATAGTTTTATCCCTATATAGTAACCAATTCAAATTCTTCCTGGATCTGCACCTGTACCAATGTCCCTTATTTCTATCTAAATTTGTGATTAGATTATGCACAATTACTCTATAAAAGTAAAACCCCTAGCCTTTTGACTCTTTCACACCTATGACTCAATAAAAAAATGGGTTAGTGTGTGAGTTAAGCTATCCCTAACAAGATTTTTATTACTAAGTGTTGCCTACATAGCCATAGATTCTGAAGAGGGATTTAGACTTGTAGTTCTCCATACTAGGTGTATGTGTGTGATGGAGATTGTTTAACTATATGTTATTTTTTCTATTATAACCCTTGGTACAAGCAATGTAAGTGCAAATTAAATTTTTTCAATACTTAAAACTTTAACTCTATCAAATTAGTGTATAGTGTGATTCAATAGCTTTTAAATGAAATAATGTATATGATAATTGAGAAGCTTTATTAATAATCAAATATTATGCCCTAACTTTATATATAGGGAATACTTTTAATTTGAATTAAGACATAGTGGTACATGAAAGCCAACCATAGAAAAAACATTCATATCCTTAAAAATATTCACAAAATGAAAGATACAAAAATAGGGAAGAATATAAGGTATGACACTACTGTCGAATTTAGGACACTAGCATGGATGGTAGTGTCCTTAGCCAAATATTAGTGTCGAGAAACTTAGAAAATAGAAAAGACCATAGGCACTCAGGGATCCTAACAACATGATGGCTAGAACATAAAATAATAGTCAAAAAGATGTGGCCCATCAGACATTACCATAAAAGAGACATGAAACCTAAAATCCCATGCAAGACCATGCCACTAAATGTTCAATTGTTTGTCAAAAGGTCTATACATCTAAAATTTATTCAAAAAGACATTACAAAATGAAGATTTTACCAAATATGGGTGTCTACATGTATCAAATTATCTCAATGTTAGTTAATTTATAACTAAAAAAAACCTCCAAACTAGGGGAACATATGGAATATCAATCCATAATCAAAATCCTAACACATAAGAAGCCACTAACATGACATACTACACTACTCTACTAAAAGGAGGATGGCCAAAATTATAGGGTGGTACTAATCTCTGAGGGGCCTTCTAAGATACCTCCCCTATAATTAACATTCTTAAGGTACATAATTATATCAAATAGGTGCATACTTGTTTAGGTGAGCAACATCACATGTTTGCATAACACCCACTACACATAGCATAGTTTACCCCTAGTGATTTCTCTTATAAAGTAAAATGTTTAACCATAACCAATGGTGATTGATCTAAGGTAATTGAGAAGGTTTTAGGAACCCTTGTTCATGAAACTCATGAACTATGTTAGTTACTCACCTACCCAACATGTTACACATCAACTACTCATAAATCTCCATCTAAATAATTGTTTAATAACTCTAAAAAGGTACAAGTGCTCCCTAAATACACACACTCATTCAACCACAGTCACTCTTAAAAATCATCCCAAATTCTAAGACTCATGTAGAGTATCCATTAAAGTGACGTTGGCCCAAAATTTTGGCTAAGTATTATCCATTTTGGCATCGAACTAGCATGGCATTGGAGGACCATCACATAGAAGGACCATGGTGTGAAAGGACCATGGCATGGAACTTGATAGGCAAAAAATCACCATGCCATGGAACCTATAAGGTGCAAGAGGACAATGGTGTAGATAGACCAGTGTGAGGGGATCTAGTTAAATAAGAATTAGTCATGAGGAACCCGAGGACTTAGGACTCAAAACTGAAGTGAAATACTAGGGGAGCACGTGGGAAGTAGGAAAAATTAAGGGAATGATTCATACGGGACACCTAGACCTTATTCATATGAATTTTTGCATCATCCCATAAGGAAAGGAACACAAGGTAGTAAGGATCTAGCATAGAGCATGGATATAAGGGTGCAAAGGCTCAGATCCTTAAGAGAAGAGTTTGTTGAATGCCAAAACTCCTAGTTTATTGTGAGTTTGTTAGATAATTACTTGAGTCATTAATGATTATAAACACTTGGTTAGGGATAAATAAGTATAAATACCCTTGTTATAAAGGATTGCAGAGAAGATGATGAGAATGGATGGATGTATTATTATTGTGATGCTTAAGCTTAATATATGAAGTTGTGGGTTTTATCAAACTTCTTGTGTTCATAATGAATGATATCATGTGAGTTACTTAGCATGAATTTTGGCACATCTTTTCTTTTATATGAAGTAACTCTGAAATTGTAATGTTGTTAATCTATGTAATTATTATAGAACTTAAAACTCCAAGGATTGTAATAGTCTATCTTTGCATTTATGAAATATCTAATTGAATACATGTTTGACATAAAGAATATAACTAAGCATTATTGTGCAATAAAAACCTATGGGACTTAATCTTATACTGCACACTTTGGGTGAGCATGTAAGACCTCAATCTTGCATGAAAGGGCCAATGTGTTAGTTCATTAGGCTAAACTTTAGTGTCAACATTGTATTTATAATAGAAAACCCCAATATTTAAATTCCATTATCAAGACCTATAGCATTTACTACTCAGTCATGGAAAATGTTTGAGCACATTATTCTTGAGAATATACAACAATGGATTACCAATGTTGAAGATAACTTTACAATTCCCTACCTTGAACTAGGAGTTTTGGCATGACAGTGGGTAGAGAAGAATATCTATAACATGTTATATGAAACCTTCTTTTCTAAGATCTGAATTCACTTACATGCTTGGCTCTCTGCATATACTCAAAGATAGTCCCAAAACTTTAGGAGAAGATAGCCTTGGACCCTGGAGAGAAAAAGAGATTTAGCTTGACTTGGAACCCTATGGATGTAAGCTATTAACATTTGGTAGACAGGATTTTTGAATAGCTACATTATGGAGTACATTATAACCACTTATTCATGTCCAGAAGAAGCCAAGTTTCATTTCCTTTAAGAACCACATGGTTGTTACATTAGACATTTTGCCTTAGAAATCAAGAAGTGATTTGTTGATATGGGATTTGAGACTATGATAATGGAGGGCTAAATATTTATGTGCATGAGCTACATAATTGGGAAGGGAGTGGAAATAATTGGTAAAATATTGTGGGTTCAGAATGGTAGCCAATCAGTGGGCATTGTAGAAGCAGAAGTATGATGAAGCTCAATAAAGGATTATGGGAGTCAGTGGTGTGGGAAGGGACCAAGAAAACTCAAGAAGTGCTATCAAGATCCACAGGAAATTGGAGACACATAAAGAGGAACCCATCACTTTTGATCCATGCCCTATGTCTCTAATCTCATATGAAATAGAAACTAGCTAGACAGTAGAAATTGAAGAACCCAGTCTAAACCAACTAGGCTCCCTAACCATAGTGCGCACTCATGCTCTTATATTAGATGAAGTACACATACATAATTAAGACAAAAACAACATGGAATCAGAGACTAAGCCAGTAAGGGATACTTAAAATCATCCATTTGACATATATATAGACTTAACAATTTTCTTCTCCCTTCAAAGGAATTTCATGGTGCAATTTGCGATGCCTGGAGGGTCTATCCCTCAAAGTGGACAAAGTATAGCCCCAAATTTGGTTAACCAAATATCTTCTATGCCCCATATCATGAGTGCTAAAAATGGAGGTCTTGGAGGTGGACTAGGTGGTGGCATAGGAGGAAGTGAGCTTCCCCCTCAAGGGACAAGGGTTAGAAGTTCTCAATAATCACCAACTCAAGCACCTCAGTTAACAATGGTCTATTACAAAATGACACTTCATTTACCAAAATATTAAGGCATGGATAATTCAATTGAGCACGTCCACAAATGTGAACTTAATTAGAGGGCATGAGACATTACCTATTCTGTATGTAAATCCACATAATTCATAGCTACACTTTTGGACCACATGCACAAATGGTATAGGAAGTTTGATCCTCAACAAGATATCATTGACTATGATCAATTTAAAACAATATTTTGACATTCTAGAATTTAAGTAACAAAATATAGCCACACTGAAGGACATAAAGTAAGGACTTATTGAAAGCATGCAAGAGTATGATGTAAGGTTCAAAACATTGATATATAAACTGTCATTCAATATTAATGTTGCTCAACATGCATAATGGTTTTTTGGAGGATTGTTACTACCTTTTTGATGAACCTTATCTTAGAAGACTTTTACTAACTTTCACAAAGCTTTGGAAGTTACCCTACATGCTAAAGTAGTTGGAAGTTTTGATGCCAAGATCAGCCCATTTATAGAAGCTTAGATGGCTTCAATGGCATCACAGCTTGAGAAGTTAACATCAAATAGTGTACATGATACATGTAGCAATGTTTGGTGCACTGATTTGAAGGGCATACATGGAGAAACTAACCACGCAAGAACATTCATGTAATACTTAAATAGATATGTGAGATTTATCATGAAGAATATGATGTACACTCTTGCACACTTCTACAGTGAGTAACTCACTCAAAGGTATCTAACTATTGTAAAATATATGATACCTATACTCATGACACTAATGACTATTGTTTGATTAGTGACATTCATGAAGCACGAGCACGTGACATATGCCAAAGCTCTATAGCAAACAATCAAGACAATGGTAGTTACCATAGCTGAGGTAGAGGATCAAGATGAGGAGGTGGTTGCTTCCCACCTAGGACATGTTACAAATGCGGATCCCCAAACCAATATTAGAGAGATTGTTCAGAATACCCTACATGTGCTTTCTATAAAAAGGACCATCAGCTAGAGGAGTGTCTTGATTTGTACGTAACTATCACTAAAGATCAAAATGAAAAGGGTGCAGGCATGATACGAGTTAAGAAACCACATTGGTATGTGCATTAAATCACCCCAACTTTTCAATAGGTGAATATTACCACACGTAGCGGAGAATCTCAATCCACCTCCAATACTATTAAAAAAGTGTAACATGAAGAGCCACGAGCAAAAAAAATCTAGATGCCTAGTAATAGAAAGATGTCCTTAGGGACACAATAACATTAGTGCAAGAACTCCAAGAGAGATCCAATTCCTTAGAGATAGAGAATCAATACAGCATGTTGATATGAAGAAAGTGGCTAAACCACAAAATGTGGTGCATGATGACTTTTAATAACTATGCAACTGCATGTTAGATAAGGACATTATCCCACAACTAAGCATTGGGATTAAGAATCAAGCAAAAATACCAATTGAGGTTTAACCTCAAGTCACCAGGTAGACTTAGGATCATTGCTTGAATTATGCTTGATGACAAGATATTTCTATTCCATCTACTCCTCTAGAAGATAAAGAGATACTAGTCAATACTGCCATAAATAGATGGGTAATTTGAGACATCCTAGTTGACATCAGCATGGAAATAAATGTCCTTAACAAAGATGCCTAGAGAAAAATAGCCAGTCTAGTGTTAAAACCTTCACCTCATGTCTTGTTTATGGTAAATAAGACTTGCATG
This sequence comes from Torreya grandis, assembly GCA_037957365.1. NCBI lineage: Eukaryota > Viridiplantae > Streptophyta > Pinopsida > Cupressales > Taxaceae > Torreya > Torreya grandis. Next base: position 785,856 of record JARHVA010004591.1, read on the forward strand.
CTACTCATCAGGGTCCTCAAGAACATAATAATTGACAAACTTGGAGTACCCATCAAGGCATATTTTGAGATTCTAGAACTAGCTAAAGCTGATGATTATCCCATTCTATTAGGAAGACCTTAGTGTTATGAGAATAATTTAGACTTAAGTTTTAAGAAACATTACACCAATTTTGAAAACACTGATTAGCATGTTGTTATTCCACTAGATCATGCACAAGGACCCCCTTATATAGATCTTGTCAATGTCGATGAAGATATAAACAACATATATAACGTTACTAAAATGAATAATGAGCTAAGAGATCCCACTCTAGATGGAATTTTTTGATGATCAAATACTCAATATATTTTTGAGACTACAAGTAATGCTTTTAATTATTGGGCACATGGTGACTATGACCTTATAAGATGAGTGTGTAGTACCATCAATAGTCAAGAGAACATCCCACACCCATATAATAAACATCATAAGTTTGTTCATCTTAGTAGACTAGTAATGAGAGGACCATTGGTAGGTTCACCATTGGATATACTAGATGAAGCTCCATGAGTCCATGGATAAATGGAGGTACGTGACTTCATACAATTCTTTGAAGTATTCTATAACACTGAAAGTGATCATATGAGATCATTAGTGCATCTCTTTAATGGAACTACCGTAAGGTGGTGGCACACCCATCATGAACAACTACTTTATTGGGATAAAGTATGTTATTATTTACATCTCTAGTTCTACCATGACAACAAGGTTAGGGGATCAATCAATTATAGTGGCCTATAAGCACTAGAACATCACATTGAAGCATGTGAGATAATTTGGAGGGATGAAGTGACATACTTACCAGAGTAGTTATGGGTCCATGCATTTTATGGGATGTTATGTACTTAGGCACGAGCATGGTATGTTCATGAAGAGAGACACATCGGTACCATGTTCTAGTATCTCTTGAAGGGGAGCATAAAGTTGACACTATCTAATTCTTCACCAAAGATGGATTTGCACCTCACTCTCCAAGCCATGTGTGAAGTGGTTGTAGGTGACCCAAGTCCCCTGGAATACCATTTAAGGAGTATTCACCATAACCCTAAAGAGGCCTTTCACCTCTTCAATGAATCATCAACACAAGTTTCCATGCTAGTACCAATCCTTGATCATGATTGGTACAAAGAAATATGTCTGGGCAAACAAAAGCTAGTGTTTCACGTGGAAGAAGGTGAAGGATCCAAATCACAAGACCCTTTGCCACCATATTTGTATATTCATATGAGCTATGGTTTAAGAGATGTTAATGATACCAATACCTATCTAAACAACCCTTACAATGGGCCCATTCAAACTATTCAATGCAATATTGGCATGAAGTAGGAACCAAAGATGGCTCCAGTAGGAAATTACTAGACTGAAAGGAAAAATTCAAAACTATTTGAGTTACTAAAAGAGTATGAGGATGTCTTCTTGAGAAACTATAGTGAAATGAAGGGAGTCTACCCATCCTTGGGAAAAATGCGTATCAATCTGATTGAAGGCAATCAACCAATCATAAAATGGCCATATAAAATTAATCCCAATCTACGGGCACAAAGGAAAGAGGAAATTGATAACATGTTGCATGTTGGAGTAATCACCCCAATTGATGAATTAGAATGGGTTAGTCCAATGATGATTAGTATTAATAAGGATGGCCACATCCATATTCGCATGGAATACCAAGTGCTTAATGCATCCTATGTCACTGATCCCTTCCCTACACCATTCATGGAGGAGATCCTTGAAGGTGTTGTTGGATGTGAGGTATATACCTTCACATATGGATTCTAAGGATACCATCAAGTCCAAATAGATTAATAGGACTAACGCAAGACAAAATTTTCCACTGAATAGGGATATTTTATGTACACTATCAAACCCTTTAGGTTGAAAAATGCCCCAACAGTGTTTTCATGAATAACAGTTAAAGTTTTTAAGGACTTCATCCACAAGTTCCTTCAAGTCTATTTAGACAAATAGATAGTTTAAGGTCTGGTCAAGGACCATTATTCTAACATAAGGCTTATGCTTGAGCATTGTTGGGTCTTATAAATATCATTAAATTTAAATAAGTGCCTATTTGCTACACTATTTAGTGTGATATTAAGATATATTATATGTAAAGAAGGACTTCTGATTGACCTAATAAAGGTGTCTATTATTCTTCACCTCCTAGGACCCACAACCTACCATGAGGTATGTTCCTTTTTGGGCTATACCAAATATTATAGAAAGTTCATTCATATATATGGAAAGATTGTCAAAACCCTAGAAGAACTTTTAAAGCATAATGAACATTTCATTTAGACGACTTCTTGCAAAGAAGATTTTGAAAGAATGAAGGACAAACTGGGCATTGCTCCTATCCCCCAATTTCTAGATTAGACAAAACCATTCCAAGTCCATGTTGATTCATCTAGAATGGTCGTTAGTACAATCTTTACACAACCAGATAAAGGTCACCTAGACCATCCAATCTACTTTTCTAAGAGAAAGCTCACTCTAGTTGAAAGGAACTATACCACTATGGAGTGTGAAGCATTATCGATGGTCTATGCTTTGAAAAAATTTCAACAATAGTAATTAGTCACTTCCATTATTTTCTATATAGATCATGAGGCTTTGAAGTATTTTGTTAGTAAATCTGTACTATATGGATATATCTATCACTAGATAGTGTTGTTCTAAGAGTTCTAATTTTCCATCATGGTGAAATCTAGGAAAGCCAATCGTGGACCTGACCACTTATCCTGAATTGAGTTTGGAGAACCCCTATGTGCCATTAAATATGAGTTACCTGATGTTCAACTATTTCATTTCACTCATGTACTTAAGGAGCTCAAAGATATTATTGTTTTTTTTACCTCTAATTTAGCACCTAATTATCTCACTCCCTAAGATAAAAAGTAACTTGCAGTCTGCACCACACCATTTTAACTCATAGGAGGATATCTTTACAAACTTGGTCATGAGGAGATTCTTTGACACTATGTTATGCAGCATGAGTGCCCTAAAGTACTATGAGAAGTTCATGAAGTAATTTCAAGAGGACATTATGTTGGAAAAGCTACCACATGTTAGGTTCTATTAGATGAATTATGGTGGCCTACTCCTTTTAAAGATGTTAAAGCATATGTTAGGCAGTGTGATATATGTTAGCATACGGGAAAACCTAACCACAAATATGTCATGCCTTTACAAACAATACTTTCTTAAGAACCATTTGAGAAATGGGCCATTGATTTTGTTGGCCCCATCACTCTAGTTGGATGATGAACAAGTTCTTGGTATATTATGATCGCAACTAACTATCTCATGTGTTGGGCTGAAGCTATGCCAACAAAAGATTGTACTATTGCCACTGTTACGTGTTTCATTTGGGAGAATATTATCACTAGGTTTGGATGCCCAGTAAGTTTCACTAGTGATTGTGGTACCCATTTCATAAATGAATAATTCATATCTTGCTAAATGAGTTCATGATTATACACCACAAAACAACATCATACCATCCTCAAGCCAATGACATTGTTGAGGCCTTAACCAAAATCACAGGCACGACTTTGATGAAGATTTGTAATATTGGCCAAGCTGATTGGGATGATAGGGTGTCTGTGGTACTATGGGCTTACCAAATAACCTACAAGTACCTAAACAAAAGCATGCCCTTAAATTTGGTGTATGGCAAAGAGGCAGTCCTACCAGTTAAGCTTTTGGTACCATCTCTAAGTATATCATGTGTAGGACAATTAGATGAAAGGGCATCCTTGAAAGCATGCTTAGATACTTTGTTATAACTTGATGGAGTATAAATCCTCACTCATTAGAGTTAGAATGTAGAAAAACACAAATAAAAGGCATGGCATGACTGACACTTAAAGCACAAAACTTTTACTCTAAGCATGAAAGTCCTACTATATGACTCCAAGTTATGCACCATCCTAGAAAACTTCATATTCACTAGGATGGTCCTTTCACCATTCATAGCATTCAACCTACTAGAACATGTTGATTATAAATGTTAGACAACCAGTTCCTTCTTGGGCATTATAATGGAAGCCTGCTCTGACCGTATTTCACTTTAGAATAGTTGAGGTATTGTAAATCAATAAGGATTTTGCCATTAGTTTAGGATTTCCTATTTTCAATAAAAGCTCTAACTTTGTTGTGCACAAATGTTTCTTAATGTAATTCTTGTTAATATTTTGTTTTTCATTTCATGGAGGACCACGAAAATCTTAACTTGACTTAGGTTCACATATTGTATAGGTTCACAAAGTATCTAGAAATGAAAAGTTTTCAGGGCATAAGGAACCTAGGCACATAAAGTGTTAATGGAGCACAAGTGATTTAAGGCATGTGAACTATGAAACCTAAGGATAGGGTGTTCTTGCCTTTAGTTTGAATTTTAAAAGACAACTATTTTTTATAACAAGGAAAGCATAGGGCACAACTATCATCCACTCCGAAGGAAGGCACAAGATAATATGTGCCATTAATGTGAAAAGAAAAGGAAATAAAAAATCTTAACTTGACTTAGGTGCACATATTGTATAGGTGCACAAAGTATCTAGGCATGCAAAGTTCTCAGGGCATAAGGAACCTAGGCACATAAAGTTTTAATGGAGCACAAGTGATTTAAGGCATATGAACTATGAAACCTAATGATAGGGTGTTCTCTCCTTTAGTTTGAATTTTAAAAGACAATTGTCTTCTATAACAAGGAAAGCATAGGGCACAACTATCATCCACTCCGAAGGAAGGCACAAGATAATATGTGCCATTAATGTGAAAAGAATAGTTATGGAAAGAAGGGTACCAATGGCATGATGTGACAATACTATTAAATACATTAATTTCTAAAAGTGAGGATCGAAGCATAGTGGTCACTAAGGATCTACATTAATGATATAAAGTGATGGGTGAAGGAAAGGTATTAATGACAGTGAACCCCCCCCTTGAGTCTATAAATAGGCAAGTTAAACTCTTTTTAGGTTTTACCTTTGTGATTATTTGATATTAACAGAGCTGAGAATAAGTGAAAATCAGAGCAAAGAAAAGCAAATTTAGAGCTGAGAAAAGCAAATTCAAAGCTAAGCAAAGTGAATTTGTTTCCATAGTAACCTATAGAGGGAATAAAAATTTGTAGATAGGTATTTCAAGTTTGGTTATGTGAAATAAACATAAGGGTAGTGTCAAAACTTAGAGGTTATAGATAAACAATCACTCACCAAGGAAGAGGCCACTTTGAAGCAGTAGATCCAAGAGGCCACAAAGGTAAAAGTGGAAACTTTGAACCTCTATAAAATAATTTTGTAATAGGAACCAATGCTAGCAGATGACGTACCTCTAGATAGGGCCACCATAGGCAAGCTAGAGGCCTTGGTGAACCTTCTACTAAAGCGATGCAAGGAGAAACCTATGCTGAAAGATGAGGGATTGGAGCTAGCAGAACGGTTCACCATGGTAGTAGAAATCTATAAGCATACCCTAGAAAAGGATGGGTAATTTATCTCCATTTTAGATGGAATTTTTACATGGCTTTCATGCCCAAATAAAATCTTAGAGACTTGACTCCAAGCTGAAGAAGCCCAGAGGCAACAGATGGCTAATGTTGCACTCTTAAGAAAAGTTTGCACTAAGTATGCCAAGGCATTCAAGCATGTGGAGATGATGGAGGCCATAATCAACACACATCATCGATAGATGAATGCAAGTTTTGTATCCCTCTAAGGATAGGTCAACAAAGAGTTCTCTACACTTGAAGATGTCAAGAAGGATGTTACTACATCCCTATATGAACTGGTAAAAAATGCCAACAAAAACTCTAGCCAACTCAAGGAGATGAAGAAATTGAAAGGGTTCAAAGAAGAAATAACTGCTAAGGTGTTTGAGGCATTGTTGTATGGGACAATGTTAAGAAGGAAATCAATAAGATAGGACCCAAATTTTTGATGTATGCCACTAGCATGAATTAGTTTAGGACAGAATAAGAGATTAGTATGGGGTTAGTCCCAAATTTTGGCTAAGTATAGTCCATTTTGGCATAAAACCAACATGACGTAGGATGACCATGGTGTATAAGGACCATGGTGTGAAACTTGATAGGCATAGAATCACCATGGCATGGAACCAACAAGGTACAAGAGGACAATGACATGGATAGACTAGTGTGAGAGGACCCAATCAAAGAAGAATTAGTCACACAGAACCCAAGGACTTAAGATTTAGAACCAAAGTGAAAGACTAGTGGAATGCATGAGAAGCAAGAGAAATTAAGTGAATGATTCATATGGGATACCCAAACCTTATTCATAGGAATTTTTACATTGGCCCATAAAGGGAGGAACACACGGTAGCAAGGATCTAGCATAGAGCGTGGATATAGGGGGCACAAAGGCCTGGATCCTTAGGAGAAGAGTTTGTTGAACACCATGACTCCAAATCTGTTGGGATTTTATTGGATAGTTACTTGATTCATTAATTATTAAAAACACTTGGTTAGGGATAAACAAGTATAAATACCCATAGTATAAAGGACTATGGAGAGGATGATGAGAATGGATGGATGTATTATTATAGTGATGCTTAAGTTTAGTATATAAAGTTGTGAGTTTTATCAAACTTCTTATGTTCATAATGAATGATGTCATGTGAGTTACTTAGCATGAATTTTAGTGCATCTTTTCTTTTATAAGAAGTAACTTTGAAACTACAATGTTGTTAATATGTGTAATTATGGTAGTAGAACTTAGAACACCAAGTATCGTAATAGTCTATATTTGAATTTATGGAATATCTAATTGAATACATGTTTGACATAAAGAATATAACTAATTATTATTGTGTAACAAAAACCTATAAGAACCGATCTTAAGTTACGTGCTTTGAGTGAGCGCATAAGACCCCAGTCTTGCATGAAAAAGCCAGCGCACTAGCTCATTGGTCTAGACTTCAGCATCGATGTTCTATTTACAATATAAAACCCTAATAAGTGCCTTAAAACTCAACCCCTATAGGTCCAATCTAAATTCACACTCTCATGAGCATTCTAAGAATTAAGTATGACAATCGATGATAACCTTTGAAAAAAAGGGAAAAATACATCATATAAGGAGTCAAGGTACAACTGATACTCCTAGATGATTGTGAAAATAACTCCACTATAAAATGAATCCTCTTAGGAAAACAAATTCTCAATAATCATGAATGTGTAATACATGCACTCCTCATTAATCCATATACAAGGATGGCCCCAACCTCATAATCCAAACAAGAGTGTGGCATGGTTTTGTAAACTAAGCACTACAAGCTCCAAAAACCTACACAAGCATCTAATATAGTACCATGTGCCACTAGATTTTACATGTATTTATACAACACACACTATCAAAAGGTTATAATCACTAACACAAAAATAGAAGGGTCACCTTGAAAGGTTAACACCCATAAAAGTTTGGATATTGCAATCCATGTTAAACTACATCTCTAGGTAGTTAACATACATGTTATAAAATTAAAATCATACTTTTATCATGAGCATGCTTAACAAGGAGGTACACCCACTCAAGGTTATTGATACCTCTAGATCCAAAGTAACTTACTTTTCATCAATTTTATCAAAACTCATCAAAAACCCAATCAAATGAGTACCACCACCACAGGAAATAAAACTTGTCTACAAGGAATTTATTTGACCAAAATCAAAGCACTCAAACTATCATGGATACATCAATCAATTCAAGATTATCCACAAGTGGGAAGGTATGTTTAATCCTTTCTAGAGTAATAAAAAATAAATATCATTCCTCTCAAGGGTCCTTATCAACAAGGTCACCTCTGAACCATAGTTGGTTCAACACAAGGGTGTTTTCTATACAAATATTCTAAGAAAGGGGTCATAATTGTTAGGGTGTGTGGAGCTAAAAGCTTCACCAAGGAGCATTATTTATCAGGTTCGGGTCTACACAGACACCGGCATCGGTCAGGAGCGACCGACGTCGATCACAGGCAGTTGCAAAAATGCCGACGTCGGCAGAGGGTCAGCCGACGGCGGTCACAGACAAGCAGCAGGAACCGACGTCAGTTACCTGCGTGTCCAGAAAGCTATTTCCGTGGACAAAAGCGAGTGTTTGCATGATAAGTTTGAGTTGAAGTCTCAAGCTCACGTCTCTATTGTTAGCAATACTATTTTTAGAGCCCTTGTTTAAGTGGCTTAACTGCTTGTTGGGTGTACATGCTCAAGTCTCCTAATTCTATATGTAGAATTAGATCTTCTTAGCTTTGTAGTAGTTTTGTAGTGGATTATTGTAGTTGGGTGAATTATTGTAATTCATTATGTGAGAAGAACAGTACATAATTGAATCAATCCAGGCTTGTTGGAGTTGATTGTTCTTGAGAGAGAGAGCTCTTGAGGAATAGAGATCTATTGAGAGATCTATACATCTAGGAGAGGTGTGGAAGAAAGAAGCTTTCTTCAATTGTATTCCTTTTGTAAAGAGTTTGTTAATACAAGTTTTCAGGGTGTTTTCTTGTATCTCTTGTTCTTGATATTATCATTCTAATTACTTGTCAATCTGGTTTAATTCCGCGTTTATTGCTGTCACAATTGTAATCTATTGTTGGATTGATCCCCCAACAAGTGGTATCAGAGCCTTGGTTACAGGTTCAGAGCTTGATAATTGGTATCAAAGTTCAGGTTCACTAACAGGTGGTTCAGATCTGTGTAGTGTGTATTGATTACAGGTTCTCACAGGAGTTTCTGTAGGGATTTCTGTTTGAGTGGGAGAAGCAATGGCAGATGAAAGTAAATTGAGAATGGAAAAGTTCAATGGCAAAAATTACCAACACTGGAGAATGCAGATAGAGGACTATCTGTATCAGAAAGATCTCTACTTACCGTTAGGAGGTATTGCAAAGAAGCCCAAAGACATGGAGGATGAAGAATGGGAAGTTCTTGACAGAAAGACTCTGGGGTCTATAAGACTAAGTCTAGCATCCACTGTGATATCTAATTTATCACAGGCAAAGTCTACAGTAGAGCTGATGACTACGTTAGCAAATTTGTATGAAAAACCCTCAGCTTCCAATAAGGTATATCTTATGAAGCAGTTATTTAATTTGCATATGAATGAAGGTGGATCTGTTTCTACTCATCTGAATGATTTCAATGGTATTGTGAATCAATTAAGTTCAGTGAATATAGTGTTTGATGATGAGATAAAAGCTCTTTTGATATTATGTTCTTTGCCTAAAAGCTGGCATGGCTTAGTAATGGCAGTAAGTAATACTGCATCTGCATCAAATATTTTGAAAGTAGAGGATGTTGTTAGTGTTATCTTAAATGAGAAAATACGTAGGAAAAGCACAGAAGAGGCATCTAGGAATGCTTTAAGTTTTGAGAGCAGGGGAAAGTAGAAAGAGAAGAGCAAGAAAGGCAGATCAAGATCCAAGTCAAAGGGGAAAGGCAGATCTAAATCCAGAAATGGCAGAAGGCCACAATGCTAGAATTGTGGAAAGATGGGACACATAAGCAGAGATTGTTGGTCAAAACCTAAGGAGGACAACCAGCACGAAGGAAAGGAAGAAGCCAAGATTGCAGGTATTGCACAAGATGCTTTAATTTTCTCTCTGCATAATAACATAGAATCTTGGGTATTAGATTCTGGTGCATCTTTTCATGCTACTCCTAACAGGAAATATTTAGTGACTATATCCATGGAGATTTTGGAATAGTGTATCTAGGGGATGATGAGCCCTGTAATATAATTGGCAAAGGTAAAGTGCAGCTGAAGATGCAGAATAACAACACATGGGTGTTGAGAGATGTGATGCATGTTCCTAGCTTGAAGAGAAATTTGATTTCTGCAGGAAAGTTAGGGGATGAGGGTTGTACAGTAACTCTCACAGTAGAATCTTGGAAGGTGACCAAGGGTGCACTTGTTATGGCCAGAGGTAAGAGAGAAGGTACTCTCTATTTGTGTAATTGTGTTACTAACAAATCTCCTTCTGTATTATCTACTTCAGATGTGGACGCTAAATTGTGGCACTCAAGGCTTGGCCACATGAGTGAGAAGGGGATGTCAATTCTAAAGTCTAAAGGTATGCTTTCAGATTTAAAAGGCATAGATCTAGAGTTTGTGAGCACTGTGTATTTGGAAAACAGAAAAGGGTTAGTTTTCTCAAAACTAGGTCTACTAAGAAGAGGCACAAGTTGGAGCTTGTTCACACAGACGTGTGGGGACCGGCTCAAGTTGCTTCCATTGGAGGATCACAGTACTATGTATCTTTCATAGATGATGCTACAAGGAAGGTATGGATCTATTGTATTAGAAAGAAATCTGATGTATTTGAGACTTTTAAAGTTTGGAAAGCTATGGTTGAGAATGAAACAGGTAAAAGATTAAAGTGCCTGAGATCAGACAATGGCAGTGAGTTCTGTAGTCATAAGTTCAGAGATTATCGTTACATGCATGGAATCCATAGGCAAAGGATGGTTCCAAGGACACCTTAGCAGAATGGTATTGCTGAAAGGATGAACAGGACAATAATGGAGCGTGCAAGATGTATGAGATTGCATGCCGATTTGCCCTTACAATTTCGGGCACAAGCTGTTGACACTACAGTATACCTGATTAACAGAGGACCCTCTACAGCTCTAGATGGTGGTATTCCAGAAGAGGCATGGACAGGTAAAAAGGTTGATCTCTCATATCTCAAAGTTTTTGGTTGTGAAGCCTTTGTGCATATAGATAAGGAAATTAGAAAGAAGCTTGATGCTAAGTCTATGAGATGCACGTTTATTGGCTATGGCTCAGATGATTTTGGTTACAGATTGTGGAATCTTGAAACTAACAAGGTAATCAGGAGCCGTGATGTTGTTTTCAATGAAAGAGTGATGTATTGTGATCAGCTAAGGAAGTTGAATCAGTCTGAGCAGAGCAATGGTGAATTGGATGAGGTTAAATTCCAAGATGACCTCGCGAGAAGAAGAAATAATCACTTACAAGAAAACACAGAGACCGACGTCGGCAGGGTAAAAATTGGCGTCAATAGGATAGAAATCGGCATCAGCCATACAGAGACCGACGTCGGCCGTATAGGTACTGAGGTCAGTCAGGTAGAACCGACGTCGGCCAGTAATAGGTCTGCAGGTGACTGAGGTCGGTCACTGTCAGAGAATTTGGGTGGACAGCGTGTTGTGGACGAGTCTTAGACACCCATCAGGAGGTCAAAAAGGGTGAGTAAGCCTCCAATTAGATATTCTCCTTCTTTATTTTATTTATTGCTAACTGATGGTGGAGAACCAGAGAGTTTTGAAGAAGCAATACAGGTGGAGTCCAAGAGTGAGTGGGAGCGTGGCATGGTTGAGGAGTTGGAGTCCTTAAGAGAGAACCAAACATGGGATTTGGTTGAATTGCCAGCTGGTAAGAGAACACTCAAGAACAGATGGACCTACAGGTTGAAGGAAGGTGAGAATGGGTAGATGAGATACAAGGCCAGATTAGTGGTAAAAGGATTTGCACAAAAGCCAGGTATTGACTTTGGTGAGATTTTTTCTCCTGTTGTTAAAATGACTTCAATAAGGGTTGTATTGTCTTTAGTTGCTTTTGAGGATTTGCATCTTGAGCAGCTAGATGTTAAGACAGCATTTCTTCATGGAGATTTAGATGAGGAAATTTATATGGAACAGCCAGAAGGATTCGAGGTCAAGGGTAAGGAGAAGTTTTTGTGCAAGTTGAAGAAAAGCTTGTATGGCCTCAAGCAAGCTCCTAGGCAATGGTACTTAAAATTTGATAGGTTCATGACTGATCATGGCTACAGTAGGTGTCAATCAGACCATTGTGTATATTTCAAGAGATTTGATAATGCTAGATATATTATTCTATTGTTGTATGTAGATGATATGCTGGTTGCAGGATCACACATGCAGGATATCTCTGAGCTTAAGGTGAAATTAGCTCAAATGTTTGCTATGAAGGATTTGGGAGCAGCAAACAAAATCCTTGGCATGAGCATTAAGAGAGACAGGAAAAATCACAGGTTGATATTGTCTCAAGAAGATTATGTGGATAAGGTGTTAAAACGGTTCAATATGCAGGATGCTAAACCGGTAAGCACACCTTTGGCTGGACATTTTAAGTTGAGTAAAGAACAATGTCCTAATTCATATGATGAGGTAGAGTACATGAGTAAGGTTCCATATTCTTCCGCAGTAGGGAGTTTGATGTATGCAATGGTGTGTACTAGACCGGATATTGCCCAAGCAGTGGGAGTTGTAAGTAAGTATATGGCCAATCCAGGTAAGGAACATTGGAAAGCAGTTCAGTGGATCCTTAGATATCTGAGAGGAACCAACAGTAGGCACTTGTGTTATGGAGGTTCAGATACTTCTCTACATGGCTATGTAGATTCAGATATGGCAGGGGATTTGGATGGCAGGAGGAGCACTACAGGTTATGTTTTCACTGTAGGTGGAACGGCGGTTAGTTGGATATCTAAGTTGCAGAAGGTTGTTGCCTTGTCAACTACAGAAGCAGAGTATATTGCAGCCACAGAAGCTAGCGAGGAGATGATATGGATGACACGGTTCATGGATGAGCTTGGTAGGGAGCATGAGAGTTGCAGATTGTATAGTGACAGTCAGAGTGCAATCTATTTGGCTAAGAATTTAGCCTTTCATTAAAGAACAAAGTACATACAGCTAAGGTATCACTTCATACGACAGGTATTGGAAGATGGTGAGTTGAAGCTGGAGAAGATCCATACAGATAGGAATCTTGCTGATATGTTAACCAAGCCAGTTACAAAGGAGAAGTTGAATCTTCATTCAACTTCTGTCGGTCTTCATGATTGAGTTGAAGATGGAGGAGCTAGAAGATGTTGCTGTGCAGGTGCTAGTGCAGCTGTTTATCTCCAAGTGGGAGATTGTTAGGGTGTGTGGAGCTAAAAGCTTCACCAAGGAGCATTCTTTATCAGGTTTGGGTCTACACAGACACCGGCGTCGGTCAGGAGCGACCGACGTTAGTCACAGGCAGTTGCAGAGACGCTGACGTCGGCAGAGGGTCGGCTGACGGTGGTCACAGACAAGCAGCAGGAACCGACGTCGGTTACCTGCGTGTCCAAAAAGCTATTTCCATGGATAGAAGCGAGTGTTTGCATGATAAGTTTGAGTTGAAGTCTCAAGCTTGCGTCTCTATTATTAGCAATACTATTTTTAGAGCCCTTGTTTAAGTGGCTTAACTACTTGTTGGGTGTACATGCTCAAGTCTCCTAATTCTATATGTAGAATTAGATCTTCTTAGCTTTGTAGTAGTTTTGTAGTGGATTATTGTAGTTGGGTGAATTATTGTAATTCATTGTGTGAGAAGAATAGTACATAATTGAATCAATCCAGGCTTGTTGGAGTTGATTGTTCTTGAGAGAGAGAGCTCTTGAGGAATAGAGATCTATTGAGAGATCTATACATCTAGGAGAGGTGTGGAAGAAAGAAGCTTTCTTCAATTGTATTCCTTTTGTAAAGAGTTTGTTAATACAAGTTTTTAGGGTGTTTTCTTGTATCTCTTGTTCTTGCTATTATCATTCTAATTACTTGTCAATCTGGTTTAATTCCGTGTTTATTGCTGTCACAATTGTAATCTATTGTTGGATTGATCCCCCAACAATAATCACAAATGAGTTACTGACCATAACATTCTAATAACAACATCCAAATTGAATTAGGATATATTGGATATCAATCAAACATGCAACAAGAGGAAATAATACCACTCTAATATATCCATCACTTGATTAAGTCAATGATCGTACTTACTTGGGGCCAAGATGACACAAATACCTGTATGTTCCTCTCCAATCATCACCAATGTTTAATACCAATACAAAGTCACTCCATTATGTGGTTTAAAAAAAGGCATATTTCACTACCCAAAAAAAATAAGGGTTACTCTCCATAAAGATATCTGAAAAATAAGTGACTCACATGAGGTTCCCTAATAAGGCCATCCACGTGGTATCACTAGTTCATCACAAAAGGTGAAGATAATATATAACAACACTCATATATATAAGGATAGGTTTCAAATGGAAACCCATGTATAACAAAATGAGGCTTGCAGTCCCTCACAAAAACCAAGTATGTCCCCAAGGTATCTATAACCCTCTTTGGTCCATCAAGACAAGCCTTTTAGCCTAAGGAGAGACTATTCCCAAACTCTTCTTAGAACTAATCATGAGGTAAGGGTTGAAATCAAATGGATTCACTAAAATTCATCCCATTTCATTCCCAAATTCATCACTCAATGTAAGAGAAACAAAGAGAAACCATTGAGCAAACTACATTGGAGTGGCAAGGCAATGTTTGCTTGAAAAGGGTGGTCACTGAACCTAAAAAGGCTCATATTGACCTGAGGTCCACATGACACTCTAAAGCCTACCTATCATCAAACCTCACAATCTTAAGAACCAATAACAATCTATCCCAATAAATTATTAATGAATTCATCCAAGATAACATGCATATGTATAAGGTAATGGGAAAGTCCCATCATCCTAACACACAATAGATCATTCAAGAGCTAATGGCCATTTGGCCTTTATGGCCAATAGACTTCTTAACACCTAGTTGGAACCTTTGTTTTGAGCCTTCACCATACCTCATCCACTCTACTATATGGGTGAATGCCTGATAATCTTAGCATGGTCTCTTAGGTGTAGAGACTAAAATAAGAAGCCAAGCATCTGTTACTTGGCTGAAGAGTTCATAGTCCAAGGAACTCTTCAAGTGTATTCTGCCTAATTCCTTAACTAGGTGTATCACCCAACAGATTCACACATTACTTTGTTATGGAAGAAGTAATACTAAATAGTTATCCCCAGAGCTTCTAGTGTTTAAACCTAGCTTTGATACCAAAATTTCATGCCCAAAATATTACATGATTGATATCAAACAAAAATAGTTTCTTTTTAGAATGTATGATGCACATTCTATACAATTGCATTTCCCATTGGCTATCCATCTTCATTTCATGATACACATAATGCATCTAGACAATCTCACATGACTAAACAACATGAATGATAATGTGCAAGTGGATGCATAGTTTCCACCCCAATTGGCCTGCATGCTCTCAAAAAAACATACAACTCTCTAAGCAAACCTAATGGGCCCCATATACCAAAGGTATACAAAGGACACTCGAATAATAAGAGGTAGGTTTGAGCAACCATAGGCTAGAACAATACTTCCAAACTCTCAACAAGGTTAAAGGAGGACTCCAAGTGATTATGACCAATCACAAGGCTTGGTTCACATTAGAAGTCACAACTTGAATATAATTTTAAGTTGACTTACCTTCTAGAAAAGTGGTTAGTAAGGAATACACATGTTCTTAATATGACCTCAGTGTCCTTGCTTAGTTCCTTAAGGATGAAACAGTGCATCTCAACCATTGGATCCTTTCAACATCAATCACTAGATTCAATCAAATGTGAGGAAACCCTAGAAATCCTTCTATAGGGAAATAAATTCTTCAATTTATTCATTATGTCTATAACTCATGGTAAAATAGGAAGGTGTTCTTGGAGGATGACTTGCCCATAGTCATCCTTCTTCTCCTTCCTCAACCTAGGATGACTGGAGTCTCCAAGCTTTTGGCCTTTTAAATTTTATTCATTTTTCAAATTTACCTCAATACATTCATGCTTGGGTTTATTTTTCAGGTACCCATCTTTAAGGAAAGTACCTTGTTCATTTTGGGTTCTTACATTTCCCAAATACATCTTTGGTATATTCAAGCTTAATAACAACCATTAATGGTTACCAACAAGGTTTAATAAATAATTACCTATTATTTTTGGTTTTATGATTTTATTTTTAGTTTATGTTGAAGGGGAGGGAAAAATTTAGGAGGGTTCCCTTTTGGGTCCACTTGTCCCGAGGCTTCCAAGAGCCTACAAAAGTTTAAAAGGTCTAAGATGACCGTCACTATTTTTAATTGAATAAATGAAGCATTCCAATAGTAAAAATGTCTAAGATGACCTCCTTAGGAAAAAATAGATATAACTTTAAAATGATGAAATTTCAAACCCTAAAACTTCTTCCATGTAGAAGAGGACAAAAAATTGAGGGGGGATCCATTTGGGTGCTCCCACCTCTGCATATACTATTCTTCACAATTGACTTTGCAAAACAATTATCTTTATTTTCAAAAGTTATAGTTTTAAGTATCCATGTTCAAGGGCAAACTTTATAGAAGCATAATATTTTAAAAAAATTAAATGTTCATGCTAATCATGCTGGCTATTTTGGTGGAAGACAATGTTCGTTGACCTCCCCCATGGCATAATCCAAGGGTGAAGGTTTTATTGCATGAATTTTTAGTCACATAGTTACCTTAACTACTTAATTCACATGCTCTGGTTAGTAATCCATGTGGTAGTTGCTAGGGTCTTTACATAGGCCCTTACACCTTCCTCATTCATCATATGGTCATATGGGTGACCACTAGCCCTACAATAGGGTACCCTACAAAAAATGATAATGTCCTTGTAAAGGGCATGTCAAACAAGTAATTACCCTACAAATATACAAATTTTGAAAAAATAGTGCAAACTGTAGGGTCTAAAATTATAAAACAAAAGAAAATTGGTTCAAAAGTTTGTAAATTTTCATATAAAATTCTTCTGGGCACTTTAATGACTCGTTCTCTGTGCATAAAAAGTGTTCAAAGATTGAGTGAATTATAAAAGGAATCTAGATAATTTTAGCATTTTATATTTAAAAATTCATAGATATTAAATTGTCTTAAAATAAAATTGTAAACTTCATTATGATATTGATAATGCATATTTTACATTAAAAATAAAATTATGAAAAATTGAGACATTTTAAATTACATAAAAATTATTTAAGTACATCTAACCCTCCTTGGCTTAACAAAAATTAGTTTAATACAAAAATATGAAACAAGATCTTCATTTAATTTCTAATAAAATATAAAATATATATAATGATGTTATCCATGTAATATTTACAACTTGGTTGGAACCATAAAGATAGTCCTTTCATTTCATATGTTCTTGATTCATTCAACTATCACTTAATAATAATTAAAGAATGAGAGCTCTTGCTCATTACTTATTATTTATTTATTTTCACATGAATAACAATATAATATTACAATAAATGATATAAAAACCATCCAAAATCTTCTTTCTGATCACTTACATTGCTAGGCCACAAAAGATAGAAGAAGACTCCATGCAAGCTCCAATTGTAACTACGATGCCAAGGCAAGAAGGGGATTCCTTCCCATCCTATTGTCATCATCAAGCAATTACCCTAGACACACTAGAGATAAAGACTCCCAAATTTGATCATGTAGGTGACCATTCAAGGGTAAGGTAAGGTGATGTGTGGCTAAGGGAGAAATAACAAGCATGGACAAAAGGCTTCACCTATCATTTTTCTCTACAATCAAGACTCAAACTAATGCCCAATAAAACACAAGATCAAATTCTAAATACAAATATCAATAATTTTATAACACATGGTATCCACAAGATGTAAAATATTAAACAAGGCTCATGAATCACTCATTGTGTACGAGTATTGCTTCTCTCCACTCAATGGGGTTGGAGAATGAGGACTTATAAAAACACCTCCCCTTGCCTAAACCCTTATCCCTTGTCATGTGAGGACTTTGGAAAAAATTAATTTTCCTATTGCCTAAACCCCATGAATAGATCCATGCAGGAGGACTTTGGGACATAGTTAACGTTTCTAAGTCCTACCCAATGAAGGCATATATCAAAAATTTAAGCTAAGCTTATTTAGGAAGCATAAAATTATTGTTTAAAGTCAATAAAACAATTTTCAAAACAAAAAGTAAAAATATATATATATTTTTATCACCATTCCCAAACAGGGGTAAAAATAATCATGGTGGCCATAGGCCTAACCATGGCAAGTAAATAATAAAAATGGGCAAGCCAAATGGTGATGCAACCCTTTGAAAACTCTCAAACAAGAATAAAAGTAGAAATTTTATAAAAAAGGGATAAAGTAATTTCATGAGGAAGCCTACCTTAGTTCCTACACTTGTTCATAAGCAATTATTCCTACTATAAGTGATTTACTCCAAGTAATCCTTCTCTACTCCAAGCTTCTTTCTCCTCCTCAAGCTTGAGCTTCTCTCTCCAAAATGAAAATATTGACCCAAAAGGTTATGCAAAATAGTGTATTTCCATCGAATTATAGAGAGAGATCTCAATCCTTAGCCAATGGGAAAATGACACTTATCCCTTCCCATGCCTTTGTCTCTCACAAAAGTATTGTATTCATTAACTCACCCTACACACCCATGTCAACAAGTAAGACTTGCAAACCCCTATTTATGATGTCAATTCCCATGCCATAAATGGACACATGAAATGTCCTAAAAGTCTTATTTAGATCCTATAAATACTCCCACACATCCCTGTTGGTCAACTAACTCTAAATTTAACATAAAATATCACAAATTCACTTGATGTGACCCTCTAAAGTTCACTTTTCAATTATGTCACATCTAGATCTCCCTCTAAGCTAAATAACATGTTTGACCCATGGATTATTTTGGTTGGTTAGTTGATTAACTAAAAATTAATTAAGCTTTATGACATATGATAATTATGGGACAATTAAATGTTGTTTAATTTACATGATTAGTTTGTTATGAGTTAGCAGTACTTTTACATTCTGTATGTTATGACCATGTTTGTTAATTATACTACATTATTTTATGGATAGAATGGTGTTTTGGACTAACTACCTTCATTATTGTGAGGTGGATGCAGGAAAGATTCTTCCCTCAAATTGTCACGGAGGGAGATCATCATCAAAGAGGGTGGTTTATATGGAGATGTTAGGGGATGTCAGAGAATGAACCCAGAAACCCTTGCACACAACACATTAGATTTCATGTTGTGTGATTGATTATTTGATTGATATTTGTAGTATGCTTTATTTTCTATTTGAATGACTATTATGATATTTTATGTTTTCACTAATCTAATTTTTATTATGATCATATTGATTTGTTTGAGTGATTTCACTAATTTTATGATCGTACATAGCTTATCTTATTTGATGTAATTGCTTGGTTGAATGAGTGAATTCTTATACTTACCTTACTACCTTATTGGTTATGTTTGTGTAGTATAATGTTATGATCTTAAGTATGTATTAATAAGTATAGACAAATTCTATTTTAATTATTTGATCTATAAGACTTAGGTCATAATAATTAAAGATTATTATTATAATATGTGTGTGTGTGTGTGTTTATCCAAGTGTCAAAAGATATAAATAGCTTTGTTTTAAAATAACTTTGTATTTGATTAAATTTTGATCAAAGGTTTCATATTCAGAATAAATTAGACATTGATTATTATTGTTAAATGATTTAAGGAAAATCATTGTGATAACATAAAGGTTGTTTGTGAATACATGGTAACTATTAACTATAGTTTTTCAATACATATTAGTATTACCCATACTATATAGTTAATATGTAGTTGACTTTGCATGAAAAGCTAATATCGACTAAGTTAATAGTCGTTGCATGGTATAGCATGAATATTATGACTTGTGGTTATTTAATTATTTGGTCAATTTGGGAAGTCGATGATGTAATTATGTAAGTCAATGACACACAAATATAATTGAGATTATAAAATGATTATTTAGGGATTATTTTAGAAGTATCAAGATGATTAAGGTTTTTAATCATCCATTCACTTTGAATTAACCATAATTTTACAAAAATCATGGAGAGTTAGTTTTGGGTGCATGGTGTCGAACTCTAGAGTTATGTTGAGTTATTTTTGAATGCATAATGAATAGTCAATTTAATTAGTCGTTAATGGTGGAAAAGGTGGTGAAAAATAAGTTAATGGAGATGAATAAAAATAAAAGAGAGATGGATGTGAAAGGGGATGACATGGCTCACGACATAAAAAGAGTAAGAGATAGAAGGAGAAGAAGGTGTGAATGAGTGAAGGAAGAAGAAAGATTTTTGGCTTTCCTGGCATTCATAAATTAACAGGTAGGTTTTGTAATTAAATTCATGTGTGTGAAATATTGAATGGGTTCTTGAACTGATATGGTTACTAGATTTTCATTATTTGAAACATAGTATAAATGGGCTATGTGTAGGGCCCTGTGGAAGGCTCAACCTCCACAAAACCTACATCCAACCCAGGGTAACTTGAGGGGATTGGGTAGAGCCGTAGAATTGGCTATGGTTATTTTAGGATTTTAAAAACTTATTTCCTAAACTCCTCTTTCAATTTAAATATCCTTGTTCAATCTTAGAATATTATTCTTGATGGGTATATACATATTATGTCTCGATCTAGTTGTTTCAAACTAGTTTGTTATATACTCATTAAGGTATTTAGATATATGAAAAAACTTTGGACTGTATGTGGGTTCGACTGTGTAAACCTATTTGGATTTTTTTGGGGTATAGAAATATGGGTTCTAAATACAAAATAGACTATGTAGTATATACATAAATATGTATATATTTAGATTAAATTGATAGAGTATATATACATACATACATACATATATACATATATACACTAGTATTTTGGAATATAGGGCTTTCGAGGGAAAATTTGTATGGGTTGATTTGGACTGGTTATACGATCCCTGTATAAATGAATTTGATGTGTTGGATTTGAATATAAATCTACTGATTTAGGTTCAAATGAATTCACACATATTAAATTATGATCATTGTATTTATGAATGACTTTGTATAGAGGTCGTAACATACATACCTATTCTTATTTGGGTTTTGGGAACAACATGGTTTCAGCCATTACATATAAACTTGGGTGTGGGTAGATGAATGTATGAACTATTGTTAATGAATTTGGCTATATATAAAATATATACACATGAAGGTTAAATATGGAAATGGCAAAATTACGATATCATTTGAATTTATAATATTTTTAATACACAATTATTTAGCTTGACTGTGTATTATGATTATATACTTGGATTAGACTTTAATTTTATTATGATTTTGCACAATTAGTAAACATGATTGGGTATGTGTTTTTATGTTTATAGTGCATGAAGAGATTTACATGGTCTAGTCTATATTGTTATATTAGCCAAACTGAGTTGGGCATAGTTGACTATGTGTTTGTAATTATTTATATGCATTTATTTTGTCAATCTTAAATCGATTGATTTGGGATATTTGATTAAAGGAATTAGTGTAAATGTTTGGTTGTATGCAATGTGCGAATAATATGAAATTTTGTGTGTTTTATGTAAACAAGTACATTAGGATTTGTCAAGTTTATAAAACGGTTATGTGGCCTTTGTTTGTTAGCTAAATGTATACTTAGTGTATACAATATACTTTAAGACTAATGATAGTGGATGTCATCTTAAGAGTATAGTATATAAAATGGAGTATATATACTATATTAAATTTGTATGTGTGAATTCTAAAAATATACATATAAATGGTATAATTTATACGTTTGTTGACTATGTACCAAATCTGAAAAAGATTATACCATTCATATATATATTCATTGACGTATACAACTGTGTTATGTATAAAAGTATTACTATCATAACAGTGTGTAATGATACTTGTATATATTTTAATGTTGTATGAAAGCATTAAAGTAAAGTATTTAAGAGTTTTAAATATAAAGCTTTTTGGATTGACTTTTGTTATATGTGGAATATGAACAATTAAATAAGTTTATGATATAATGTCATTTAAATGAGAATTAACATTATAAGTTGCTTTATGATTTAAGTAACTGGCAGTCTAGATAAATCATTACCTAGAGGCTATGTTATATTGAGGACTATTTTTTATTCTATTTATTATTTATAATAAACTAGATGTTATGGATTTATTGCATTTCATTTCATGAATTAAATGAATGTATGTGATAGTTATGTACTTAGCTTAATTTTTATTAGCTAAAGGGAAATATTTTGAATGAATCTATTTTTTTTATATTATTAGATTTTTTTTTTTAATCTCACATTCATGAACTTAAATAAGCAATGAATAGATTTCACTGGTTTAATTAGCACCATCAATGCAAGATGAAGAGTTATTAGATTGAGTGGTATGTATGAAATTGACTAATCTTAGAGATAATTAATTATTGAAAACTTTGACCAAAGTAATGTTTTAATTAAACATTATCATTTTATATGTTGATATAGTTTTCATACTTGTATGATATCATATTATAATGAATTTCTTTATGATACACATTATGTATTCGATATCTTCAATACATGGGTTTTGGTTTGATATTTATATTCTCACACCATTATTATCCACCCATATGTGAAGGGAGGGTCATCCTCTTGTTTGGAAGATAGTGTGGGGAATCTATGGTTTGTGGTTGGTATGGGAAAGTGATCGGATGATGCTATCCCTCCTAGTTGGAGTACTATACTAAGAACTACACTTGAGATTATAGATTGATACTTAAGTCATGGAAACTCTACTCCATAAAACTTTATATTGTGTTTTGTCATTTGGGATACTATTATGTATTATTGAAAACTATAATATTTATGCATTATACTTCTACAGTAGTGGTTATAATGTTGTACTAGTTGTGGCTAAATTTGTACTATTTCATTTATGATTAGATATGGTATTTAGTATTATTTCAATATTATTATTATTGTTATATTTGTTCATGGTGATCTTATAGCTAAGTGGATTAGTTATAAATCTATTGGTTAACTAAATTAATATATTTAGTTAAATATCACTAATTAAGTTTCTTGTAGTGAAATTTAAATGATGAATATATGTAAATATTTTTTTTTTAAAACTACATTTTGGTAAAACCTAGTGGGGTTATTACATTGTAGTATCAGAGCTGAGGCTGAAACTCTAAGACTTAATGTGTCCACTAACAAAAACTTATTCTTCTAATAAATAGGAAGAACAATGGTGTGTACTAGACCAAGAGGTGAGGGTACTTAGAATAATGAACCCCCTTCTGACCCAAATTAGTTTGTCATTGAGCAAGCTACAAAGTTGGACCAAATCCTCACAACCATGCAAGAAACTAGAGACCAAATCATAGCCCTAGAAGAGGAAGTGCATGGCCATGAAGAGAAGAATACTTAGGATGAATTATTGTCATCAAATCTTGTACCCTAGAAGAGAGTGTTTAAGTCTCTTCCATATTTGAGCAATGTTGGAACATTTCGAAGCATGTGGGTATACCTATATAGGAAATAAACCTCTAGTTTTAAAGGGATAGCTCCCTAAATGTATCTTTTCAAAACAAATTCTGTCTAAAGCAATTTTCTTGAAGGGAAAAGAGTTAAAAATTACATAAAAGGAAACTTACTCTAAGAGTGGTGATACACCAATATTATTTTCCACATGAATATCATATTCTAGTGCACAATACAGCAAAACACACAGACCATTTTCAATCTCTAAGGATTCTAACATAAGTATTTCAGTATAGAGGCAAGATGCATAAAAAACACAAGGTAAATGAAATGAAAGGAATATTGCACATTCCAAGAACAATTATACACTTACAACAATTTGAACATACTTAAATGCACTCTATATGACCTATTAGACTAAGAACTTTTGCTCAGATGTGAAGGATAAAAGATAAAAATATGGAAAATCATCACTTCCTATCGCTATACATCACTTACACACTCAAAAAATTATTCAAAAACTTGAAAGAATAGACTATTACTAATGCTTAAAGGTAAAATATGATATCAATCTAGCAGGGCTTCACCATACATTGTGTGGAACTTCTTTTTACTAGCCTAAGGGTTGTATTTATAGCAAAAAGAAAGCAAGAGGGGAGGATTTTTGGCACTAAAAAGAGAAATCAATCTGTTAGAAGCCTCCAACTGTGGCTATAACTATCTTTGAAAATGATGCTCATTCAGACCATTCAATTGATCCATGTCACCTCCAGTAGTTGCACAATTACCTTGCTCTCCCAAAGATGATCCTCGAATGGTTACACTAGTGGAATCAAGATATTCTAAGCTAATTTTTTGGCATCAATATGTTTGATACAAATGGATCCACCTACTAAATTTTTTGTCCTAATGCTAACATCTTCTCATTAACTCACTAAGGTGTGTAACGACGAAGGGAAAAGGTACTTTTTGATCTGTTGGCCTTAGAGATGAAACTGCCTGAAGCCTATGTGTATGCCTTTAGGCATTTATAAAAATGTTGGCTCCATGTGTATGCCCACAAAAATCCCTTGAAAGCTCATCTTAGCTTGACCTTAGTCGAATGTTCAATCCCCACAGAGCCCTTTAGCCTTTCATCTTTTGATTGACCATTAAAAATGACTCAGATCTTGATCAAAATGCTCAAAGTGATGTGAGCCCTCTAATTTGCTTTATCTCGAGTCATTTGATCTTAAATAGATGAAGAACATGAGCCCTTGGATCTTTGTGAGCATTCGAGCAAGGACCATCAATCTACCTGGGATCCATTATTTAAATGCCAATGGTTAGCCCATGACCCTGAGTTGACATCCGTGTAATTGTCACTCTACTGGAACAATTCTCTTGATAAATTTTCCTTAGACCTATTTTCTTCAAACTTTTGCTTCGACCCCTTTTCTTGAAAGAGAAAGTCTTTAGGATTTTGCCAAGTACCCTTCAAATTTTTGTAAAAGACCACTTTTGTCAAGAATAACCCTTCGACTTTTCTTTAAAATGCCTCTTCAAAAAGCCTAAACATGACCTTCAGCATTTTGAAATGTCCCTTCAGAAATCTTGAAAAGGATACTTTCCTGATAAAAGACCCTCTGAGAAAGTGTGTAGGGCACTTACTTGAGAAATGATCCTTCGAAATTTTTGTCATGAGTAATTCCTTCAAACTATTTGTAAAGGACCAATTCCTTCAGAATTTTTGTAAAGGACCAATTCCTTTAGACTTTTTGTCTGAAGGGAATATGCCTTAATTTCTTGTTTAGGGGCAAAACCTTTGAAAGAAAACTACCTTTAGGAAAATTATTTCAGATAAAATGTCTGAAATAACTCTTGACACTTGAACAAAAAACCCAAAACATAACTATGCCGAAAAAAATAACACTTGTGTAAAAAACCCAAAATAAAAGCTCCAAAGGGAAATAAGACTTGTGCATTTTACTACAAGTATAGTGTGAAACACTTCCTCTGATAAACAAATTATGAATGATGCACTTAGCCAAAATGAAAGATAGAAAACGTGGGAGTGAAAATTGGCCAATAGGAACCTGAAGAACATCTTCAAGAGCTCAAGTAGCTATAGAGTTGGAAAGTGACATGAAGAAGGTAAATCCACCCAAGTTTGATGGAACTATTTTGGGGGATGGATCTGAAGCATGGCTAACATATATAGACAAGTATTTTAAGATTTAAAATTATTATGAAGTCACAAAAGTAGTCTCAGGAGCTTATAATTTTGGTGGTGAGGCAACAACTTGGTGGGCAAACAAGAAACTCAAGATGAACCTTGACTTAACCACCACCACTTGGAAATAGTTTGTGACACTATTTAGGTCATGATGGCTTCCAAAACTGTACTTAGATCAAAAGTTTATGGATTTTAAAAATCTTAAGGGAATTTGTCAATGAATGAATATTGGGAGCAATTCACCAAGCTCCTCAAGTATGTACCTCAGTATCAAGCAGATGAGGGGTTCAAAATTAGAAAATTCAACTTGGGATTAAAATTCCAAATTAGTTTTCAAGTAGATGTGCATGGTCCATCTACCATGGATCAGGTGTTTGAGAAGGTGGTCAAATAGGGACAAAATTTGAAATCTCTCTTGCCCAAGCCAAAGATAAGTTCAAAAAAAAGTTTGAAAGTTATAAAGCAACTTTCAAGAAGAAGAACTGAATGCAGAGGAGTGGAGATTCAAAGGGCTAGTTCAAGAATCAAAATGCTAAGTTTAATAGTGGTTCAAAGAAAAAAAACTCGGTAATGGTTTCAAGGGAAACCAATAAACTGAGAAGAAAAGACCAGTTGGAGGTTGCTTCATATGTAGAGGTGGCTATTTTTCTTGAGAATGTCCTTAGGACAAATCAAAGAACAAAGGTTTAGCTTCTTAGCAAGGTACATTCCAATAATGAATTCATGTATTAATTGATAATTGATAGGCTAAGTATCAATCTTCACCCATATAACTGTCATGTATTTTGTTCTATCATCCAATTTCAATTTTGATTGACATGAGAGCTAAAAAATGTTTCAATTCTCCTAGAATGCTTAATAATTTATCTAGAAAAGTTGGAGTTATGCCAAATACATGGTTGGTATAGTATGGAAATGAGTCTAAGGTCAAGGTTGATAAGTGTCTAGTAGAAGCAAAGATTAGGTTTCCTAATTTCACTACAATAGTAGATCTTTTTGTATCGTCGTTGGGATGATATGATATGATCTTAGGAGTCAATTGGTCGAAGCATAAAGCCAAGGTTGATTGTTATCTACAGAAAGTTGAGTGTCAAGATGATTTCATAAATTAGACATAACTTTAGGGCAAGAAAAGGGGGTTAAAGCTAAGACAATTTTTTGCATTTCAACTCAAGAAAGCTCAAAGAAAGAGATGTTGAGAATTTATCATTAATATAAATGAAATGGAATAATCTATGTAACTATCTATCAAAGATTATCCTTTTTTGATAAAATTTTATGACATGTTTCTAAAAGAATTACCAAGATTATCACCTATACATGGGTTTGATTTCTTGATTGGTATCATACCTAGATTGGAATTGCAATCTAAAGTGTCTTATAAAATGACAACCATTGAATTGGTTGAGTTAAAGGCTCAACTTTACGAGTTATTGTTGAAAGAGTTTATTCAACCAAGTGTGTCATCATGGGGTACCCCAGTTGTCTTCCTCAAGAAAAAGGATGACACTCTTTGCCTATGTATAGATTATAGGATGTTGAATAAAGCAATGATCAAGAATAGATATTCATTGCCATGTATTGATGATCTCTTCAATCAAATATGAGGGGAAACAATATTTTCTAAGATTGATCTTAGGGTAGGGTATCACCAGTTGACGATCCATGAAGAGGATATTCTAAAAACAACATTCATGACTTGATATGGGCACTATGAATTCATAGTGTTACCATTTGGATTGATAAATGCTCCAGTAAAATTTATGAATCTCATGAACAGTGTGTTCAGAGATTACTAGATGACATCCTCATTTAGTCCAAAGATGAGGAAGAACACTTGCATCATTTGGAATTAGTTTTGCAATGTTTGTTGAAGCACAAGTTATATGACAAGTCATCTAAGTGTGCATTTTTACAAAAGAAAGTGTATTATTTAGGACATATTAGCTCTATGACTGGTATTTAAGTGGATCCAATAAAGATAAGAACTCTTATGGAGTGGCTGACACTAAATAATGTGCATGAAATAAGGAGATTCATGGGATTAGTATGATATTACAGGAAATTTATTCTAAATTTTTCTAAGATAACTAATCCAATTACCTCTCTTTAGTAGAAGAATCAAAGTTTCATCTGGTCAGATAAGTGTGAGGTAGCCTTTCAAGAATTGAAAAGGAGGCTTACTTCAACACTAGTGCTAAGAGTTCTCAATCCCAATGGTCAATTCTCAGTGATTAATGATGGATCTAGGGATGGACTTAGAGGAGTTATTATGAAGGATGGCTTAGTGGTAGCCTATGAGTCTAAGAAACTAAAGCCATATGAGGTGAATTTGCCCTTCATAACCTAGAACTTGTGGCAATTGTGCATGCTTTACAAGTTTAGAGGTATTATTTGTTGGAGAAACCATTTGAGCACAAAATTGATAAATTGGGACTCAAGTACATTCTTATATAACTAAACCTAAATGTTCATAAAAGACAATGGTTAGAATTATCATCTAATTATGATTTTGATATTAATTATATCAAAGATAAGGAGAACATAGTAGTTGATGCTCTGAGCTATATGAAGTACATAGTAGTCATGGCTACTATCAGGAGTACTTTCAGAGATCAAGTAATCAAATTCTTGCTAAGAGATGAATCCTATGATTAGGTCAGGAGAGCATTATTTGAAATGCTCAAAATCCTAGGTATAAAGGATTCATGATAGAGAACGATGGTCTTTTATGGTACATTGGTAGGATGTATGTGCCTAATAAAGTAAATTTGAAGAGCACAATGCTAAAAGAATTACACATGCCCCATACTCAGGACATCCTAGAGTAACCAAGCTCATGGTTGAGCTTAGACCACTCTACTTTTAGAAAGGAATCAAGAGAGATGTAGTGGATTTTGTGTCTTGTTGTTTAGAATGACAACATGTGAAATTTGAACATGTGCATCCGACTAGATTTCTATATCCACACAATGTACCAAAATGGAAGTGGTAGGTGATTAGTATGGACTTCATCCAAGTTTTATCATTATCACAAAATCAACATGACATAATATTAGTTATAGTTGACAAACTAACTAAGGTAGCCCACTTCATGCTAGGTAACTTGATAGATGATGCACCTACACTTGCAAAGAGATTTATGAAATATATCAATTGCATGGTTTTCTAGAGAAGATCATTTTAGATCAAGGTTTGAG
This sequence comes from Torreya grandis, assembly GCA_037957365.1. NCBI lineage: Eukaryota > Viridiplantae > Streptophyta > Pinopsida > Cupressales > Taxaceae > Torreya > Torreya grandis. The sequence continues at coordinate 814,540 of JARHVA010004591.1, forward strand.
GATGACTTCTAGATTTTAGTTGACTCTAAATTAAACTTTGGGTATGTAGTTGAACTTCAACATTGCTTATCACCCACAAACTAATGGATAGAAAGAGTGAGTTAACTAGGTTTTATAAGATCCTCTTTGTATGTATTGAATGGATTAATAATACAAGTGGGAGGAGTACCTTTCATTGATTGAGTTTGCTAACAACAACTCATACCAATCAACATTGAAGATGGCTCTATTTGAAGCATTGTATGGAAGGAGGTGTAGAACACCGATTAGTTGGTACATGTTAGAAGATAGGGTAGTCTTTAGACCTGAGATGCTTTCAAAAATAGAAGAGCAAGTCATGATAATTAGGTAAAAGTTGGTTGAGGCCAATGATAGACAAAAAAGTTATGTTGATCTGAAGAGAATAGCTAGGCAGTTTTTCATTGATCATAAAATGTTTTTGTAGGTCAAAAAAGCTCGATTAAATTCAAGAAGTTAGTAAATTTTTTATCGATATATGTGAGACCCTTCGAGGTGTTGGAAGTGGTTAATCCTGTAGTGGGCTTGCATTGCCACTAGCTCTAGCTCTTTTGCATAATGTCTTCCATGTGTCTTATCTTAAAATGTATGTTACTGATTCTTCACATATTTTAGATTGGAATGCTTTACAGGTTCTAAACCCTGGGGTGGTCATAGTAGAACCAATCAAAGTAATTGACACTTGAAAACTCTATTTTCATAATAGAGAAGTGTCACAATACAAGGTCCAATGTAACCAATATTCTAAAGATAGCGCCACTTGGGAGGACTATGATGAATTTTTCATGCTATTTTGACATATGTTTGCTTGATTTATTGGTACTTATTATATTATTTTATGTTAAATAATTTTTTTAATTCATAACTTATGTTTGAATAAATGTCATCAGAATGATGACCAACTTTAGGGGAAAAAGATGTCACATTTTGATTTCTCTCAAAGTTGAATAACCTATTTGATCTATGGATTATTATGGTTAATTAATCAATTAACTAATATTTGATTAAACTTTATGACATATGTTGATTATGGGACAGTTATGTGTTGCTTAATTTATATGATTAATTTACTATGAGTTAGTAGTACTTTTACATTTTGTATATTATGATCATGTCTTATTCATTATGCCACATTATTTTATAGATATAATGATGTATCAGGCTAACTACCTTCATTATTATGAGGTAGATGCAAGACAGATTCTTCTCTCAAAATGTGACAGAGGCAGAGCATCATTGGAGAGGGTGGTTTAGATACAGACATTGGGGGACGACAAAGAACGAACCCAAAATCTCTTGCACACACCACATTAGTATTTCATGTTATGTGATTAATTATTTGATAAATAATTATAGTATGTTTTATTTTTTATTTGACTGACTGTTGTGATCTTTTATGTTTTCACTAATCTAGTTGCTATTAATGATTATGCTGATTTGTTTGAGTGATTTCACTAAATTAGTGATTATACGTAGCTTATCTTGTTTGATGTAATTGCTTGGTTGAATGAGTGAATTCATATATGTTTGTACTTACCTTACTGCCTTATTAGATATTGATGTGTAGTATAATGTTATGATGTTAAGTATGCATTAATAAATATAAACAGATTCTATTTTAATTGTTTGATCTATAAGATTTAGGTAATAATAATTAAAAATTATTATTATTATATATATATATATATCTGTGTGTGTGTTTATCCAAATATCGAAAGATATAAATATCATTATTTTAAAATATCTTTGTATTTGATTAAATGTTGATCAAAGGTTTCATATTCATAATACATTAGACATTGATTGTTATTGTTAAATGATTTAAGGAAAATCATAGTGATAGCATAAAGGTTGTTTGTGAATAACATGGTAACTATTAACTATAGTCTTTGAATACATATTGGTATTGTCCATACTATATAGTTAATATGTAGTCAACTTAGCTTGGAAAGTTAATATTGACTAAGTTGATGTTCGTTGCATGGCATAACATGCAAATTATGACTTGTGGTTTATTTGATTGTTTGGTCAATTTGGGAAGTCAATGAGGGAATTATGTAAGTCAATGGCATGCAAATATAATTAAGATTATAAAATGATTATTTAGGGATTCTTTTGGAAGTCTTGAGATGATTAGGGTGTTTAATCATCCGTTGACTCTGAGTTAACCATCATTTTGCAAAAACCATAGAGTTGGTTGTGGCTGCATGGTGGCAAACTGTAGACTTTTGTTGAGTTATTTTTGCATGCATAATGAACATTCAGTTTAATCAATCATTAATGGTGGAGAAGGTGGTGGCGAATAAATAAATGGAGATGAATAAAAAGAAAGGATAGAGGGATATGAAAGGGGATGGCATGGATCACGACATATATAGAGTAAGAGATAGAAGGAAAAGAAGGTGTGAACGAGTGAAGGAAGAAGAAAGATATTCATCTTTCTTAGCATTCATAAATTCACATGTAAGTTTTGTAATTAAATTCCTGTGTGAAATATTGAATGGGTTATTGAATTGATATGGTTATTAGTTTTTTATTATTTGAAACATAGTATAAATGGGATGTATGTAGGGACCTGTGGAAGGTTTGGCCTCCACAAAACCCTACATCCAACCCAAGGCAACTTGAGGGGATTAGGTAGAGTCGAAGAATTAGCCATGGTTGTTTTAGGTTTCTAAAAAGCTCTATCTTAAACTCCTCTTTCAATTTGAATATCATTGTTCAATCTTAGAAGATTATTCTTGATGGGTATAAATATAGTATAGCTTGAGTTGGTTGTTTCAAACCAACATCTTATATATTCATTAAGGTATTTAGATATATGGAAAAACTTTAGCCTATATGTGGGTTCAACTGTGTAAACCTATTTGGATTTTTTTGGGGTGTAAAAATATGGGCTCTATATATAAAATAATCTATGTAGTATATATATAGACATGTATATATTCAAATTAAACATATAGGGTATATACATACATACAAACACACACACACACACACACACACACACACACACACACACACACACACACACACACACACACATACATACACTGGTATTTTGGAATATAGGGCTTTCAAGGGAAAAATTGTATGAGTTAAATTGGATTGGTTGTAGGATTCATGTATAAATGAATTTGTTGTGTTGGGTCGAATAGAAATCTATTGATTTAGATTCAAATGAATTAACACATTTTAAATTATGATCATTGTATTTATGAATGACTTTGTATAGAGGCCATAACACACATACTTATTCTTATTTGGGTTTTGGGAACAACACGGTTTCAACCATAACATATACACTTGGGTGCGGGTAGATGAATGTATGAACTATTTTTTATGAATTCGGTTATATATAAAAGATATATACATGAAGGTTAAATATGGCAATGGTAGAATTAAGATTTCAGTTGAATTTATAATATTTGTAATACACAATTATTTAGCTTGATTGTGTATTAAAATTATATACTTGGATTAGACTTTGATTTACGAGTTTACACAATTAGTAAACATAACTGGGTATGTGTTTTTATGTTTATAGTGCATGAAGAGATTTACATGGTCTGGTTTGTATTGTTATATCAACCAAACCAAGTTGGGCATAGTCAACTATGTGTTTGTAATTGTTCATATGCATTTATTTTGTCGATCTTAAATTGATTGATTTGGGATATTTGATTAAATTAATATAAATTTTGGTTGTATGCAATGTGCGAACAATATTAAATTTTGTATGTTTTATTTAAACTGTAAGTATAGTGGGATTTGTCCAGTTTAAAAAAGGGTCATGGGGCCTTTGTTTGTTAGCCAGATGTATACTTAGTGTATACAATATACTCTACGACTAACGATAATGGATGTCATCTTAAAAGTATAATGTATAAAATGAAGTATATATACTATATTAAATTCATACTTGTGAATTCTAAAAATACACATATAAATGGTATAAGTTATATGTTTATTGACTGTGTAACAAATCTGAAAAGATTATACCATATATATGCATTGATGTATATATATATATAGTTGTGTTATGTATACAAGTATTATTATCATAATAGTGTGTAATTGATGCTTGTATATATTTTAATGTTGTATAAAAACATTAAATTAAAGTATTTAAGAGTTTTAAATATAAATCTTTTTGGATTGGATTTTGTTACATGTAGAATATGAATAATTTAAGTAAGCATGTGATATAATGTTGTTTTGGAGAGAATCAACATTATAAGTTGTTTTATGTTTAAGTAACTAGCAGTTTAGATAAATCATTACCTAGATGGTATGTTATATTGAGAACTATTTTTTATTTATAATAAAATAGATGTTATGGATTCATTGTATTTTATTTGATGGAGTAAATGAATATATATGATATTTCTATACATGCTTAATTTTTATTAGCTAAAGAGAAATATTTTGAATGAATATATTGGTTTTTACATTATTATATATTTTTGTCAAATCTTGCATTTATGACCCTAAATAATCAGTGAACAGATTCCAATGGCTTAATTATCACCATTAATGCAAGATGAGGAGTAATCCAATTGAGTGGTGTGTATGAAATTGACTAATCTCATAAATTATTAATTATTGAAAACTTTGATCAAAGTAATACTTAAATTAAACATTATCATTTTATATGTTGATATAGTTTTCATTTTGTAAAATATCATATTAGAACAAATTTCTTTATGTCCACATTATATATTAGATATCTTCAACACATGGGTTTTGGTTTGATACTCTAGATTCCCACACCGTCATTATCTACCCATCCATGAAGGGAGGGCCATTCCTTTGTTTGAGAGATAGTGTGGAGAATCTATAATCTATGTTTGGTGTGAAAAAGTGCTCAAATGATGCTCTCCCTCTCAACTAGAGTACTATACTAGGGACTACATTTAAAATTACAAATTGATACTTGAGTCGTGGAGACTCTGCTTCATGGAGCTTTTGTATCATGCTTTATCATTTGAGATATTATTATGTATTACTAAAAACTGTAATATATATGCATTATACTTCTACAATAGTGGCTGTAATATGGTATCAGCCATAGTTGAATTTGTTATATTTCATTTATGATTAGATACAATATTTATTGTTGTTTTAGTATTGTTCGTGATTGATATATCTGTTCATGGTGATCCTTAGCTAAGTGGATTAACTATAAACCTATTGGTTAACTAAATTAATAAAGTTAGTTAAAGATCACTAATTAAGTTTTTCATGGTGAAATCTAAATGATGAATATGTGTAATTAATTTTAAAAAAATACTATATTCTGATAAAAACCAGTGGGATTGTTACAAATTCCATTCAAATTTTACATGTGAGGATAATAATTTTTCTACCTTTTAAACCTTATGAATATATAAGGTATGGGTAAAGAGCGCAAGAATAATGTTTGTTAGTTTAGAAATTTTACAAATTAAAATAAGTGATTAGAACACATTAACAAAAATAAATGACAAACGTAGTCCAATATCCCTTATTTGACCACATGTAATACTACACATCATTGTGCACATATAATTGTTTTCTCCTAGGAGAGCTGAAGCAACTGAACTTGAAGCAATTTGAAGTAACATGTACAAACACACATTGTGTACATAGAAGCATTGCAAGAATAATATTATCTCTAAAATCATTGTGGGGTAATGTACATGTATCAATCATACAAGCATAGATATAATAAATCACATGCTAAAGAAGCAGTAGCTCTACTAGTATGGAAATATAATGTGAATATAAAAAAACAATTTAAATCATCTATCAACAACAATTGAATCATACTTAAGTAAGCAAAATTAAAAAAAATTGAGTGTATAACTCACTATCTCAGCAGTAATGTAATAATCTTATAAAAATATAATAGTAAGTGTCTCATGTCTCAAATAATATAAGGATCACATCATAACAAATATATGTATAATAACAATAAGGTCCAACGAACTAACATTGTGAAAATTGGGGCCTTGTACATTTAAGCATAAATATGAATGTAAAGGTTGAATTGACAATTGGAATTGATTGACAAGTGACATAAGCTAAATATAATAAGTACAATGAATAAGAATATACTTAGATTTTATAGTTTTCTAGTTGATTGTAATAGATATTTGACATTTTAAAATAAGATAAGATAAGTTTGTGATAGATTAGGTCTGAAAATAAAAGCTGCATTTATGTCTAGATTAGTATGTGTTCCCTGTACAGTTGTGCAATGTGACCTTGTTCATTGATTGCATACTTGTTTGTTATAAATTTGATATAAATTTAGCTACTTTTCCCCTTGCACATATGTCTATTGAGAGGGATGAGACATTTCTCTTTTGTTAGTGAAGTGCATAAACCTTTTTTTCCTTCTCCTTGCCTTGGAAACCCTAGGTGTACTTGTGAGCACTAAAATCTTGAAAAAAAATTTGAGAAGTGTAATGGGTTGAGCTAGCTCCAATCACTCATGTTGATGATTGACCACTATCTACATAGCCAAATACTTTAAGGAGGGAATCAAGCCACACTTAGTTCTCCCACTTAGAGTGATTATGAAATTGTGTTCCTTGACTACATGTATATATCTAGAAATTTATCTTTGATACCTAATAAAGTTGGCTCTTGACTTGATTTAGAATGCTTCAGACTTGAGTTGTGATTGTTCTTAGTGATTGATATTGAATTTGGGAAGAATATGGTAGATTTTCTCAATGTGTAGTAGTGTAAGAGATAGCTTCTAGTTAGACATCTAGTCCCTTAATGGATGACATTTGATTTGTATTTGTAGTGAATATTTTGAATAATTCCCTTTAGTCAACTTGTATAATGTGTGAGATAATCCAAATGAATTATTTCAATTTTAAAAACAAATCATTAAATGACACAGGGATAAGGTCGCGCTAGGTGGACGGGTCTGTGATAGTGGACCTATTTTCATAGTGAAGATCTATCCCAAAAAAGAACGAATAACTGGATTGAGGTCGACATCAGTTTGAGAGTGATATAAGGCAGTTTGAGCATCAACTTGAAAGTTCTTGTGTAATAGTGATGGCAAACAGAGGGGTCAAGTCTGTATATTGGTAAATGACTATATGAATGGTAAAGAAGAGCCATATATTTGAGTGTAAGTCAAATGGCTTAAGATAAATCAAGAATTAACATTGTCAAGTACCCATGACCACATTTAGGTGTCTACAATAACATCTCTTGCAAAGTGTCAGTAGAGCCAAGAGGTTGATTGATGCACTAACAAGTCTATTCAAGGTAAGTATCCCTATCCCTAATCTATTTCTTTTATATAATTTAGTAGATAGATATATTATGCATATTATTAGAGTAGTATGTTTGTTGTTACTTTTCTCCTCTCTTAGATTATCCTTATGCTTATATTAGTGTAGGCTATCTAGGCTTGCAGATACAACCATAACTAGAATTTTTTAATTCATGATTATGTTAGTTTTGGCTACCTTTATATGTGGTTATAACCCTTTTATCCATTTGAAATTTATATCTTGTTAGTTTATAATCCTACCATCTTGGATCTAAGTTACTCTTATTCGTCAATTCCTTGTATGTGTTTTCCTTATTATATCCTAGATACCCCACTTTACAAACAATACTTACTTATAGGCTTATCCTTATTTTGGGACATTGTTTCTTATATGTACTTGGCCCTAGTATGGTCTTCTCTCTTTCCTATATGATGCAATCATAGCTAGAGATCCAAATTAGGAGATGTTTTCTACCATATAGTCCACAATTACACAACATAAATACAATGAAAACAACATTACTTTATTACTAGATGGTAGATTATAATAACATAACGATCACCAACGATACAACCTTACGACTACTCCAACTCCAATAATACCTGCCAACTTACAAACATTAAACTAACATTGGGGTGTTTTCCATCAACTCAATTCCAATAGCCCTTCTTAGGTCTACACACAAATCTCTACCACAATACTAATTCAAACCGTTCTTGAACTATATCCCAATCTAGATAGTCGATTCTCCCTTGTATTACTCCTTGTAACCATACTTAGATCTAATCTTAATATCAAATCCAATTTGGAATCGAATGCCTTTTGAAATGAAGGGGATGTGTTTATATAGATTCACAATCCACCCTTTTTACATTATTTACTTTTCAACCCACTAAGGCAACAAATATCAAACATAAACACATCCCTAAAGTCAATAAATACCCTTACACTCTTAAGGAACAATAACACATTACCAAGCCTTATCGTTATTGTTAAGGTTACATGAACATATCATGCCTTGCTAGAAATCAATTATACATAGGATTTGAGACAAGAAGCCTTTGCGGAAATAATATATAACCTTAATCCAAAAACTAATTTTATAGATGAGTAAAGCAATTGCCAACATACTTCCTATAAAACCACATATTACCGTGATGTCTATAGTGTATTTCACATTTTTTGACCAAACCATGATAACTATCGAAGATATGCTTAGATATATAGGTTAAGAATGACCACAAGAATGTCCCCTTCAAACCGCAAGTTATTACAAGCTTTGTAGCTCAAATGCAATAAATAACAAATTGTCTACAAGTTTTAGGGGATGTAGGAGTTTGAGAAACTCAGGTTTACTGTAATTTTATTGAAGTGGTCCAAAATTCTACAAACATTCTAGTAGCTAATATTTATAATCCACTTATTTTTACCAATCCTAATCATTATTTTTGTTGATATAAGATTACACGTGAACCCAAATGCTTCTTCATCACTATATTACAAGATATTTATGTCGTTGACCATATTTACCCAACGTACAAGATTTAATGGCATGAGCTTTTTCATAATTATGTTTGACCTTAATTTTGACGTCAATTTGATATTTGACCGCCGTTTATACGGTTTTTTCTTTTTGTTTGAAGAAGCTAATAAAAAAATGGTAATATTTTGGTCATATGATGGAGTTTGGAGCCCCTTTTTTTCCTAAAAATATTTTTTTGAGCCTAACACAACGATGTAGTTAGATTGATGTCATTTTTTACTAGTCAATGAAAAATCGAAGAAGAATATAATTAAATTATTAGACAATATGGTATGTGAAAAATTTAAAATAAATATCTTGGAATTGATATCATTAAATATATTTCATATAAATATATAAAAAATATTTATATTAATTTGAAAAATTAATTAAATTTATTTTATTATTTTATATATATTTTAAATCGTAATTAAATGTTTGTGAATATTTATATTATAATTTGATTGAAATACAATTATTCATAATACTAATACATGCATTGGGCACTCTGGTGGAATTGAAGAAAACCATTTAATTTATTTATGATGTGTCATGGATTGTGTTTTATAAGCATATTCATAATCATAATTTATGGGATAGCTTTAAATCTTAATAAAAATTTGAAGGTGAAGGGACGGGTGATTGCTTTGCTTCACACAGCATTGCATACGGAAACCATAGAAGAAGTAGAAGTAGAAGAAGAAGAAAGAATAATTATTTTAAGTTGTTATTGTAAATATTTAATCGTATTTACATTAATAAGTTTTGAAGATAAAAGAGATGAGCGAAGGTGGCGATTCCAGCGCTTGTGAAGTTGGGGTTTTCAACCAAAGAGGATACCATAATGCAAATGCAAATGCAAATGCACATCTCAATTTTATTTCTCCCATCTCTTACTCTCATATCACTAGTGTGGATGTTTTTTCAGGCTCGCATGGAGGCGTTATAATTCCTGCGGCGTTGCGGCCGGATCCTTTTTACAACTCCAACAGAAATTTAAATTCATTGTATTCAGGAGGTGGAGGTGGAGGTGGAGGCGGAGGTGGAGATGGTGTTGGAGCTGCCTCTTCTGGTGGCGGGGGAGAAGGCTCTTTATTTTCTCCTCCTCTTCAGCAAACAACTGGCAGCATGGCGTGCAAGGAGCCGTTAACGAAGAAGAAAAGAGGGAGGCCCAGAAAATTCGGAAACGATGGTCTAATCTCTCTCATGCTCTCTGACAAAGACAAATTCAAACGAGGAGGAGAAAAAAAAACTCAAATGGCAGCACTCGGTATGATATTAACCCTTTCTACCCTTTGTTGCTTAAGTAACCATCTCTCTTTTGCACTATGTTTTTTAAAGCCGGCATGTCATAAGGGGCCCCGCTGCTACAGTGTGGTCTGTAAGCCTCAGTTTAATATGAAAGTTAACTTTCAGGCGTTGTAATAGAAAGACTAAAAGTTGAACTGGATGTAAATAAACCACCTTGATAAAGCAGTGTGCTGCTTGACTTTCTTAGCAAACATTCTTTTGATCTCGTGTTTTTTTTTTTCCACTATTAGGTTTGAGGTAACTTATGCTCGCTAAATTGGCCAATGGCCACTCTCTTTAGCTTTTCCTTAGTCTGCACCTATTTACTTTTAAGTTGAGCCTGTTAGCATTTTCTCAATATTTTTTCTTCTCAACGAAGTAGCCAAAAACAAGATGTATATGAAGTAACTTGTAATTTGAGGCATGTACATGCTAATCCATGTTTGTTTAGATAGATCAATCCATATGTTTTCCTCATATCCTGTTGTTGAGCCAGCAACTGCTTAACAATGTTAAAATATTTCAATCTTACCTTCTTTCCCACCTACCACTGTTAGCTCCGGAAACCTCCAACAAGCAGCCATTTAATAAACAAATTTTAAATTTTGAATTTTGGGGAGCCGTTTACAATGAGAGGGAAAAGATGTGGTAGGTGATAACTCAGCAGTTAAAGTATAGAAAGAGACAGAAGAAGAATAGAATGAGAGGGGAGAATATAGACAACAACAACATAAGAGAAGAAAAAGACAGAAAGAGAAAAAACAGACAGCAGTCTTGTAAAGAGTGTGAACAACAGATTAGAAGGTGCAGAATGCAAGAAGAATGTAACGACAGTCAGAGAACAAAATATTTAGCATGATACAAGGAGAAGACAAAATGTTTACAGCAGCATACAGAATATAGGACAAAATAAGAGTTTTTGAAGTTTTGTGTGGCCATAACAGCAGTAGTTGTAGCAAGTAATTACAAGTGTGTAATCAGTTTGTAATAGTTGTTTTGAATCAATATAATATATATCTATTTGTGTTTGCACATGAGCTTTTGGATACTGCTTTAGCAAAACAGGGCAGACCCCATTTTAGTGTTTTTAAGCTTGCTGTTTATTGTGTTTGCTGCATTGTTTTCTAGCTCTGCAAATATGCAGCCATTGCATCTTTAGGGTACTTAATTTCATCTTTTCCCTCAGCTCGTTTTTTGTGCTGTCCACATTTGACATTCTTTGCCAACAACTAGTATCAGAGCCAAAAGGTTTTTAAGCCCTATTGAACATGGCAGCCAGTAGCAGTAATTCATGGCAGTAGCCCCCAATGTTTGATGGTAAGAACTAGATGTATGTTATATTAAGATGAAGAGTATTTTATGCTCTCGAGAGCTATGGGAATTGGTAGAATTCGGTTATACCGAGATTGAAGACCAAGCAACATTCAATGCCCTCACCCAAGCACAAAGAAATTTGTTGAAATAAAATAGAAAGAAGGATGCCGAGGCTCTAAGCTACATTCAAATGGCGTTGGCTGATTTAGTCTTTCCAAGAATAGCAACAGCTACCCATTCCAAGCAACCTTGGGACATTTTGTAAAATGTTTATCAAGGTAGTGACAAAGTGAAGCTAGTCATGTTGCAGCTATTAAGAAGGGATTTTGAGACCTTGCTAATGAATGAATCATAATCTATCAATGACTTCTTCACAAAGACAATAGGTATAGTAAATCAAATTAAGACAAATAGAGATGCAATTGAAGATTTTAGAATCATAGAGAAGGCATTGAGGAGCCTTCCAATTATGTTTGATCCAATAGTGGTTGCAATAGAAGAGTCTAAGGACTTGAGACAAATGACAGTTGATGAGTTGATGTGTTCATTGAAAACCCATGAACAAATGTTGAATAGGTCAGCCAACTCTTCCCTTGAACAAGTCTTCAAATCAAATGTAAATGTGAGAGGCAGGGGGAGAGGAGCAACCAATCGAGATAGAGGAAGAACTTTCAACAATCAAGGAGGAAGACACAATCATCAAGAATCACATGGAAGAGGAAGAGGAAGGAGCAACAACACTTCAAAAAGTTGTTCTACACAAAGGTATGATAAATCAAATGTACAATGCTATTATTGAAATAAGTATAGGTTGTTGAACACAACTATCTATTGAGAGGGGGGGTGAATCAGTAAATCAGTTAAAAACTAGTTCTTTAACTTTTTAATGAAGATACAAAACATATGCACATCAAAGAACAAATGTAGAGAGCACACACACACACAAAAGCACAATACACCAGATTTATACGTGGAAAACCCAAAGGGAAAAACCACGGTGAGAATAACTGTTAGAATTTACTGTTCTAATCCAACCTCACAGTTAAATCACCTCACTGGCAAAACCACACTGGTTACAGTCAATGACACCTATCCTTAGGAGACACCAATCCCCTAACTGAGCACCAACTCAGTTTAACCTTACTGGTTACAAGATTTAAGGGCACCAACCCTAAGGAGACTCCAATCCCCTAACTAAGCATTAACTCAGTTTGTCTGATGGCACCAAACAATCAGAACTATGGAGCTACAACTCCAATATACAAGATAGATTCACAAATGAATCTAGTTCAGTTTTTTTGTTACAAGTCTAGTCTGTAACTGCTCACTTTTGGCTTATTTTGTGTATGCCAATTCTTCTTCTCTGTTCAATCTTTGCACATTCTTTGTGTGCCCTTTCTTTCTCTCTACCTCCCTCTCTGGTCATTCATTGTGTGCTTTTTCTTCCTCTCTGCTCAATCTCTGCTCTTTCTTTCTCTCTGCCTCACTTTGTGTCCCGCTGTCTTTCACTCTGTGTTTGCATACATCCTGAGTTGACACCCTTAGAGTTTTCTTTGATGGCACTTTTTCAGTTTCAACAACAACGGCAACCATTTTCTTTATTTGTGTATGTCTGGATATGTTCTATTCATACATGATTTATTCCCCCTTTTTCTTCTGCTTATTTACCCTATCTGCATATGTCTCTTTATCGACAGCGTTTGACTCACTCTCAAAATTGCGATGGCAGTAGCAACACAATAATGTTTTAGAAGCCATGTATATACAATGGATTTTAGGGTTTCATGTCTCTAATTGCGTTCATACTTCAATTGCACTTAATTGGTTCTCATTCAATGCAACTTTGACTTATACACTTTCCCGTGTCTCGGTTCATGCATCACATTGCAATGGTCAAGTCTCTTTACTATGTTTGGCAACTGCTGGATTCAGGTCATTATTGCGCCGTTTCTTTAATCAATGATTGATTGGGTGGATCGATCAATCTCGGGCTCCGGTAGACTTTTCGAGCTCACCGTTTGTCTAGTCATGTCTTTAAACGAGGATTATTCATCTTGTCATTGACGTCATTCACTGTCTATCTTGAACCGTCAGATATTTCTACTTTTGAAATAGAACCGTTGATCTCTCTTGCATTAACCGTCAAGCTCTTTCTCGCATCTCGATATTTTCTATATGATTGGTTTGCTTTCGCTCCTTTCGATTATATTCGATATGCTCGATCTTTAATCTTGCCTTGGTCCTTTGGCAATATTGCAAGTGTCTTATACTTTAGCCGAAATATCCTTCAAAAACTTTTTAAGCATCCACTTGCCCTATATTCTTTCTGAAACAATCCAAGTGATCCTTTGGAAGCTTTGTAATGGTCCTTGTGTCCTCCACAATTGTCCTTCGGCACTTGTGGAAGTGCCCTATGTCTTTCGACAAATTCTCAAGTGTCCTTTCCCTTCATTCGAACTACCCTTCGGGTTTTTGTAAGTGTCCTCTCTCTTTAGAAATGTCTTGCGGGAGCTTTGCAAGTGTCCACTATCTTTCTTCGAACTATCCTTTGGAATTTTGTAAACTGTCCTTCGAAACTTGCAAGTATCCCTTCTTCATTCGGACTACCCTTCGGACAAGTTGTTGTGGGCTTATGTCAAAGTCCCCTTCGGAACAATTTCCGTGGGTTTTTGTTCGAGTCCTCTTCAGGACAATTTTTGTGGGCTTTTTGTCCGAGTGCCCTTCGGAACAATTTCCCCGAAAAAATGCCTCAATGTCCTTTGAGACAATTTCCGTGGGTTTTTTATCTCGGGACAATTTCCGCAGGTTTTTTGTCAAAATGTCCTTTGGGACTTCTTGAATTGCCCTTCAATTCTTCGCTCATATATTTCGGCACTTTTGTTTAGGACACATACCCTTCGGGTTTTTTGTAAAGTACCCTTTGGCAACTTTGTAATGGTCCACATACCCTTCGGCCTTTTGCAAATTGCCCTTCGGCATTTTTGCAAGCGTCTACATACCCTTCGGCTTTTTTGTAAAGGTCCACTTCAGAAGCTTTGTTCGGGACCTATTTCCTTTGGACTTTTTGTCCGACGAGAACTTAACCATTTTTTCGAAAGAATTCAACGAGGCACTTTCTTATAAAGAAAACACTTCCTTCGGATCTTTTGTTCCGAACAATTGTTCTGAAAGAATTCCCAAGTTGAGGAGACCAAACATTTTCCCGAAAGAATTCCCAAGCTTGTAAAATCGACTAAGTGTTCAAACACCGTTCAACTGCCTGGGAGCCCTACTTTGCATCTGCATAACTTTTGCTCCTTCCATCCGCATGACTCAGAACTTGGACCACAAGGAATAGGGACAAATCTGAGTAGTCTGGTGTGATTGTTTCCTCCAGATGCTGCTATAAATGCAAATGTAGTCACCAACAAACTGTGTATTAAGCCCTATTCAACAAACTAGCAGAGGCATTCACATGACTATTCTGGGAATTCAAGGTGCACATACAATCTCCATGAGGACTCTACAACTGATCTGTTCAGCTTAACACAACTCAACACCTTTGTCATTAATGCTTGATAGAACATTCATCATTTGACATCAATGGCAATATTACAAACAACAATCTCTTTGTACACCATGACACTCAAATTGCCAACATAGGCACTATGCTAGTGAGTGTAGAAAGAAAGAGTATGATTTGAAAAGGCAAAACTCAAATTTCTCCAAGGCAAAAGATCCTGAAATGTGATAGGAGTAAGAAAGAGGGAATTTTGTTTATAACATGCAATATAGCTGAGCAAACTAGTAGAAAAATTTGCTATCTAGATACTTGCTACAACAACCATGAGTGAAAACAAAGAAAAGTTCAATAACAATGATGAGTCAATAAAATTAGAGGTGAAGATGGGAAACAATGAGAAGGTCCCCGTCATGGGCAAAGACAACATTTCTATCTGCACCAAGCAAGGTGACAAGACAAATTCAAGATGTATATTATGTGCCAAGATTGAAGCATGACCTAATCAACATTGGGTAGCATGCCCAAAAAGGATATAAGGTGAGATTTGAAGATGGAGAGTGCATCATTTATGATAGAAGTGGCAACAATAGTCAGATTGTAGTAGTCAAGATGACATGCAATAGAATGTTTCCTTTGAGGATGCAAAATGAATTAGCAACAATGTTCAAAATAGTGGTAGTGGATGAAACTACTCTTTGGCATCTTAGGTATGGACATTGGAGTTATGGCAGGTTGAATCTTCTTCACAAGAAGCAAATGGTGTGAGGACTACCCCTAATAGAACATCCAAACAAAGTGTGTGAAGGCTGCATATTGGGGAAGTAACATAGGAGTTCCTTTCCCATGGGTAAGTCATGGAGAGCTGGAACTCCTATTGAGCTAATACATTCAGATTTGTGTGGTTCCATGAAGACTCCTTTCTTATCCAAGAATGTTTATTTTATTACATTCATAGATGACTTTAGTAGAAAGAGATGGGTGCATTTTTTAAAGAACAAATCAAAGTCATTTGAAATATTCAAGCAGTTTAAGGCTATGGTTGAGAAACAGAGTGGCCATTACATAAAGATTTTGAGAACTGATAGACGGGGAGAATATATATCAAATTAGTTTATGGATTTTTGCAAAGATAATGGCATCAAGAAGCAATTTATAGCAAAGTATACACCACAACAAAATGGTGTAGCTAAGAGGAAGAACCAAACCATCCAAGAGATGGCAAGAAGCATGTTGAAGGCCAAAGGAGTGTCCAATGAGTTTTGGGCTGAAGCTGTACAACATCAATATACTTGCTCAATATTCGTCCTATTAAGAGTGTTAGGGAAATGATCCCTCAGGAAGCATGGAGTAGCCGGAAATCAAGTGTTGAACACCTTAGAGTGTTTGGATGTATGGCATATGCATATGTGCCCAAGAAACAAAGATCAAAGTGGGATGACAAATGAGAGAAATGCATTTTCATTGGATATAGTGAGTAATCAAAAGCTTATCGGCTCTACACTCCAGCTCACAAAGGAGTTAATAATCAACCAAGAAGTTCAGTTTATAGAGGATGTAGCATGGGAAGATAGAAAAGAATAACAACAAGAACAAACAAGGGTCATTGCACCCACATTTGAAACTAAATCAACAAGTGGTACAACCACTTATACACTGAGTTGGAGTCCTATTTCACAAAGGATTGATTCTTCAAGTGGCAACAGTCAACAAGGAGCTCAAGGAGCAATTCATGAGACAACTTCATCATCCTCCTACTCAAGTCAACATTTAGATAGAACAAGGAGCTTAAAAGACATAATCATCAGTCAAGATATGAAGAAAATGAGGATTAAACTGTGAATTTTGCTCTATTTTTAGTAGCTGATCCTATCTATTTTGAAGATGCAATTAAAGACAAGTGGTGTGAAGCAAGGAATGAAGAAATGCATGCAATAGAGAAAAATCAGACATGGGAGCTAGTAGACCTTCCAACATGAAAAAAAAGTCATTGGAGTAAAGTGGGTTTACAAAACCAAAACGACAACAAAAGGCAAGATTGAGAGACATAAAGCAAGTTTAGTTGTCAAAGGCTACAAGCAACGGCTTGGACGTGACGACAATGAGACATTTACTACTGTAACAAGGTTGGAAATGGTGAGAACAATCATTGCAATAGTTGCTCAACACAAATGAAAGGTGCATCAAATGAATGTCAAGTTTGCCTTCTTGGAGTGTTAGAAGAAGAGGTTTCTGTGGGACAACCACCTAATTATGAGATACTAGTGTATGAAAGCAAGGTGTATAGGTTGAAAAAAACATTATATGGGCTCAAACAAACACCAAGGGCATGGTACAATCGAACATATTCATACTTGTTAAGCAATGGCTTTAGCAAAAGCGGTAGTGAGCCCACTCTTTACATCGAGGCAAGCAATGAAGATATTTTGATTGTTGTTTTATATATAAATGATCTAATCTTTACTTGAATGCAAATCAGTCCAGAGAAGAGTTCAAATCAGACATGAAGAGAGTGTTTGAGATGACTGATTTAGGTTTGTTGAAGTATTTTCTTGGCATATAAGTTAGACAAATGCATAGCGGTATCTTTATATCACAAACCAAGTATGCAAAAGAGATTTTGGAGAGATTTAGAATGCTGGACAACAAACTAGTAAACAAGTTTGTAATTGCACAAGGAAGATTGTAACAACAATGTGAATCCCACACAGTACAAGAACTTGGTAGGAAGCTTGATGTATTTTATTGCAATTAGACTGGATATCATGTATTCAGTCAACCTCATCCCTAGATTCATTTAGACATCGAAAGAGACACATTGACAAGTAGGCAAAAGGATCTTGAGGTATGTTAGTGGCATGATAAGCCATGGAGATATGTATGCAACAACAAATGACTTTCTCTTAGTTGGATATACGGATAGTGATTGGGCTGGTAGTCTTGATGATATAAAGAGCACATCTGGATATGTGTTCCATATTGGGTTAGGAGCCATTTCATGGACTTAAAAGAAACAACCCATTGTTTCACTTTCCACAGCTGAAGACGAGTATATAGCAACAAATTTAGAGGTATTGCCAAGCCATTTGGATTAGAAGAATCCTATTAGATTTGTATGAAGCACAATAGGGAACATCAACAATTTTCTGTGACAACATATCTTTCATTGCTTTGTCAAAGAATCTCGTTTTTCATGGAAGAAACAAACATATTGCAATTAGGTATCATTTTATTAGCGAATTAGTTGAAAAATGTGATATAGAACTTAAATTTTGCAAGTCTGAGCAACAACTTGCTGACATATATACTAAACCTTTGTAAAAAGATAGTTTTGTGTGGTTAAGAGAGAGATTAGGGGTCATAGATGCAGCAACAATGGCTCCAAAGGTTCATATGCTTGCTCCAAAAGTCATTAGTTTAACTCCAGAGATGCACAGGCTGGCTCCGTAGATCTATAGGATGGTTCCGAAGATGTACAAAAAAGCCTCAGAAACATATAAACAGTTAAAAAGAAGCCTCTAAGATGATTTGTGGGTTGAAAAACATTCTATAGAGCATGGAACGAAGGTCAAGATTAAGGGGGAGTGTTAAAATGTTTTAATCTCACCTTCTTTCCCACCTACAACTGTCAGCGCCTGAAACCTCCAATAGGCAATCATTTAATAAACAGTTTTTGAATTTTGAAATTTAGGGAGCCGTTTAGAATGAGAGGGAACATATGTGGTAGGTGGAGAACTCAGCAATCAGAGTATAGAAAGAGACAAAAAAGAAAAATAGAATGAGAGAGGAGAATATACACAACAGCAACAATCTGTAAAAATCAGAGAAGAGAAGAAAAGACAAAAAGAAGAAAAATAGACAACAGTCGTGTAAAGAGTGTGAACAACATATTAGAAGGTGCAAAATGCAAGAAGAATGTAAGTGATAGCAGTTAGAGAACAAAATATTCAGCATAATACAAGGAGAAGATAGAGTGTTTACAGCAACATACAGAACATAGGGCAAAATAGGAGTATTTGAAGTTTTCTAAGTGTGTCTGTAACAGCAGTAGCTGTAGAAAGTAATTACAAATGTGTAATCAGTTTATAAATTTGTTTTGAATCGATATAATATATATCTATTTGTGCTTGTACATGAACTTTTGTATACTGCTATAGCAAAAGAGGGCAGACCCTGTTTTAGTGTTTTTAAGCTTGTTGTTTAGTGTGTTTGCTGCATTGCTTTCTAGCTCCGCAAATATGCAGCTGTTGCATCTTTAGGGTGCTTAATTTCATCTTTTTTCTCAGCTGGTTTTTTGAGCTTTTCACATTTGGCATTCTTTGCCAACAAACAAAAGCTATGCACTCAATTCCAACATGGACGGGTAGTACACTGAACTTTTTAATTATTTCATTCATTTTGTAATACTCTTGATTGTAAAATACTGCTATCTTGCGGTGAAAATGTTGAAATTTATTGCAATTTATTGATTTTGTAATGCTCCTTGAATTGATGTATACCTACAGTTCTTATTATTCTTATAGGATATCGCCACCTGTTTACAAGTAATTGTATTTTTTTAAATTTGATGTTATAATGCAGAAATGAGTCTTAGGGTGTAAGTTCTTTTATAGTATTTTGTCAAATTTATGAAGTGTTTTAGCTTATGCCTTTCAACTCGCATTTTGTTTTCTCAATTAGAAATTATTTTTCTTACAGGAAGTGCAGGACATGGATTTACCCCACACATCATGCAGATTGCAAGAGGGGAAGTATGTGCTTTTCAATTTCTCTGTCACGATTGGGTGTAATTTTTGTGTGAAATTGTTGTGTGGCTTTTAGATATCATTTTAAAAACAATACATATATGAATTTTTTATTGTCGTCTAGGCTTTGTAATTAATTTTTTTGATGAATAAATTAATCTTGTAACTCAAAGAAATTATTTCTCATAATAAAATTTTGTTTTGGTTTGAAGGCCATCTGTTTGAGACATTTTATTTTACTTTGATGCAAGAGGTCAAATTATTCTTTATAGCATTTCAACTTGGACATGCAGAGAATCATCATTTTCTGTAGCTTAACCTATTTTATTCATTGTCAAATCTATAAATCCCTCTTGACACAAATGTCTCGATAATCTTCTAAATGCTATTTCCAATTCAATTTATTCAATCCATTCTCTACACTAGACCCATTCTGCAACGATCATTGACTAACCAAATAACTAGGTTGCTTTGGTTCATCAACTTGGATCCCATTATGACACATTCATATTCTACTTCATCTCATGGATGCTCCTCGTGGATTTTACTTTTATAGTTCTAAAGTCATTCCTTGATTGAATTATTCCAAAATAGTATTTGTCTTTGGCTCATGATCTATGTGCATCTCATTAGCTCCTGATGGAGGTGTGTGTCCCTACACATTTTCTTTTGTTTTTGAATTCCTTTTAGTGAAATCTCTGTACACTTGCATTTGATGATATTCAATAAAAATGGGATGAACTTCAAGGTCATATGCTTTAATGTTACCTTTGTGGCAATAAGATTGTGTGTTTGATTGATGTGAAATAAATAGGTCTTGCTCCTTTGCTTTTCATAGGAAGTGTAACTAAACCACATTTCCTCATATGGATGCATGAAATTGCATAATTTCCAAGTAGAAGACCAAATTTTTAACATCTTAGAGTCAAATTGTTTAAATTTTCATTTCATAATCACATGACAATTTTTCCTTTATGAATTGTTATATTATTATTTCGGTATTCAAGGTCCTCTTTCTTGGCCTAATCTGATTTGACACAAATGTTAATCGGATGAAAGCACGATGCATGGAATAGAAATAGTCTTGTGTGATTTATCCAAATGTTTGGACATGATCACATTAACTTACTGTTGATCAATGTTACTATTTCAGAAATGATAAGAAGTTTCACTATGACAGATTTGAGTTCAGTATTCATGTTAAAACCATTACTTATAGAAGATATTATGCAACAAAAGCACTTCCTGTACACCTATTTTCATATGATTGATTTAGGCTTTGTTTCCTCCACTAAGGTGGGCACTATATATCACCTTGGATTGTAAAATGATTAATTAAAGCTTGTTGTCCTATATGGAATGGAATGTTGTACATGGCATTGGATTATGTGTATTGAGTTGAATATTGGTTGTTCAACGTGGAACAAAAAGATTAATAAATAGAATGGAATATGATTAGTGTGGATTCACACCAACTGAATTTCTAAGGCAATATGGGAGTCAATCAATTAACTTGCATTTAGGGCTATAGTTAGGATGCGCCGCCCGCCCCCCGTCCCCCCCTCAAACTTACTGTGCTTTTTCTAGTGGTCAATGTCAAATGATTGTAGGAATCACTGCTTCTGATGTAATGAACTCACGTTACCATATATGATACTAGGTACAAGACCATTTTATACCTTAATGGTCATTCAATGTGGAACAAAAAGATTAATAAATAGAATGGTTACATTGAAATATCCCACCCCTGGTGAGATATTCACTAACTGAAATCTACCTATGGATTTGTTTATGGTTTTCAAGTTTGTTTGATTGTTTGGAATTTTGATGTAGTTTTTGCCAGGTAAAGTATGAAATTGCATAGAATAAATACAACAACGAATTACTAAAGCAAAAACTGGAATGATTTCAAATCTGATTTATTATTGATTTGCAAATACAATATACTCAGTTCAGATTTGTACAATGCTTGAGAAATAACATTAACATCATACCTAAAAAGAAAAAATGAATATTTGCAGGTCTGAAATAAACTGATTAGCAGCTGTTGCACCATAGAATTCCAATGCCTTTATCCAGCAATACCATTTCTCCACCTTAGGTATAATGCAAAGAGGTTGCCATGAGGGATTCAACCCAAATAATGAAGGAATGACACCCTAAAGTGAATCTCCGGACTCTTGAATCCACACGCCCAGCCAAGAAGAATTTGTATGGCCTGCTGATAAAGAATAGTGCAGCTTTGAAAACCCCCACGTGGCTATGAAGGATGAATTGCCAGCACAAATGATAGTCCTCCAATGAATGTTCTTTGGTAACTTGAAACATCTGAAACAAACCCTTGCAAATTCTATAGATAAATACTTCAAATGTGCACAATAAGATTCCCATATGCCAGGAATTAGTGTGTAAGCAGCAATAAGATGATCTTCAATGATTTGCCTTCAAACTTCTAATCAAACCCTTAAGAAATCTATTAATAACTCTCCAAATAAGCACAAATGTGACCTCTGTGTGAAGCCACCAATTAGCAAACCAGGGAGCGACAGAAAAGGCCAAAGCAAGAAAGTCGAAGAAAGTCCAAGGGGTGACGGGCTTGAGGACGTCAAAACCAAGCACAACAAACTAGCCGTTGGAAGTTCAAACACAGTGACGGGTGCGCGGACGTCAAATTCAAGGCTCGTGAAATAGCCGTTGATTTTGAAAAGAACGAAAAGAGCCCAAGGAGCCAGCGACCCGCCAAGGAGATAGCCCTGAGGGCCGAAGGAGCCAAAAAGAGAGAAAATGAGGAAGAGACAGTGCAAAAGCAGACAAACAGTCCAGGTGGCAAAGAGGAGGTGTCAACTCAGGGATTTATTCCTGCAGTTGGAATAGTACTTGCCAAGTGGTCATCAAACGGTGCGAATAGTAAACGACGCGGCCTGTTTTCTTCATTTTGCATTGATGAGCAGACAAGCCGCGTAAACGCCTTGAAGGGAGCAGTCTGTTGGCAGAAAAGAGTCGCGGCCCATGCTTTCGCATTAATGTTGGAACGCCAAAGTCAAAGCAGGAGCCGACAATCAAATGGCTCCCTCTTCCCAAGGCTCGGAACGCACATGGGCCAGCTTGTCAAGAGCGCCAAAGTCTTTTCAAAAGAAAGAGCCAAGTTCTCTTCTCTTTTCTATATATTGTAAAACTTCTCATTTTGAGAGGATCGATTCTCTTAGCCCGTAAGGCAAAGCTCTGCCAAAAAATCTCTCGAGCTTGTAAGGCAGAACTCTGTTGGGTTTTACCTTGAATCAAGACTTAGCATTTTTACCTCCATTTGGACTTGCACTCACGCATATGTCTATGTTTTCTTTTTGTGTTAAGTCATTTTCTTTTATGCTTTTCACAGATCGATTCCAACATGTCTCGTGCATTGTGAAGTTTCTTCTTCTGAAGGTTTGCCAGAAATGTCTACAGTAGAAATATAGGCGCATGTGAAAAGGTTGCCAGAGTGTGTCTCAGAACACCTTTGATAGTTCTTCTCTGTATTTCTACGGACCCCTGACTCACTGAAACAGAAGAGTTTCTCACATCAGATGAAGTGTATGGGCGCTTTTTCTTGGTGAAAAGTGTATGTTCGGGCTGAGTGGGTCATCATTTTTTGGTGTATCACCTTTTTATTTTTAGGTTTAGGTTCTGTTTCAGCATCTTTCTCCCTTTTCATCCCCCCCCCCTTTTTTTTTTTTTGGTTAGCAGTAGGAAATCCAGGACCTAAAAGATACATCAGAGGGAGTTAGCCCTTATCTAGAGACTCTCCCTTCCAGCTTCGCTAGTCCCACAGGCGAGAGGGGAGTTTCCATTTTGACGTGTGGAAGGCAGGAGCCGAAACTTTGACGTGTGGAAGGCAGGAGCTCAGCCTCCTGCCAGGGTGCAATCCACTGCGTCAACAGTTACCCTTGTTCACCAGTTCCTTGCATATGGTTTCCTTACTATATTATCGATACACCCATTTTGTTACCATTACAATATCATTGATTTACTTTGGAACCTAGTTAGAACTAGACCTTGTATCTTAGGCATAGGCTTTGGAACCCTATACCCTTGACATCAAGTTTGGATTACCCTTTGCTAGATCTATGACCACTACGAGCACGGTTGTGTGTATCATCCAAGTGTATACAGGCTCTATGTTATGACCTCTTGTTCATACACTAGTCTATAAAGAGAGAGGATTGTTATATTGTTCATCCTAGCTGGTGCATACATTCTGGTGAATCCGACGTGAATCTTATCCCATCATCAGTTGGATCATTTTTACATTTTTCATTTTTATTCTTGGTATTATCTTCACCATCATCATACGTTTGAGTGAAGCTTTTAACTATTAGCCCAATTGTATCGGCCAACCTGATACAGTTCTCTATGTCTACAATTGCATCAGTCAAACCAATATAGTTTTTTGTTACTCACAGCTGTATCTTTCAATCCGATACAATTCCCTATTCTGTATTGGCCAACACAATACAGTTTGCCGTATGATCCAATTGTATCGACTTACCTGATACAGTCTTATTTGCTCAGTCCCACTTCAATTGTATTAGCCAACCTGATACAGTCTGCTTCTGTGTTTCCAATTGCATTGGCCGAGTCGATACAATTTCTTGACCTTATTACTATATCTTTATTTTCCATATTTTTAGCATAATGCCTCTTCTTAGAGTATTTCTAGCGAGTCTCAATCTATTCAAATTTTACATGGGTTTCTCTCATTCCTTTTATGCCCACCATTGATGGTAATTCCTCATGGTGCAGTGTTTCTCAATCTCAACTTAGGTCTACCAAATGTAACATGATTCACATCAACTCAGTTTTGGACCTAGGAGATCCTAATCAGCTTATCAAGAATCTCTACACTAATACTGTTCACATCCAAATAACAATGGGAGTCTTAGTCCTATTAATTCGTCCACTATGGTGGTTGGAGCAACCAACAATGGTCCACCACTTAACACCAATGTTGGGAGTCCTCCCTCCTTGTGGTTCTCTTCTCAACAATTCTAACAATTCCAATCAAAATCCTCTTATCGATAGCTCCCAAGTCCTTGCACATGTGGCTTCTAACAACAATCAAATTCTCCAAATGCAAAACCAATTTTGGAAATGGCTAATCAAGCTCCTCATGTTGTTCAAATCAACCAAATCAGAATTACATGCCTCCTCTTAGAGATGCAAATAGAAATCAATCTCCAATCCAAAATTAGATACTTCACCACCTTCAACACGAATTGCTAGCTCATTTCAATGTGTTTATGGATATTGGAAGCGTTTCTCCAACCATCACATGTAACGGGACTACCGACCCTGCCTTACACCTTAAAGTCTTTGGTAATCTGTATAAGGAATGGATTCAAACTAACACCTATGCAATTACCAAACTTCTAGCCAAAACCTTAGTTGGAGATGCATTAGAATGGTATAATCACCTTTGAAGTCATTCCATTATGCAACTAGAGGATTTAGTCACTGTTTTAGTTAAGGAATTCCAACATAATGAACTTCCTAAGAATAGTCCTAGTAATTTCTATAATGCTAAGCAAGTATCTAAGGAATCTGCCCATGAGTTCTTCAATTGATAGAAATCCTTAGCACATAAAGTGGACCCTAACGAGTGATGAAAATCTCTTCAAACTTTTTATCTTCACTTTAAAATACCCTCTTTAATACAAAGCGAGGTCATTCTCTCCTAAGACTTTGGAAGAAGCCTTTGATCAAGCTAAAAGACAAGATTTCCTTATGACCCAATTTGAACATTCTTAAAACACTAGTAGGTAATCTTTTCAAGCATCGACCCATGCAATTAACATTGATACATCTCAAGCCTAACCTCCCCTACAATTTGAATTGGGAGTGTCCAATCCAAGCAATACAAACCCTTCCCACCCTCCCTGGAGTCTTTAAAAACTCAAGAAAAATTTACCACCTTCTCGATTCATGAGCTTTGACCCTTCAAAGCCTCCCCCACCATGGTACAATCCCAACAAGTTTTGTTGGTGGCATGCTACAGTAGGTCATTCTCATGAAAGTTGTCGTGACCTACAAAGATTTGTTTTTACCTTCTTGTTAGATGCACACTTCAACCATGAAGTTATCACCCGGGAATGCCATAATGAATATCTCAAAGCTTCTAAAGCCCAATCAAACCAATCACATCAAGATCACCCTTCACAAATTAATAGCAATCAACCTCCAAATCCTTCAAATAAAAAACAAGCCGCTAATGTTGTGGAAACCATGGTTAACCCTCACTCTCCCAACAATGAAGAAAACTTAATTAACATGAACAACATGAATCGTGTTATAGCACATATCAATTCTCAGCCTCTTAGGTCAAATCAGCCAAAAGAGCAATTCAAATGCCCACCCCAAAGTGCATTATAGATGATCGTAATCCTAGAGGTCATAGAACCCTTCTGACATATCTTACAGGTCCAATTTTAATTTCAACATCTTCCAGATCATTAAAATCTGCATAACCACTTATTTCTGACTATATCGGCTATAAACTGAAAGCAATCCAATTGTATCGACAGTCCGATACAATTAATCCTCCCACAAACAACTGCATTGGTTATGACACGAAATGTACCAATATAGTTATAAATCTGGCTACTGTTACACATTCAATTGCATTAGCCATGACCCAAAATGTGCCGATACTGTTCTAAATTTGCCTCATCTTAAAAACTACATCAGCCATGCACTAAAATGTGCCAATATAATTAGAAGTCAGCTTCCTTTCATAAAAAACTGCATTAGCCATGACATAGAAAGTGTCGATATAGTTTTAGAATAATTTATGTAACAACCAACTATATTGGCCAACACACAAGAGTCAATACAATCTTTGCTTACTAAACATAATTATATCGATTAATCTATCTTTGTTTCAGCCAACTGTATTGGCCCCACTGATACTATCAAAACCATTCCACAAACAATTAACTGCATCGCAAAGATGATACACTTCAATATAGTTTGGCAAATTAGACTGTATTGGCTTGATGGATATAGTGCATAAAACTTTCAAACCACCTCCCAAAGATCCTAGAATTACCCTAGCTCCCAAAATTCTTGTTGTAAGATAGACCTACACAAAATTTTATAGTAAAGGGAATCCATATGTTGATCTTGAGGTTGCTATCAAGCATAATCCAATACTACACCACTCTACATCACATGTTGGGGCATCTTGTGATGCCCACCCTTATCTCACTTTATACCTTGGGGCCTCTTATGATGCCCACCCTTCTCTGAATTCAGAGTTTGGGGCATTTTACAATGCCCATCTCTACTTGGGTAAACCCTCCTGGGAGGTTATGCCCTAAGATGGCATTTTATGTAGAGCACTTCTTGGAGCTGAGTGACGGGCTTATGATTCGTCCACAATATACATTCTGCCATTGGATGCACTCTCTTTGCATCCCATTAGGATAGTTTTGAGTGGGGTTTCATAGGCTTAGGATTGAGACAGATCACCAGATAGATCGAGCAGACATGATTTGTCAATTATGCAGCATCCAAGAGACAGAGTTCGAGGAACACATCATCTTTTGTTGTCCCATTTACTATGAGATCAGAGGGAGGTTTTACTGCCTATTTAGGAGGACAGACTCTTTTTGACTTATTCAAATATGAGGACCAGAGATGTTTGGCTTTATATATACAAGAAGCTCTTAAACTTCGTGATCATTTTATTTAGAGACCCACTAGACCAGTCTCCACTCAGCGGATTACTTCCTTTTTTATTGTGATACCTTCGAGGAGAGGCACTAAGCGACAGATTGACATTGGTACAGCCCCACATTCCAGATCAGTGAGGCCCATAGACACTATTCACAGTTCCCCAAGTTTTCATCAGCATATTCACTTCAGACCCGACATCAGGGGGCAAACTAGACCCCCCAGACCTTCACAAAGGACTTTTCCTTCTAGGCAAAGGATTGGAGGACAGACCAAGCATCATACCTCCTCTTCTTCGGGTCAAACTTCTATTTGGAGCTTCTTCTCACCGGCCTTGGATGTTAGGAGAGTTGGATCGAACTCTTGATGGGTTCCCTCCTGGTTCTTTCTTAGGGATCATCCTTGTGCTCCTGGGGTTTACAGAATCTTGGAGATTACTCATTTCTTTTGCTCCCTTCGTTGGACCTGAGTGTGGTTGGGTCCTTTGGTGGTTTGGCTTTGAGCGTGGTCACTCTTTGCCATGTTATATACTATTTCTTTCAGCATTGTTTTTCTTGTTTTCGGAGACCTTTTTGGTTTCCCGCTTTTTCCTGACAAATTTTTGTAATATGCAGTCCCTTTGACGTACTTTTGTGGTCACTGGTTGGACATTAATATATTTATCTTATCTACATCAAATTACCCTTGGGAAATCCTAAGATGCCTGCTCTTCCTCCATATTGCAGAATCATAAAAAAATTCAATTGTAAGAAATTTTGAAAGAGCCAACCATGTGTTATGCTTGCTAGTTTCATTTCTTGCACATAGTTTCGTTCTTGTACAAGTTGGATTCTATTGTATCATGCTAACACTTTCTTGCAAGTTATTTTTTGACTCTCTTATTTTGCAGCTTAGCTTTGTTTTATATATACATATGAGTTTCTTAGCATCAACCCTAGTACATGTTCTTGGTCCTTATGTCTTTTGTTGTTTTTACATCTCTTGGTTTTTCAGTTTGTGAGTTGCATGGTAAACCCTGGGGAATACAATTAGGCCCTCCTCTCAAATACCCATCATTATTCATTTTGCTTCATAGTCTATTTGTGCTCCCAACCTTAGCTAGGTGTCTTCTTAGAAAGATAAGACAATGGTCGAGAGTGGTGTTTTCTCACTTAGAGTTAGTCATATTCTCTCGTGGTAAAACTATAGTAGTCTATCTACATGTTCTTATTCACATTTTACCTTCTCTTATGATGTCTCAACCTACCTATCATTGTACCATCTTCCTTTATACATTTTTTGCTCTGGGAGAAACCCAATAGTTCTATGCTCACTTCCATAATTTTCCTATTTTTCACCTCCTTTTGGGCTCACTAAGGTCGGTTTCGAGATTGCACTCTTTCCTAAGGTGTAAGTTTGAGAATCTTTAGGCACCTCGGACTTTAGGTTGTCTCAGGCGGCTAAGTGTAAGCTCTCTTGTGTTAGTTATCTTTAGCACCCATGGTTGGTTTTCTAAATCCATATGGAGGAGGAAAGTAGAAAAAGCCAAATAGTCAAAAATCATATCATAAGAAAAAATTAATATTTATTGAAAGTCAAATCACACCAAAAGACATGATCTTTTTCTTGGCACACCCTATGTTCTAGTCGAAGCTCAAACTCTAGGTCCATTGATGTTGAAAACCTCCTAGTCTTGCCAAACTGATTAGGGTGTCTTGCTTCAGGTAAAGACCATGTCTTTGCCTTATTGACACCTGTTCCCTCACTCCATTTTCCCCCCTTGATAGGCAGATTTGTTTGGAAATCTCTCGCATCTTCTATATTTTTTTTCCTTTACTTTTTTCAAACATGTTAGCATAATGACAACTTTAGCATTTTCCATTTTTGAATAGAAGCTACATCTTTGAGTTGTTGCGAGATGCTCTTATGGTCATTGCCTTATCTTTCTAGGATTTCTCTTATTTATGTTTGGGACTTTGAGTTTTCTAGTCAATTTTTGCGGACCAACTTGTCTCGCTTCCCCCTTTCATTCTTTCATGTTTCACCTTTTTGTGGGCCATTTGGTCATGTTTCTCTTTTCTTGTTTTCTCGGGTTCTTTAGTTTTGTATAAGCTCCCAACATGATGGCTTTCCTATTTTCCTTTGTTTTTTGGCTCCCTTGGATTTCTTGGTTCTAATTTAGTTTAATCGATCTTGGCTTGCCAAATTTTCCAGTTTTTAGAGTCTTCTCCTAAGAGTTTTTTGTTTACTTCCATTTATTGACTATATCAACCACCACACAACAAGCACCGATACAATCATTTACAATCTTTACTTAATAAACAAAACTCTATCGATTAATCTATCTTTGTTTTAGCGAACTATATCGGCCCCACTAATACTATCAAAACCATTCCAAAAACAACAAAATGCAATGCCAACCCGATAAAGTTCAATATAGTTTTGTCAAAATAGACTGTATCGATCTGGCTGATACATTGCATAAAAATTTCAAACCACCTCCCAAAGATCCCAAAATTACCCTAGCTCGTAAAATTCTTGCTGTAAGACAAATCTGAACAAAATTTGATAGTAAAGGTAATCCATATGTTGATCTTGATGTTGCTATTAAGCAGAATCCTAAACTACCTCACTCTACATCACACGTTCGAGCATCTTGCGATTCCCACCCTTACCTCACTTTATACCTTGGGGCCTCTTATGATGCCCACTTTCTCTAAATTCAGACTTTGGGGCATTTTACAATGCCCATCCCCACATCAACTTACCCTTTTTGGAAATCCTACGATGCTTGCTCTTCTTCCATAGAGCAAAATTATAAAAAAATCCAACTGCAAGAAATTTTCAAAGAGCCAAACATGTGTTATGCTTGCTAGTTTCATTTCTTGCACAGTTTCGTTCTTGTACAAGTTGGATTCTATTGTATCATGCTAACACTTTCTTGAAAGTTCTTTTTTGACTCTCTTATGTTGCAGCTTAGCTTTGTTTTATATACACATCTGAGTTTCTTAGCAGCAACCCTAGTACATGTTCTTGGTCCTTATGTCTTTTGTTGTTTTTACACCTCTTGGTTTTTTAGTTTGTGAGTTGCATGGTAAGACCTGGGGAATCATCAAGGCCCTTCTCACAAATGCCCATCATCTTTATCTTTTAGAGTCACTTCTTTATTTTTCTTCGGCCATTGTTTCCTTTGCGATTCTTTGGTATATTTTATCATCATTGTACCCTTGTGGGTTTTGACACATTTTTACATTCCATAGCTTTATCCTACTTGCACCTCTTGGTATTTTTAGTTTGTGAGTTGCATGGTAAGACCTGGGGAATACAATTAGGCCCTCCTCTCAAATGCCCATTATTATTCATTTTGCTTCATAGTCTATTTGTGCTCCCAACCTTAGCTAGGTGTCTTCTTAGAAAGATAAGACAATGGTCGAGAGTGGTGTTTTCTCACTTAGAGTTAGTCATATTCTCTTGTGGTAAAACTATAGTAGTCTATCTACATGTCCTTATTCACATTTTACCTTCTCTTATGATGTCTCAACCTACTTATCATCATACCATCTTCCTTTATACATTTTTTGCTTTGGGAGAAACCCAATCGTTCTATGCTCACTTCCATGGTTTTCCTATTTTTCACCTCCTTTTGGGCTCACTAAGGTCGGTTTCTAGATTGCACTCTTTTCTAAGGTGTAAGTATGGGAATCTTTAGGCACCTTGGACTTTAGGTTCTCTCCAGCGGCTAAGTGTAAGCTCTCTTGTGTGAGTTATCTTTAGCACCCACAGTTGGTTTTCCAAATCCATGTGGAGGAGGAAAGTAGAAAAAGCCAAAATAGTCAAAAACCATATCATAAGAAAAAATTAATATTTATTGAAAGTCAAATCACACCAAAAGACATGATCTTTTTCTTGGGACACCTTATATTCTAGTCGAAGCTCAAACTCTAGGTCCATTGATGTTGAAAACCTCCTAGTCTTGCCAAACTGATTAGAGTGTCTTGCTTCAGGTAAAGATCATGTTTTTGCCTTAGTGACACCTTTTCCCTTACTCCATTTTCCCCCCTTGATAGACAGGGTTTTTTTGGAAATCTCTCCCATCTTCTGTATTTTTTTTCTTCACTTTTTTTAGACATGTTAGCATAATGACAACTTTAGCATTTTCCATTTTTGAATAGAAGCTGCATCTTTGAGTTGTTGCGAGATGCTCTCATGGTCATGGCCTTATCTTTCTAGGATTTCTCTTATTTATGTTTGGGACTTTGAGTTTTCTATTCAATTTTTGCGGACCAACTTGTCCTGCTTACCCCTTTCATTCTTTCATGTTTCACCTTTTTGTGGGCCATTTGGTCATGTTTCTATTTTCTTGTTTTCACGGGTTCTTCAGTTTTGTATAAGCTCCCAACATGATGGCTTTCCTATTTTCCTTTGTTTTTTGGCTCCCTTGGATTTCTTGGTTCTAATTTAGTTTAATCGATCTTGGCTTGCCAAAATTTCTAGGTTTTAGAGTCTTCTCCTAAGTTTTTCGTTTACTTCCATTTATTGACTATATCAGCGACCACACAACAAGCACCGATACAATCATTTACAATCTTTAATTAATAAACAAAACTCTATCGATTAATCTATTTTTGTTTCAGCGAACTGTATCGGCCCCACTAATACTATCAAAACCATTCCAAAAACAACAAAATGCAATGCCAATCTGATAAAGTTCAATATAGTTTTGTCAAAATAGACTGTATCAGTCTGTCTAATACATTGCATAAAAATTTCAAACCACCTCCCAAAGATCCCAAAATTACCCTAGCTCGTAAAATTCTTGCTGTAAAACAAATCTGAACAAAATTTGATAGTAAAGGTAATCCATATGTTGATCTTGATGTTGCTATTAAGCAGAATCCTACACTACCTCACTCTACGTCACACGTTTGGGCATCTTGCGATGCCCACCCTTACCTCACTTTATACCTTGGGACCTCTTATGATGCCCACTTTCTCTATATTCAGACTTTGGGGCATTTTACAATGCCCATCCCCACATCAAATTACCTTTTGGGAAATCCTACAATGCTTGCTCTTCCTCCATAGAGCAAAATTATAAAACAATCCAACTGCAAAAAATTTTCAAAGAGCCAACCATGTGTTATGCTTGTTAGTTTCATTTCTTGCACATAGTTTCGTTCTTGTACAAGTTGGATTCTATTGTATCATGCTAACACTTTCTTGCAAGTTCTTTTTTGACTCTCTTATTTTGCAGCTTAGCTTTGTTTTATATACACATCTGAGTTTCTTAGCAGCAACCCTAGTACATGTTCTTGGTCCTTATGTCTTTTGTTGTTTTTACATCTCTTGGTTTTTCAGTATGTGAGTTGCATGGTAAAGCCTGGGGAGTCATCCATGCCCTTCTTACAAATGCCCATCATCTTTATCTTTTAGACTCACTTCTTTATTTTTCTTCGGCCATTGTTTCCTTTGCGATTCTTTGGTATATTTTATCATCATTGTACCCTTGTGGGTTTTGACACATTTTTACATTTCATAGCTTCATCCTACTTGCACCTCTTGGTCGTTTTAGTTTGTGAGTTGCATGGTAAGACCTGGGGAATACAATTAGGCCCTCCTCTCAAATGCCCATCATTATTCATTTTGCTTCATAGTCTATTTGTGCTCCCAACCTTAGCTAGGTGTCTTCTTAGAAAGATAAGACAATGGTCGAGAGTGGTGTTTTCTCACTTAGAGTTAGTCATATTCTCTCGTGGTAAAACTATAGTAGTCTATCTACATGTCCTTATTCACATTTTACCTTCTCTTATGATGTCTCAACCTACCTATCATTGTACCATCTTCCTTTATACATTTTTTGCTCTGGGAGAAACCCAATAGTTCTATGCTCACTTCCATAATTTTCCTATTTTTCACCTCCTTTTGGGCTCACTAAGGTCAGTTTCGAGATTGCACTCTTTTCTAAGGTGTAAGTCTGGGAGTCTTAAGGCACCTCGGACTTTAGGTTGTCTCAAGCGACTAAGTGTAAGCTCTCTTGTGTTAGTTATCTTTAGCACCCACGGTTGGTTTTCCAAATCCATATGGAGGATTAGAGTAGAGAAAGCCAAAATGGTCAAAAACCATATGATAAGAAAAAATTAATATTTATTGAAAGTCAAATCACACCAAAAGACATGATCTTTTTATTGGCACACCCTCTATTCTAGTTGAAGCTCAAACTCTAGGTCCATTGATGTTGAAAACCTCCTAGTCTTGCCAAACTGATTAGAGTGTCTTGCATCAGGTAAAGACCATGTTTTTGCCTTAGTGACACCTTCTTTTCCCTCACTCCAATTCCCCTCCTTGATAGGCAGGTTTGTTTGGAAATCTCTCCCATCATTCGAGCCTTTATCACAAATGCCCATCTTTTTTATCTTTTACCGTCACTTCTTTATTTTTCTTCGACCATTGTTTCCTTTGCGATTCATTGGTATATTTTATCATCATTCTATCCTTTTGGGTTTTGACACCTTATTACGCTCCATAGCTTTATCCTACTTGTGCGTCTTGGTTTTTTTTAGTTTGTGAGCTGCATGGTGAGTCCCGGAGCATACAACTAGGCCCTCTTCACAAACGCCCATCATTATTCATTTTGCTTCATAATCTGTTTGCGCTTCTAACCTTAGCTAGGTGTCTTCTTAGAAAAATAAGGCAATGGTCAAGAGCGGCGTTTTATCACTTAGAGTTAGTCATATTCTCTTGTGGTAAAACTATAGCAGTCTATCTACATGTCCTTATTCACATTTTACCTTCTCTTATGATGTCTCAACCTACCTGTCATTATACCATCTTCCTTTATACATTTTTTGCTCTAGGGGCAACCCAACTATTCTATGCTCAGTTCCATGATTTTCCTATTTTTCACCTCTTTTTGGGCTCACCAAGGTCGGTTTTGAGATTGCATTCTTTTCTAAGGTGTAGGTCTAGGAGTCTTTAGGAACCTTAGACTCTAGGTTTTCCTCTCTAGCGGCTAAGGGTAAGCTCTCTCATGTTAGTCATCTTTAGCACCCATGGTTGGTTTTCCTAATCCATACGGAGGAGGAAAGTAGAAAAAACCAAAAGAGTCAAAAACCATATCACAAGAAAAAAACAATATTTATTAAAAGTTAAATCACACCAAAAGACGTGATATTTTTCTTGGCACACCCTCTATTCTAGTCGAAGCACAAACTTTATAGTTGGCTCATGATTGAGCCGAGGTCCATTGGGGTGCAGTAGGCTAGTAGATTGGGGTAGGAGGTCTCTCATCAATATTTAACATTCTGGTTCCACCTACTTTTTCACACAAGTACCCAATCCTCACAGTAAACATACGACTTTGTAAGGGGTCTTGAGGAGTGGGGAAGACGTTGTGAGAAGGTAGGATCCCTTTAACTTTTCATGCATACTAGCCTTCATGGGACAATCTTTATACTTCACAATTTGGCCCAAGCTTATGTTCGTTGGGTCAGGTTCTCTAAGGCCATTGATGTTGAAAACCTCCTAGTCTTGCCAAACCAATTAGAGTGTCTTGTTTCTGATAAAGACCATGTTTTTGCCTTGGTGACATCCTCTTTTCCCTCCCTCCATTTCCTCCCCTTGATAGGCAGGTTTGTTTCTAAATCTCTCCCATCTTCTGTATTTCTATTCTTCATTTCTTTTAGACATGTTAGCATCATAACAACTTTGGTATTTTCTATTTTTGAATAAAAGTTGCATCTTTCAGTTGTTGCAAGATATTGTCATGGTCACTGCTTTATCTTTCTAGGATTTCTCTTAGTTACGTTTGGGGCCTTGAGTTTTCTATTCAATTTTTGAAGGCCATTTAGTCCCGTTTCTCCCTTTCATGCTTTCATGTTTTCCCTGTTTGCGGGCCATTCGGTCATGTTTCTATTTTCTTGTTTTCTCAGGTTCTTCAGTTTTGTAGAAGTCCCAACATGATGGCTTTTCTATTTTCATTTGTTTTTTTGCTCCCTTGTATTTCTTGATTCTAATATAGCCTTATCGATCTCGTCTTGCCAATTTTTCTAGGTTTTATAGTCTTCTCTTGAGAGTTTTTCATTTACTTTCATTTATTGACTATCCTAAGTACGCGTGTATTGCTTTTATTCCATTTTTAGCCTTGTATCTATAGGGTTTTCAAACGCAGTTACTGCACATGCCACAATCGAGACTATGGTATTTGCATGCATCTTTTATGTGGAAAGGTATGTATATGTTGCTTTTAGTTACTCATTTATCAACAGTTTTTTCAGCATTTCTTGCTACGCTCTTCTGTGTTTCTATCTATCTTTCCCAAAGCACCATCTGCCATACACTATTGTGACCTGTGATGAGCTTCGGGTGGGGTATACATATACACTTGATCTTTTTCATCTTTATCACTTTATTGATAGTTTTTCTCGCAGGGGTTTGTTGGCGTGTCAATCCCCTCGAGTGCGCACCCTGAGGAGTGCACTGGGAATGGGTGGGATCGGCTTGTGGCACTTTGCAAGAGATTTTTGCATACTATTTTGTCATACTTTCATTACTATTAGTTTGACCTCATTTGAGTCTCTTTCCATCTTACCTCTTCATCTACTTTCCGTCCAATTCTTCTAGCCACCCTATAATCCTATTGTATTGACTAGGCCGATACAGTGTATTTCATATGTCTTTCCATGTAGCGTATCTTCTTGGCTGATACAATTATGAGTTTTGTCCTTGATAGTTGTACTATATCTCTTGGCTGATATGTTGCCTTGTTTGGAAAACTTGATCTGGGCATTAGATCTAGGTGATGACTAATGCTTTGCATAGGCGGCACTCCATCCAACAAATCTTTTGAAACTATATCAGAAAACTCTTCTAACAAATTCTAAACTTCGAAAGGAATATCACTCACCTTGTTTGCGATCACAACTTGCATCGGTTTGGGGTTGAAAGCAAAACATGCCTTCTCCGTCTTTGCATCCTTTAAGAATTGCTTACTAGAAACCAACAAAAGTTTGGGACTGTTGTCCGCCTCTTCTCCTCTTTCCTTAGATGGGCTCAATGTAAACCTTCTACCATCAATTACAAGTGCGTAGGTGTTTGCTCTACCATCATGCATACCTTTCTATCAAACTAACATGGTCTTCCCAACAACACACACACACATATATCCATGGGCATTATATCACACAACACTTCATCTCTATAAGACCCAATCTGAAAACTAACTATACATTGTTCATTTAACAACACTTGATGACCCTTAAGCAGTCAAGAAACTTTGTATGGATTGGGGTGCACTAATCTTTTCAGCCCAGAGTTTTCTACCATTTCCTTTGAAAACAAATTATCCCGCTTTGCAAAAAGTCTAGAATAAGTTTTTCCTTTGCACCGACTCATCTTCCTTGGCTGATTTCAATAGCACTCTCCTCATCATAAGAGCTTCACCACGATCTGGTTCCAACGTATGACTAAGGGATGCTACACTTTTTTCATCTGTATGAGCAAGATGATTGCTTGCTTCATTTCTCCTACCACTATTCTAAAATACTTTTGGACATTCAAAGGCTTTATGCCCAAGTTCTCCACACTCCCCATGAATCCTTTACCGCTTCCTCTTCCAAAGTGACCTCTACCTCTAGAAGAAAACCCTCTTCCTCTATTGGGTTTGATTCCAATTTTTCGAATTACTTGTTTCACTTTCATTAGTATGTTGTCCTCTTCCACTGTTTGTTTGTCTACTTCCTCTTAAGAACCTTTCTCTACTTCTAAAGTTCATTTGTTGCCTTTTAGACAAATTTTCCCCTTCAATGCACATTGATAGACCAATAATTCACATACCTGTACTCGGTGAGTACTCGCCCAACCCACTATAAATTTAATTGTCAAATACTTGTCAACCACTCGCCATTACTCCGCAATACTCGACAATTAAACAATTCATGATATATGTAGGAAAATAAATGAAAAAAACTTGGAAAATTGTGTTGGGGAAATTTAATGAAACTAACTTTTCAGGGCTATGCTAAGCCCATTGTTAGGAGATAATTATGAATAAAAAGACAAGAAAGTTTTCATATAAGCAATGCTTGTCATAGGGGCAGATGGGTCGGCCAAAGTTAAAAGGCAGGATGAGAATTGTTAGGTCCATTCTTATTAAGGCGGATCACTGGTTTCCAACTATTGCTAAGTCCCCAGTCATTATCTCTGTTTAAATTGTTAGGATTCTTTTCAATTTCCATAGCTTCCCGAATCCTTCTTCTCATGCAATAGTCTTCTTTGGCAATAACTTTAACTTTGTCCATGCAAATATGATGACCCGTGTTATGCGAATGTTCGACTATGATGGATTTTTGGATTCGATTGTGAGAGAGGTTGGTGCAATGCTCTTTTATTCTAACTTGAATAGAACCCTTTTTTCACCAATATAAACCTTCCCACAACTACATGGGATGGTATAGATCCCTTGTGACAAATAGGATGAGTTTGATCTTTAGCGTTGTCAAGCATGTTCCCGATTGTATTGAGAGGGGTGAATGTAACCTTGATGTTTTTTCTCTTGAGGATCTGTGCCAGTGTATCAATCGTTCCTTTGATGTAAGGAAGAGTAACCTTTTTTATACTCTCATCTTCATGTCTAATGTGAGATCCTCTTTGGGCTTTATGGATCACACCTTTGACATGACTTTCATTATACCCATTCCTTTTAAAAACCATAGATAGATATTCTAACTCTTGATCAAGATGATTTGAGTCTGAGATTCTCATAGCACGTGTAACCAAGGTATTGATAATGACAAGTTTTGGGCCGGATGGTGACAATAATATGCATGCACGTATTTGTTTGTATGAGTTTTTTTTCTATATACCCGGTGGACCAAAGAACCATCATTATTCTTTATGATGAGGATGTCTAAAAAAGGTATTTGGTTGTTTTCTTCCACTTCCACTGTAAATTTGATGTGATCTGATTTGCTGTTTAGAAGCTAAGAAACCTCTCCAAGCTTTCTCTACCATGCGGCCAATTTGCATTTGTATCATCTTTGAACTGCTTCCACCATCTAGGTTTTAAAGGAGCAGAGTTAAGGGCAAATTTTTCAAAGTATTCCATGTATATATTTTCCACAACCGGCGAGAGCGGAGACCCCATTGCAATACCTTCGATCTGCTCATATATGATACCTCTAAAACTAAAATAGTTAGATTTCAAGCAAATTTTCACCAAATTTGTCGTCTCATCACCCACAATTTTCTTTATGATTTCTATGGCATCATTCATAGGAATTTTGGTGAAAAGTGAAACCACGTCAAAGCTAACTATTATGTCATGTTTAACCACTTTGAGATTCCTCATTTCGCTAACCAGGGGGGTAGAGTCTTTGATAAAAGAGTCTGTGCTACCAACAAGAATTTTTAGTTTTTCCGAAAGAAATTTAGTGAGATTGTAGGATGGCGAACCTATAGTATTGACGATGGGTCTCATGGGAGTCCCTCCCTTATGGATTTTTGGTAGTTCGTAGATACGAGGAACTGGGTAGTTTTTAGGAATAAGTCTTTTTTGTAGAATAGCTTTTAATGAAGAGCACTAATAGTGCGTTGCACCTCCTTAATTTTTTTCCAATCCCCTGTACATACCAGACGTCAAATGATCCAACATTTTACTCTCATAGTCAGATGTGATCATGACCACAGTGGCGTTGCCTTTATTAGCATCGAGTATTGTAATATCCTTATTTGCTCTAAGATTCTTCAAGGTGATGGCTTCATCCCTAGAAATATTCTCTTTAGGAGGTCTGGCGTTTCTTATCGAGACAACACATTATTGCCTAACTTCCTCAGCTATCTCATTCGGCATATTTCCAATAGAATCCTGCACTTTGCAAATCAGTTCTTCAAGAGGAATGCGTTTCGGGGCAAATAGCAAAGTTCAAACCATATTCAAGCACCTACATAGAGGCAACGTCCAAATTATGGTTGGACAAATTCGCAATACTTGTCTTCTTTTCTACAACTGCCACAACCGGTTTTTGAACTCTATACAACTCATTGAATTTGTTATTTTGTTTCGCCATAGTTCCATCTAGCATCCTTTGCATAACACCTGCAAAAGCTGATTCTAGTTGTTTCCATAAATCACT
The DNA here is from genome assembly GCA_037957365.1 of Torreya grandis. NCBI lineage: Eukaryota > Viridiplantae > Streptophyta > Pinopsida > Cupressales > Taxaceae > Torreya > Torreya grandis. Next base: position 854,025 of record JARHVA010004591.1, read on the forward strand.
ATGTACAGTGCTAGAAAGGGTTAAGTGTAGTTTATACAGAGTTTTTGATAATTCATGCAACTTTCTCCTATTGTACTTAAGTTCTACCTGAACGATGGACAAGCTCGCCAATTTGAACGCTTGGCTGTTACGCAGATGCAGTCTATGTTTCACTACAACAAATTTAGGTTTGATTTCAAAATCCTTGCATTTCTTCAGAAACTCAAAATTTGCCAATCTATGTGCCTTTTTAATCTGCGATTTCTCAAAAGAGTGAATCTCATCAAGCATCTTCCTTCCGTGGAGGGATACAATAAACCAATTCATGATATATGCAGGAAAATAAATGAAAAAAGCTCGGAAAACTGCGTTGGGGAAATTTAATGAAACTAATGTTTAAGGCCCATGCTAGGCCCATTGTCAGGAGGAGATAATTATGAATAAAAAGACAATAAAGTTTTCATATAAGTAATGCTTGTCATAGGGGTAGAATGGGTCGGCCAAGGTTAAGAGGGAGGATGAGAATTGTCAGGGCCATTCTTAATAAGATGGATCACTGGTTTTCAACTATTGCTAAGTCTCCAACCATCATCTCTGCTTAAATTGTTAGGATTCTTTTCGATTTCTATAGCGTCCCGATTCTTTCTTCTCATGTAATAGCCTTCTTATTATGTGATCAATAGAAATCCAAGAGGGGAGATTAGAATCGTGTTAGTATGATCAAAATCAAGCAAAAACACACTGATAAAACTAACACCTCTAGCCTAGACACTCAAGGAGCAAGAGAACAATATGAGTAACTATCAATAGAAGACAAAACAAACAATTTTTATCTTCCTTGAGAGCAAGAGTTGTATGTTGGCTATGTATGGATGTGCTCGGTTGTGTGATCAAAGAATCTTTGACAATGGTGCTCCTTGTGTCATCTCTTCTTGTCACCTTGGCAATGTTGGGCTTGGCTTTGGCTTGACTCGGCTCTCTCTACAATTTAACATAATAACCTTATACAAAAGAAGCTTTTTGAAGTTATTTTAACATAATAACTTTACACAAAAAAAGCTTGTCTGAGGAAATTTTTGCATAATAACATTAAACAGAAAAACTTCTTTGAGGGAATTCCTGCATAATAAAATTAAATAGAAAAGCTTTTTTGTGGAAATTCCTGCATAATAAAATTAAATAGAAAAGTTTTTTTGAGGGAATTCCTGCATAATAACATTAAACAAAAATCTTATTGAACAATGGGTGAAGCCTTGTATTTATAGCCTCTCAAACTAACTCTAACTCAAGTGTGGTTAGGTTTAGTTTAACCATGGTTAGGTTTGGGAGGGGACAAGCCATTAATATTTTCAATTAATAGGTGTGACTCACAAATCTAGATATTTACTTGATATTTTGTGAGTGCTTGACAACACACAAAAGATGATGTCATGATGGTGACATCATTTCAAATATTTGTGTGATGTCATGATGATGTCATCAATCCGGATTTATGAATTTCTAAAAAATAGAAATTCAATAATTAATTAGCCACGAGATTTTCACCTATGCATTTAATTGGGTCTAACCAATTAAGCAATCTTGATCAAGTTAATTGCCATTTCTGAATTTTGACAAGTTGTCACTCACACATGATCGAAAAGGTCAATCTGCTAGGTCACAACTTGATCGGAGATGAATTAGAGGAAGATGGTGATTGCGTATAGTGTATTGCCCTAGTTAGGGATACATTGACATAGATTAGAAGATGCACGTGATGTGCATTGATGAATCAGAGCATTCCAATGATTTCCAGGCTTAACTTGCATTATTTGCAAGAAGTTGCTCCAACGTTCGTTTAGACACGGAAGTGGACAAAAAGGAGTGTCTATAGTTAGGTCCATTCTTAATAAGATGGATCATTGGTTTCCAACTATTGCTAAGTCTCCAACCATCATCTTTGCTTAAATTGTTAGGATTCTTTTTGATTTCCATAGCGTCCCGAATCCTTCTCATGTAATAGTCTTCTTTGGCAATAACTTTAACTTGGTCCATGTAGATATGATGACCCATGTTATGTGAATGTTCGGCTATGGCGGATTTTTGGATTCGATTGTGAGAGAGGTTGTCGCAATGCTCTTTTTTTCTAACTTGAATAGAACGTCCTGTTTCACAAATATAAACCTTCCCATAGCAACATGGGATAGTATAGATCTCTATGACAAATAGGATTAATTTGATCTTTAGCCTTGTCAAACATGTTTCCGATTGTATTGAGAGGGGAGAATGTCACCTTGATGTTTTTTCACTTGAGGATCTTTCCCAGCGTATCAGTCGTTCCTTTGATGTAAGGAAGAGTAACCTTTCCTATACTCTCATCTTCATGTCTAATGCAAGGTCCTCTTTGGGCTTTATGGATCACACCTTTGACCTGACTTTCATTATAGCCATTCCTTTTGAAAACCATAGATAGATCTTCTAATTCTTGATCAAAAGATGATTTGAGTCCAATATTCTCATAGCACATGTAACCAAGGTGTTGATAACGTTAGTTTCATTAAATTTCCCCAACGCAGTTTTCGAAGTTGTTTTCAATGCTCGGCAACTTAAAAAAATACTTAAATTTATTAGAAAAATATAAATTTTATACAAATTAGAGTGATTCACTCCAAATGCTGTGTGATTTGATTGTGGGGGCATGTATGCTTATACAAGACAAAATTCTGTGTATCCCATATTTTTTCAGCGTTCTGGACACATTTGCATGGTTTTATGCACGTTTTTTACGTTTTGGATGTGTTTCGGCCGCAGGACACAATACTCGCAGTCTGTGGCGAGTATTGCATAGTACTCGCCAAGTGCTCACGATTACTTGGTTAGTACTGTGCCAATATTTGACACAAGTCCAAAACCCATGATTATTTCCTGCCATTACTCCCCTGTGGTCTCGCTCGACGAGTACTCGCCGAGTATGTAAATTATGGATAGACCTCTTCACTGACTTCAATTTGAACATTTCAAACTCATCCTGAATGGAAATACAAAGACCGTTTACATATCTTGATACATTTTCTTGATCATATTTCATATGACCAACTCTAATAGCGAGCTTGTAGAACTCCTCTGTGTATTCTTTCTCACTGAACTCCTTTTGCCTCAAGTTTTGCAACTTTTTTAACAAACTCAACTGATAATTAGAAGGCAAGAACTTACCTTTCAGCTTTGTGACCATCCTCTCCCAAGTTTTGATTCTATCTTTGCCTCTTCTTTCCCTTTCTAGCGGCGCATGCTCCCACCACAAGGATGCATGACCTTTCAACTTGGCACAAAAAAACTTCACCTTCTTGGGGTCCTCCATTGACTCATTGTTAAAATATTTCTCTATCTACGTGATCCACTCCTCGGGGCTTAAGCTTCCTCCATAGCAAGAGGTATCCAACTTTGGTTTGCTTTCTATCTTGGCAATAGCTTTGAGAAATTTGTCTTCAAGTTCATCCACTAACTCTTCCACTTGAATCCCTTGAGTTGCAACCTCTTCATCATTTCTTACATCAACAACAATAGTTTCTCTTCTTTGTGTTGTCTTTATTACATCCAACCTTACTTGGACCTCTCAACATCTATGCCAAGTCGACAACTCTAGGTGCCCTTCCTCCTCCTCCTCCTCCTCTACAAGGATTTCTTCTGTGTGCCATATCTTGACCACAATGCAAGCTTCTATTTCACAACTTGTCAATGCCTCAACAAAAGTCTCACACACACAACCTGGCAAGGCAAACCTTGCCCTGATACCAATTGATGCAGATAAAAATGAAGGGCCTGAGTGAATGGTTGTCTTACTCCCCAATGGGTGGTACAATCACTCTAAGGGGACACACAAACACAAGGCTCAAAATGGAAACCAATATGCTCTATTGATGCTCAACTATGTTACAAAGATTCATACACACACATACACTCTCTTCCTCCTACTAACTATGAGGATGTTACACACTTTGTCTCATGATTGGCTTACATGGACATACATCACACTTGCAAGCTCTCTTGGCTCTACTCTCTCCCTCTCTTTGAGCTAAACTCAATTTCTTTCAAATCCTCTCTTCCCTAGATTTAGACTCTCCTCTCCAACTTGCTTCTTCGAACTAACTCCCAACTCTTCCCCAAAACTGATCAACATCTTTGGTGGCATGACACTGACATCCTACCACCCTCTTTGAGCTCTCTTTATCTGGAAAACACTCCACACATCATGTTTTATTGATATGGGTTATTACTTTACCCATGCTTGCAACACGGGTAAAACTGCGAGTTATTGCAAACCAACATTTACAAAACCGCCAACCGTTGGTTAATGCATACTGGTGGTTTCATCACCCTCCTCGGAAAAGATCATTCTGACCAATGGGAGATGACTAAATTTTTCCTTCCTTCACCTTCCTACTATGTTGGACTCTTGATGACGTTTTTTGGCTTGTTGTTGATCTTCCCCCATGCACACAACCTTGTCGCAAGTGATGACAAGTCACACGACACAAAACAAATGTGCACTAGTGAGCACAAGAACCCAAACCCATGTTATTTTATGATGCAAGATTGTAAGTGACCCTGGATGCTCCTACATCATGTAGCTGCATGTATTTTAAAAATGGAAGCATGTGCATAAGCACAAGGTTGTAATACATCTGATTTTTAGTAATGTGTTCATGTATGTTGTCCATGAACACATTGGAATCAGCGATCTTAATGTAGTGTTGGCCATTCCTTTTGGCCCACATACCAAAATTCTGACTGATCTGAAAATCTACAGACTCCACAGAAAAACTACGGACTCCATCAGAAAAACTACGGACTCCATCAGAAAATCTACAGACTCCATCAGTAGAGCTGCTTTACTTAAATTGCCTTATAAGTTGAAAACAGTGGAAAGTCCGAAGTAGTAAGTAGTGAGCTCTGAGAAGTCCAAAGTAGGCAAGTGTGGAAAACCTGATCAAGCAGAGGCCAAGTGCAAAATCTCATTTTCAGCTAAGTCTTTACTTGCTTTCTTTGGGACTTTTAGTGTCGGAATTCTTTCGGACTTTGTCCAAAGGAAAAATTCTGAAAGCTTATTTTCTTCGGAGAAGTGTCCAAGCAAGGTTTTCCGAAGGATGTTTTCTTTAAGCAAAATGCCCTATACAACTTTCCCGAAAGGTGCATTTCTTGGAAAAGTGGTCCTTTTCATTTTTTCCGAAGGGCCATTTTTCACTTTTGCGAAAGGCACTTTCAAAAGAAATGGTCCTCTTCAAAATTTCCGAAAGGTACCTTTTCAACTTTTCCGAAGGGTATGTTCCTTTCGGAAGGGCCATTTTCAAAAGTTCCGAAGGACTTTTCCAGAAGGGTGAGGCATTTTTTTCGAAGAAAGGACCGTTACATTTTTTCCGAAGGGTTTGTTTGGAACTCCGAGGGGCAATTTGCAAAGGAAAGAATTCCTTCGGACTTTTTATTCGAAGGAAGTTTACTAAGGAAAAGGCCATTCGAAAATTTTCGAAGGGTAGAATCCCTTCGGAAAAGGATCAATTACAAAATCCCGAAGGGTATCTGCTTTTTGGGAAGGATCATTTCAATAAAGCCGAAAGACCAATTGTAAAGCAAAGGAATGGCCCGAAGGAAGTAGCCGTTAGATTCAAATGGCCCGGGAAAGTTGTAGAAGGCACTTAGGAAAAATGCTAAGGGAATTCCTTCGAAAGATTAAGCTTCGAGAAAGTAGTTCGAGACTTTGTTGTGGGAGAAATCCGAGGGAAAAGGTTCTAAGGCAAAAAGTTTCGCAGAAAAGTGGTCCGAAAAGAAGAAAGTTGCAAGGAATGATACGTCTGAAGCAAGCAGTGAGCAATGAGAAGCCCGAAGAAATAAGCAGGTAAGTAGTAAGCAGTAAGGAGAACAACAAAAAAAAGAGGCGACACTTGTCAGGATCGCACGGACCCAAATCGACGGAGCGAAATAAGTCAAATGGTTAGGGGATTCCAGGATTTGACATGTGGCAAGAAATGGAATGTGTCGACAAGTCAAGAGAAGGATCCAAGGGCTCGCGATTGATCATGCATTCAGATCCAATGGAGCGAATACACAAGTGGGGTCGGTGAAACCAAGCAAATCAATGACATAAAGGACCAAACAACTAAGACAAATGTAACAGAAGTAAAGATGACTCAAGTTGAAGCAAGACGGCAACAAGAACCAAACCCCGTCATTAAAGTGCCTGAAGGAAACAAAAGAGTTGTTTGCACCCACTCGTACAAAGTGGGTGAGCGACTTGAATGAAGACGTAGAGCCCTGCTTCCAGTCATGCCCTCGACAAGTTGCCGCTCAAGACAGGTTCGATCATGACGCTGCCAAGTACACAAGTATGGGGGCCTTATCTTGGCGACAAAGGAGAGTTGATGCATTCAGGGATTTGAGGAAGCTGCAAAAAAGAACTCGATCATTTATGACCCTCCCTCTCTATCCTCTCACAGAGGCCCCCTCTTCTCTCATCCCCTTTCTGCTATATATACAGGCTTCTGGGCCTTAATAATGATCCCTCGACTGGTGATAGAGGCACTGTCAAAATTTCCTTGTAACACTCTCTTGAATCAATACAAGACAACTTTCTGATTTTCGTTGAAGTCAAGTGTGCATTATTGAAGTTTAACTTGCAGAATGTATGATTTTCCTCATCATCTGTGATTTCTCTACGCACCTCGCTTCAGTTTTCTTGATTTCTTGCAGGGCGTGTGATGTGTTAGCCTTTGGTGCCTTTCTGAAGCGTTATGAGTCATAGTCTCCCCTGCAAACCTATTTCTTCCTGCCCTTCAAAGTGCATCTCTCCCTTTGACCTCCACTCAACTACTCTGCTTGCAGGTCTAAAATAGGATCAGCCAGACTTGTCTTGTTTAAGTTCAGTAGTAGTCACTAACGTTCCTAGTCTGAATGTGGATCACTCTCTTTTGGTGCATCACCTCCCTTAGCTTAGATATTCCTTTTTATGTTATCCTCCTATCCCTTTTCCTTAGTCAGCAATAGATTTTAGCATGGAAAATGAGCGCTGAAATGAAGCATCTGAGGAACTAGCCTCATTAAAAAGTCTAGAGGTTCAACCTCATGACAGGATACCCACAGCCTGAGGTTGTTCCAACGCTTGTAGCTAGGAGTGAGAGAGCCTGAGAAACTTTCTCACAAAGGGTGCAATTCTAGCCTACAACAGTTTTTGGCACGTCTGGTGGGACCACTTTTGAAGAAGATTGGTCAAGTTCGATGCTAGTATGATCAATTTGCGGTGGTTGTAGCTTTCGTCTTTCAGTGTCTGGTGACTCCAAAGAACACTCAACAATCTGGTAGCAGAACAATAGCTATTTTTCATGCCAAAGGTAACTACAAGATCAACTTCCTTTTGAATTTGTTGAATTACCTTTAAACTCAGCAAGAAGGTTAAGGTTTGTCCATACTCACCCATACGTAGGAAACTTTCTTCCTAAACCAGTCATATGGTATACTTACACAAGAAGATCTTCGTTAGCCCCTCTTGCTACCATGATTCCCCAAAGAGCTTTTGTAGGCTTTAGTGACCAAAGTCCTTTGAATTTGCCACAGTATGACCCAATGCCAATAGCAGCGCTCAAAAGCGTCCCATATTTCACAGGATACCAAGCCATGACCCCTATTGAACACATCATAGATATAGCCAATTTCTGCGATATCCATAATGTCACAGTAGAAAATGTAGCTATTAGACTATTGGCTGTATCCTTTAGGGAAAGGCTTTAGATTGGTATAGAGGTTTAGCTCTTAACTCTATTCAATCATGGGATCAACTGGGAACAACCTTATGTAAGAGATTTGTAGACAAGAGTGATCATTTGTCACTTACAAAACAATTGACCACAATCAAAAGAGCTCCTCATGAAGTTATGCAAGACTTCAACACAAGATTCCAAAAGGCTTGGGATAGAAGTCTAGCTGCTATTAGACCATCCCCTAACTTTGCATTCTTATACTATTTGAAGGCTCTGAACAGCGACATAGCAGTAATGATCCAATCCATGGGAGGGCACATATTGCCATACGCTTATGAGGTGGCTATTAAAGCAAAAAATTGCTTAGTTTAGGCTGGCAAGCTTACTCCTAGACCCCCAATGCCCCTTTTCCTTGAGATCAGACCACCACCTGAAGTCGTTCTCCCACTTGATGTTATTCTTCCAACTCCAGCAATTGTTGCTATACCTTCACCTAAGCAGGAAAGGGCCTCCACTAGCGGATCAAGTATTCCCAAGAGCAAAAAAAATACCTAGAGCTTAAGAGCATGCTCCAATCCTTGACAAATGATGTAATAAATGTAAAAAGGCAGGCTCGGTTCAATAAGTCGTACCAGGCTCTGTATCAGTCTCAGCAGCAATCTTATCAAGGCAATAGACCACCCTTCAGGGAAAAATTCCAAGGTCAGAACAAAGAGCAAGGGCAAGGACAACCTGGCTATAACAAACAGAGCAATTACAATCCAAACGTTGCAGGGTCTTCCAACACCTTGGTTCATGTTCAAAACAATATGGCTCAAGATGCTGAAGGGACAATGCCTTGGAATCAGTCTTTTGGGCAATCCATTGTCTCAACTAATGTTGTTAACGAGGTATTTAACGACCAATGGTAGTAGGCTGTTGCTTATGGATATAACCAAGCCGTAATGGCTCAAAGCACGAAGACTCCCATGATACCAAGGCCAGGACAGTGTCCACAAGACCAAGGATCTGCCCAAACCAACCGGATGCTACAATGGTCATCAATGAGCAAGACGAGTGCTATGCATCCAATCAGCAGGCCAACTCCAGTCAAGCTCATGTCCTAGTGTCGGCAAATACAAGATTCAAAAGAAGGAATATTGGTGACAACCAGGGAGCATTCAAGGAACCCCCTACCACCACTCCTTCATTGTCCAAGCCTAACGAACCTGCTGTCACTCCAAAGGTCTCGACACCTCCACAAGGCTCACGGATTCAACAAACAATAACAGTGGCTCCCAAAGCACAAGCAAAAGTTAGCAGTACACCAATCAACATTGTTGAACAAATGAAGAAATCCAATGTGAGCATATTAATGTGGGACATGCTTTCCATGCCCGATCAAGTGGATATCCTTCAAGAAGGTTTGTCCAAGATAGGTGTTACAACAACTGTAGGTAAACAACCAAGCAAAGAAGCCAAGGTATTCACTAATGCAGCCAAGGGTCCTATGGGAGAAATGTCAAGTAATGTGTTCAAACCTCTTTTCTACATTTCATTAATCATTGGTGACTCCTTGGTGCATAATTGCTTGGTAGATAGTGGAGCTAGCACTTCGGTAATGCCAAAATCCATAGCTGATCCGCTGAACCTCAAATACGAGTCACATACCAACGCAGTTCTGCAGCTTTACGGTTCTTCCACAAAGCCATCTGGTATCATCAAGGATTTGAATATGACCCTACATGCTTGTCCTAGTGTTTCAGTAGCTCAAGATGTGTTGATCCTTGATGTAACTCCTTGCTTTGCATTATGCCTCTAGAGAATTCACAGCGAAGATTGGGGGTTATCTAGCAGCAGATTGGTCCTACATGGCATTCATAACAAGGTATGGGACCAAGGTATTAATCAAGGCTAAGCCCATGGCACAATTCCACATTGAGCCTCATCAGCTAGATAACATAAACATCAATTGTACCATCCTTGACGAGGATGAATTTACTACTTGTCAAGAACTGAATACTCATCCTGAGAAGTTTCCAGACTTGTTCTCAGATGAGCTATGGGGGAATAACCAATTTCTCAACCCTTTGGAGGGTGTTGAAGAAAGAGACATGGGTGTCTATTTGCTACATGAAGAAAATCAGCTCACGCCTTCCCTCATTGGACCTAAAGAAGACCTTAATGGTAAGTGGAAGTTGTTCTTTGATGATTCAAGGAGCAAAAATGGAGTAGGTGCAGGGGCAATGTTGATTTCCCCTTCAGGTAATAAGATTTTCTCTTCCTATAGGTTCTATTTCAGTTGCTCTTCTAATGCAACAGAATATGAAGGCTTAATCCGTGGTCTCCAATGGGCCAATAAAAGAGGAATCAAAATGTTGCAAGCATATGGAGACAATGAGCTTATAGTGAACCAAGTCAGAGGCTTGAACATCACAAATAATCCTTTGATGAGGTCTTACAAAAATAGAGTGTGAGACCTAATTGAAGATTTTGAAGCCTTCAACATCCAAGATATACCAAGGAACCAAAATTAGCATGCTGATAGGTTAGCAGCGGTGGGAGCTCAGTTCGATATTTTGACTAAACTAAAAGAGACCAAGATTCAGCCACATGTCAAAGTGGTGGTGAGGCCATCAGTGCCAGATAATGAAGTCCATTGGCAAGTTTTCGAAAATGACAGACAAATTGCTTGTTTTTTGCAGCAGGAGGTAGAGTTTTCCTCAATAAATCAAGGTAAATTTCAACATTAGTTTGAAGATCAAATTGTTTGGCTGAAATCTAACAAACTTCCTAAAGGACTGGTCACACTTGAAGGCCTTTTCCATGAGGGAGACCATATGAGGAAAGAAAAGGCAGTAATGTCAACCAATGAAGAAAACTTTGAGAGAGTCCTCATCTTCACAGACAAACTTCTCAAGCTCGGGAAGGTAAGCAACAAGGCTGAGAGACATGCTTTCATAACACTCTGCCAAGAATACGCAGACATCTTTGCTTGGGAATACAGTGACCTGAAAGGTTTTGATCCAAAGTTAGCCTAGCATACTATAGAACTGGAGGCCAATGTTAAGCTTGTGAGGCAAAAACAAAGGCCCATTAATCCCAAAATTGAAGAGCTAATGAGGAGAGAGCTAACCAAGTTAATTGAATCCAAGATCATCTTCCCCATCAAGCACTCGTCATGGGTAGCCAATATGGTCCCTGTAAGGAAAAAGAGGGGAGATTACGTTGTGTGTTGACTTTCGAGATTTGAACAAAGTCTCCTTGAAGGATCATTACCCTCTACCATCCATGGAGCAACTTCTTCAAATAGTTGCAGGTTCAAAACGTTTTTCTTTTTTGGATGGGTACACGGGATACAACCAAGTATTGGTAAAATAAGAAGATCGGTACAAGACTACCTTCACCACCAAATGGGGCACGTATGTGTACCAAAAGATGACCTTTGGTTTGTCAAATGCTGGGGCAACTTTCCAAAGAGCCATGGACATGGCTTTCCAAGGATTGCTAAATCAAATGGTGCTGGTCTACTTGGATGACATCACGGTTTTCTCCAAGAATGCCAACGAACACATGGACCACCTGAGGCTGATCTTTGAAAGATGCAGGGAGTATGGGATCTTGTTAAATCCCAAGAAATGTGTGTTTGCTGTACATGAAGGTAAGCTGTTGGGCCACATCGTTTCAAAAGAAGGGTTGTCTATTGATCCTGAAAGGGTAGATGCCATCTTAGCGCTCTCTCTCCCCAAGCATAAGGAGTTCAGAGCTTCCTTGGCAAAATAAACTTTGTAAGAAGGTTCATACCGGGTTTTGCAAGCTTGGTCAAGCCTATTACTGCCATGTTAAAGAAGAGTCAAGTTTTTTCTTGGCCAAGGGAAGGAAAATATGCTTTTGAAGCCATCAAACAGGGCATTGCCCAAGCACCCTCGCTCATAAATCCCGATTTCTCCAAGGATTTCATGCTATACACCTTTGCCAACGTTGATAGCTTGTTAGCTATGGTGATACAAAAAAATGAAGGAATGGAACAGCCAATTGCCTTTTTCTGTCAAGCGCTGGAAGGATATGAGGTGAGGTACACTTTTATAGAGAAGCAGATCCTTGCAACAGTAAGGAGTCTTAAGAAGTTCAGACCAATGCTCTCCAACAACAAGATTTATCTCATGGTGCCCCACCCAAGAGTTAGGAATTTCCTCCTTAACAAAGCTCTGAATGAGAAAAGCGCTGGTTGGATCACCAAAATCATGGAGTTTGATGTGGAAATCAAAGTGATCAAGTTGGTCAGAGGTAGAGGTTTGTGTGAGCACATGGTGGAAGATCTTCAAAAAGACAAAGAAGTTGCCATGGTGATTCAAGACAACTCATGGGCAGAGGCACCTCTACTTCAGAAGAGTTGGCTCTATGATATGGCACATTTTCTGCTAACAGGGGAATGCCTCAAAGGTCTAGACAAGGCACGAAGAAGGTATTTCAGACTTTAGTCCATACCTTATGCATTGGTTGATGGGGTTTTATTCAGAAAGGACCTTAGTGGAGTGCTCCTAAGGTGCGTAGATAATGACCAAATAACCAAGCTCTTAGAGCAATTCCATGATGGACCTGCAGGAGGTCATTTTGCACCTAGAACCACAACAATAAAGATAATGAGGGCTGGTTATTACTGACCCAACCTCTTCAAAGATGCTTATGCATGGGTAAGGTGTAAAAAATGTGCCCTCTTTACGGGTAAGTAAAGATTAGCAACTTCTCTCAACCCAATTCAGGTAGAGCAACCATTCATGTAGTGAGATTTGGATTTCATAGGAGTGATCAACCCTCCATCAAGTGCGGGGCATAAGTAGGTGCTTACTGCAACGGACTACTTCACCAGATGGGTGGAAACCATCGTGTTGAAGGAAGCTAACGAAAGTGCAATCTTAGACTTCTATGACAACATTGTAATCAGGGTTGATGTTCCATCCACTATCATTTTTGACAATGCATTGGCATTTCTTGGTCTAAAAACAAGTGAATGGGCTCTCAAAATGGGCATCTACCTCAACACATCTTCCAATTATTATCCTCAAGGAAATGGACTAGTTGAGTCCACAAACAAGGATTTGCCGAGAATCATCAGGAGGACTATGGAGGAGAACCAGAGAGTGTGGCACACCAAACTAAAGACAGCCTTGTGGGCTGACAGGGTGACTGCTAATTCTACCATTGGCAATTCTCCATATGTTTTAGTATATGGAAGGGAGGCCAAGTTGCCCATTTCTCTTGAGCTGCTTGTATTGGAACTAGCTCATCAGCTAGAACTGCTAGAAGATGAGCTCATGAACGTGAGACTCGTTGAACTCATGGAGCTTGAAGAAATGAGAGACGTTGCAATGAAAACACTAGAGTCACATCAAGTTCAGGTCAAAAAAGCTTTTGACAAGAGAGCCATAGCAAGGAACTTCAAGGAAGGAGACCTAGTTCTCAAGTGAGACTCAAATAGGGTCAAGCCAGGCAACCATACCAAGTTTGACAGCTTGTGGAGTGGCCCTTATTTGATCCATGGATGCAAACAACATAACGCTTTTCAGCTTGCTCAACTGGATGGAGAGGTATCACCCATCCCAGTCAACGGGATTCATCTAAAGTCTTGCTATTAAAAGCGTTTGCAGCCATTGTATATATTGTACATTTTGTATAGTTTTTCATGTTTTCTCCTAATTGCCTTGAGCACATCTTTCTGTTGTGTTTCCCTTCATAAGTGCCTTGGGCACTTTGTTTTGTTCTGATTGTCCTTGTTACTTCAGGGGAGTTTCTAGACAGGGTCAGCGTTGTCAAAGAAAGTAGTGACTCCGTGCCCAATGGATTGGATGAAGCAAATGCGCTGGGATCTCAAGCATAGTAGGCATGCTTCCTTGCGAGTCACCAGAAATGTTGGCCATTCCTTTTGGCCCACATACCAAAATTTTGACTGATCAGAAAATCTACGGACTCCATTTGAAGAACTACAGACTCCATCAGAAAATCTATGGACTCCATTAGTAGAGCTGCTTTACTTAAATTTTCTTATAAGTTGAAAACAATGGAAAGTCCAAAGTAGTAAGTAGTGAGGTCTGAGAAATCCAAAGTAGGCAAGTGTGGAAAACCCGATTAAGCAGAAGGCAAGTGTTAAGCACAAAATATATTGAGAGGGAGGGGGTGAATCAGTATATTATATATCTTTTACTTAATTTGATTTCTTTTCTTTAACCACTTAATCACACATGCAAGATATGCAATAAAAGTGAAACAATAACATGCACCACACAAGAGAGAGAGAGAGACACTAGATTTTTACATGGAAACCCAAAGTGAAAAAAACCACGGAGAACAATCTCAAGTATATGAATGAGCACCAACTCAAATTACAAAGCTCGCAAGCACCAACTTGTAGGAACACCAACCCCTTTGTCGAGCACTAACACAACTATTTGTGAGCACCAACCCCTTTCAAAGATTTGTGAGCACCAACCCATAGCAACACCAACTCCTCTTGTGTATAAAACACAACTATCTTTCAATGTTACTTACTCAACAAATGATATAACTCTACAATATTTTCTACTCTTCTCTCCTATTTTCTTATATAAAACAAATACAAACCATGCACTCTTTTGTATTTAACAAATGGCTTCTCAAGCCTTTATTTATAGCTTTTCAAATGACTTTTGGCATTCACCCTTTGTGACCTTTCAATTCTCATGGAAAATGATGCCAAACTTGCATGATCCTTCGTATCCTTGCATTTGAAAAATCACATGGTGACCCTTCATAAGCAAAATGCGTCCTTTCCTCTTTTGTCTTTATCTTGGTGACTTTTCGTATTCTTCAGTGTCCCTTCATAGAAAAATGCACCATACCCTCTTTTGTCTTCACATGGTGACTCTTGAAATTCCTCAAGATGACTCTTCATGAGAAAATGCGTCCCATTCATCTTTTGTCTTTACTCCGTGACTCTTTGACTTCTCCATGAGCCCTCTTTTGACTTATATGCAACCAAAAATATATTCGTTAATATTAAATAAATATTAACACACATTAGCCAATATATGAATATTAAAAACACCATTAAATGCAATGGGGCCTTTATTACCAATGCTAGACCTTTGACATTAATGACAATATTTTCAACAATCTCTTATTTTGTCATTGATGGCAATTTCAAACTGAAATTGCCACAACCTGAACCCTGTATTGCACATGTCAACCTGCACATACTGCCATCTGAAAAACATACAGTAACTCCCCTTTACTGTAGCAATTTGTATCTGTTCGTTGTACTTGTTTTGTTTTTGCACTTGTACCTGTACTTATTTCTGTTCTCCTTTGACATCAATGGCAAATGGCCTATCCTGGAGCTAACACTTAGCTCCTCCTCAATTGATGTTGATCCTCAATGGTTGGAAGTAAAAAAAATTACTCCCAACTTCTCTCACAAATATTCAAATGTGTCTTTTGATAGTGTCTTTGTGAAAATATCTGCAATCTGCTCTTTATTACTAATATATTTCATCTTAAGCGGTTGATCTGCAACCTGCTCTCTTATGAAGTGATATTTGATGGGAATATATTTTGTTCTTGAATGCATCACTGGATTCTTCGAAATATTAATAGCACTTGTATTGTCACAAAAAATAGAAATAGGTTCATCATATTTTACCTTGATAGCTTCCAAAGTTTGCTTCATCCAAAGCACTTGAGTACAACACAATACCGTTGCAATATATTTTGCTTTAGCTGTAGAAAGTGATACCGAGTTTTGCTTCTTACTTAGGCATGATACTAAGCTATCACTGAGGAAGAAAGCTCCTCCACTTGTACTCTTTTTATCATCCAAGCAACCTGCCCAATCTGAATCTGTATGAGCGACCAAAGTGAAATCTTTGCCTGTATCCATAATCCAATGTCCCCTTGATATCTCTGAGTTTTCTCTTCACCAACTGAACATGATTATCTTTTGGAGCTGACTGATATCTTGCGACCATACCTACTGCATGCATGATTTCTAGCCTTGATGCTGTCAAATATAAAAGACTACCAATCATAGATCTATACAAAGATTGATCTGCAACAAGTGAATCTTCATCCTTGCTCACCTTATTTCTTATACTCATTGGTGTGTCAACTGGTGCACAATCCTCAAAACCAAAACCCTAGTGTGTGTCCCTGATCACACATTTTATTTACACTCAAAATATTATGCTTAAGACCTACATACAAAACATTTTCAGTTTTAGTTCTACCATTATCCAAACTTAGTGTACATTTTTTGACAATTCTGGCAGTAGTATTATATCCGAATTTCACTGTGCCACCATTGATCTTCAAGGTTATGAACTTGCTCTTGTCTTCTGTTATGTGCCTCGAAAATCCACTGTCAATGAACCATGGATTTTTTTCGTTTCTTACATGCAAAGCTGTCTGTACCAACATAGATTTTTCAGGTTGTTTGTTTTGCCATGAACCTGTCTGAACTTTCTTCTTGATCATCTGTACTTTTGCTTGCGGAGGCATCTTCATGTATGGCCATGAATATAATCTCTTCTTCTTCTGAGTGACTGACTCCACTATCATCGACTGAGCTAGGATCTTTAGAATACAAACTTTTCTTCTCGAATCTCTTGAATTTTTTTTTGAAATTCTTCTTATATGTAGACTTTCCTTCTTCATTGTCACCATTACCCTTATCTGGGCACTTAGCTGCAAAATGTCCAATCTTTCCATAATTAAAACAATTAAAAGGTAATTTTTTTATATATTTATCTGTGCCCTTTTTCGGCTTGCGAATGAATAAAGCTCCGTTGTCATCTTCATATCGCTAGAACTGTCATTTGATTTTTGAATTTTAGTCTTCTCTTTCTTTGATGTCTTGAAAGCAGCTTCTCTTTTTGAGGGTTTCTCTTGTTTGGTCCGCATCTCATATGCCGTAAGAATACCATGTAGCTCATCCATCTTTAGCTTGGCTAAATTCTTCGTCTCTTCAATTGCCGAAACTTTTGCATCATATCTCAATGGTAGAAATCTCAAAACTTTTTGTACCACGATTGATTGTTCTAACTTTTCTCCAAGACTTTGAATCTGATTAACTATTTGATCAACTTGCAAAAGGTAACTTGCTATATTTTCTTCCTCTTCCATCTTCAAACTCTCAAACTATCTTTTGAAAGTCTGAAGCTTAGCTTGTTGAACTTTTCCATCACCTTTGTAAATATTCTCAAGCTTTACCCAAGTTTCATGAGCAGATTTACATTGCATAACTTTAACAAATTCTGATTCACATAAACTACATAAAATAGTATTTAAAGCTTTAGCATTATTTTCACTTGCCTTCTTTTCCGTCGGAGTAGTTACAAGTGTCTGTGGCTCTTCATATTTCTCCACTGCTTGCCAAATGTTGAATCCAAGGACCATCAAATAAGTCCTCATCCTTATGCTCTAAAAAGCATAATTTGTCCCATCAAACAAAGGTGCCTTATTTGTAAAAAACCTTTCATGTGATTCAGCGATCGTGCTTTCTCCGATCTATCTTCAAGTAGTAAAACTTTTTCAAAAAGAACCTGCTTTGATACCAATTGTTAAGCACGAAATATACTAAGAGGGGGTGAGTCAGTATATTATATATCTTTTACTTAATCTGATTTCTATTCTTTAACCACTTAATCACACATTCAAGATATGCAATAAAACTGAAACAATAACATGCACCACACAAGAGAGAAAGAGACACCAGATTTTTATGTGAAAATCCAAAGTGAGAAAAACCACAGAGAACAATCTCAAATATATGAATGAGCACCAACTCAAATTACAAAGTTCGCAAGCACCAACTTGCAGGGGCACCAACTCCTTTGTCGAGCACCAACACAACAACTATTTGTGAGCACCAACCCATAAGAGCACCAACCCCTTGCAAAGATTTGTGAGCACCAACCCACAAAAGCACCAACCTCTCTTGTGTATAAAACTTAACTATCTCTTAATGTTGCTTACTCAACAAATGATAGAACTCTACAATATCTCCTGCTTTTCTCTCCTCTTTTCTTATATAAAACAAATACAAACCATGCACTCTCTTGCATTTAACAAACGGCTTCTCAAACTTTTATTTATAGCTTTCCAAATGACTTTTGACATTCACCCTTTGTGACCCTTCAATCTTCATGGAAAATGGTGCCAAACTTGCATGACCCTTCATATCCTTGCATTTGAAAAGTCACATGGTGACCCTTCATAAGCAAAATGTGTCCTTTACTCTTTTGTTTTTATCTTGGCGACTTTTTGTATTCGTCAAAGTGTCTCTTCATGAAAAAATGCACCATATTCTCATTTGTCTTCACATGGTGACTTTTGGAATTCCTCAAGATGACTCTTCATGAAAAAATGCATCTCATCCCTCTTTTGTCTTTACTCTATGACTCTTTAATTTCTCCATGGGCCCTCTTTTGACTTATATGCAACCAAAAATATATTTGTTAATATTAAATAAATATTAACCTACATTAACCAAGATATGAATATTAAAAACACCATTAAATGCAATGGGGTCTTTATCACCAATGCTAGACCTTTGACATCAATGACAATATTTCCAACACCAAGTGCAAAATCTTATTTTCAGCTAAGTCTTTACTTGCTTTCTTTGGGACTTTTAGTGTTGGAATTCTTTCAGACTTTGTCTAAAAGAAAAGTTTTGAAAGCTTGTTTTCTTCGGAGAAGTGTCCAAACAAGGTTTTTCGAAGGATCTGTTCTTTAAGCAAAATGACCTATACAACTTTCCTGAAAGGTGCAATTCTTGGAAAAGTGGTCATTTTCATTTTTTTCGAAGGACCATTTTTGACTTTTCTGAAAGGCACTTTCAAAAGAAATGGTCCTCTTCAAAATTTTCGAAAGGTACATTTTCAACTTTTCTGAAGGGTATGTTCCTTTCGGAAGGGCCATTTTCAAAAGTTCCGAAGGACTTTTCCAAAAGGGCGAGGCATTTTTTCCGAAGAAAGGACCGTTACATTTTTTCTGAAGGGTTTGTTTGGATCTTCGAGGGGCAATTTGCAAAGGAAAGAATTCCTTTGGACTTTTCGTTCGAAGGAAGTTTACTAAGGAAAAGGCCATTCAAAAATTTTCGAAGGGAGAATCCCTTCGAGAAAGGATCAATTACAAAACCCTGAAGGGTATCTACCTTTCGGGAAAGATCATTTCAATAAAGCCGAAAGGCCAATTGTAAAGCAAAGTAATGGCCCGAAGGAAGTAGTCGTTGGATTCAAATGGCCCAGGAAAGTTGTAAAAGGCACTTAGGAAAAATGCCAAGGGAATTCCTTTGGAAGAATAAGCTTTGGGAAAGTAGTCCGAGACTTTGTTGTGGGAGAAATCTGAGGGAAAAGGGTTTAAGGCAAAAAGTTTCGCAGAAAAGTGGTCCGAAAAGAAGAAAGTTGCAAGGAAGGATAAGTCCGAAGCAAGCAGTGAGCAATGAGAAGCCCAAAGAAATAAACAAGTAGTAAGCAGTAAGGAGAACAACAAAAAAAGAGGCAACACTTGTCAGGATCGTGCGGACCCAGATCGAAGGAGCGAAATAAGTCAAATGGTCAGGGGATTCTAGGATTTGACATGTGTCAAGAAATGGATCGTGTCGACAAGTCTGGAGAAGGATCCAAGGGCTCGCAATTGATTATGCATTCAGATCCAACAGAGCGAATACACAAGTGGGGTCGGTAAAACCAAGCAGATCAATGACATAAAGGACCAAACGACTAAGGCAAACACAACAAAAGTAAAGACAACTCAAGTTGAACCAAGACGATAGCAAGAACCAGACCTCGTCATTAAAGCTCCTGAAGGAAACAAAAGAGTTGTTCGCACCCACTTGTACAAAGTGGGTGAGCGACTTGAATGAAGACGTAGAGCCATGCTTCCGGTCATGCCCTCGACAAGTTGCCGCTCAAAACAGGTTTGATCATGATGCTGCCAAGTACACAAGTATGGGGGCCTTAACCTGGCGACGAAGGAGAGTTGATGCATTCAGGTATTTGAGGAAGCTGCAAAAAAGATCTCGGTCATTTATGACCCCTCCTCTCCGTCCTCTCACAGAGGCCTCCTCTTCTCTCATCCCCTTTTTGCTATATATACAGGTTTCTTGGCCTTAATAAGGATCCCTCGATTGGTGATAGAAGCACTCTGTCAAAATTTCCTTGTAACACTCTCTTGAATCAATACAAGACAACTTTATGATTTTCGCTGAAGTCAAGTGTGCATTATTGAAGTTTAACTTGCAAAATGTATGTTTTTCTTCATCATCTATGATTTCTCTACGCACCTTGCTTCAGTTTTCTTGGTTTCTTGCAGGTCGTGTGATGTGTTAGCCTTTGGTGCCTTTCTGAAGCATTATGAGTCATAGTGTCTCTCCTGCAGACCTATTTCTTCTTGCCCTTCAAAGTGCATCTTCCCCTTTGACCTCCACACAGCTACTCTGTGTGCAGCTATGAAATAGGATCAGCTAGACTTGTCTTGTTTAAGTCCAGTTTTAGTCACTAAGGTTCCCATTCTGAATGTGGATCACTCTCTTTTGGTGCATCACCTCCCTTAGCTTAGATTTTTTTTTTATGTTATCTTCCTATCCCTTTTCCTTAGTCAACAGTAGATTTCAGCGTGGGAAATGAGAGCTGAAGTGAAGCATCTGAGGAACTAGCCTCATTAAAAATCCTAGAGGTTCAACTTCATGATAGGATACCCATAGCCTGAGGTTGTCTCAACGCTTTTAGCTAGGAGTGAGAGACCCTAAGAAACTTTCCCACAAAGGGTGCAATTCTAGCCTACAACATGTAGATGGCAGCGTATTGTTGTAGAAACATCAAATTTTGTATATGTATGTTATTTCACTAGCATAAGCTTTGAATCTGAAACATAAGTTATTTTAAATATTCAAGTGATGTTTAGGAACAACCATGGGCTCTGCAATTAAAGATCATATGGCATCAAAGCAGTTTTCTCTTGGCACTTGTGGATGGTTTTTGCTGACATATTAAGTTTTTGTGAGTATTAGGGTCCATGAACTGCATATTTGCAAGGGAAATTGGGGGGCCATTGTTGGTTGCATGGATAGGGCCACAGTGAAGGCAAAGAGAAAGTAAGTGTCATGAGCAGGAGTTTAAGGCCCGGGAATTGCTAAAGAAAAATCATCAGCAGCCGAAATAGGTTGAGAATTTGAAGAAGAATCGCCAATTGCACCTAAAGCTCCAAGAGGGAGACTTAAGATCCAAGCACTTCTATAAGTGGATCAAGAGTTGAAAAAGAAGATCCAAAATTTGGAGATGATGAATAGAAATGTGCTAGATTCATTGGACATATGCCAAAAGTTTCTTCAAAGTGTTATGAAGGATATGGAAGTGTACCAAGCAAGATCATTATGTTTGGGTAAAGCCATCTTTAGAAAATTCGACCACCCAGAGAGCAAGTGTTCTCAACTCATTGAAAAGTTGCAACTGTTAGGGAAAATACATCCTACTATGCAAGTAAATAATGTGGAATAAAAACAAACTACAAAACATGAGACAAGAGGGATCACATTACCCAAGATATACGTGGAAACCCTGCAATGTGCAAGGAAAAACCACAGGGCAAATGACAGCTTCCAGACTTCATTACTTTAGTAAATCCTTTCTTCTACAACAGCTCCTCCAGCAACTCCTTTCACAGTGCTAAAAACCAAGCACTTAGGTGAGCCAAGCATACAAAGCCTCCAGGCTCTAACCTCCAACCTCAAGGATACCATGCTTATAACAAAGCATGCAATACATCTAGGTGAGCCAAGCTTACATAGCCTCTATGCTCTAACCTCTAAGCATGCATACAATGCTTACATACAAAGCATATAGGTGAGCCAAGCAAGATAACCTTCAAGGTCTACCTTCGACAAGCATGCAAGCCCAAGCTTGCAAGGATCCAAAGCGATCCTCAAAGGGATGAACCCCACAAAGGGATGATAAATACAATGGAGAAAGCATTCTTATATAGCATTTACAACATAGAAGAGAGAGGGAGAGAGAATCAACATGGTGGCCCAACAAATTTGCCACACTCCATGTGGGCACTGGTGATCAACAATGAAATGATTATCTTCATATGCAAGGGTCAACAAAGTAAATGCTCTACTTTAGACAAAATCCATCCACCTCCATGTGCTTCCAAAATGACGCCCCACTCACATAAGTGAGGTCAATTAACAACGATGGTCCTCTGTCTTCTACTTCCCATGTGCACACAAAAGTCCAAAAGGTGTTGCAATCACCTTTTGACTTTAATCAGACATGAGGAATTATGGAGCCACGAAATATGGCGCCCCACTACCAACCCTTGACTATTTTACCACAAGGCAAACCTCATGTGACTACTAGACAAACCCATGTGCCTTGGTGGAGTGTTATGCCCCACTCCCATCACATCAACCTGATCACACTTGAATGACCTTCCATGGGCCATGCCACATCACTAGTAGGCCACATCACTTGCTTGCCACATCATCGACATCATCTGCATATCACATGCCACATCACCTACATGCCATATCACCATGAATAGTGACTTCACATCTAACAACAACAAGCGTTGATTACGAAAGAAAATATGTTGACCAAGCTCCAAGAAGGGTGTGAAGAGAAAATGAGAGTCAGTCCCAAGGAATTCTACCATAACATAAGATACCCAAACAATGATGGATGTAAGCATGGTAAGCACCTCATCATTTGCTTCTTCTCAACATGTGCTATCAAAAGACTCAAATGTGTGACATTGTTTTGGTAGCTTTTAATTGCATACTAAAGGAATTGACCATACATTGTTTAAGGAGATGGGCTGTTATGGCCAAGGCACAAGAAACCCCATTTTAGTTGATGAGGCAAGGGAAGAGTTCAGATTCACCAATGTGTCATAGTATGAGCATTGGCATTGAGCAAGAGTTCATGCTAGCAAGGGAAGCAACAAAAAGGAATGACACCTTTCCAATGTTAATGGAGATAAAGACAGCGCATAACCACTCCATGAGTCTTATGCAAGCTCCAAGCATAAGGAAAACATAAGAACACATGCATGAGTCTTTCAAGCCTTTGTTTGTTTGCAAGCATTCTAGATGAGGAGGATGTATATCTTAATTTTATTTGAATCTTCAACGATGTTCATATATCTTAAGAGGACATATAGCATTCTAGAAGAAGAGTAGCCATTGTATGTGCATGTGTTGGAGGAGGCATGCCAATAAAAAGCAGCCCAAGAAGAGGACTAGTTGAAAAGGCCATTCTTAAAGCCAAATAGTGAAGGAATGAAAAACATTATGGTTGTCATTGAAGGAAGAAAAACAGTTTCCAAGAACCATTGCCGCCATTGTGACGTAGACGGTCATTAGGATGCTAGATGTCGGAAGTTTCACCCCAATATTCACCCCAAGAATTGAAAGGACAGTCCAAAGATGATTTGGCAGCCATGAATGAGCAAAGGGAAATAAATAAAGAATGCATTTTCAATGCAAAAAGAAACAGTAGAAGAGGAGGCAAATATCTCCACTTAGAGGGTGGGCAAAGAGGGAATACACCTTATGTGTAGCCACTCCACCATGCAAAACGATAATTGAAAAAACGATTTAGACTCACTTTGTGTAAGCATATAAGCAAGGGAAAGCAAAGGAAAGCATTGAAGTAGCTCCACTTGATGACCAAATCCAAGTAGAGGATGATGTTAACATGAAGTGTCACGTCCCAATTCTCTGAACCCTTTTGTTTTTCTTTATTGAATAAATTAAATAGGATTTTTTGTTTGTAGTTATGGAAAATTGAGGAATAGAGTAGATTAAAGGAGAACAAAACAATTTTGCTCTAATGAGTTTTTGAATAATGGTAATGATGACATACTAACAACCTTTGCAGTCTTGTGTGTAGGGGACACACATGACCATTGCTGAAAAGTGGTCAGACTGGTGGAAGAGAGGTATCACATTCGAATGTTTGCCATGAGAGAAATCACAAACCGCTTAGATTCATGTTTGTGTGTGACTGCATAATTTTAATTTCTCTTAGTTTGCTGTCCTTTTTTATTTTATTTTTAAAGCTTTAGTCTTTTGTTGCGTTTGATAGAGCTTAGGTGTAGGAATGGGGCTTTGGGGAAAACAAACTACTTCCGGGGAATCCTAGGCAAACCATTCATTTATGTTAATGCTATAATTAAACACCACTCCCTTGGCTTTGAAAACCCAACCTAGCGTAGGAGCCAATAAAGCAGTACTAAATCCTGACGTTTAAAAAAAAAAGCCAATGGATTAGCAAAACAAAACCAGGAATAAAGGCCACAATGGAAATT
This sequence comes from Torreya grandis, assembly GCA_037957365.1. Classification (NCBI taxonomy): domain Eukaryota; kingdom Viridiplantae; phylum Streptophyta; class Pinopsida; order Cupressales; family Taxaceae; genus Torreya; species Torreya grandis. The sequence continues at coordinate 878,054 of JARHVA010004591.1, forward strand.
ATAAGATTAAATCATGGGCCATACCAATACATTGCATAATGGCTGCTTATATAGACTTGCAGCACATAACAAACTTCCCACAACCTACATGCTTATGTAACAAACCTATGGATAACCAAATATTACATGTTGTGAATAAACAGCCTAATCTACCTTATTTCAACAAACATGATAACCCTTTGTTTGCACAACTAAATGCTAATCTATCTAATATCCTTTTGTTTTTCTTTATTGAATAAATTTAAAATAGGATTTTTTGTTTTTAGTTATGAAAAAATGAGTAAAGTAAATTAAAGGAGAACAAAACAATTTTTCTTTAATGAGTTTTCGAATAATGTTAATGTTGACGTATTAACCAAGTTTGTGGTCTTACGTGTGTAGGGGACTCATAAGACCATTACTAAGAAATGGCCAGACCATTGGAAGAGAAGTATCACATTATGAATGTGTGCCATGAGAAAAATCACACACCACTTAGATTCATGTTTGTGTGTGTGACTGCATAATTTTAATTTGAAGTATCCTGGGGCATTTACCCCACATCATAACTATGGTGGCCAATTATCATGCCTCTACCACCTACTCAAACCTTGAATGTCTATAGGTACACTTTTAATGACTGCACACCATAACAATGGTGTCCTATCTGCTCAGATGGGACAATTTGTCCCCGATGGTTTTACCATTCCTCCTTGCAGCATCATCATTCGGTTAGCCTCCAAAATTTTCCAGTAATGAATGTCCCATCACTAATGACCTGCCAAGTACCATTTAAGTGCTTATTACTTGTGTCTTTTCGAGTGATGGAAGTCCCATCACTACTGACATGACAAGTACCACTTTTTCAAGGACTTACTACCTATCATTTTCAAAGACACTCTTCAAGTCCACATCCATGATTGGATGTCACCAGCATCCACTCACCAGAGTGCTACCACATCAGAATACCTCATCACTTGAACACTTTGCCTGATGCACCTCTTCCAAATCATAGCACTTTGACTGATGCACCTCTTCCACATCAAAACACCTTGTCATTGGAACACTTCATTTGATGCACCTTAGCCTCAAAGAATCCTTCTTGGCTCCCTGATCTTGACTTGGTACTATCCATCCCAATGGATGAGATACTTTCCTCTCTTTGTTTTTGCTGCTTGAGATAAATACACCATTTTTCAAGCAATGTATGACTTACTTGTAGGGACAAGACATTATTTGTTAGGAAAAAAATGCCCATCCATCCCAGCTGTCTATGATTTAGATGACTAGATGTTGGTATGCAACTTCAGAGATCTATAGTAAATTGCATTAATCACATGGAAAACTTTAGATTAACCACACTTTGCCACAAAATCTTTGATACAATCAAGCAAAATATCCAACATGACCCATATTCCCATACTTTGTCCATTTTGAGCATACATGAGAATTTTACTTGCTCACCACCTCGCCGTATTTGTTTCCCCAATTGGCTTTCCATTACTTGTGGTAATTCATCCTTTCAACCATCTTTTACCGTGGTCTTTGTCGTTGGCTCTCCTGATTTGTTTGTGAAGCACGAGTATCTCTCAAATTTTCTGCAAATTCCCCCTGCCCCTGCCTTTGTAGCTTGACCCCTCCAATATTCCCGGTTTTGTGTCTTGTTCTGAGCCTTCTATTTTCACACCAGAACTTGTTCCATATTTATCGATAGGAATTATCAATACAATACTATCTGTAGAGTTACCAAAGAAAAATATATTCTCATCTACAACCACATCTTTGCTAACCACAATTTTGCTCAACTGCCAATTTGCTTGTAGAGACATCTAGTGACCTGTATTCTTTTGACTGCTTATTATAGCCAATCATCATAGGCATTTTGCTCTTTGCATATGATATACTTATTTTATCTTCAAGTTTTGATGAAAAAGCAAAACAACTGAAAACTTGAAAGACATTTACAGATGGTCACCTGCCTGACAACCTGCAATGCTTTTCAAGGACACCAGTTAATGTTGTAGATCACTTCTTTGCTAACCACAATTTTGCTCAACCGCAAATTTGTTTGTAGAGACATCTAGTGAATTGTATTCTTTTGACTGCTCATTATAGCCAACCAACATGGGCATTTTGCTCTTTGCATATGATATACTTATTTTATATTTAGGAATTGATGCAAAAGCAAAACAGCTGATGCAAACGCAAAACAGCTAAAAACTTGAAAGACATTTACAGATGGTCACCTGCCCGACATCCTACAATGCTTTTGAAGGACACCAATTAATGTTGTAGACCATTGTATGCACACTTTCTGCCCAGTACCAATATGGCCATTCCGGCTTTGCATCAAGAATCTTACCATCTCTACTAAAAACAATTATAGTCTGGAAATATAAAGACCAAATCTCCACCGCAACTCACTTTGGCTCACTAATATATGTAATCTAGCAAACTTTAGGCTTCTAACTCTATCCTGTCAGCGAGATATCAAATTAACTCGATTCTTCAGCATACAAGGGAAATATTTAAGAGCATCAATAAAGTTTTAAAAAGGGTATACACTATAAAAACAATTTCTGCCCTAAATTTTGATAAATGTTTAAATTTTAAAATATTATAAAGTATTAACTTTATAAACCACTTTACCAAGCGTCCAAATAACAGCTTAGCTCTTTCACATGCACCTCAAATTTTCCTGACATCTCTTAAAAAACCAGTCAGGCTCTACAATGCCACTCCTTTCCATTAAGAGTCATTGACCCACTCTTCAACACTTCACTATTCTTTGCAGCCAAAACTCTGGTTTTCAATGCCATGCTATGCCTTTGTGTAGCCAAAATAAATTCAGCAAACAGCTCCTTGCTCAAACTCCTTGATGTCACGCTTTACAGTTACTTCTACTGCCACTTCCACTTGAACTGTGGCTCATTTTCCAAAGATGCTGCCATAGATTCTTTAGTTCATTCTTTCTAACATGTTTTACAGGAAACTCTACTGCTCCCTTTGACAGGTAGTTCAAAACAATACCCATAGAATCATGTGTTGACATCATTATAACAGGAATATTTTTACAGATTTGGTAACTCATGATCTTGCATACTAGACTAATGTTTGAAAGGAAAGGAATAGCTACCTCTGTTACAACAAGATCAAAATGGTTGAAAGTTTTCATGATTGCCAGCCATTTGCAACAGCAGTAACTACATAACTGCAATTGCGTAGTAGAGTACTGAATGTCCTCCAGTGCAGCTTCCTTGGTCTCATTTGCATGGCCTTTTGCACAGCCAAGGCAATTGCTGCCAGCCTCCATGTCCCTGCTGTGAAACAGAAACACCTGACCTCCTACTCCATCTAACCAGTGCTGCGATCTTCCTCCTCTGATGATCCATCTCTCTCCCATTTCTCATCACTCTCTTTGTGCATACAGCTGCTGGCTGTGCATTTGAGTTTGCTGTGCCATACGGTCTACACCGCGTCTCAATAAATGTATCACGCTTTGATGTTGAGTCTCTGCTGTGAGCCACTCCAGCAAATCACACGTTTTTCTATAAGTAAATCATGCCTTCTTCCAGTGACGTGCCATGGATTTGCAGACAGAGACAGATCACGCACTCTTGCTGTTTGGTGCTTTGCCTTTGAACACCTTGTCTGCACCACTGATGCTTTTTGTAACAGGCCACACTATGCTGTGCCACACCCGAATGCTCCGTACTGACCCTTCACACCTTTCACACTTTTCTTCTGCTCCAGCGCCATATGGATCTCTACAACCACCACAGACAAATCACACTAGGAAATTTGACTTCTTTGATGATCACACTGTTTGCAAGAAATCTGAATTTTAGACTGGATTCCATTTTTGTTGTTCCCAATGTCTTGCTTTCGAGAGTCTCCAGAGAGATATAGAACACAAAATGCTCCAGTGTTGGCTTACCAACTCAGGTGAATTTCACATATTATAGACATGCTTCATTTTCATTACTCTGCATTTGTCCTTCATCACAAATGCCACCAACAACATATGGCAAAAATCCCAAACCTAATCCAGAAAACAAAAGGCAAATCCATGGTCACAAGTCTCTGAAGCCTGATACCTCAGAGCCTGCTCTGGTTAAATCATGGGCTGTACAAATACATTGCATAATGGCTACTTATATAGATTTGCAGGACATAACAAACTTCCTACAAACTACGTACCTGTGTAACAGACCTGTGAATTTGAAGTCTTTTGTTACCGAATAATGGATCACTACGAGTAAGCAAGTGCTACTCCTTACGCAGGAACACAACTTGACTGAGTGGAGGGGACACCATTATGAGGCAGTTATTGTTTCTCTTGAGTGGTATAAGTTTTGGAGACCCTGTCGTGAGAAAGGGTTAAGCATTTTTAAAGCACTTTGGAGAAACAATTTGGGAGCTAGTAAATGTTAGCTTGTATTTTGGAGAATACTGGACATGGGGAAGTGCAGGTGTTCAGTGGCTTAGTGGTAGTCAGTTGTTAGCAGTTCGGCCAGTTCTATGACTTTTCTTTAAGCATTCTCTTGCTTTATGTTGTATAAGTGATGTGTTTGTTTTAATGCATTTGGGTAGATTGTTGGGTTACAGAGAAAGCTTTTGAGTAATATATTTGTATAATTTTTCTTGTGGTATTTTAAATCACCATCTGGGTGAGCCACAACCAACGTTTAGGCTGGGTTCTCCAATGCAATCTATCGAGCTTTGTATGTAGGGAATGGAGAGGATTCCCTACTAAGGTGCTATGGTCTCAAATTTTGGATTTGTTATTACAAAAAGTTGTTAAAAGCGAGGACAGCCCTTTCAGTACTTCTCTAAGACCATTTCGCCTCAAAGGAGGATATCCACCCCAAGTGGCAATATACTGGTGAACCAATCTCCCAATTTTGAATAAATTTGGGTAGTCAAAAAGACGTGTTGTTATCATCATAACTGATGAGTAAACTGCCCATCAATTGGCCTTAATTTGAACAGTTCAAATCAATTTTGAGTGTGATGAAAAGTCATGTAGTTTGTGATGCCCTTCATGTAGGGAAGGGATAGTCTTTGTTTCATAAAGGCTTGAGGAGTTTATAATAGCTCTAGGTTGGTGGTAAAGCACCACCACGCTGACCACTTCCCCAAGATTAGTGGTCCAAAGGAAAAGACTACCGCCATTTGCATCTGTATGAAGAAATTAGTTTATTTTGGCTATATTAAGCTTAGCTCTGTAAATCAATAATCCACTTCTGTATATTAAAGAAGTGCCATATCTTTAGCGTAATTTTATAAGAGTGAACCCTTGTGCTATATGGGCAAAGCTTTAATGAATCAATTGTGATATTGTTAAACATGTAAGATTATGCTTGCACTAGCAATTTAATGGTAATCCTTTCCTTATTTATGAGTATTTAACACGTGCAATTTCTCAATCGATAACTAGGAAATGTTGTATGGTTTTAATTTGAGATGGATTGCTTTTGTGGAAATGCAAGTGTTAGTAATCATCGGACAAAATTGATTTGATTTACCTTCTATACTTAAATTAATACTCAAGTTTAAAATTATGGGAATTGTGATGGATTATTTTCGTTGACAGACTTAGTGAATTAATATAATGCTTGTGATGGGTATATGAGACGCATAGACATATTAGATTGATCTTTGTAGACAGAAAATAAGCTTTTAGAGAGATTAATGTGATATTTACAGCAATTCAAGGGGTTGTGTCTATGATAATAAGCTTACTATGATTGGAATATGAACCCTGAAACAATGTTTTTATCATTTGAATAAGCCCTTGGGCGAATCTTAGTTGCAGGCTTCTAACTGAGTAGAAAAACTTCTGGTATTTAACTTATTGGCTAATTAATAAAGATTAAGAGCCAAATAGTTAAGATAAATGACTAAGTTAAAATGGCTAAGGCCGAAATAGTAGAAGTAGTTGGATGCAAAAACGTCCATAGAACGTAAAGCTTTCGGCAAGTTTGAAGTGCTTGTGTACAAAAGTGAGAAACTAAAGGTCCAAGATCAATTAGAGACAGTCTAATGAAACTTTTGATAGACAACCTTGATCTGTTTTCAGACTGTTGTTTGTTTTAAAAGCTTCTAAGGATCTTGTAAGGACAAGATTAATCCTAAGTCGTAGGATGTTGAAGAGATCAACAATAGGAAGGCAGCCCTAGGATTAAACTGTCGATTAACAATGTAAGGCCCTATGTGGAGCAAAAACGAATAAGAACCATCAGATCTTTGATTGACAACATAGATTAAGTTAATATATTGGAATGGTAATTAATCTTGAGAGGGAGTTTAAACTTATAAAGTATAAGATTAAGCCTGAGTTAGAGTTTAAAGACTCTAAAGCTCAATTTGGAATTATACAAAAGTTAAGTAAATATTTAGTATTAAGGCTTGCTTAAAACTCAAGTTAAGCTTTAGTAACAAGAGCTAAGTGTATCCCCTGTTAATGGGCCAAGGGTTCGTGGTTCCACTTGGCATAGGGAGGATCACTCAGCATGGGTTCCTCCTCACCCAGGTTTCTTTAAGCTAAAATTTGATGGTGCAATGAGAGGCAATCCCAGGGCTTAGGGAGTAGGGTGTCTTATCAAGGATTGCTCAATCTTGTTGATCTGTGCTACCTCCAAAAAATTGGTTGATGGAACCAACAATGAGGCTCAGGCACAAGATTTGATTCTTGGCTTAGATCTGGTCGTTCAATGCGGAATTGAGCGGGTCATTATCAAAGGTGACTTGATGGTTATGATAAATACTCTTCAGAATCGTAGGTCAAGAACTGAGGACTGAAAACATTCTGGGAAGAGCGTGGCATTTTATTTCTTCCATTAAGACGTGGGAAGTGATTCATTACTTCCATGAAGCTAATGCAGAGGTGGATTTCTTGGCGAACCGAGGACTTTCTCAATCTGAAGATTTGGTGATTGATAATCACTCAGAGAGCTGGCTTGGTTTGAATAGTGTGGCAGGGGGTGGAATGTGATGGGGGTCTTTTCCCATTACCCCACTTCCCCCTCTCTCATTTTTATAGTTTTTTATCTTGGTTGCACTTCTTTCTTTGATAATTCATTATGAATTTTCATCATGACATGGTGAGGGATGGCTTGGTAAATATTGCGTGGCATCTTAGGGTGATCTTTTCAAATGGAAGGAAAGGTCATGTCGATCTTCGCATTCATCTCTGTGCGTGTCTTTGTTAATGAATGCCTTGTTTTTTCTTTTCACCGTCACTTTCTTAGGTTTTCGGCATGAAGAGTTGTGTGTGTAGGCATCCCATTTTGGCTACAACTGGCTTCCGACCAGACTTCACACTGATTTCTACCAAACATTGCAAATTAAGTCTAGGAATCACTAACCATCACATATTTGGCCGCGCATCGTTCATTAATGCTCAAAATCGTGTTGACGCCTCCCTATTTGGGGTATTATACCGTATGCAACAATAACCTCTCACAGATTCATCTCCAATCACCTTGCGACCTAACTGGTAGTTTGGTCTATGGACCCATTAAGCGGAGCACTTGAACAATTCTTAAAAGAGATAAAATGCTAATCAAAATGAATCAACTAATTAAACAAGATTAAATGCTTAGCTAAAGTATCTATTTGCAATTAATGAATATCTAAAAATGAAAATTCTAAAATCCAAAATATCAAGCTTCTTCATCATTGCCTTTATGAGTTGTCAAGCTCTCACAAATATCTAATTTGAGAGCCATGCCTATTAATTGAAAATCATAATTACATGACACCTTTTCAACTCAACTGAAGTTAACCTCAACTCACCTAGGGTTAGTTTGAACTCATTCCATGTTAAAACTCAACCTTAACTAACCTTGGTTAAGAGTTAACTTTGGAGGCTATAAATACAAGGCCATACCTATTGATCAACAAGTTCGTTTGGTGTAAAGTTATTATGCTCAAATAGATGCAAGAAGCATTTCTAGCAATGTTACCATGCCAATTTCACAAGCCAATCCAAGTTAAGCCAACCAACATTACCAAGGTGCCAAGGAAAGGTGGAGTAGATGGAGCTTCATTGATAAAGATTTCTTGATGCACAAAGCCAAGCAAGCCACTTCAACAAGCCATTTTGGAGCTACAAGGATGATTTCTTTTGTTTTCTAGTTGTGCTTTCATTGTATGTTTGTTACCTATGCTCTCCCTAGTGTCTAGGCTAGAGGTGTTAGTGCGTTAGTTTTGATTTGTTTTTATTGACTAACACTATACTAACCTCCCCTCTATGAATTCCCTGTTCACAGTGTGTGGTTTGTTTGGGACTTTAACTCTCTTCCTTCAATTGGTGAATTGGGGTTGCAGTTGGTGTTGTGTGGAAAAGATGGACTTAGTGGGGGAGCTTGCTGCTATGGAACCACTTTTCTTCTTGTACACATAGAAAAGGGAAATGGCTTTCAAGAGTGAAGTGTCTAAAGGAAGATTGAAGAAATTGTTCTGGGCACCCACTCGGATTATCATGAGAGCTATCTGGGAAGTAATGGGGGTGGATTACTTGCAGATGGAGATCCAAAGTTGTGTTAATTTGGAGTTGGCATCGGTGTTCATCAACAATCTGTTAAATATTATACAAGACAAGTTGTGACTCGGATAGAGGCGGAGAAATATGTGATGCCCGACTTCAAGGGAGGTTTGGCCATGACTCTTGAAGTTGTAGACTTGGAGAGGCCTTGCCTGCTTCTTTTGACCGACATTTAAAACAAGGAATTAGTCTCCTTATGGACTTTTTGGGAATTGGAAGAGATAAGCTTCGATTTTTTGGGTTTCATGGAAAGGATGCAAAACGTTTTCCTTACTGGTGACTTCTTGCATGGGAATGGCTTTCCTGTTGTGATCTGGCTGCTTTGAAAGTGCCCCTTGATTCTATGAGCCCTTTGCTCAAAAGGAAGATGACCGAAAAAGCCCTTTGAGCCACTAAACTCTTGGTCAGGCTGGCGGGTGTTGAAGGTCATGTGGAGGTGGTAGGAGTGGTAGGCATTGTCAAAGTGGAGGGAAACGCTAGCAGTTCCAAAGGCAAAAGGGGGAATTCAGGGAGTGGTTGTCTAGGTGATGGAATTCCACTTTCAGTCAAGACTCGCAAAAGGACTAGAAGCAAAGGGTGTAGGTGTCCTTCCACTATCGGCTGAGGTGGAAGCAAAGGCTAAGTTGTGGATGGAGGTGGCGGTAACTTGGGGAGCGGTGATGGTAGCAGAGTCGACAACACAGGTGGTCGCGGAGATGACAATGATGGTGATAGTGGAAGTGGTTTCAGTGGTGGTGTTGGCAGTATTGTTGACGGAGGGCTGGGTGGAGAATATGACACCGTGGACATCATTAGCATGGATGCTTACGGGGATGCTAACTATCCTGAGGTTCTGTGGATGCATGTTTATCCTTGATTTTGCTTTGGTTGTTATATCTCTAGTCAAATAGGGAATGCTCGTAATGTTTTTGTTTACCATATGCAGTAGGCACTATGGTGGTATTGGGGTATGTCCCCCTTTTCTTTTTGCATCCAAATATGCAAGGGTTGGGCCTCTTTTGGGTTGTCTTATCATGGAACATTCCGATATTGGCCCTTTTTTGTATACCTTCATTTATAATATACGAGTGAGGGACCCCCAACCCTCAATTATCTATCAAAAAAGAAAAAGAAATAAGATCTAAGTGTATAAGTGGACCTCGATAAAAAGCTTCCATGTAGAATAGGGACCCACAGGTTCCAAACTTCAAGTTAATTAAGTGCTTGTCGATAAGAATTAATCTTAGCCATTTATTGAAGAAATGGTTAATGAATATCTTTCCTTTTAAGGTTTTATTTTGGCTTGTGCTTTTAGACGGGCTTTAGCGGTCTAACAATTTTTAGAATCATCCATCTATAAAATGATCAAACATACAAAACCTTTTGAAACGTTTTATTAAACCTCATTGTCCAATCAATCAAACAACACCTATAGATCTTTACTTAAAAGCAACAAACCCTGAGTTGAAGTGTTTACTACACAAAGCTTTAGTTAGGTTATTATTTTTGTGAAGCTTTTGAAACCATTGGGGTCATTTAACTCTTTGTTGCACTCTTCACAAAAGGCTATCTTTGAGAATTCTTCGTTTTCATTGAGAATAGGAGTGGTAAATTGTAGAATGCCTAGATGAGTCTAGTCTGGAGTTAGTTCTAGATGGACAAAGGCTTGGTTCACTAACTCTTTTAGGCATTTCCATTGAGAATAGGATTCGTGAATTGTAGAATGCATAAATGAGTTTGATCTGAAGTCGGTTCTAGATGGACAAGGGCTTGGTTCCCAGACTCTTTTAGGCATTTCTTCAATCCTGGGGTTCTCCATTGTAGTGGCATCTTGCTCTAGTTGGTTTAATAAACCAATAATCTTAGACTAAAGGATTATAAATTTAAAATGAAGCCATCATTATTATAGCTTATAGCTTTTAGAATATAGTGAATAAACTGGGAATAAATTTTATAAGCTTTAGACTATAGTATTGAGCTTTGAGTAAGTTATGAATAATAATAAAGTGTATTAAGGTCTATATATGGCGAAAATTAGTTACGAATCTTCGAATTCAAAACAAACCATGGTTTGGATAACTTTTTGGGATTTTAAGAGTTGATAAAAGCTTAAAGGTGTATGCGTGGGCTAGGATGACCAATATAACAATCCTCTATCTCTCTTATACAAACAAGAGGTCATAACATAAAACTTGTGTATACTTGGATGGTACAATGACGGTGCTTGGGGTGGGTGTAGATCTAGCAAAGGGAAATCCAATTTCAATGTCAAGGGTATAGGGTTCCAAAGTCTATGCCTAAGATATGGGGTATGGTTCTGACTAGATGCCCAAGTAAATCAATGATGTATTAATGGTAACAAAGGGTGATAAAGCATATGGTAAGGAAACTACATGCAAAGAATTAGCGAACAAGGGTAACCTGGATCCAAGATAGCTCTAAACACTAAACTAATAAGAAATACGTGACGCAATGGTCAACCAAAAGTGGTCTATGCAACCTAAGGGGGTAATGGCAAACCTAAGAACCCTAAAACTATACCAGCATATTCAATATAAGGAGGACTTAAGCTAGGACAACAACTTATGTGCTACTATAAAAATAAGCACAAGATATCTATCTACTAATTAAATAAATGAAAGAGAATAAGGATAGAGATATATACCTTTGGGTTGACTCCTCAGCACATCAATCTCCCTGTTGGCTCTAATGGCACTTTGCAAGAGATGTTGTGGGATGAAGATCTCAAATGGCTAGATGAAGACCTAGGTATTCTTAGTTGGGGACTCCAAAGATCAGGTGTACTTCCTCAGTTTGATTTCCCTATTGAACTTCAAAGACCTTTAGTAAGACTTGACCTCTAAGAATAAGAATTTAACCTACAAGAATAATAATTTATCCTCCAACTCCCCTTACTACTTAAGGGCAAAAATGTGAGTGCAAGCAGAGCAAATGAGTGTTGTGTGTTGGAAATGATAAGTATGACCCCTATATATAGAACTCCAAACCCAAAAATAACCTTGAACTCTAAGCCAACAGTGTCGCCAGGCTCATAGAGTTGAATGGATGTCCATTGACACCATAGCTACCAAGTAATGAGCATGAATTAACACTTGAAAAATTGAGAAATGCATGAGTTTCAAATTTGAATTACTTTAAAAGATAGCAATATATATATATAAACATGCAAAAACATTTCAACCTACTAAATAATGAGCATAAATCAACACTTGAAAATTTGAGAAATGCATGAGTTTCAAATTTGAATTACTTTAAAAGATAGCAATATATATATATATATATATATAAACATGCAAAAACATTTCAACCTACTAAATAATGAGCATAAATTAACACTTGAAAAATTGAGAAATGCATGAGTTTCAAATTTGAATTACTTTAAAAGATAGCAATATATATATATATATATATATATATATATATATATATATATATAAACATGCAAAAACATTTCAACCTACTAAATAAGGAGCATAAATTAACACTTGAAAAATTGAGAAATGCATGAGTTTCAAATTTGAATTACTTTAAAAGATATATATATATATATATATATATATATATATATATAAACATGCAAAAACATTTCAACCTACTAAATAATGAGCATAAATTAACACTTGAAAAATTGAGAAATGCATGAGTTTCAAATTTGAATTACTTTAAAAGATATATATATATATATATATATATATATATATATAAACATGCAAAAACATTTCAACCTACTAAATAATGAGCATAAATTAACACTTGAAAAATTGAGAAATGCATGAGTTTCAAATTTGAATTACTTTAAAAGATATATATATATATATATATATATATATATATATATATAAACATGCAAAAACATTTCAACCTACTAAATAATGAGCATAAATTAACACTTGAAAAATTGAGAAATGCATGAGTTTCAAATTTGAATTACTTTAAAAGATATATATATATATATATTTATATATATATATCTTTTAAAGTAATTCAAATTTGAAACTCATGCATTTCTCAATTTTTCAAGTTATATATATATATATAAACATGCAAAAACATTTCAACCTACTAAATAATGAGCATAAATTAACACTTGAAAAATTGAGAAATGCATGAGTTTCAAATTTGAATTACTTTAAAAGATAGCAAAATATCCATAGTTTAGAGCCTAAGCTCAAAATTGGTATGAAACATAAAAGTTTTAAACATTTGCAATATCAAAACCTGCTTCAACATCAAACCTTGCTTCAAAATCAAAACTAACACTAGCACCATTATCTAATCTTCTATCGAGTTCATCACACTATCAATATTTTCCTGATCTCCTTCAAAGGATGGTACTTGAAGGTGAGGATTGTCATCTTTTTTTGCAAGATTGTGTTTATGGACAAACACAAGATTTGAGAGCTTTTTGGCTCCTAGTTGGTTCCTCTTGTTAGTTTGGATCAAATCATGCGTACTCTAGTTTATTTTGCATGCAAAAGCATTGGCACACTAGTTGTGGACACACACGTCAAGCTTTTATAACTGTGGAGTAGAAGACCCATAAGTCTGCCACCATAAATGGGGATTCATATTGCCAATGTCTTCTTGTGTTTCCTTGCGTGAAAAACATGTTCTGTTGGTTCTTAAACATAGTCAGTTGCCTTCTCACCTTAGCCTTTTCATTTTCATCATGAACCAACCAATCTATTGTTGGTAATATACCATTCTTTACCTCCTCATTTGAATCATGATCCACCTCTACTAATGTAGGATTTAAATAGAAACCTGTTGCATGTATAAGTCAATATAACACATCCCATTGTATGTCCACAATGTCCCAAAGACGCTGAACTTCATCAACATCATCTTCTAGTACTTTTGTAATTTGTTATCTTATTTGCTCCATGCCCTCATACACAAAGCTAACACAAGGTTTTATGCCCTCAGCTAATCTCAATAATTGGACAACTGGCTCAAACACCTTTAGGGTCTTCTTACCACCCTTCCAAAAGGAACTTCCTAAGATAATTCTCTTAGTGTCTTTTGCAAGGCTTTCCTTAGAAAACATAGATTGCGTCCATTATTCACTAACCACAACTCTGCGCAACGTTGTTCTCTTCTCCACCTTCCTTTGCAAAGTGATAAAATTAGATGCAGATCTTGTTTCAGCAAGAGAGAGAAGTTCAAACTTTGCAAATGAGTGATAAAAAGCTCAAGGTCAAGCAATAATAAAGTATAAACTTGAAAATTTGTTTCCCTTCTCTCACAACACTATTTACCCACTCCAACTTTGTTGGATCTTCAAGCAAAAGATCCAAAATATGAGTTGCACATGAAGTCCAAAACAAATGAGGAAACCTATCCATAAGAAGTTTCCCTATTACTTTACAATTTTGATTTATCTGTTCTTCTCCAATGTCCAGAATGACAGATTCAATGCATTTGATAAACATAGAACTTTTAGGGCATTGAGTAAAAATATTGAGGGGCTTTTGCTTTGTATTAGACCACCCATCACTTACTACAATGCAACCTAATTTTCTCCAGTTCTTTTTCATTTAATCTAGTTCCATAGATAAGGATGTCACCTCCTCTTCAAGCAGAACAATTCTTAGGCTTTCAAAAGATGGCATTGGTGATCCCATCTTCCATTGCTTTTGGATTTCAAAACAACATTAAAAGGGATGTCATTTGCATAAAACATTCTACCCACCAATCTGTCTATCTCATGTTTTTCCTGTAGCTTCCACATAGCTTCCAAAGAAGGTTGGGACATCTAATGTTCACTTTGGCTTGGTTGGGTAAACGTTGGGGAAGGCGTTGAGCTAGTAAAGGATCCAATATGTGTCATATTGCATTGAATTTTAGCCTTATTTGAAGATTCAAATGTTGATGCAAGTTTCTTCATTTCATATTAGCTTCAAATTTGACTTACCAATGGTGCATATACCATGTTTTCTGTCACTACTAGGCAAAGCTTCACATGTGGTCCTCCAATATAATGGTACCAAACACTTGTTATAGTCCCTGTGATATTTGAGTCAGAAAGAGTGCATTTCATATGTTTTTGATTAACGTCTCTTTGGATAATGTATTTCATCTAAGTGGATGACTTGCTATAATGATAGGTTGTCTTTTTTGGCACTGCAAAAGTTTTATAAACATTTTTTTTTGCTAGGTTAAGGCTTTTGACCGGAGCCATAACCGGTCTGGGACACAATTGGGGGCCCAGATCCCCATTTGATATGAGTACCACAAGTACCAGATATTACGAGCTATTACCAACAACTATCAAGCCACAACTGGCCCAATTTCCAATAATGGTCACAACCAGCCTGAGAATCGCTCCAATGGCCAAGGATGGCCCAAGCTTCAACAATGGCCACAACTGGCCTCGAGAATGTAAATGGCCACAACCGGCCTCATATGCCTTCCCATAGATTTGAACTTGGGTGGGGCTTGGAACAACCAAACCACTTAACCAACTCACTCAAATCTCATTTGTAGTTTTATAAACATATTTTAATACACATTTAAAAAATATATAAACACATTAAATAAACACAAATCACATATTTTATTATGTACACAATTTTGTTTGTAATATATAATATAAAATTATAATTTAAAAAAAATAATCTAAACTAAAAAACATAAACTTAAATACATATAAACTATAAAAATAATTTTGTAATTTAACTAAATAGCCTATATATTTTTTTTTTATTAAACTATAAAAAATAATAAACATACGTAAAAACCCATGTTAATGGGTTAAAAGTAAGAGCTCCGCATTGAAGCATAAGAATGCAACATGGACCCCTCCTGCTGGGTCCTTCAAGCTTAATTTCAATGGCATTGGCATGGGGAATCTTAGAGCCTTGGGTGTGGTATGCATTGTGAAAGACTGCTTTGGATCATTGATCAAGGCAATGTCAGCAAAATTATATGATGGAATGAATAATGAGGCCGAAGCCCAAGCAATAGTCCTAGGTATTGAGATGTCGCTCGAGTGTGGAATTGGTCACCTACTCATTAAAAGGGATTCTATGGTCATAGCGTTGGCTTTGCACAATCGACATGCTAATGCTTGAAATTTAAACATCATCTTGGCAAATGCATGGTCGTTATTAGATTCTTTGGCTTCTTGGTCGATTCTCATTGTTACCATGAGGCCAACTATCATGCTGATTTTTTGGTGAATGTTGGAGTAGAGCAATTAGTTGAACAAAAATTTGATAATAATGTTGAGGTGTGGCCCGACCTTGATTTGATTGAATAAATCAAACTACAATCAATGATCTTTTAGGGTCATCATTATCCATCAACTTTGCATTATTTCTTGAACCCTCCCTCATCATCGCATTCAAGGCGGCTCGTGTGGTCTTATGCTTTACACGTCGTTATTATTGTTTGCTTGCTCTGCCTGGCTTCATTATTGGCTTTGAGCGTGAGTGGGGTTTCTGTGTTTTATTTCTCTTGGTTGCATGGAGTTTGTGGGGAATTGTGATAGCAACAATGAATGCTACTTTGGACAACATCCTTGTGACAATTCCAGTGCTCTCCTTGAGGGCGGAAAAGAGGAAAATGGCATTCTGGGAGTGCGTCTCAGATAGAAAATTGAGATTGATTTTCCCTGCTCCGAATGGGGTTGTGTTTAAAGCCATTATGGTGGTTTTGGGGCAAGAATTCATACAGTTAGTTTGGCGCAACAAGACAAATTCAGAAGTGGTTGAATCTCTGGTTGAATAAGCTCAAGTGTGAGGACTCTCTTTCCCTTCCCTTCTCTATGATTAATTGTTTGGGGTTTGTTCCCCTCATGGTATACAGAGAATTGGAGGAGCGCTTTGTGAAGACAAGAGCTCTTTTGCTGCAGGCTCTTGATAGACCAGTAGGGGTTTTGGGGCTTGCTTTCCATGTGGATGAGCTTTTGGCACCTTTCCACTCTTTCAACAACATTCTGGGAAGGTTTGGTTCTAAGATGGTGGTTTCGGCCAGCTGATTTATGGTGAACTTATGCGGAGCCCATTGCTTACTTTAGTGAGAAGTTGAATGAAGCAAAAAAGAAAATTCAATCTATGATCAAGAGGTATATGCTATGCTACAAAGCTCTTAAGAAGTGGAGGCATTATTTGTAGCCCAGGGAATTCGTGTTGTACACAGATCATCAAGCATTGCAGTTTATAAACAACCGAAGTAAGTTGAATCAAAAGCACATAAGGTGGTTTGAATTTCTTCAAAGTTATTCATTTGTTTTGAAGCACAGGAGTAGTCAATCAAACAACGTATCGAATGCTTTGAGTAGAAGAGCTCTTATAGTAAATGAGATGAGAGTAGAAGTCATTGCGTTTGACTCAATGAAGGAGTTGTATGAAGAGGATTTGGATTTCTGAGATGCATGGGTAGAATGCATGAACCCAACAAGCATGGATAAAACTCCATGGTTGAAGTATATGTTACAAGATGGTTTGTTCTTCAAGGGGCAGTGATTATGTATACCTCAAGGTTGAATGAGGGAAAATTTGTTAAAGGAGAAACATAGTGGACGCTTAGCTGGTCATTTTGGTGTTGACAAAACATTGGTGCAGCTGAGTGAGAGTTAATATTGGCTGAGGATGAGTGTGGATGCCAAAAAATTCATCCATATGTAGAGTTTGCTGACATGCTAAAGGAAAAAGTCAAAATTGAGGTTTGTATCAATGTTTACCGAGTTTGGAGAGGCGATGCAGAAAAAATAGGGTCCAAAAATTCAGTTTAATTTTTTTTTCAGGATTTTTCTATTTTTAGAAATTGTATATTTTAGAACTGAAAGTCAACTTTAGTTGAATTTCGTTCCATAGGCTAATTTTAGTGTTTAGAATATTTTTAGAGTTGCACGCGTTTGCATGCATGACTTACTAAAAATAGCAGCTGTTAAAAATAGATGTTTCTTTTTTAGATTTTAGATATTTTGAATTTTTGCATGTCAACTCTAAATTCCGAGTTGAGGCTTATTTAAGCATGGTTTGGGTTTCTAATTATTTCAAGCAATCAATACGAATCAATTCTGAGTATTGTTTCAAGATTTTGGCCTATTGGTAATTTTCTTGTTCTTGTTAGTTTTCGGGTTCATTATCTCGAAAAGTCCAGAGGGTAGGTTCGTAAGGCAAAATGCCCATGACAATTATCCCGAAGGGTAAGTGTAAAAGGTCTGAAGGGTCTACTTCGTGGCAAAAATGCCCGAAGGGTCTACTTCGTAGGGCATGTTTCGGCAGAGAAAGGGCCTAGGACAAAAGTCCTGAAGGGTAGGCATGAAGGACAACATGTCCGAGACAAAAGTATCGAAGGGTAGGTGCGAAGGGCAAAAGGTCTGGGACAAAAGTCCCAAAGAGTAGGTTTGAAGGGCAAAAGGGCAATTCTGTTGGTGAAAGTGGTTGTAGCAAAAACACTGAAGGCAACTGCAAAAAATCCAAAGGATCTACTTCGTAGGGCAAAGTGCCCATGATGAAAGTCCAAAGGGTCTACTTCGTAAGGAAAATATCCGGGACAGAAGTCTCGAAGGGTAGGTTATTTCATCAGGCAAAATCCCTGCAGCAAAAAGTCTGCAGACCCAATTCCATCGGGGGAATTGTTTCGGACAAAATGTCCGCAACAATGTCTTCGACAAAGATAAGTTCGCGGCAAAAATCCCGAACAAAAAAACCCTGACAAAGACCAAATGCGTCGGGGAAAATGTCCAATAAAGATAAGTCCGATAAAGTCAAATTGCTTTAGAGAAATTGGCGTGGGCGAATTGTCGCAGGGAAATTGTTGCGGACAAAATGTCTGACACAATAACCTGAAGACCGATACATGCGGAACAAAAGTTCTGAAGACAAAACCCTGAAGGAGATATGTCTGAAAACATAAAACCCGAAGACCAATTCAATCTTATCCCAGATTTTGTATAAAGATATAGAAGAGGGGCTCAAAGTCAAGACCATAGTCTGAAAAAATGTGGGTCCCCATCTCCTATGGAAAGAAGGGGGATGTTGGGTACAACACAAAGCATGCTCCCATTGAATTTGGGAATTGATATAAGTACCGTATATTGAATGAATGTGTAGAACTTGCTTCCAAAGCATGCTCCCACTGAACTTGAGAACTGTGAATGTGTGGAAGCCATGCTCATATGACATGCCCCCACTAAATTTGAAAATTGATATAAGTATCACATACTGAATGAGTGTGGAGAACATGCTTTCAAATCATGCCTCCACTGTAATTTGGAAAAATTGTTAACATGTCTCTATGATATGCCCCCCCTTTGAGGTGAGGGAAAGATAAGAATTGGTAGTTTCCTCACCTCAAGACTATAAGACAACTGTATAATCTGTGAATGTAACTATGTAGCGTATAGAAGGAACATGTCTAGATAGATATATCATTGAAGCGCATAGAACCGGTG
The DNA here is from genome assembly GCA_037957365.1 of Torreya grandis. Lineage (NCBI taxonomy): Eukaryota > Viridiplantae > Streptophyta > Pinopsida > Cupressales > Taxaceae > Torreya > Torreya grandis. The sequence goes on from JARHVA010004591.1 coordinate 896,989, forward strand.
TGATCATAGGAAGCACTAAGATGCATGATAAAGATCATGGCAACATCTAGATAGTAATAGTATAAGCTCAACAAACAAACAAACACACACACAAGAGCACTCAAAAGCAAGTCAAAAGGCAATGGTCCATGGAGACCGCAAACAAGGGGCATGCTCAAATGTTGCGCAAAAGAAGGAACATGACATAGTGGAATGTCCATAAAAGCAAGAATAACATATTCAAATGTCCATACAACAAACAATGACATATGCAAATGTCAATGAAAACATACATAGGCATGGGGGCCGCAAGCAAAGGAGCATATTCAAATGCTTGAAAAAGGAATACAAGACACTCAAGGAAGTGCATAAATTAAAGCATAATCAACTAGCATAAACATGTCATAGTAACCCATGGATCCAATGTGTTAGGAAAAGATGTCAAGCGTATAGCATATCAAGTACCTTGTGTAAGTTATAATTATGAATAATAGGCATGTGTAAGTACATATTAAGCTCAAACATGATAATGTAGAGTGACCATCGAACCATATAACCTGTGTTTTTCAAGATCAAAGACGCGGATGCTCCCAATGCCCATATGACATGAGTAGAGGGAAAATCCAACATCCGAAATAGGAATGCATCATGTATGTGTGTATGCCTGTATCACATTCAAGTAGAAGTATGACACATATGTGTATGGAAGAATAAGTATGCCGTCCATCAATATGGAAATAACACACGGATGCCAAGGAGCCAATAGAACATGTAATTGCGGAAAGTATTTTTGGAGTTGTGAATGTTTTTGAAGGATCCAATGGATGACCATAGCTACCTCCTCACTGTGAATCTGGTTTAATACCCAGGTTATGCTGCTGAGGCGTATGTATAGGTGTAATATCTTTCATTGTGGTGTCATTGGTGCTTTGCGTATGTAAAATAGGACTTTGTGGTTGTGAAGCAATACTAGGCATAACAGGAGTAGGGGTTTTTGGAACCCATCGTTAATTGTTGTGTAGTTTCTTTGGCATAGTAGTAATATGTGCATTTTGAGGTGCTTTAGATATTTGATCATGGTGTGTAGAAGATGGGGATTCCATGGAATCTACTGTATGTTTTTGATTTAATGGTCTCTCAAGTATTGGTTGCTTAGTAAAGGGGATTGCTTGTTGCTTACCCTTTTGCAATGAATTAGTCTTAGTAGGTTTGATGGCTAGTTGTCTAGGTATAAGTTTCTTTTGTTCAAGAGGATGCTCATATGGAATTCCGAGAATTGTAATTAATCGATTGGTATGAATGTACTTAACACACCCATACACTATAGAAGGCACTTCTCGAACAGTGTGTATCCAAGGTCTTCCCAATAACATATCAAAGATGTTTATGGAAGGGATAACTGAAAAGGTAGTAACCATATGTGCGGGATCAATGTGTAAAGGTAGGTCAATCTCGCCAAGAACCTTCTGGGAGGTCGCATTGAATGTTCTAATTGATTTGGTAGATGGGTGTAAATCATTATGAGTATAATCCAAGTGTGTAAATAATGTCATAGTGCAAACATTTTTGCTTGCACCATTATCAATCATAACATTGCGTATGGGATGTTTATCAAGGTATGTTCGAATGAATAGAAAATGAAAACCAGAGTCATCATCCTTAATTTCATTGTCATTGAAAGTAATAGGTCTCTGAACCATAGGAGGTATATGTCATGTGTAAGTACCTATAACCCTATCTAGTGGGTGTCCATAATGTGATGGAGGAGGATGTGCATTATATGCCATTTGGACTTCTGGTTACTTCTTAAAATGCTCTTGCAAATGATTGTTAAATATTTTCTATTTATGGTGATCAACAAGGGGGGAACCTGACTTCTTTGGAGGATCCTCAAATATAAGTTTTTGGCCATCGATAAGATCTTGGATTTTGTGTTTCAAGGTAAAGCATCTACTTGTAGAATGTCCTGGTCCTTAATGATAATCATAATAAGTATTTGCATCATATCCTTTGGGTAGAGGTCGACTCATTGCAACCTCGATAAGATGAGGGAGAGATATAAGTTGACACTCTAGTAATCGTGGGAGTATTGAAGTTGGGTATTCATAAACGTGTAAATTGTCTCCTTGGTGCATTAGATAGGACAAGCCGATTAGGCTGTTGCGAAACTATGTTAATTGTGGTGGTTGTTTCTTTTTTAGGCTCAAGAGGGTTTACCTTATAAACTGGTTTAATTGTGAATTTAGTACTAGATGTAGATGCAGCGGGTGTGTTTGCTTCATTTCACAGTCCCGTACAACATGGCATAAGTCATTGAAAGATTGAACTTCTTAAAAACAATGGACTCATTCAAAGGAGCAAGCAAACTTTGCTTGAATTTATCTTGCAACTCTTTGTCTGCCATAAGATTGGTCATTTTGGCTAGCATTGTCTTATATCTCAAGACATATTCATTGATAGCTTCATTGGTACCATCCTTGTTTGATTTTTGCAATTTGGGCATAGGAAACATTTTCGGAAATGTTAATGGAAGTGTGCTAAGAACTGGTCTGCAAGAGGTTTGAATGCTTTGACGGATTGGCAAGGTAAATCATAGAACCACCTCAAAGTATAATCCTTGAGATTTCATAGAAATAATTTGGTCAAAAGTTTATCATTGGAAGTATAGGTAAGGCTTGCCGCATAAAATGTTCAAATATGTTGTTCAGAATCACCCTTGCCATTATATAATGTGAATTTAGGTGCAACAAATCCAGTTGGCAAGGGGTGCAAAGAGATTTCAAGTGCAAGAGGCTTATGAAACACATTTTGCGAATCTATGGCATGAGGGGATTTTAAAGCATTTTGTTCAATGTTTTTAATCTTGTCTTCCAAGGTCTTTATAACTTTGAACTATAGGCCCAGTGGGATTTAGATTAGCAATTTGAGTAGTCACCAAAGGGGATGAAAACATGTTTTGAGTAGTAATAGGCATTGCAATTGGTGTTTGTGTCGAAACAACGGGTAATTCCATGATAGATGTATCAATAGTAGTTTTAGGGAACAAGGGTTTAAACACATAATCCGTGCCTCCACTAGATATATTTAATTGTTAAGTGTTCAAAGGGAGGGATGTTTCCAGTATAGTTTTGGATTTTGTTTCTTCGAGTATAGTTTTTAAGATCTCACCAAGATCTTCAGGATTTTGTTGAATTCACTTACGAAACAATGCAATTGCATGCACTTGATCATGGTCAATTTGCTCATTTTCATTTGTTTCGGGGTTTTCATTATCAAAATCTTCTTCTATGATAACCCTTTTGGCATTTTTTTCATTATTGACATTGGTATCATCATGATCCAAGGTGTGTTTGAGACATTTTAGATGGGTGGAGGGGAAGCTCAATATGTTCAATAGGCACACGTCCCAATCTAAGGCTACGCCTAGGTTGCATTCAAAATAGTAAAAATAAGAAATTAAAAAGTACATCAATCTGAAATCTGAGTTGGTTTGAAACCTTAGGAATCAGAAAAATTTGCATTCACATAGATCGGGTTCACCAAATGTTTAATCCTAAAATGGATCTAGATTGTATGAAAGGGGTATATAGAAATGAAATGGCATAAGGGTGATAATCAAATCTATAGCAGGCCAATTAGATGCTAAACTATAAGCATGCATTGAATTTATTATGTTGAGATAGTCTAAATATGGAAAGTACAACTATGCTAGAGATATACATGACAAAGAAGTGAAGTACTTAATTTGTTCTGATGCTAATGCAATTCTAGATGTTGGATAGGCTGAAAGTAGGCGGGAAGGATATTTTGGAAGTCGTTAGATTTTGATTTTGATTGTTCTAGTTCTCTAGATAGTAACATTAGTTTGGGACGGTTGCATCGATGCTACAGTTTGGGTTCAATGCTAGTGTCCTATATGGAATATCTACTGAAACAGGATGTGATCACCTGGATGCATCAGGGTTTTGCTTCGCTTTTGTTCGGGTGCATTTAGATCTGGGTCACGGACAATCGCTGCTTTTGAAATGACAACTTTAATTTTTCATCTTCAATGTGACCTTGGGAAAAAATGGGTTAGTGGGCACATGGTGTCGAGTTGATCCCAATGATCCCTCTCTCAAAGGACACTGCCTACATAGTTGATACTCTGAAGATGGCCTCAGACTGATGTAGTTCTCCACTATGTGTTGGCTCATGTGTGAATCATACAATGTGTGCAAAGCAAGTACAATAGTGACCTAGCTTGTAACTTGGTAAATCAGGGTCTTGGGCTGCTCCTTTAGTACTTTAGCCCTGTAGATGTGCAGTTCCTATGACTAGCATGGAAAGAGGGAAGCTCTTGATAGATTGATTTTGATAAGTGCCATGGTCTCTTTGGTCGTTTTCTAGGTATTTGTAGGTGTTAGCCAAGTGAAGAATGAATGAGGGTTGATCTTGTATTTATATCAATTTCTTTGAAGTAATAACTTGCGTTAAAGCACTTAGGCTAACCATTAGTATACGTTTCATTTGCAAATTGGATGACTTTAGGGCACTAGACACTTGCGTCGGGACAACACAGTAACATTGATGCTATTTTTTGGCTTGGACGTTAGTGTCCAGGGAGCAGGAGAACATGTACAGGTTCAGAACTTGCAAAAGATGGAAGATAAGTACATTTTAGCATTCTAGGCAAGATAGAAGACTTGGGTCATCAATATAAGATTGGCCAAACTAAGAGATATAGGCCAAGGGGCACAAAGATGGAGCAGATGTGAGACTTGCAAAAGTGGGAAAGGTAAAGAACTGAGAGGAACAACCAAGGTCTGAGTTTGCCAAGTGTACAATATTGAGATGCTATATAATCACAAAATATTGTCTACAGTTTGTTTGTCTAGATTTGATGCATAGACATAGTGTTGAACATAAATGCATGTCAGAACCTCATACAAAAGCCCCACTTGCTAAAGTGTGGAGGGTATACCCCCTTGGCTATTGTTGCCTGAGTCAAAATATTGTTAGGAAGAAGAGTATGAGATGCATTTCTAAGAGATTCATTTTGTCCCCTTCTTTCTTCAAAAGGAAGGGTGCAAATTTGGACTCAGGAAACAACATGATCAAGTTTAGATTCTTTTAGTTTGGATTGGAGACAACGTTTTCTTGAGAAGGCACAATAAGAAGTTGAGGAAGTGTTGGATACATGAATCGGTACAAAGGCAAGAGGCAAAGAGTACACAGAGTATTTGGTTAAGTGGAATCAAGTAGCTAAAGACGCAACTTGGGTGAGTGCATCCGAAGTTGTCAAACAAGGAAAAACCATTGAGGAGCTCATGGGAGGTTCACGAGTAGGTGCTACGCCCTTAGCCTATAGCGTGCTTTGGAATATGTGTAGTTGACTTGTGGCTTACTATTGTAGGCTAGAATTGCACCCTTGTGAGAGAGTTTTTTAGGCTCTCTCACTCCCAGCTACACTATTGGAACAACCTTAGGCTATGGGTATTCTGTAGTGAGATTGAACCTCCAGAGAAGGCCGGCTTCCTCTTGGTAGATCACTTAAAACTAAAGCTAAACTAATGCTCCACGGGGAAAAGGGCTAGAAAGGGGATAAGGGCTCCTAAGAAAGCTAACCTGGTGATGCACCAAAATAAAATGGGAAACTCCCGTAAGCTTAAACCCACACTAGTTCTGCAGAGGACAATACTGACTTACACAACCTCAAGATCAAGCTAGTTGCATGAATATTTCATGGAGGACGTTGAGGAAGTAATGAATGCAAACAAAGAGGAGTTTTAAGACTCACTAAAAGTTCACATGAATGGCAGAAATAACACTCAACCAGACTTGCAAACAGCATTGAAAAACTCGCTAAACAAAGGTCAGAAAGGAGGACCATGGACGAGGAAGATTCTCCTTCACACAATGCCACAGTGCGCAACTCAATAGACACGAATCCAAGGCAAGAGATAGGCAAAGAAAATCCATTATTGCATCAAGAGGTAGTTCTTACAAATGCTTGGCAGGGTCGAGCCTAATCAAGTTGAGTATATTTTGCAATATCTCAAAGAGTGTCTCGTCTCCCAGAGAGATGGAAAAGTTTTTTAAAAAACTGAGAACCCCTCAAAATGAAAAAACATGAGATATATATAAAGGGAAAAGACAAAGAAAGGGCTTGTGTGGGAGAACGAAGAACTGAGAGAAGAAAACATCAATGATTGTTGTTGTACTCGAGCTCTTTTATATTAAAAGCATGCAACTGCCTTGATCATGAAATGAACTGTCCAAGATCACCGCAAATCTCCTCGAGCCCCTCACACATTCAAGTCTCCCTTGATTGGAGCTGAGAGAGCCATGCCATGGGTAGCTGCATGTTCCCGCTTAACGTAAATGATTTGATCTTTTGCATTAAAATTTGGCGTGTTTCTTCACTTTGCACGTCCGTTGCTCCACTTGGATGTATCTATTCTTAGTTTGACCACTTTACATGTTCTGAATGTGAGCTGTAGACCATGTCATTGGAGTTGAAAGGAGAAAACCTAGTCCTTTTCTGCTGATTGGCTGTCGAAATCCCACTAGAATCCTTTTGAAAACCTAGCCTTTTCTTGTCCGTTGATCTCCTTGCTAGATCTTAAGAAGTGTCAAGCTCACGGCAATCTTGATGAACCTTTTGAAAACTTGACCAAAGGCAATGGCTACTTGCAGGGGCTCAAACTTGACGTTTGCTGGCCCGTCATTAATTCCTTTGGAATTTTGTTTTCGGCCACTTCTTCAGACTATTTGCTCGCGGACAATTCTCTTGAAAGAATTAACCTTTCGAGCCATTCCCTCCGGACTTTTCGTTGTTTCGGCAATTATTCTTTTGGGCTTTTCTTTCGGAACTTAACTCTGTGGACAATTCTCCCGAAAGAATTCATTCCTTTTCTTTGGCCTTGAACAATTTTCTTCGAAAATGGACCTTTGGATTTCTTGTAAAGTGCCATGTTTTTCACTTGAAATGCCCTTTCCGAAAGGAAAGGCACCCTTCGGCCTTCTTGAAAGTGACCCCTTTCTTCGAGAAGTGCCCTTCGGAGTTTTGCAGTGAACCTTTTTTGAAAGGAAAGAACCCTTCGGAATTTTGAAAAAGTCCCTTAGGAATTTTTGCAAAGAACCCTTCGGCTTTCTTGAAATGGTCTTTGGGAAACCTTGAAAAGCCTTTTATTGAAGGGAAAGAAACCTTCGGAACTTTTGAAAAGACCAATTCCTTCGGAACTTTTGACTGGACCATTTCTCAAGAAAAGAACCTTTTGGGGAAATTGTTTGGGGCATTTTGCTGTAGAATTCCTTCGAGAATTTTGAAAAAGACCATTTTATTGAAGACTTATCTTTCGAGAAAATTGTCTTGGACAATTTTATCCAACGAACTGGTCTTTGCCTTTTGCTTCGGACATTTTGTCCAAAAAAATTATCCCTTCAGAAACCTTGTCTCGGACAACTTGTTTGAAAGAATTTAACACTTAACATTTAGCCAAAAAAGGTACTGAAAGAAAAAGAAACACTTAGTCCCCGCAAAGTTTGAAAGAATGAACAAGTAAAGACTTGGCTGAATAAAAGATTTTGCACTTAGCTTCTGGCTTGCAGGCTTATCCTTGAACACTGTTGCTGGATCCTTAGAAAACCTTGCTTGGACCCTCTTTATTTGCAAATGTTGGATCCATTTCTAAGCCTTTGATCCACTACATCAAACCATGCAAGAGCTCTATATGTGGGCCAAAAATGGCCAAGACTTACATAACTCCTTATCATATTACATTTCTCTATGAGCTCATTTGGGTAGTTAGGCTAGCTTATGGAGCAACCATGGCCTAAGTAGACCATAAATAGGAGGTAATATTTAGTAATTGATCATCATATTGCAAATTTTGTTCTTATTGTAAGGTTGTGAACACTGCCCCCTTGAAGTGACTCGTCGCTTACTCATTCTGCTTTATTTCAATTATATTTTGATCTTTTGATGTTGTTCTACTTTATTGGTGAAGTAATTTCATTGCAAGTGGTATCAGAGCGTTGACTTGGGCCATTGAGTGGGCGAAACCCTAATATTAGAGAATCACTTGTATCTTGCAATCTATGGAGAAATTCTTTCCAATTTTTTTACTGGAGTTGGAGGATCATTTAAGGACCTATTAGGAAAACGATTAGGGTTTGGGGATCCGTTTTGAGCAAGTTGTTACCGATTTAGTGTATTTTATAAATTCGCTCTATAGGTCGCATTTCAAGGAATTTTCTAGATTTATTTTCATTGTCAGAAAGCTTGAAAAAATATTAGTGGGGGTTTGTTATTTGTAGTTTCTGATTTGAGGCCAACATCATTGTAAAAAATCTTAGTCAAAGTTGGGTCAAAGGTGACAACTAGAATTGGCATTGTCAAGCCTTGTTATGGCATGATCGCAAACTAGGGGCCGAGGCAAGGGTGCTGAAATTTCAAGTAAAACTCACAAAGAAGAAACGGAGTCAGAAGGGGAGTTATTGGATCATTTGTTCCAGTATTTTCTGAGACGGATCACAAAGTGAGCCAACTTGAGTACGATGTGCAAGGCATTTAATCTGATGTGCAAGGCATACATTCTAATATGAAGGGAGTACAATCTACTTTGGTAGATATTAGGATGACTTTAAAGAATATTTAGCAAAACCAACCACCTATCACCATTGCACAACCCCACTAGGGTGGATCTTCCAACCATCCCAATCCTAATCCAAGTACCTCACAACCAAGGAACAAGATGCCAAAAGTGAAAATGCGAAAGTTCAACAGGAGAGATCCGATCACTTGGATCAACAAAATGGAGATTTTTTTTGATATTTATCAGATCCCATGTGGACAAAAGGTAGTCATGGCATCCCTATATCTAGAATCAAAACAATTTATTTGGTATCAATGGTTGTGTGCTGAAAACAAGAAGGCTCTCAATCTCACCTGGTATGCTTTTACAGAGGAGTTGCAAATACACTATAACAATAGTGTGAGTGATAACCACTTTAGCCAATTGGCAAAGTTGAGACAAACAGGGGTAGTCAAGGATTATATTCATCAATTACAAAACCTATCCTTGCATGTGGAATACATTCTTGAGAAGTACTTGAATGATCTGTTTCTTGGAGATCTCAAGGACCACATTGAATGTGAGATACACATGTTTAATCCACTTATTGTTGTTGACTCTATTCACAAGGCTTGCAGGGCAGACGATTTTTTTGTCCAACAAGAGGTAGTCATTCACCAACTTCAAAGATCGAAGCAACCCAGCACAATCATTTCCTCAGCCTACAAGATTGACGCCTTAGCAAATTGAAGAGAAGCATGCAAAAGGGTTATGTTTTGGTTGTGATAGCAAGTGGAGCAAAAGACATAAATGTGTTGAGAAGAAGTTGTTCTACATTGAAGGTTTGAATGAAGATGAAGAGGATGATGTGGCCTTAGGGGAGGATGAGGAAGAGATAGAAGAGGCACCTGCAGATTCCCAACCTACAATCTCATTCATGCACTTTTTGGTATTAGCACTCCTCAAACCCTTAAGGTTGTGGGTTTCCTCAAGAAACAAAAGGTCACAATTTTGAATGACATAGGGAGTATACAACTTCATCAATAGTAAGTTGGCTACTCGTTTGAAATGTTTCATTTACCCAGCTCCAAAATTTTAGGTCATGAATGCAAATGGTGGCATAGTAAATTGTTCCGAGAAATGCCATAGTATTAAGCTTGCTATGGGAGACTACAGGCTAAATTCTCCTATGTTTGTTATTCCCATGGGTGGGGGCAGACATTGTTTTGGGAGTCCAATGAATCACAACTTTGGGCACACTAGAGATGAATTTCCATGAACTATTCATGTGCTATCATTATGAAGGTAAGACATTTGAACTACGTGGATTATGTGCAAAATCTCCACAATTGGTTAGTTCGCATCAAATGACAAAGATTTTCAGAAAAGGGACTGAAGGATTTGTAGCCCATTTGATTTTCATTGAAGTTCAACAAACAAAGGAGTCTACCCATCTTGATCTACAGATGATTATTGATGACCACCCAATTGTTTGGTGCCATGCCAAAAGGACTATCACCAAGAAGAGAACATGATCATGCCATTCGACTGGTTCCTGGGATTCAACCACCAAACATCAGGGCATACAAATATCCCTATGCCTAGAAGAGTGAAATTGAAAAGATGGTATATGAGATGCTAGAGGTAGGTATTATTAGACAGCCAAATTGAATATTTGTCTTTGGTGGTCATGGTGCGTAAGAAGGATGACACTTGGAGGATGTGTCCAGACTACATAGAACTCTAACAATTACACCATCAACGATAAGTTCCCTATTCCAGTAATTGATGATTTGCTAGATGAGTTACAAGGTGCTATTTATTTTACAAAATTAGATCTTCGTTTTGGGTACCATTAAATTTGGATTAGAGATGAGGATATCCCTAAAACATCTTTCAAAACTCATGAAGGCCATTATGAGTTTTTGGTCATACTTTTTGGTCTCACAAATGCACCAACCACATTCTTGAGTTTGATGAACACTGTTTTTAGGCCTTTTTTGCAAAAAATTGTGTTGGTACTTTTTGATGACATTCTAATATACAACAAATCTTGGGAAGAACAATTGCATCATGTGAAACATGTTCTCTTAGTTCTGGAACAACATCAACGTTATGCAAAACCTTCAAAATGTGCTTTTGGAGTCTAAGAGGCGGAGTATTGGGTCGTATTGTTTCACATGGAGGAATCAAATTAGACCCCTACGAAGATCAAAGATATGGAGTGGAATGTGCCAAAAACCATCAAGAATCTTGAAGGTTTTTTGGGACTATCAAGTTACTATTGCAGATTTGTGAAAAATTATGGCAACATAACAACACCACTCACAACTTTGTTGGAGGATTCCTTCAATTGGAACGAACAAACTACCACAACGTTCGAGAAGCTGAAGGAGGCTATGTGCACCACTCCAATTTTGGCTACCCTTGATTTTCTTAAAACTCTTATTGTTGAATGTGTGATGCATTAGGATATGGCATGGGCGCAACAATAATGTAGGAAGGAAGACCCATTGCATTTGAGAGTCGTCAATTCAAGGGTAAAAACAAGCTTAATCCAATCTATGAGAAAGAGATGCTAGCTATTCTTCATGTAGTCAAGCAATGGAGACCTTATCTGATGGGTAAACACTTTAATGTCAAAATTGATCATGATATTCTAAAATATTTTGCAGAACAATGATTGTCATCATAAGAACAACAAAAATGGGTGACTAAGATGTTGGGATATGACTTTGAAATCGCCTATAAGAAAGAAAATAGAATGTTGTAGCAAATGCACTATCCAAGGAGGATGAATCCATTAGGGCATTGTTATGTGCAATGACCATTTGGCAGGGGGATTGGTTGGCAGAAACAAGATCAGAATGAGAGAATGACAAGGATACACATGTTCTGATTCAGAATGTCCAGCATGAGTCTAGTGCCTCTGAAAAATTTGAGTGGAAAGGGAATGCATTATGGTATAAAGATCGATTATACCTATGTAATAATTCTATCCTCAAGTGCAAGATCCTTTAGATGCTTCATGCATTTCCAATAGGGGGACACTCAAGGTTTTTGAAAACCTATCATAGAATCAAGTAGGGTTTCTTTTGGGAAGGACTCAAGGGGTATGTATAGAAAATTGTTGTTGAATGCATGGTGTGTCAATAGAACAAGAGTGAAACAATTAAGACACCAGGTCTTATGCAACCTTTATCCATTCCTAGCCAGAGGTGGGAGGAGCTTTCCATAGATTTCATTATAGGGTTCCAATAGTCTGAAGGTAAAAATGTCATCATGGTAATTGTGGATAGGCTCAAAAAATATGCTCATTTTTGCTCCTTGTTACAACCATTTGAGTGAATACTGTTGTTGTTGCTTTTCTGGATACAAATCAAAAGTTGCATGGTACTCTCAAGATCATTATAAGTGATCGTGATCCCATCTCTACCATTAATTTTTGGATGGATTTATTCTCATGTTTGGGTACTCAATTGGCTCATAGCTCATCCTATCATCCTCAATTTGATGGTGAAATTGAGGTGGTCAACAAATGTCTAGATGGATATTTTTGTTGTTTTGCATATGATAAACAAGAATGGTGGGTTCATTGGGTACCACTAGCAGAATGGTGGTATACCATTTCCTTCCACACCTCTTTCAAAATGTCTCTATTTGTGGCTCTTTATGGTTATCAACCCCCGTTCATCACTTCATCCTTGAGGGTGCAACCCAAGGTTCGAGTTGTTGAAGAGCACATTCACATCAACAAGAGGTACTAGCTAGTCTAAGAGAGAATTTGGCCATGACATAGAATAAAATGAAGCAACAAGCAGATCAACACCAGAATGAGCGGCATATTGACATAGACGATAGTGTCTTTGTGTGCTTGCAGCCATATAAACAAATGTCTCTAAAGCAATAGAAAAAACATAACAAACTTTCTCCCAAGTATTATGGCCCTTATAAGATCCTGCAAAAAATTGGCAGTGTTGCTTACAAGCTGGAGCTAACCCAATCCACTCGTATACATGTTGTATTTCATTTATGTTGCACGAAGAAGGTAATTTGATAAAGAGTTTCTGGCCAGACTGAGTTACTAGAACTGGATGAAGAAGGCCGAGTCATTCTAGAACTTGAGGCGATACTTAGACATGCACTAAAAGGCTGCGAACAAGAGAAATTAATAAATATTTAATCAAGTGGAAGAATTTGAACCATAAAGAGGCACCGTGGGAGGATGGATATTTTCTGCAACAACATCCAAAGTTGTTCAACGTTAAGGGCAACATTGTTTTGAAGGGGAGAGGCATGCTACACCCTTAGCCTATAGCATGCTTTGGGATATGTGTAGCTGACTTGTGGCTTACATAACCCCTTCCTTATCATATTACATTTTTCGTTGAGCTCATTTGGGTAGTAAGGTCGGCCTATGGAGTAACCATGGCCTATGTAGACTATATATAGGAGGTAGTAATTAGTAATTGATCATCATATTGCGAATTCTATTCTTATTGTAAGTTTATGGAGGTTGCCCCCTCAAAGTGGCTTGTCATTTATTCATATATTTTGCTTTATTTTAGTCATATTCTGATCTATTGATGTTATTATACTTTATTGGTGAAGTAATTTCATTGCAGTAGGAGCTCACAAACAATTTCATTTACGTTGGGTGTCTGATGCGAGAGCATCCACGTTAACAAACTATCTTGCATCATCCAAAAACATGGGTTTGAGTTTTTGTGCACATTTGTTTTTGTGTTGTGCAACTTGTCGTAACTTGCAATGATGTTGCATATGTGGAGGAAGATCAACAAGCAGCCAAAGAACATAATCAAGAGTCTAACATGGTAGGAAGGTTAAGGATAATTTTAGTCATCTCCCATTGGTTAGAATAAATTTTTTCTGGGATAGTGATGAAACCATAATGTAGGGATAGTTTTGAAGCCACCAGTATGCATTAATCCGTGGTTACAAAACCACCAATGTACAATAATTGGTAGTTTAGCCCGTGTTGCAAGCATGGGTAAAGTAACTGCCCAGATCAGGAAAACATGACGTGTGGAGCAGTTTCCAAGATAGAGGGAGCTCGAAGAGGGTGGTAGGATCCCCGTGTTCAACCACCAAAGATTCATATCAGTTTTGGGGAAGAGCTGGGAGTTAGTTGGAAGAAGCAAGCAAGTTGGAGAGGAGAGTTTCAACTTGAGGGAAGAAAGGAGCTGAGAGAGACTTGAGTTTGGCTTAGAGAGAGAGAGAGCATAGCCAAGAGCTTGCAAGTGTAATGTATCTCCATGTAAGCTAGTCATGAGACTTAGTGTGTATATCTTCTTCATAGTCAGTAGGGAGAAGGGAGTGTGTATGTGTGCATAGGAATCTCTGTAACACAGCTGAACATAAATAAAGAGAGCATTTTGGTTTCCATTTTGAGTCTTGTGTATGTGTGTGTCATTGAGAGGGAGTGAGTGTAACACCTGCTAGGGAGTAATGCAGCCCTTCACTTGGCCCCCTCATTCCCGTTTCCATCACTACAGCTAGTACTACTGAAACAATGCACATAGGCTCCTATGAGCAACATATATACATTCATTATCCATGCTAGAATGTTCATGTATCCACACACTTCAACATATAGTATTGAAAATGGAAAGAAAATGCAATAACAAAAACACACAATGGCAATCCCAAGTACACAAGAATACCCGAGAGAAACCCAGTGTGGGAAATATTCCAGCAAAAAACAATACTTTATTCTTCAATAACAATACAAAGGAGTTCTCTTGGAACATGCAAGCTATCTACAACTCCTCACAAGTTTGGAAAGTGCTACAACCTTCTCATCTCTGCCCATATGATCTATTCTCTCTCAACTAGGGAAAGGATAGAATGCCTTATACACTCGCTGGATCATGAGCATTTACAAGTGGAAATGGTGACTTGCAACACTCCTCAAATCTCCCCTTCTTAAAGAAATGTAAATAACAACCCAAATAGCTGTTTAGGGCATTTATAATGACATCAGTAAGCTTTTTTCATACCTAACAATTGAATTTCTACATGAAATCTAATACTCGTAAAGTTTCATCTTGAAATTCTCAGTTCTTGACGGTTTGTTTCTTTTGGCTGCAAATTTGTCACAATTGACTTTTTTCGAGTTCTGCCACTTGGAACATGACCTTATACCTTTTGGACCTCCCTATTCTAATTTCTTGGGATAACTGTCAATTCTTGATGGGTTCATCTCTTTTGGTGGTGAATCTGCTATCATTGTTTTTTCTAAATTCTGTCGACTTTGGCATCGTGCTGACATCATTTAGATTCCATCCATCAACATTTGCAAAGTGTCCTCTTCATGTAGTGCAAATGCTTAACTGATCCGTAACCTCTTTCTATATCTTCTAAAGGTATAAATTCCAAATAATGCTCTCCAAGTAGTGGCACAAACTCCTCATCTTCATAGAATATTATATTCTCTAGTTTGATTCTGTCTCCATTCTCAATGGACTTAAATACTTCATCAAAACTTTCTTCTCTGCTTCTCACAGGTTATTTATTTAGCCTCGTGGACGTTAAAATATCTTCTTCTTCTTCTTCTTCTATATGAATGACCTCCCTTGCTTCTCCTCAACCAACTTTGAAAATGAAGATTATTAATCATTTTGACTGCTTAGCCCTTTTTCACTTTGCCTATTGGCTCACACCTGTTGTCTTTCCGCACTTCAATCTCTCCATGGTTGTCTTTTATAATGTCGAGTCTCTGTTTGAAGGGATATTCTGGGCACTTCTTGTATAGCAAAAGTTTGGGAGACACAAGTAAGCTACAACACTATCTTCTTAATGATTTTGAATGTTGGTTAGATTCACATTGTGCTCCATACATATTTGAAGATGTTGACAAAGGGCAGCTAGTAGAAGAACACATGACACATATGAGGAGGTTCATACAAGGTGGCTCGCATTTTTATAACTTATATTCGGAAGGCGTGTTTCCAATTGAATTCAATGATGTTCCTTGTATGCAAGTTTGGACGGGTTGGCCATGGCACATGAGAGGTCCACATGAGTCGTTCGACAATGGCCAAGGTAGTGTGCCTTCAATGAAGGGAAAGAGCATGGGCCTTTTCATATGGGGCAGCAAAGTATTACTTTCCAATTGCATTTCTTTTGATGGCTCTTGGTCAAAAGGCACACTTTGTACGGGCATGTTGGATTCTATTGGAGATGTTTGGGTAAAGAGCTTTCCCAAATACAACTTGGTAATGCATCGGTTGATAAATTGGGAACATGAGAGGTCCTTGGAGGGCTATTATGTTACTTCCAACACTTGGGGGCAGACTCCAAGGCACAGGTACAGTAGTATAAAGAAGCCAATTGCAGATTCCTTTTATTGGGAAATAGATAAAGGTGGACATTGCTTGATAAGGTGTGTTGGGACACCCCTTTGGCTTTTGCAATTGCTTGAGGACAAGCAATTTTGGGCGAGGAGGACTATAACGTCTCCATTTTTGATTGAGAACTTGGTGGGACCCTCAGCCCCTTCTTGTTTCCATTGGCTAAGGGTAGAGGAAGGTTATGGAACATGGTGGGCCACTTGTGAAGAGTTAGTAACAAAAAATGTACTTTATGATTCTAATTTTGAGTTATGCTTTGGGGAAAAGTACTTTATGTTTATTTCACTTAAGCGGGGGGAATTTTGGGTCTTGGCTTATAAGACTCAAGTTGATTTTTAAAGTTAACCCTCTCTTTTTATTTTTGGAGCGCTACACTTGGAGGAGGGTATTTAAGGAGGATTCATTTGAAGATTATGCACATATGATTATTGGCTTTGGTGACCAAGTATGTCAAGCTTGGGTATTGGAGGTAGACGCTTGAAGAATGTTACCCGTCAAGTTCTACTGAATATTTTACAAACGGTGTCTATCAACACCACATATTGATTCGGAAATTGTATTGAATTCTTTTGAAGATTATTTTGAATTTGCGTCTAATATTTCAACTTGTGGCAATTGGATTGGGAGACTTTGGCGAACTTGTTGGAGGGTTTGTAAGTGTGGCGAATTGCTTGGGAAGGAAGGTTGTTGACTTCCACTTGGGCGACTTGCTTGGTGGTGTGAGAAATGACAGGTTGAATGGAATGGCAATGAAATTTCTATTTCACGATTCAAATTGAAATGAAGCAAAAACAAACATTATAAAGCCAAAATTGTGACTCTTGAGCTTCACCTACCAAGCAGTCCATTCATATTCCTACGGGACTCTTGAGCTACACATAAGAAGACAAAAAACCACCTAGGAATAAAGAAATATTCTTTGCCATCTGGATTGTAGAAGTGTTGTCAACCATGAGAGTTGTTGACGAAGTTTGTTGCTCCTGCAAATTTGAAAGAACTCTTCTGAGCCACAAGATCTCTTTAGTTGCCTCAGAAGCGGCCATATATTCTGCCTCTGCTGAAGAAATTGCCGACATTAATTGCTTCCTAGATTTTCAACTGACAATTGCTGTTCCCAAATTCATTAGAAAACTTGAGGTGGACTATCTGTCTGAATGATCACCAACATAGTCGGAATCTGAATACCCAACTAGTTTGAAGTCTCCTACCCCGGAGTATTTGAGCCCAAAATGTTGTGTGCCTTTGAGATATCTGAGGACCCTTTTTGCTGCTACCCAATGACTCTTCCTGGGTTGCATGAATCTTGAGAGGACACCAACTGCATATGATATATCTGGTCGAGTGGTAGTCACATAAATCAGACTTCCAATGAGTTGTCTGTATTTAGTGGCATCAACCAAATCTGTTGAATCTTCAAATGTCAATTTGAGATTTTGTTCCATGGGTGTGCTGAGAGGCTTACAATCTTCCATTCTAAACTTGCTTAGAATGTCACCAACGTACTTCTACTGAGTGATGAAGAAATACTTTGGTTTCTGAATTACTTCAATACCCAAATAGTAATGAAGATAACCCAAATTAGTCATTTCAAAGCTTTTCATCAACTCTAGTTTGAATTTTGCAGTGTATCGTTCATTGTTCCCTGTGATAAGAAAATCGTCAACATACACCACCACAAATACAACTGTTTTGACGAAAAGAGTTGCATCTTCAAACTCAAAACGTTTGAAGTTCATGTTCATGAGGTGCTCAGCTACTTTTTCCTATCGTGCTCTAGGGGTTTGTTTCAAATCATACAAGGATTTTTCCAGTTTGCACACTCTGTGCTCGTCCCTTTACTACAAAACCGTCAGGTTGTGTCATATACACAGTTTCTTTGAGGTCTCGATTCAAAAATGCAGTTTTGACATCCATTTGGTGAACTTTCCATCTGTTGTAAGCTGCGAGAGCCAACATGGTTCGAATGGTAGTCCATTTTGCAGTAGGTGCAAAGGTTTCATTGTAGTCAATTCTTTCCTTTTGAGCATACCCCTTTGTGACAAGCCTTGCTTTGTGCTTGTCAAGTGAACCGTCTGCCTTGTATTTATTGCGATAGACCCACTTGCAGCCAATCGGTTTGCAACCATATGGTGGATCAACCGGATTCCAAGTCCCATTTTTCATCAGTGAATTATACTCATCTTTCATTGCTTTTCTCCAAGAGTCAAGCTTTTCAGCGTGTTTGAAAGTTGTTGGTTCTGAATCAAACGCAACATTGAGTTTCTCTTGAGAATCATCCAATGTGAGTTTTCCAATCATGTCCTGAATTTCATCAATGGAATTATCTGGTTGAGATGAGGTTGCATGTGCACTTCAAGTGCCTATTTTCCCAACTATATCAGGTTCACATCTTTCAGTGTTTGAGTGGCCGACTTAGGCATCTTTTTCGGTACTGTAGGTGCTTCGAGTTCATCCTTTGAAGTTCCTTCACTATTTGCCCTCTATTTTGTTGGCCCCTGTTCAATATCTGATGGAGTTTCACTCTCTTCATCAGGAGTATCAAGCTCATTTACGGGAGACAATAGAAAATCAATGGATTCCCAACTGTCCTCCACTCATTGTCTGGAACATTCAAATGACTCTCTTTGTCGACATCAAACTTAGCATATTTGTCCAGTCGACTCAACTACCGATCAATATGCTCTTTGTCCTTTGCAATCTCACAAAAGACAACTTCTCTTGCGACAAGAAACTTTTTTTCTTTCTCATCATTTACCCTGAATGCCTTGGAGAAATCAAAATATCCCAAATGAATACATTTTCGACTCTTGTAGTCCAATTTGTTTATCTTCTCCTTTGGAATCAATGCGTAATAGGTGGATCCAAAAATTCAAAGATGTCGCATTGAAGGGAGGTGACCACACCACATCTCATACGGAGTCTTTGATTCAAGCGCTATTGATGGTGATCTGTTGTGAAGGTATACTACTATTTTAGTTGCTTTGGCCCAAAAGTGTAGATTTACCCATTTGAAATACAACATTGCACGAACCATATTCATCACAGTTCTATTCATTCTTTCAACTACTCCATTTTGTTGTGCAGTGTGAGGAACTATGACATGGTGTTTAATTCCGTATTGCTCAAGATAGGATTCAAACTTCTTTGATGTGAATTCACCACCATTATTTGCCCTGAGTGTCTGATGTGGGTTTGTGCTTCATTTTCAATCATTGTTCGAAACTTCTTGAAAGTATCGAAAGCTTCTGATTTTTTTTTCAGAAAGTATGTCCATGTTATCCTGCTATAGTGATCAATGAATAACATGAAGTACTTATGACCACCAGCGGAGAGGATTGGAAGAGAACACAAGTCTGAATGAAAAAACTGCAATTTTCTGTTTGCTTTCCATTGTGACTTCGAAAACAGTGCTTTTGCGTGTTTAGCCAAGATGCAGGCTTCACACTTCTCATCTGATTTTGCGGGCAATGTGGGCATGCGAACACCATTCTTTTGCAATACACGAATGTCGTTATAGTGAGTGTGCCCAAATTGAGCATGCCACAACATGTTTGGAGACATTCCATCTTTCACAAGATGAGCATAATTCTTTGAATTTGATGGCTCACCCTTCAGTTTGAGTAGTTTCCCTTCCTCATATCAGTCAAGATGACTGCATTGTAACTTTTTCCACTGATTGTGACATCACCATTATCCAACATAATGGAATGGCCTTGTTGCCTTATGACACTAGGGACAACAAGTTTTGTTTCAGTTGAGGAAGGTAGAGAACATTCTCAAGTTTGTAGTCTGGAAGTCCTAGACACTTGAGTTGAATTGTACCTCTTCCCTGTGGTTGCAGATTTGATCTATCTGCGAGGTATACTGAGCCACAACTTTTTTCAATGTATTCTTCAAAGAAGTCTTTTCGAAAAGTCATATGTTGAGTGGCACCAGTATCAGGAACCCAAGCATCAAACCATGAGGAATTGATCGAGACACTATTTGCTTCATCATCTATACTGGGGAACACATTCACTTGTGAATTGGGCCGAGTTTGACTCTTTTGTTTGTTTCTTTGAATTTGCCTCTTTCTTTTTACGGTATGCTTCAATTTTCTCCCATGGAGTCCTGCATTCGTGAGTCTCATGGCTACCTTTTCTGTCACACCGTTCACAATAGAGGTTTTGTTTATCATTCTGTTTTTGATTTTGACCACTTTGATTTTTATTTTTGCCACTTTTTCCTTTGTACTTGTTATTTCCTTCATTTTTGGAAGACGTGGCCTTGTTTGATGTTTTGGAAGAGTTTGTTTTGACATAGCACACACTTTCACCTGTTGTGGTTTTTGTTTTTCTTCCAAATGCCTTTTCTCTTTCGGCTATCTTTTCAACCAACTGGTCAAATGTGAGTCTTCAACTGATTGCTTACTTGTAGAGACTCCAAATAGGTTGAATAGTTAGAAAGAAGGGCTTTTATGAATGCGGTCATGTATATGTCGATTTTGACACCTGTTGCTTCAACATCATGTTTGATAGCACGTATCTCTGAAGCCAATCTCATCACATCACCATCTTTCAACTTTAGGTTGAACAATTTCAACTGCAACTGAATGAATTCCAACTATGAATGGGAGTCATATAGGTCCTTCAGTTTTTGATATGCTTCCCATGGTGTATTGCACCCTTGTATATGATGAAACACATCTCTGTCCACTGATGCCCCCATCAAAGCCATAGCCTTTTGGTTTTTCTGCTGCCATTTTTGTATATCCTTTGCTTTCCCTATTGGTTCAGCTGGTTGTGTTGTTCCATCACAAATATCGAACCATAGACTGTTGAAGATGAGCATGTTCTCCATTTGCCGAGACTATTCTAGCCACTGTCTTTGCCGGTCAATGTAATGCCAACAATGGATTTGATGGAATGCATGGTTTTGAGTTTTATTTGAGTTTTTGGAGGTTTTGAGTTTTTGTTTAACCCCAATTGGTTCCTTATCACTCCAAAATGGTCCCCTTTTTATAAATGCAAAGGTGCTGAAAAGGATTCGCTTTGTCATTAACACCGGCTTAAAAAGAAAACCTCATACATCAATATACTCGTTTTTTCTTGATTTTCGGATTTACATTTTTCGACATACACGAATGGGTAAAAAGAGTAGCTCCTCTTATTTCTCCTTGAAATTCGAAATTTGGTTGTTATTTTCCCAAATTCGCTTAGAGTAGCATGCCTCAAAGCAAAAGAATTTTTTTGCTCAAATTTAAATGTTTTCAAAATTTGAAAGAACCATTTAAAAAAAGAATTTGCTTTTTAAATAAAAAAAGCATAAAAATATACCTCCTCTCCTTAGGCAAATTTGATCTGATTCCAATATTGGAATATATAGAACTGTACGGCCTCCTCAAGGAATGAAATCCCAAAAAAAATTCTAGGCAGCTTTCTTATATCCACTCAGCTACACGTGGCTATGGCAGACCCTCCTCTGGTAGCCATGGCAGACGCAACAGAAGAGGAGTGGACGTCGCTGTGGCAGCTCAACGTGGTAGTGGCAGGTCGTGGTTCATATGGCTGGTAGAAACCGCCAGATCCAGACACAGCCAATCACATACCAACCAAATAAATCTACACTACACAAGGAAATGCCTCATTCAAATTAAGATGCTCTGTCAATATTTGCAGATTTTTCCAGATAATGGCGCAACTTCTTTTTATATTCTACGCACTCCAACCACTATTCTGAGTTTATCACAGCTCGATGTGAGGGCGTAATGGATGTTGCTGGCAAAAAACGCCTAGTGAAACTTCATACACAATCTCTAGGTGAGAACCAAACGTGGCACAGGAAAAGACAATGCTGCAGGTCTGATTATGTAACGCAGCCACATGCAAAAGCACCACGCCAAAACAACTCAAGAAAAGGTGACACTTCCCAGAGAATGAAATGAGGTCGCCAAACCCCAAATGTCAAAATACCGTACTCTCTATGCCAATCTAGTGAAACGCCTCCCAATGACAAACAAAGTTAGCTGATTAATAAACAAACTCTATTAATAAAAGCTTGCAGGTCCGTACAGTTATGAAGGAGAAAAAATGAAAACAAATGACTAATTAAAAATTCTGTGCTTTGATACCAATGATAGGCTGGATGGAATGGTAATGAAATTTCTATTTCACAATTCAAATTAAAATGAAGCAAAAACAAACATTATAAAGCCAAAAATGTGAGTCTTGAGCTACACCTACCAAGCAGTCCGTTCATATTCCTAAGGGACTCTTGAGCTACACATAAGAAGACAAAAAAACACCTAGGAATAAAGAAATATTATCTAACTAATATTATAAGAAATCATCTTCGAAAGGTTTATGTATGGTGGAAACCCTCTCCTAGGGTTGTAGTAATATTATGAATAATTTCTTTGGTGGAGCGAGTTGTTTTGAGGTATGTTTGCATGCTTTTGGGGCTAATCTATGCCTAGAAAATACTCACTAATTATTTGCTTAATTTTGAGGGAAGTAGGGTTTTCAAAACTTCGGGGCATCATTTGGGTGTTTTTCAGTGGTTGAAATTTTTTGATTTTTATTTCAATTGACGAAGCATATTTTTATCTTCAGTTCAAGCTATTATTTGCTCATAAATTTCAAGTATCTTGCAAGTTATTGAATTTACAAGATTCAGTTGTATTTTCGCCATACAAATTCAGTTTTTGCCAAATTTGATTAGAAAAATAAATCAATTGTATTTTCCCTACATTCCTACAAATTTTCATAATTTTTGGAGGTGTTTGAGGTGCTGAAATCACCATAAATCCTTAGTCGCCTAGGGTTTGGGCAATTTGTGTGTAAAGGGTGAAGAATTGCAAATAAATTATGAATTGTGTTGCTGATTATATTTCAGAATTTAGTTTATATGTCATTTGGATTTGGGTTTGAAGGATATTACTGTTTTTAGCATTCGTTTCAATTTGGGGACATTACAAAAAATTCAATGGTGGGTAACCCCAAGGGGGCTTCCACTGGATGATAAGATTACGGACCATGTTGGGTCTGACCCAGGGGACGTTGAATTTCAGCAAAAAAAAGTCAAGAATGGTTTCAGCAAAAGGATAATGTAGGAACAAGTGGGAGGTGGATTCAACATCATTCCTGTAGAGGACACACCTATTGGGGATGGGCAGACCTCTTCTAGCCAAATTGTCCACGGTAAGAATTTTATTCTGGGCTGCCAACCAGAATAAAATATTGACCTTGGGAGTAAGGTTCTTAATCCATAGATTCCGCCAGTCCTCAACCAGTTCCTCTTGATCCAAGTTGACTAGATAGCCTGATTTGACCGAAAAGACACCACTTGGGTCAACTATCTAGATGAGTTCATCCTCTCTAGGGAACTGACTGATATGAAAAAACTGAAGTTTTCGATTGAGATCATTGAGAAGGGATTCTTGAGCGTTGATCCCCTCCTTGTGGAGAAGTTTTCATTTTTTCCTACTATCTTCCTCCCAGTATTCATTCACTTTTGATCCAATTTCCTCCTCAAAGACACGATTGAGAGCATCGTAGATGGGAGTGGACGCAAGGGGGAGTTGGGATAACCAAGGATCATCCCAAAAATCAACTTTGTTCCTTTTTCCAACGTTTGACTTGGTTCCTTTCTTTAGAAGTTTTTTGCACTTGACAACTTTCCAAAATGCTAAGCCATTGTCAGGGCCTTCTTCGTAAAGGACGCTGATTCCTTCCCTCAATCCCAAATATTTGGATCTTATTATTTTTGTCCATTGTTTATCTTCCTTTGTAACTTTCCATCCTTGTTTCGTCAGAAAGGCTTCAAGGTTCATCTACTTCACCCACCTCAGTGTGCATCCACCTCTTCCTTTAGGATGGCATGTTTTTTCCATGAAATGAGAGGGAATTTGAATTTCTCTTCGGCTCCCATCCAAAGAAATCTTTTTTGAATGTCTTAGTTGGTCAGCAATTTTACCCGGGATAGCAAAAAGGGATAGGAAATACATCGATATGCTCTAAAGGGAAGTTTTGAGTAGCTGAAGCTTACCTGTTTGGGATAGAAGTTTTCCTTTCCATCTAGCCAACGTTTTTCGGATTTTGTTGATCAGGGTATTCCAGTGCTTGGTTTTCATTCTGCCGTTGGAAAGGGGAAGTCCCAGGTAAGAAAACGGAAGATTCGTTATTGTGCAACCCAAAATCTTGGAAATTTTCTTTTGCAGGGTTTCAAGGATGTTGATGAAAAAGAGGCTACTTTTCTGAAAGTTAACACTTTGGCCAGTGATATCCTCATAACCTTTGAGTATTTTTCTGAAAGAGTTTGCTTCAACGACTGAGGCTTCCGCCATCATCATGGCATCATCAACGAACTGTTGATGCGTAACCGAGTTGGTTGTTGAGCACACTATCTACTGAGAGGGGGGGTGAATCAATAGATGAGCTAAACCCTGGTTCTTAAAAACTTTTAGACAAGATATAGAATGTATATGCAAAGAAAAAAACAAAGATAGAGATCACACACACACATAAGAATGCTCAACACCAGATTTTTATGTGGAAACCCAAAGGGAAAAACCACGATGAGAAAAGCTGCTAGAAACTACTGTTCTAATCCGTCATAGAAAATATGTCTCACAGACAAACCTCACTAGTTACATTCAAGAGCACTCACTCTAAGAAAGCATCAACTTCTTAACTGAGCACCAACTCAATTTTTCTGATGGCACCAACTTATCAGAGATATGAAGCTACAACTTCAGAATACAAAAGAGATTCAAAATGAATCTTGTTCACTTCTCTATTACAAATCTTGTCTGTAACTGCACCTTCACGCTATGTGCCTTCTCATCTTATCTTCCTCTATCTCTGTGTCTGGATATCTTCTATATTGACACACCTTATTCGCTTTGCCTTTTTATGCTGTCTGCATATGTCCTCACTCGACAATTGTTGAGTTAACACTAATTATTATTGCTGCAGCAGCAAAAGACACTTTCAAATGTTCTGTTCGTAGCATATATAGACAAATGCATCTTAGGGTTTTCTATCTGTAAAGTGTTCACACTTCAATTGCTCTTAACCGGTTCAAGCTTCTGATCTGCATTCAATGTGACTTTTACTTCGTGTCTTGATTCATGCTTCAAACGACAACGTTCAAATGTCTTTACTATCTTTGGTATGTGTACTTCTACTTTTCTTGACTGTGTCACTTTCTCAATCAATTAGATTGAATAATCTCGAGCTCTGTGAAGATATATCAAGTTCATCACCAGTGCCAGCTGTTCCTTTACAGACATAACACATTAAATGCGAGCTTTAATATTTCTTTCGTCGCGCCAAGTTCACATCCTTTTCTTTGTTGGATCTTTGCTTATGACTTCTTGACACTTGTCAAATGCGCGTGCACTCAGAGGGCAATCTGACTTTGCTTCACACCATTGGATCTAATGCACCGATCAAATGTGAGCCGTTGATCTTTAAAAGCAGCATGAATTTTAATTTTTGCTTTGCCATTAACCATCGAGCTTCTTTTCTTCCTTTTTCGCATCTTGTTGCTTTCTATATCATAGGTTCACTTCCTCTCCTTTCGATTGTCCTTGATATGCTTGATCTTTACCCTTTCTATTGTGCGTTAAACTTCAGCATGTTGGCGTGATCTTATTTTCTTCGGCATTCTTGTAACGCTCATTGCAACATCGATCTTTGAAGACTTGCTTATCTTTTAACCTTGCTTTAATTCTTTCGGAAGGTTCCTTTATACAAATTGTTGCGGGCCTGTGTCTTCGGGACAATTTCCGCGGACTTTTTGTCTGGGTCCATTTCATCCTGAAGTGTCCTCCAATTTCTCCGAAAGAATTCGTCATTGGCTTCTATTCGGAAGTGTCCTTCTGAAATATTCCAACGGTCCTCATACCCTTCGGATTCTCTGCAATCTACCCTTCGGTTTTTCTGCAAGTGTCCACATACCCTTTGCAATGTTTAAAAGATACCTTTCAGACTTTTTGAAAAGGTCCACTTGCACTTCGGAACGTTCAAAAGATATCATTCAGACTTTTTGAAAAGGTCCGCTTGCCCTTCGGAACGTTCAAAAGATACCCTTCAGAGTTTTGTTAAGGGACAATTTTTCGAAAAGGACTCGACAATTTTTTTGAAAGAATTGTCCTTGCTACTTTTTCCGAAAGAATTCCTCCGAAGGAATTCTTCAAGACTATTTCGGCTTTTCCATCCTTCTTGACTTATGTACGTAAGATAAGTAAAGCCCCTCAGAAATCCCGATTGCCTCTTCTAGACCCTTTCGGGTTTTTGACATTACTTGACTTATCAACTTGAAAAGTAACGTGCTTGCAAATCCCTAATCACCTCTTCGCTGGACTCTTTCGGGTTTCCCACATTCTTAGCTTATAAACATAGGAGAAGTAAAGCTATCCTGGAAACCCAATAACCTCCACTTAGACCGACTCGGGATCTTAACATTGCTTGACTTATAATACATAAAGAAGTAAAGTCATTCTAGAATCCCGACCGAGTAAAGTCACTTCAGAACCCCGAATAACTCCTCTAGACCACTTTGGGTTTTCGACTTTGCTTTATTTATAAACATGAAAGAAGTAAAGTCGTTCCATAAACCCGACCAACTT
This sequence comes from Torreya grandis, assembly GCA_037957365.1. Lineage (NCBI taxonomy): Eukaryota > Viridiplantae > Streptophyta > Pinopsida > Cupressales > Taxaceae > Torreya > Torreya grandis. The sequence goes on from JARHVA010004591.1 coordinate 923,511, forward strand.
TATTAGACGAGTTCGAAGTTTTAAGATTGCTTTACTTATTTTATAAGTAAAAGCACTTCACAGACCCGATTTACTCCACAAGTCTGCACAACTCAACTTTTGACATTAATGCATGATCAGATTCAATTTCAATGACATCAATGACATCAACCTTTGACATCAATGACAATTCCATGCTGCCTTAGACGGGATTGACAATTCTTCAGTTCTCAAACTGCTTTTTGGATCATGATATTCAAATTGTCAATTGTCTTCTTGCTCAAATTGCCAACAGTGGTGTTAAACCCACCTTTATTCCTTTTATGAGTCTTGTGGATCCAGCGTTTTCTATGATTCTGCTCAAAGTTTATGCCATCATTATGAAGAGATAGGGAGAGAGGATCTCCTTGCCGTAAACCTCTCCCAACAGGGAAAAAGCCTTTAGGAACCCCATTTATGTGTTGAAAATATTGTCATTGATGTCAAAGGTCTAGCATTGGTGATAAAGGCCCCATAGCATTTAATGGTGTTTTTAATATTCACATCTTGGCTAATGTGTGTTAATATTTATTTAATATTAACGAATATATTTTTGGTTGCATAAAAGTCAAAAGAGGGTCCATGGAGAATTCCAAGAGTCACTAAGTGAAGACAAAAGAAGGTATGACACATTTTTCTATGAAGAGTCACCTTAAGGAATACGAAAGGTCATCAAGATAAAGACAAAAGAGGAAATGACATATTTGCTTATGAAAGGTCACCATATGACTTTTTAAATGCAAGGATATGAAAGGTCATGCAAGTTTGATGTCATTTTCCATGAGGATTGAAAGGTCACAAAGGGAGAATGCCAAAGGTCATTTGGAAAGTTATAACTAAAGGCTTGAGAAGCCATTTGTAATATGCAAAAGAGTGCATGGTTTGTATTTGTTTTATATAAGAAAAGATGAGAGAATAGAAAGAGATATTGTAGACTTCTATCATTTGTTGAGTAAGCAACATTAAGAGATAGTTGTGTTTTATATACAAGAGGGGTTGGTGCTCCTGTGGGTTGGTGCTCACAAATCTTTGCAAGGGGTTGGTGCTCACAAATAGTTGTGTTGGTGCTCGGCAAAGGGGTTGGTGCTCCTGCAAGTTGGTACTTGCAAACTTTGTAATTTGAGTTGGTACTCTTTCATATACTTAAGATTGTTTTCCGTGGTTTTTCTCATTTTGGGTTTCCACGTAAAAATCTGGTCTCTCTCTTTCTTGTGTGGTGAATATTGCTTTTAGTTTTATTGCATATCTTGAATGAATGGTTAAGTGGAATTTAATTAAGTAAAAGATTTATAAGATATATGATATACTGATTCACCTCCCCTCTCAGTATATCATGTGCTTAACAATTGGTATCAAAGCAGGTTCTTTTTGAAAAAGTTTTACAGCTTGAAGGTAGATCGGGGAAAGCACGATGGTTGGATCATATGAAGGTTTTTGTACAAATAAGACACTTTTGTTTGATGGAACAAATTATGTTTTTTGGAGCATAAAGATGAGGACTTATTTGATGGCCTTTGGATTCGACATTTGGCAAGCAGTGGTGAAAGAATATGAAGAGCCACAGACACTTGTAACTACTCCGGCGGAAAAGAAGACAAGTGAAAATAATGCTAAAGCTTTAAATGCTTTTTTATGTAGTTTATGTGAATCAAAATTTGTTAAAGTTATGCACTGTAAATCTACTCATGAAACTTGGGTAAAGCTTGAGAATATTTACAAAGGTGATGGAAAGGTTCAGCAAGCTAAGCTTTAGTCTTTCAGAAGATAGTTTGAGAGTTTAAAGATGGAAGAGGAAGAAAATATAGCAAGTTGCATTTTGCACGTTGATCAAATAGTTAATTAGATTCAAGGTCTTGGAGAAAAGTTAGAAGAATCTATTGTAGTACAAAAAGTTTTGAGATCTCTACCATTGAGATATGATACAAAAGTTTTGGCAATTGAAGATATGAAGAATTTAGCCAAGCTAAAAATGGATGAGCTACATGGTATTCTTACGGCATATGAGATGCGGAGTGAACAAGAAAAACCCTCAAAGAGAGAAGTTGCTTTCAAGACATCAAATAAAGAGAAGGCTAAGATTCAAGAATCAAGTGACGACTCTAGCGATGATGAAAATGACAACGGAGCTCTATTCATTCGCAAGCCGAAAAAGGGCACAGGTAAATATAAAAAAAATTTACTTTTTAAATGTTTTAATTGTGAAAAGATTAGACATTTTGCAGCTGAGTGCCCAGATAAGGGTAATGGTGACAATGAAAAAGGAAAGTCTACATATAAGAAGAATTTCATAGAAAAATTCAAGAAGGGATTCGAGAAGAAGAGTTTGTATTTTAAAGATCCTAGGTCAGCGGAAGATAGTGGAGTTAGTGATTCAAAAGAAGAAGAGATTCTATTCATGGCCATACATGAAGATGCCTCTACAAGCAAAATTACAGATGATCAAGAAGATGAAGCCGAAGTGAATTTGAAAGAACTCTTTTGTGCCTTAGAAGAGTTAAAAGCTTTTGAGAAAAAAAATCGAAGACTGAAGCTCCAGATCAAGAAAAATGAAAAAAAGTCAAAGAAAACAATTGAAGATCTACACACACACTTTGAAGAAGCCAAGAAGAATAAAAAAGGTCTAACAACACAGTTGCAAAAGGTAAGTGAAGAATGTGAAAGATATGTTATTGAAATTGCTTCTTTAAAAGCAGATCTTGAGAAAACAAATAAAACAATCAATGATAAAGCAACAAATAATTCAAAATTTGAAAAAAACACTGATATATTGAATAAGATATTAGAAAGCCAAAAATCAATATCAGATAAGACAGGTATCGGATTTAAAAAGAAAAAGAGGTATGTTGAAGCTCTTACAAAAGAGGAAACCAAAAAGGAAGAAGTTAAGAATACAAATGACATCTCAAACAATGAAGGTTGGAAGGAATAGAGCTACAAAAGGCAATCAAGTCAGAGCTACATGAACATGTTTTATTTTTATGGTTACTATTTTTATTGTAATGGATATGGTCATAAGAAAATAAAATGTCAAAAAATGGCTAATAATTTCAGAAATAAAGAGAAAGAAACTCATGCAGAGACAAGCAGAAGTCACAACTCTTTTGCTCCTCTATCAGGGTTTAATGAAGAGGCCATACTATGTTACAAGTGCAACAACTTTGAACACAACGCGATATTGTAGAAGCGTGCTCGAATCAATCAAGAAGGGCCATAGTTTCAAGGCTCCATTCATTAAGAAGAAAGTTCAGACAGGTTCATGGCAGAAGAAACAACTTGAAAAGTCTATGTTGATACAGACAGCTTTGCATGCAAGAAATGAAGAAAAGCCATGGTTCATTGACAGTGGATGTTCAAGACACATGACATGAGACAAGAGCAAGTTCATAACCTTGAAGAAGATCAATTGTGGCACAGTGAAATTCGAAGATAATATTACTATCAAAATTGCCAAAAAAGGTACACTAAGTTTGGATAATGGTAGAACTAAAACTGAAAATGTTTTGTATGTAGAAAGTTTTAAGCATAATCTATTGTGTAAGTCAAATGTGTGATCAGAGGCACACACTAAAGTTTTATGCAGAAGGTTGTGAAATTAGAAAAAAAGATTCAAATGTGTTGGCTACAGATGCTCAGAGAACAAGCTATAATTTGTATATGTTATCAAACATTAAAAGTCAAAGATGTTTGAGTCAGATTAAAGAAAGTTGGTTATAGCACAGGAGAATGGGACACATAAATTTTGACAATCTTGTCAACATCAACAAGAAGCAAGCAGTCAGAATTCTTTCAAAAATCACAAAGCCATCCAACATGCTTTGTGAACCTTGTTAGTATGGAAAACAGGCAGAAGGCAGTTCAAAACAAAAGAATACTCGACCACTCAGATGTTAGAGCTTGTTCACACTGATTTATGTGGACCTATGAGAACTCAAAGTATTGAAGGTGATAAATATTTCATGTTGCTTATTGATGATTTTTTACGTATAACTTGGGTAATATTTTTAAATAAAAAATTAGAAGCTTTCAAACATTTCAAAACATTCAAAGCATCAGTTGAGAATGAAATTGGTTTGAAGATTAAGTGCCTAAGATCAGATCAAAGAGGAGAATTCATGTCAGATCAATTTATTGAGTTTTGTGAAGACCATGGAATAAAGAAGCATTATTCAGTAGTCAGATTTTCACAACAAAATGGAGTAGTTGAACGGAGAAACAAAACAGTTCAGGAGATGGCGAAGACAATGCTAAATAAATCCAAGATACTAGATAACTATTGGAGAGGTAGTTGGTACAACAGTGCATAGCCAGAACAGAGTATTATTGAGAGTCAATAGTGACAAGACTCCTTATGAGCTATGGAAAGACAAACCAACTACAGTTGATTATTTCAAAGTTTTCGAAAGTAGATGCTTCATAAAGAGAACTGATGAAACACTGGGTAAGTTTGAATTTAGAGCAGATGAAGATATATTTCTTGGTTATTCTTGTAAAAGTAAAGCTTATAAATGTTATAACAAAAGAACCAAAAAAATAGTTGAAAGTGCAAATGTCAGGATAGAAAATGGAGCACAAAGAATCAGTGATCCAATAGACATTTCTGAAATCATTGAAGAGGAAGATTTTGAAGAATTAGATGAAGATGAGGAGAAAAAAGACACCAAAACCCCATCCAAATGTCTACAGAAATCATAATGAAAGTGACATCATTGGGGACATAAATGAAGTAATTCACACTAGAAGAATGACGGTAAGTGAATCTGAGCAAGTTAATTTCTCTTTGTTATCCAAAATTCAGCTTAGAATTTTTTCAGAAGCTAGACATGATAAGCGTTGAGTTAAGGCAATGGAAGAAGAATTAAATCAAATAAAAAAGAGTGATACTTGAGAACTAGTGCCTAGACCAAAAGATCACAATGTGATAGGAACAAAATGGGTTTACAGAAATAAGCTGAATGAAAATGGAGAAGTGACTAGGAGTCAGGCAAGATTAGTATGTATAAGATATGCTCAGATTGAGGGAATAGATTTTGAAGAAACTTTTGCATCAGTGGCAAGACTAGAGGCTATTAGAATGATTCTTGCATATGCAGTGTTTAAAAGTTTAAAAGTGTTTTTGATGGATGTCAAGTCTGCTTTCCTGAATGAGAATCTAGAAGAGGAGGTCTACATTGAGCAGCGAAAGGGATTTCTTCTTTCAAATGATAGTAGCCATGTATGTAGATTGAAGAAAGCACTATATGGATTGAAACAAGCTTCCAGAGCTTGGTATGCAAGACTTGATAAATCCCTGCAGGATCAGAGTTTCAAGAGAAGATTTGTTGACAGTAATCTCTACATCAAAATAGAAGGTGAGCATCAGTTAATTGTTATAGTATATGTTGATGACATAATATTTGGAGGTAACATTGAAAAGATGACAAAAGAATTTTCTGACAATATGCAAAAAGAAATTGAAATGTCTATGCTTGGAGAATTGTCATTTTTCTAAGGGTTGCAAATTTTTCAGTCAGATAAAGGAATTTTTATATCTCAAAATAAATATGCCAAAGAAATGTTGAAAAAGTTTGATTTTGAGGATTGTGCACGAGTTGGTACATCGATGGGTACAGGGAACAAGATAAGTAAGAATGAAGATTCACCCATTACAGATCAATCTTTGTATAGATCTATGATTGGTAGTCTTTTATATTTGATAGCATCGAGGTCGGACATTATGCATGCAGTAGTCATGGTTGCAAGATATCAGGCAGCCCCAAAAGAGAGTCATGTTTAGTTGGTGAAAAGAATATTCAAATATATCAAGGGGACATTGGATTATGGATTGTGGTATCCCACAAACAAAGATTTCACTTTGGTTGTTTATACAAATTCAGATTGGGCAGGTTTCTTGGATGACAGAAATAGTACAAGAGGAGCTTTCTTCGTTGGTGATAGCTTAGTATCATGGCTAAACAAGAAGCAAAACTCTGTATCACTTTCTACAGCTGAAGCAGAATATATTGCAGCAATATTGTGTTGTACTCAAGTGCTTTGGATGAAACAAACTTTGGAAGATATCAAGGTAAAATATGATGAACCTATTTCTATTTTTTGTGACAACACAAGTGCTATTAATATTTCGAAGAATCTAGTGATGCATTCAAGAACAAAACATATTCCCATCAGATATCACTTCTTGAGAGAGCAGGGTGTAGATCAACAGGTTAAAATGGAATATATCAGTACTACAGAATAGATTGCAGATATTTTCACAAAAGCACTATCAAAAGACACATTTGAGTATCTACAGGAGAAGTTGGAAGTAATTTCTATTATTTCCTGCCAGATGATCAACATCAGTTGAGGGGGAGCTAAGTGTTAGCTCCAGGATAGGCCTTTTGCCATTGATGTCAAAGGGGGAGAAGAACAGAAACATGTATAGGAACAGGGGCAAAAACAGGTGCAAAAACAAGTACAGTGAATAAGTATAGGTTGCTACAATAAGGAAGAGTTACTGTATGTTTTTCAGAAGGCAGTATGTGTAGATTGGCATGTGCAGTACAAGTTTCAAGATGTGGCAGTTTCAGTTTGAGGTTGCCATCAATGACAAAGGAGGAGATTGTTGAAAATATTGTCATTGATGTCAAAGGTCTAGCATTGGTGATAAATGCCCCATAGCATTTAATGGTGTTTTTAATATTCACATCTTGGCTAATATGTGTTAATATTTATTTAATATTAACGAATATATTTTTGGTTTTATAAAAGTCAAAAGAGGGCCCATGGAGAATTTCAAGAGTCACCAAATGAAGACAAAAGAGGGTATGGCACATTTTTTCATGAAGAGTCACCAAAATAAAGACAAAAGAGGAAATGATGCATTTGCTTATGAAGGGTCACCATGTGACTTTTTAAATGCAAGGATAATGAAAGGTCATGCAAGTTTGGTGCCATTTTCCATGAGGATTGAAGGGTCACAAAGGGTGAATGCCAAAGGTCATTTAGAAAGTTATAAATAAAGGCTTGAGAAGCCATTTGTAATATGCAAAAGAGTAAATGGTTTGTATTTGTTTTATATAAGAAAAAAGGAGAGAATAAAAACAGATATTGTAGACTTCTATCATTTGTTGAGTGAGCAACATTGAGAGATAGTTGTGTTTTATACACAAGAGGGGTTGGTGCTCCTGTGGGTTGGTGCTCACAGATCTTTTCAAGGGGTTGGTGATCCTGTGGGTTGATGCTCACAAATAGTTGCTGTGTTGGTGCTCGGCAAAGAGGTTGGTGCTTGCAAACTTTGTAATTTGAGTTGGTACTCTTTCATATACATGAGATTGTTCTCTGTGGTTTTTTCCATTTTGGGTTTCCACGTAAAAATCTGGTGTCTCTCTCTCTCGCTTGTGTGGTGCATATTGCTTTCAGTTTTATTGCATATCTTGAATGAATGGTTCAGTGGAATTTGATTAAGTAAAAGATTTATAAGATATATGATATACTAATTCACCCCCCTCTCAGTATATCCTGTGCTTAACATTATGATGATCGAGAACATGGGGGAAGAGATGCATGTGGAGATGAGACCTCTGACCGTTTGATTGAAACCAAATTTATCTAGAACTTTGTCAAGTACGCTCTAGGAGAACCTGTCGTAAGCTTTGTTCATGTCAAGTTTGAGGAACATTCCTTGTTTGAATTAGAGACTGAGTGGATAGTTTCGTAAGTGATGATGATACCGTCTGTGATTTGTCTTCCAAAGACGAAAGCTCCTTGTTGTTCTGCAATGATTTATTCAGGATCATTTGTAATTTTAGAGCTAGAGCCTTGGTGCATAATTTGTAGAAGGTGGTGCAGAGACTGATTGGTCTAAAATCCTTCAATTGGTTTGCTCCCGTTTTCTTGGGAATTAAAACCAGGAAGGTGTTGTTGAACTCTTGTAGCATAGTACTAGATTTGAAGAATTCAGAGACAACCGCATGCACTTCTTGTTGGATAATTTCCGAATATTGTTGGAAGAATAGAGGGGGAAAACCGTCTGGTCCTGGCCTTTGCCCCCTTCCCGGCAAATATGATCGTTCTGACATCCTCACGGGAGGGAGGAATGAGAATGTTGGAATTGTCATCCTAGGAAATGACTTTTGGAAAGAGATTCAAAACTTGAGCTTCCAACTCATTCTGAGGAGGAGAATAAGAAAGGAGGTTCCTGAAGAATTTTATAATTTGTAGTTCCATTTCCTTTTCCTCTTTGTACATCACACCATCTTCCCCCAAAACTTCATGAATTTTGGTCGTGTTGTGGTTCTTGGAAGCTCACTGATGGAAGAACTTAGTGTTCCTATCCCCTTTAGGCAGATGCATCTCGATTTCTGTCTGCAATAGGTTTCCTCTTTAGCTTCAAGGTTGTGGTAGGTGCTTAGCAGGGCCTTTTCCTTTGCTTGGAGGAAGATATTTGAGCCTGTGAAGTTGATTTCTTCCTCTTATCTTCCTCGATTTTGTTCTTCTGAATAAAGATGTTCCCAAACACTTCTTTATTCCCAATTTTCAGATTTTTGTTAACATGCTTGAGTTTCATTGCAAGAATATACATATATGATCTTGATACCGGTTCTTGCCACCATTCCTTGATTGAGTTTGTTAGATTTGGGTGGGAAATCCATATGTTTTTGATCTTTGACATTTTCTTCCCTATGAAAATCAACGGGCTATGGTCTGATCCTATTCTTGGCAGGGAGGTGAGAGTGCTGTTGTATTGAATATCCTAGTTCATTGAAATTAAAAACCTATCCAATCTGAGTTGGATAAGGTTCTCCCCTAATCTTCCGTTAGACCATGTGAACGGATTACCTTTTAATTCCACATCCATTAGTCCCGCTTCAGCTATGAAGTCATTTAGGTCCATCATGCTGTCATTGTATGTTAGAAGTCCCCCTTTCTTTCCCAGAGGAGATAGGGGAGAGTTGAAATCTCTTGCAACAATCCATTTCCTGTCCTTGCTATTTTTTCTAAATTCTTCCAACTCATTCAACAACTTTTTCCTATCATTTTTGGAGTTGGGAGCATAGATGTTGGAGAGTATCCATTCCACTTTATTATGGGCCTCCTTGAAGTGGGCATCTATATGCTTCTCAGATTTAATTAAGACCGATCCTTTAAGAGATTGAGGGTTCCAAAAAACTACAAGTTCCGCCGCTGCTCTTGTAGAATTGTTGCCAATGCTTTTGGCTTTGTTCCAAATGTTGCCGGTCTTTTTCAAAATTTTGTCTTCAGACATCTTAGTTTCTTGGAGAATGAAAATATCAGGATTGTGTTTTAGAGTTAGATTTTTAAGTAGCCTTTGTTTCTCAGGGTTGTTCATCCCCCTTATGTTCCAAGATATAATCTTCGTTTCTTGGAGTTGGGAAATTGTTTGAGGGTCCTTTGAGTACCCTTTGCTACTTCTTTTTCTGTTTCTTTTCTTCTAGATCTCATGTTAGAGAATCTGCCAGGTTTTTTTTTTTATCTTCTCCTACTTCTGCTTTCCTCTTGGCTTTTCTGAGGTGGACTTGGGTCCATTGACCCTCTTCTTTACCCTTCTTTTCCCCCTCCCCCGACTTATTTACAGAGGAGCATTGCGCTTGTTCAGGTGAAAAGAGATCAGATTTTGTGTCTTCTGCAATGTAGAGGGTGACCAGTGGGGGAGAGTTAGGGCAGGGGAGTTGGTCTTAACAGTGGCAACTTCAACAATTCTTTCCGCCAAACTTTGAGGTTCAAATGGATCTTTTGGGGAGCTGGCAATTGTCATATTGTGGCTATAAATATTTATAATCTTTTTTCATTTGATTAATGTGAATACAATTTTTGTTTGCTTCAAACTCTTGTTTTTTGTCATCCCATTATTCCTGACCTGACATTGGTATCGGAGCACAACCTTCTCCATTAAATTTTTTATTGTTCATTCTTCGTTCCTAGCCCATAGGATTTTACTACACTTTTTTTTACTAATTCTTTCTCCTAACTTTCAGCTTTACAGCCTGCAACTAAATATTCCATGGGAAGAATTATTGTTTTATCATTTAAAATCTGCAACTTTTGACTACTATATGGCGTCTTAATTGGGGTGTCCTTCACCAACTGATAGAGACCTGCACAATTCAGAAATAACTTGTGTGTTTAAGGTGTTTTGCATGTGTTTGGACTGTATTGGAAGAGCTGGTAAAGAACTGCACCCTTTTCTCTGACAAGATCCAGCTATATGGTGACTCATTGACTGCGTTTCAGCTGATATTGATCTGTCATATTCTCAAAGGACTGCATTTTTGGCATTTTGGTCTGCTAGCTGGTGCATTGGCATTGAATACCTGCTGTCTTTGAATTCAGTCCTGCATTTCATTCAATAAGGTGGTGTTTTGGACTTGCGTTGAAGTCAAATCTGCAAGAACTGTGAATTCATGAACAATTTCAGGTATTTTCATTAATTGAAGTGTTGAAATTGAATGAGGCGCTTCATAAAGCCTTTGAAAGCCATGTGGGAGTTGGATAGCCTTCTCAAATCAAGCTAAGTGTTTTTTAACTTTAATAATTTATCCTTTGCAAACAAAAGCATATTTTTTTTATTGGAGGATTTTATTTTTCTTATCAAGAAAATTTATCATTTTTGACCTATTCAAATAAATAATAAATAAGTCATTTGTATTGTGCAAAGCAAATTCAAAAACAAATTCCTTTTTCAAAATCAAGCAAATTTTGAAAAACAAACAAATTATGCAAGCACAAACAAAACGCAATGTTCGGTACCAATGGTGCCTTTGGGTCACGATTATGAGTGAGGTCGTTGCACTCGAACCACTGCATCTATAGCTTAAAATCGCTGTAATAACGATTCTGTGGCATCGCCCCTATAAATTTAGCGGGGAGAAATAAGGAAAAAATTTATTTTATCCTTCCCTCCATTAACCATTCACAACTATTGCTAGATTTAAATTCCGAAAACAAGAATAATTCAAGTATATAGGGTTGTTACACTTACGTATAAGAACTTATCATGAAGCGGGTGTCATAGATAGAGCATATCCTTTTTATGTACCACCTAGGTACCATGTATCATTATGCTTTGAAATGTTATAATGTGTCCATGTACTGTGGGGTATATAGAAAAGACAAACTTCTTCCACATACCGTTGGGTATATATGAAGGGCAAGCATATAAAGAGGTTTGGTTTATTGGTCGAGTGGTATGTAAAAAATGGGACATTTTGAAGCGATAAGGAAACAATCCATCTCCTTAAACAACAAAAATGCACTTAATTAAAACAATTGTTGGCACAACACTAACTAGGAAGGAAACCTGGTTAGAATGGTCAAGATAGGTGGAGACCGTTCTCATCTTCAATGACTTGTGGTTTGACATCTGTGATAGGGAAGAACAACCTGTTGAACTAAAGGAAAAAAATGAATTAACTTCTTGGAAGCACAAGAATTCAAAAACATTGGATTTGATGTCAATTGATGGCGATGTTTTTTTGGTCACTTACAAGGGTGCAACACTACTTGAGAAGCACTACACAAATTGAAGGATTTGTATGATTCTCACTCAGAATTGTTCATACAATTGCAGTTGAAATTGTTGAATCTTGAGTTAAATAATGGTGATGTCATGAGTTTGGCTTCAAAAATCCGAGCTATCAAACATGTTGTTGATGTTGCTAGTATAAATATTGACATATACACGACTGCTTCGTAAAAGCTTTTCTCCTTACGTACTCAACCTACTTGGTGTCTTTGCAAGCAAGCAATTTGTTGAAGACTTTCACTTTTGATCAACTAGTTGAGAAGATGGCCAAGAGAGAAAAAACCTTTGGAAGAAAGACTAAGTCTATAGGAGAAAGCATTTGCTACGCTAATCAAAAGGACATTTTTTTCAAAAATAGTGGGAAATGATAAAGGCAAAGGGAAAAATAAAGGGCAAGGTGGCAAACCTGACAATAACAATAGACAATATTAGGGAAAACAAAATTATAGACAACATTTGTTTTTGAAACGTTGTGAAAGAAAAGGAAGTCATGAGGCACCCATGAATGCAAAACATCATGGGACAAGATTGAAGCTTATAAAAAGCAAAAAACAGAAATGGAAAAGAAGAAAAGCTAAGAACTAGACTTGTCTCAAGTTTCAAGTGAATCGGTGCTTTCCATCTTAGATGAAGCAAATAGTGCCTCAGAGAGTTCAACCTAGGACAATGCTTAGGTCCTAGACACTGGTGCCACACAACATGACTTTCTGAAGGGACTTCTTTGAGGAGTTTCATGAAGAAAGTTGTGGTTTATTATATTTGGCAGATAAAACAAGTCTGCAACCTCAAGGCAAGGGTTTCCAGATTTCGTTCTCCACAATGACCTATACCTTCCTCAATTGAAAGAAACTACTTGTCTCTAGTGCTCATTTGAAAACAAAGCCACTCCATTTTGTTGGATGATGCAGAGATGAAACTCATAAGAAAATGTGATAATACAGTTGTTTTGATTGGTATGAGGAAGACAAATTGCTAGAACTCAAGGGTGAGCACTCACTTCCAAGAGAATTCTCTCATCTCATTGAAGAATGCCAAATTTGGGCATACTCATTATGACAATATTTACGCAATGCAAAAGAATGGTGTTGTAGGCTTGCCAACATTGCCCAAAAATATTGAAAAGTGTGAAGCTTGGATATTAGCTAAACACAAAAGGAAACCATTTCAAAGTTCCGAGTTGGTTCACTCTAATTTGTGTTCTTTACTAATTCTTTCCACTGGTGGTCACAAGTACCTCATGTTGTTCATTGATCACTACAAGAAAATGACTTGGATTTACTTTCTAAAAAAAAATCTGATGCCTTCAAAACTTTTCAAAAGCTTCGAACAATGGTTGAAAATGAAGCGCAATCCTGTAGTGGGACACTCGGAATTGACAATGTTGGTGAATTCGTGTCAAAGGTGTTTGAAGCCTATCTCAAGTAAAATGGGATTAAACATCATCTCACAGTTCCTTACACCTCAACAAAATGGAGTAATTGAGTGGATGAACAAAATTGTGATGAACATGGTTTGAGCAATGTTGTATTTCAAAGGGGTGATACATCTGTATTTCCGAGTAGAAGCGACTCAAACAACAGTGTATCTTTGCAATAGGTCACCATCAACAACCCTTCAAATGAAGACTCCATATGAACTTTGGGATGGTCATCTCCCTTCAATGCGATATCTTTGAGTTTTTGGATCCACTTGCTATCCATTGATTCCCAAGGAGAAATAGAATATACTTGACCACAAAATTTGTAAATGCATCCTTTTGGGATAATCAAAATCCTCAAAGGCGTATAGAGTATTTGATGAGAACAAGAAATTTATCGTCTCAAAAGATGTTGTCTTTTGTGAAACTGCAAAAGTTACAACAAACATAAGTCGACAATTGAATCGACTTGAAAAATATGCTAAATTTGATGTTTTCAAGGAGATTGATATGGAGGTTCCAAATAGGGAAGAGTGAACTTGTAATTGGTAAGTGGTTGAATCTGTATTGACTCCTGTAATTGAAAACGACACTCCCCCTATGGAAGAAAGTGAAACTTCATTAGAAGGTTGTCCTATGTCAGAAAATGAAGGAGGTTTAAATAAAGAAAATGAGGCACCAGTAATTCTGCAAGCTACTAAAAAAAAGATACCAAAATGGGCCGAACATAAATTGAAAGATGTCAGAGTTGATGAGGTTGGAAAAATAGGGACTTGAAGTACACATACAAGTGCTCAACACTCAAACAAGTTCCTAAATGAAATTGAAGATAAGATAAAAAAACTTACCTTGGAAGACCCTCCAGAAGAAGTCAATGTTGCTTTTGACTCTGAACCTACTTCCTTCAAACAAGTTGAAAAACTTGATGCATGGAGAAAAACAATGAAGAGTGAGTATGATGCATTGGTAAAAAATAAAACTTGGGAGTTGGTTGATCCTCCAATCTCCTGTAAACCCATAGGTTGCAAGTGGGTCTTTCGAAACAAATACAAAGTAGATGGCTTACTTGAAAAACACAAAGCAAGACTTGTCACAAAGGGATTTACTAAAAAAGAAGGAACTGACCGCAATAAAACTTTTCCACCAAAAACAAAATGGATTGCCATTTGAACTTTAATGGCTTTGGCAGCTCAAAACAAATGGGAAGTGTTATCACTCTGGAGTGCACCCTGCTTGAAGATATGCAAAGCACACCCTCACTCCAGTTGATACAATTGGAACTTCTTAGAGTGTGGGTGACTCTATGATGAGAAGAACCTCCAGAGAGGGCTGGTTCCCTTATGATTTTTTCAATAAGTTTGACTACTGTGATTTTTAGGTTGAAAAGAGGAAGGAAACTTAAAATAAATTCTAATTTAAAATGAGGTGATACACCTGAATTGTCCAAGCCCTCTGAAGTTACTGAAATCAATACACATAATCAAATGAAATCTATAATTCTGTTCTTAAACATAAATATTTCAGATGAAGGGTTGAAAACCTCTTCAAATGACTTGCAAAAGGGTGAGAAAGGGAGAGATAGGTGAGGAAGGGACCTGCAAAAGGAGATAAATACCGCTTATACGCTGATGCACAATCAAATTATACACTCTTTTCTGTCAAAACTCAGATTCAGAACAATAACTTCTTTATTGATGAATGGTCAAGCTTACAATTTCTTTCTTCCAACTTCAGGGATCCTTCTAAATGGCTTGATTAAGCCAATAAATAAGCTTTTCTCAAACCTGAAATAGCCCTAAGTGGAGCTCTAAAAAGGGAAAGGGTTAGTCTTGGTTAATTAACTCAAGACTTAACCTCTTTTACAATGTTAAAAATATTCTATAAAATCTTTTCCCTTTACAAAATCTGCATGCATCTCCAAACTTTGGCGTAGAAAATAAGTGGAGCCAAGTTTGAAAGATTAATTTTTAAAATAAACAATACACTCTCCAAAAGTCTACAAACATGCATGAATCTAAGGTTGGCATAGAATAATGAATGGTGAGCCCATTGAAAGTCAAACTTCACCTTTGCATGGAAAACTATGCCAAATCTCTAAATAAAGAACTCCATTTGATTCATTTGAAAGCTAAGCTGGAGGAAGAGATATTCCCGTTTGCATGGAAAACTAGGAAGATGTGTAACAAGTTTGTCCAGTCAAACTCCAATGATCTCCACTTGCATGAAAAGCTATGCCACATCATAGATGGAGATTGCCACTTGAACTCTTTGAAACGTTGAAAGCTTTGGATTGCATGAAAACCAAGGAGAAGCGTGATTTCGGTCAAACAGTCAACTGAAGCTTTGATCAGTCCACTGTAAATAGCCCTTGCTTGCATGGACAAGGATCTTGCTGAGTGAGAGACACGTTCAGATTGAACCTTGTTATTTCTCAGCGTTTTGTTCTCGGTTTCTTCGCTTCTGTGCATGCATTTTTCACAGCCTTATCTGTTAGGGCTTTTACTGTATTTTCTTGGCTTGTCTTGTGCTCGGACCTTACCTTTATTCTCTTTTTCCCTGGGCTTATTCTTTTCATCTTCCCGCGGACAATATTCCGCGGGAATTGTCTTAGACTTTTCCTCTGTTCCTGTCTATTTCCTTCGGATTAGTCCTCCTGAAAGAATTCTTGTCTTCGGGTTTTTGTCACTTCACTTTCTTGCTGACAAAATGTCCGCGGGAATTGTCTTAGACTTTGCTTCTGTTCCCGTCATTTACTTGGACTTCCCCTTTCAAACCCTATGAAAGAATTCCTTCGGACAAATTGTTCGAAGGAAATCCTTCGGACTTTTTGTAGAGTCCTTTGTCATTTTCCCACGGACAAAAAGTCTGCGGGAATTCTTCTCTTTTCTTTGCTAGAGACCTTCCTTTGGATCTTCCTCTCGGACATTCCCTTGGACAAAAAGTTCGAAGGAAATGTCCCTTTCGGACTTCCTGTAATTGAACTTTCCCGAAGGGCAATTACCCTTCGAGATCTTTGTAATGTCCCTTGGCCTTCTGAAAATAGCCCTTCGGATTTTTTGTCTTGGTACACTTACCCTTCGGTCTTCTTGTCAAGTGACTTTCTCGAAGGGCACATAACCTTAGGGATTCTTGCAAACATACCTAGAAATCTTGAAGTGAACCTTCCCGAAGGGCAGATACCCTTCGGGATTCCTGCCAATGACCTTTTCGAAGGGTACATACCCTTTGGATTTTCTGTGATGGACCATTCCTTTGAAAAAATGCCTCTCGAAATTTTGAATTAGCCTTTCGGAAAAGTTGGAAAGTCCTTCGGACTTTTTGTAGAGTCTTTTGAGACTTCTGTTTTGAGCCTTACCCGAAGGGTACATACCCTTCGGGATTTTTGTAATGATCCTTCTCGAAGGGCACATACCGTTCAGGGTTCTTGTGAGTGTACTTTCTCTTCGCCAAAGAACTGCGCTTTTGTAATTCTTTCGGACTTCTTGCAAAGTCCTTTAAAATTTCTATTCCCTCGGACAAAAAGATCGAGGAAATTGTTCCCATTCTGAGCCCGAAAAAATTCTAAAAAGACAACACTTGGGAAAGAGTCCACTTGGGAAACAGTGCGAGAAAATAAACCTGTATTCGCTTCTGATCACTTGCTTTCCTCTGAAAGTGAACCTACAACCTGTAGGTTAACTTTAAGGATGTATGTAGATTGATTAATTCTTCATTGGCTCTTATCAAGGCCTCACATGTTTTATAACCGAATCCTTGTGAATGACCATCACCCTGCATATGTCCCCTGTAGAGTTATCTTTTTGTTGACCAACTGTAGGTGCATATGATGAGCAACCCTATATAAAGCCTTTTGAACTTGAATATGCCTTTTTGAACTTGCTGTAGGTGTCTTGCCCTTGCACGGACTGTAGCTTGTCCTTCACCCCAAAGAAGGCTCAAAGGCAAATTTGATCATCATTCTTCTTCATGGTTGTAAGTATTTGACAATAAATCTTTATAAAGACCTTATTTCAACATATCATGCTTGTGAACACACTTGATTGTGTAACATTGTTGTAGGTCTCTTCATCATGACTGTATTTGATACTTTGACTGTCTACATATCCCTTTGTTCATGCTTTTAGACTATAATTCACAAGTTTAACCAGCTGTATAGGGGATTTGACCGTTCTGGAGAAAGTTTCGAATAGTAGGGGTAGTAATTTGGCCTTGATAGGCCAAATTACTAACAAGAAGTTTATCAAATGGACATAAAAATTGCATTTTTGAATAGTGATCTCAAAGAAATAGTGTACATGACTCATCTAGAAGGTTTTGTAGTGGACGACCAAGAGCACAAATTGTGCAAGCTGGAAAAATTGCTTGATGGTTTGAAACAAGCCCCAAGAGCATGGTATGAAAAATTTACTGAGCACTCCTTGAACATGAATTTTAAACGTTTTGAGTTTGAAGATGCAACTCTTTTTGTCAAAACAGTTGTATTTCTAGTGTTGTATGTGGATGATCTGATCATCACAGGTAATAATGAGAGATGGACTGCAAAAATCAAAGTAGAGTTGATGAAAGGCTTTGAAATGATAGGTTTGAGTTATTTTCATTACTATTTGGGTACTGAAGTGATTCAAAAATCAAAGTATATCTTCGTCACTCAACAAAAATATTTTGGTGAAACTCTAAGCAAATTCGGAATGACAGACTGTAAGCCTTTCAATATGTCCATGGAACAAAATTTGACATAAACACCAAAAAATACTATAGATTTGGTAGATGCCACTAAATACAGACCACTCTTTGGAAGTCTAATTTGTGTCAAAAACTAGACCAACTATTTTTTTTGCTATTGGTGTCCTTTCTAGATTCATGCAACAACTTGAAAAAAGTCATTGCGTAGCAACAAAAAGGGTTCTTCAATATCCCAAAAGAACATAGAATATTGGGCTCTAATACTTCATGGCAGATGACTTCAAACTGGGTGGATATTCAGATACTGACTATGCTGGTGACTTTGAAGATGAGAAATTTGCTTAAGGTTTTCTGTTGAATTTGGGAACAACAGTGGTCATTTAGAAGATAAAGAAGCAATTAGTGTCGACAATTTCTTCAATAGAAGCATAATACATGTCAGTTCCAGAGGCAACTAGAGAAATTTTGTGGCTTAAAAAGGTTCTTTTAGATTTGCAGGAGCAATAGGTTTCAACAACACCACTCAGTTGACAACACATCTGCAATTCAAATGGCGAAGAATCGAGTCTTTCACAACCGAACCAAGCGCATCAACACCAAATTTCATTTGATTTGGCATTATGTGAAAGATGGCAGTGTAAAATTGCTACATTGCCCTACCGTAGAGCAATCAACAGACATCTTGACAAAAGTACTTGGATTTTTTTTTTGTAAAGTTCAGAGGCATGCTTGTGTTGACAATTCTTCCACATGTTAGATTGTCTCTTGCCATTCGGAAAGTTCACGTCTCTAGCCAAGGAAGAAATAATACATTAGGTAGATGTAGACCAATTGAAATAACTCATTTGCAAATTCCTTGGCTACAACAGGATTTCCTTCGGACAAAAAAGGCTTGATTTCACATAGCTTCGGAAAAGTTCAAAGGAGCGTTGCAAAATTTTGAAGGGACACTCAAGAAATCCGAAGGGTATGTTATCCTTCGGAAAAAGTTCTTTGCAGGAAATCCGAAGGAATGAGCTTTGCAATAAGTCCTCGAGAAATTAGCCAAGAATAAAGACCAAGGAGGAGCTGGAAAATCCGAGAAAAAACAAAAATCTGCAGGAAAACATAAAGTCCGAAGGAATAAGGACACCTAAAAAAAGCCTGGGTGCCCTACAATTTTTCCAAAAAGCCACAGAGGAAGGACAAAAGCTCTTGCGGAGGACACTTGGTCGGTGGCAAGACCTTTCCAAAAAACCCGAAGGGCATTTTGGAAGGACACAAGCCCTTGCGGAGGGCACTTGGTCGGTGGCAAGACCTTTTCAATAAACCTGAAGGGCTTTTTGCCGGTGGTAAGACAAAGACAAATGACTAATTACTTTGGGACTTTTTGTCCGAAGGAATTCCTTCGGACAAAAAGTCCGAAGAAATTTGGAACATAATCCCGTGGAAAAAAGTCCGAAGGCAAAAGAGAAAACAAAGGAAGGATATCCTTCAGACAAAAGTCCGAAGGATATCCTTCCTTTCTTCGGACAAAAGTCCGAACGATTAATTCGGGAAAAGTGCAAATGGAAAAAGCTCGCAGGAAAAAGACCGCAGAAATTCAAAGGATACAAAGCCCATGGGAAAAGTGAGAAGACAGAAATCCGATGGACACAAAAGCTGAAGGAAATATAATGAACCAAAAGAAAATCAAAGGGAAGACCAAGGGAAAAAACATGATTCCGAAGGAATAAAGTCCGCAGGAAATGAGTGAAAAAAGAAAAGTCAGCAGCAAAAAGTCCACAGAAAACCAAGGGGAAGCCAAAAAGTCCGATAGAAATGGATATCCTTTGGACAAATTTGTCCGAAGGATTCTTTCGGAAAGCTTGGTGAAAGAAGGGAATGTTCGTGGAAAGATAAATACAGACAGAGGTCAAGAAGAAATCTAGATTTAGCCAAGAGAAATCACAGAGAGTTGGGCCGAGAGAAACCCATGCACAAACAAAAGACAGAGTCAACGTGGAATTCCATGCAAGCAAAAACTAATTACGGTTGACAAGTCAAGGCTTCAGTTGACTGGTTGTTGAAGTCAAGTTTATCTTCAAATGTTCCAACTCAGCGTTTCAAACGTTCCAACTCAGCGTTTCAAACGTTCCAACTCGGCTTGCAACGGATCAAGTCAGAGTTCTAAAATTGACATTGGCATTGGATTTCATGCATACTATTGTCATCCCATACTTCCAAACATTCTAGCAGCTCATGAAGAAGCTAAAATAGACATTGGCATTGAATTTCATGCATACTATTGTCATCTCATACTTACAAACGTTCCAGCAGCTCATGAAGAAGCTAAAATTGACATTGGCATGGATTTCCATGCAAAGAGAGGTGGACGTTTCAATAAATCCAGACAAGTCCACTTCCTCTAACGCCAATGAGCTTCATGCAAAGACAAGTCCACTTCCTCTAGCGCGAAGGAGCTTTATGCAAAGACAAAGGGAAAACATATTTTATTGAAAGACAAAGTCAGTCTTGAGTTAATCTAAGTTGATCTTCCTCTTCTATTCTTTAATGCCAATCTCTTGGCTTTTGTAATTCTCTATATTAATGGCTTTACAGCGTTAGATTTTTCCATCCCTCTCTTGGCAAGACTAGACTCTGCCATTGGTGAGTTGTGTAACCTCTTCAATTAATAGAAGGATTGTACTTTTAGATTTCAAGTGCTGGCATAGTGTATATTCATTTAGCAATTTGCATGTGGGGTAGATTTCTCTCCCTTCCCAAATTTTGATTCGTACCTAGTTGCTAGCTTATCATATTATGCAGGTTATGTTCAGTGTTCTTTGTCTTTTGTTAAAGTTGTAAGTGGATGTTAACTGGCTGCAAAGTGTTTTGTATCAGACCTCTCTCCATCGTTTTCCCTCATGTTTTGGTCATTGGATCGAACCTTCTCATAAAATATTGATGCATAGTGATCAATTGAAATCAATGGGTCTTCCGTTTCTCTTGTTTGATTCAGTGTTCAACGTTCCAAGTAGAGTGGATCAACGTTCGGGTGTATCACCGTTATTAGGTAGGATTTTCCTTTCAAGTTTCCTTCTCCATTTTCCATGGTAGTGCGCAGCGTAGAGTAGAGATCCTCATTGATACATCTTACAAAAACAGCCTTCTCTGGAGGTTCTTCTCACCATTGAGGCACCCACCCTCGTGAGAAGATCCCATTGTTTCAACCGGATAGAGGATTGGCCATTTCATGCACGTCTTCGATTCAGGTTGCAGCTCCAGGTTGACAATAGTTTTTGGCACACCCGGTGGGACCACGAAAAGAGTTGTTTGCATAGAGTTTTCGCAGCAACGGAGGATATTCAATTACATCCAATTGCAGAGTTCATAGCATCATTCAGGCAATCCGTTCATGCCAAAGGTTACCACAAGATCAGCAAGTAAAGGTATTCCTTTTGAATTTGTAACTTATAAAAGAGCAAGGTCTAGGAGGGCAAATCCATATCCTCAAAGGGAGTATTAACCTC
Organism: Torreya grandis; assembly: GCA_037957365.1. Taxonomy (NCBI): domain Eukaryota; kingdom Viridiplantae; phylum Streptophyta; class Pinopsida; order Cupressales; family Taxaceae; genus Torreya; species Torreya grandis. The sequence continues at coordinate 944,641 of JARHVA010004591.1, forward strand.
CCCTTCATCCTATCGTTCTAGACATTGCAATCCCCACCATCCAGATGGCCGTCAGAAATCAAGTGTTTTCTCCATTCAATAGGGGAAGTCCACTAAATCTAGCACAGTTAGATGACATTCCTGTATCTGCCCTCAAAAGTATTCCATTCTTCTCAGGAGAAAATCAAACAACCACTATTGAGCATATCCAAGATGTGGCTAATCTTTGTTCAGTTCATAATGTTGTTGAGGATAATGTTGCTATTAGATTGCTAGCTGCTTCTTTCAAAGGAAAAACATTACATTGATATAGAACCCTCCCACTTAGATCCGTTTCCACCTAGGATGAATTGGGTGCAGCTTTGGTCAAGCAGTTTGAGGACAAATCTGATCACTTATCTTTAGTTGAGCAATTAACTGCTATATAGAGAGCTACTCATGAGTTCATGTCCGATTTTAATCTCAAATTTCAGAAGACATGGACTAGGATACCTGTTCTGATTAGGCCATCCCTTGAATATGCATTTTTGTATTTTTTGAATGCTCTCAATTCGGACATTAGTGTGATGATACAGTCAATGGGTGGTACTACTTTGTCAGATGCTTATGAAGTTGCAATAAGGGCAGAAAATAGTTTGATTCAAGCAGGTAAGCTTTCTCCCAGACCTCCAATGCCCATATTTCCATAAAGAAGTTTTGTACCAGCCCCTCAAGTTCCTCAAATTCTATTCTTGGCTCCAATTTCAGCACCTCAAGCTCCTATTGCAGCCCCTACTAGTCAATCTAGTGAGATAGGAGAGTTGAAAAGTTTGCTACAATCTTTTGGAAATGAAATAGTACAGCTCAAAAGGCAGCAATTTTAGTCAAATAGGCCCTATCAACAACAAAATCAGAACAACTATCAACCTTCAAAGATCAAAGGCCTCCTTATCAGGGTTTTAGAGAAAATAGATCACCTTATCAAGCACAAGGAGCCATAACTCCAGCTAAGCCATATGTTGCTCTTGATCCGAATGCTCCTTCCACTTCAAAAGTCATTGTTCCAACTCCACCTCAAAATAATTTGGTGCAGGATTCAGGTTGGCAGCGCTCAAATCTCAATGATGTTCAAAATCAAAACTTGGTATCACCAAGTAGCACCATGCCACAGATGACACAAGAAGAGTTCTCTTTTCAAGGGGGTCAATATCAAGATACAGGTTGGGCATCACAAGGAGCGACTCAAGGGCAGCTTGATGCTATTAATGTAAATTGGCAAGTAGATGATCATGTCGCTTTTACTCAAAGTGTTAAAACTAACGTTTCAAATGGTCAAGTTGTAGCTATAACCTATTAGAGAACTAAAAGAAGAGCTGTTGAGGAAGCCCAAGCAGTAGTAAATACTTCAAGTGCTCTTAATATTATTGTTCAAGGTACAAAAGAGCAGCTTGCTGCCCCCACAACCCCAAAAAATCAAAATGTAGAGGTTAGTAAAGTGCAACAATTACCTCTAATTCGTGAGCAGCAAGTACCACAGAAAGCGCAATCAAAGGTTAGTCCATCTCAGTTTAGTATTGTAGACCAAATGAAGAAGTCTAACATCAGCATTAGCATGTGGGATTCTCTTTCAATTCTTTGGTGAAAGGATAAACTCATTCAAGAACTTTCAGCTCTTGAATTGTCACCAAAATCGGTTGAGAAAGAAGGTGCTATCTTGACAAATTTGGATCAGCGAACTAAGCAACAGGTGCAACAAGGAGATAAGATATCAAAGGTGGACAAAACTGAGGTAAAAACAAAGAAAATTCCCCCTTTTTATTTTTCTTTGATAGTGGGTGATAATGTGGTTCATAATTGTATGGTGGATAGTGGAGCTAATAGTATAGTGATGCCCAAACAGATTGCAGACAAGCTTGGCCTTGTTTATGAGCCAAATACTAAAGGGTACTGCAGTTGGATGGTTCACTAGCGAAAACAGTAGGTATTATCAAAGATTTGAAATTGACATTGCATTCCTGTCCTAACGTGACTATTCAGCAAGACGTTGTAGTGGTGGATCTGCCTCCTTATTTCGTTATGTGCCTTTCAAGAGATTTCACCTCAAAGATTGGGGGATATTTATCAGCTGATTGGACCTACTTGCTGTTCAGGACCAGATATGGCACAAAAGTAACAATTCATTCAGAACCTATTGCACTTTTTCACATGGAGCCTTATACTCCAAGTGTGGTCAATGCAAATTGTATCATCTCAGATGAAATATTACAAACTAGTGATGTAGAAAAGGACTCACCTTTGGATGGAGTTCTAGATTTATTTCTTGATGAGTGGGCTTCCACCTTGCATGAGCATGATCCCTACAAGCTGATTGAAGAAGGTCTTGGTATGTATTGTCTTCATGAGAATGATGCACCATTTCCAGCTATGGGCAAAGAGGACAAATCTAATGAAGGCTTCTGGCAATTATACTTTGATGGATCAAGAAATAAGCATGGGATCGGAGCTGGAATGATGTTAATTTCTCCTATAAAACAAAGGTATTTCTCCTCTATTAAATTTCAGTTTGGCTGTTCAAACAATGTTGCTGAATATGAAGCACTAGTCCACGATTTGCAGTGGGCTAGGAAGATGAAAGCAAATTGTTTGCAAGTGTTTGGAGATAGTGAACTTTTAGTCCACCAAGTAAGAGGTTTGAATATATGCAAGAATATGCTGTTTAAATCTTACAGACAGAGTATGGGATCTACTTGAAGATTTTTAGGCTTTTAATATTCAGGGAATACCAAGAGATAGGAATAAACATGCTGATAGGTTGGCTGCTGTTGGGGCACAATTTGATATCCCAGCTGACGTAAAAAGTGACATTTTTCAGTCACATATAAAGATAGTTGTAAGGCCTTCCGTTCCGGATAACCAAGAAAATTGGTAGGTGTTTGAAAATGACAATCAAATTGTGAGATTTTTGCAGGAAGACGCTGAGTTTTCTTTAAAAAATCAGTCCAAACGCTTACAATAGTATGGTGATCAGAGTGTACAATTGAAAACTAATAAGCTACCCAAAGGATTGGTCACTCTTGAAAATATTTTCAGTGAAGATGATAAGCTAAGGAAAGAGAAACCATCCTTGTCAACAAAGGAAGAGCACTATGCCAATGTAAAGATTGCAGCTGGTAAGATTTTGAAATTAGGCAAGGTATGCACTCCCCCACAAAAGAAAGCTTTCATTGAATTATGCACAAATTTTGCTGATATATTCGCATGGCAGTATAGTGATCTCAAAGGTTTTGATCCAAGTTTGGCTCAACACACTATTGAGTTAGAAGACAAAACTAAACCAGTAAGACAAAGACAAAGGCCAATCAATCCAAAGCTTGAGCCTTTGATGAAAGCTGAGCTTCACAAGCTCATAGAATCGGCTATCATATTTCCAATAAAGCGCTCAACTTGGGTGGCGAACCTCGTTCCAGTACGAAAAAAGAATGGTAAGATTCGTTTGTGTGTTGATTTTCGTGATTTAAACAGGGTTTCGCTTAAAGACCACTATCCATTGACATCAATGGAACAAATTTTACAGCTTGTTGCAGGTTCAGAGAGGTTTTTTTTGTTGGATGGATATAGTGGTTACAGTCAAATTTTGGTCAAAGAGGAGGACCAATTCAAGATAGCCTTCACAACTAAGTGGGGGACATTTGCATACAGAAAGATGCCATTCGTTTTGTCCAATGCTGGAACAATCTTTCAGAGAGCCATGGATATGGCCTTCCAAGGCCTTTTTAACAGGTTTGTGCTTGTCTATTTGGATGATATAACAATATTTTTAAAAGATGCAGAAGATCACATGGTTCACCTCCAGCAAGTTTTTGAAAGGTGTAGGCAATTTGGGATATCTCTAAATCCCAAAAAGTGTGTATTTTCAGTTCATGAAGGTAAGCTTCTTGGACATGTCGTTTCAAAGCACGGTTTAAATAGATTTTGAAAAGATTCAATCCATTTTGCACTCTCCTTGCCTAAAATCAAAAAGGCCTTGCAAAGTTTCTTTGGAAAGATCAATTTTATAAGGAGATACATTTCAGATTTCACTACTGTAGCTAAACCACTTACAACCATGTTAAAGAAAAATAAGAACTTCAGCTGGTCCAAGGAGGGAATAATAGGGTTTGAAGATGTTAAGAAAGCCATAGCAAGTGCTCCTACGCTTTTAAATTTAGATTTTATGAAAGATTTCATTCTATATACATATGCTAATACGGACACCATTTCAGGTATTCTTATGCAACAGAATCATGAAGATTTGGAGCAGCCAATAGCTTTCTACAGCCAAAGCTTGTAGGAGTATGAGACAAGGTACTTTTTTGTTGAAAAACACGTCCTTTCAGTTATAAGATATCTGAAGAATTTTAGGCACTTGTTGTCTAATAATAAAATACGTCTAATGGTTGCTCATCCAAGCATCAAATAATTTCTTTTGAACAAAGACAAATGAAAAGAGGGCTGGTTGGATAACCAAAGTAATGGAATATGACGTAGAAATTAAAGTTACAAAGCCGGTTAGAGGCAAAGGACTTTGTGAGCATCTAGCTCAGGACTTGCAAGAAACTAATGAAGCTGTTTTAGTGTCAAATGATGAAGAGATTGCTGGTGTTCACACCTCACCTTCCAGTTGGTTTTGTGATTTGATAAGCTATCTGCAAGATGGTTGTTACACTTCTCACCTAAGTGATTCAAAAAGTAGGTATTTCAGATTGCATTCAATTCCATTCTTGCTCGTTGACGGCGTTTTGTTCAAAAAGGATATCAATGGAATGTTACTAAGGTGTGTGGAGCCAAGCCAAACTCAAAGATTACTTGAAGAATTCCATGATGGACTTGGTGGAGGGCACTTTTTCGCAAGAACTACAACACTTAAAATCATGAGAGGTGGGTACCATTGGCCTACTATATTTGGCAATTGCCATACATGGGTTAGGAAGTGCAAACAATGTGCTATGTTTGTAGGAAAAGTTAAACTTGCAGCCTTGCCCCTTCAGCCAATTACAGTGGATCAACGTTTTGTCTAGTGGAGATTGGACTTTATTGGTCTCATTAAACCTCCTTCGAGTTCGGGACCTAAGTGGATTCTAACAGCTACATGCTACTTCACATGTTGGACGAAAGCAATTGCATTGAAAGAAGCAAACGAAACTAGCATTATTGATTTCTATGAAGGTTTGATCACTAGGTTTGGAGTTCCTTCGACCATTATTTCTGACAATGCAATGGCTTTTGTGGGATCTAGGATCAGCCAATGGGCTGTCCAACATGGGGTTTATCTCAGTACTTCATCGAACTATTATCCACAAGGAAATGGCCTTGCTAAATCTACAAACAAGAATCTCTTAAGGATCATACGAAGGACTATTTAAGACAATCAGAGGTCATGACATCTCAAGTTGAAGTTAGCTCATGGGTTGATAGGATCACCTACAAGAGGTCAATAGCCAACTCTCCCTACAAGCTAGTCTATGGTAAGGAAGCAAGGTTACCTATTTCTCTTGAGTTTCCAGCTTTAGAACTTATGCATCAACTTGAGTTGTTGGAGAATGAGCCTATGGAGATCAGGTATGCAGAGCTTATGGAGTTGGAAGAGACAAGAAATCAAGCCATGCTAGCCATGGAAAAGAACATTTGACAAAGGAGCTTCCTCACGAAGCTTCAATGAAGGAGATTTGGTCCTCAAGTGGGATGAGGATTGAGCCAAACCAGGAAAACACACAAAGTTTGATTCACTTTGGAGTGGCCCATCCACGATCTTCAGCTACAAATCCTATAACGCCTTCCAACTTGCCAAGATGGACGGCCAAAAGCTTCCAATCCCAGTTAATGGGATACATCTGAAACATTGCTATTAAAGAGCAAAACTCTATGTACATAGTTGTTTTTGCTTTCCTCTAAGTGCTATTTAAGTACAGTAGTTTGCTTCAGTTTTGTCCAATAAGTGTTTGATTGCACATTTGCTTCTTAGTTAGTTTTCCTGCTTTCATGTGTTTCCCTTCTTATTTTGAAGGAGGTTATTTCAGCGATGATCAAAGGAGATTTTCAGTTAGAAATCAGGTTTATCATTGATTTGGGAGTTCGAATAGCATCTATATGGTCTGAGTTCTCAAGCATAATAGGCATGCTGGGCCAGCTGAGTTGCCAGAAATGTTGACAATTCTTCCATAGGTCAGATTGTCTCTTGCCATTCAGAAAGTTCATGTCTCTAGCCAAGGAAGAAATAATACATTGGGTAGATGTAGACCAATTGAAATACTCATTTGCAAAGGCCTTGGCTACAACAGATTTTCCTTCAGACAAAGAAGGCTTGATTTCACATAGCTTTGGAAAAGTTCAAAGGACCGTTGCAAAAATTTGAAGGAACACTCAAGAAATCCGAAGGGTATGTTATCCTTCGGAAAAAATTTCTTTGCAGCAAATCCGAAGGAATGAGATTTGCAATAAGTCCGCGGGAAATTAGCCGAGAATAAAGACCAAGGAGGAGCCGGAAAATCTGAGAAAAAACAAAAGTCTGCAGGAAAACATAAAGTCCGAAGGAATAAGGACACCTACAAAAACCTCGAGTGCCCTACAAATAGCCCTGGTGCCCTACAATTTTTTTGAAAAGCCACAGAGGAAGGACAGAATCCCTTGCGGAGGACACTTGGTCGGTGGCAAGACCTTTCCAAAAAACTCGAAGGGCATTCTGGAAGGACACAAGCTGTTGTGGAGGGCACTTGGTTGGTGGCAAGACCTTTTCAATAAACCCGAAGGGCTTTCTATCGGTGGTAAGACAAAGACAAAGGACTAATTCCTTCGGACAAAAAGCCCAAAGAAATTCGGAACATAATCTCGTGGAAAAAAGTCTGAAGAAATTCGGAACATAATCTCGTGGGAAAAAGTCCGAAGGCAAAAGAGAAAACAAAGGAAGGATATGCTTCGGACAAAAGTCCGAAGGAATTCCTTTGGACTTTTTGTCTGAAGGATTAATTCTGGAAAAGTGCAAATGGAAAAAGCCCGCAAGAAAAAGACTGCAGAAATTCAAAGGATACAAAGCCTGCAGGAAAAGTGAGAAGATAGAAATCCGATGGACACAAAAGCCGAAGGAAATATGATGAACCAAAAGAAAATCAAAGGGAAGACCAAGGGACAGAACATAATTCCGAAGGAATAAAGTCCGCAAGAAATGAGTGAAAAAAGAAAAGTTAGCCAGCAAAAAGTCTGCAGAAAACCAAGGGGAAGCCAAAAAGTCCGAAAGAAATGGATATCCTTCAGACAAATTTGTCCGAAGGATTCCTTCGGAAAGCTTGGTCAAAGAAGGGAAAGTCCGTGGAAAGACAAATATAGACAGAGGTCAAGAATAAAAATTCTAGATTTAGCCAAGAGAAATCACAGATAGTTGGACCGAGAGAAACCCATGCACAAACAAAAGACAGAGTCAACGTGGAATTCCATGCAAGCAAAAGCTAATTACGGTTGACTAGTCAAGGCTTCAGTTGACTGGTTGTTGAAGTCAAGTTTATCTTCAAACGTTCCAACTCAGCCTTTCAAACGTTCCAACTCGGCTTCCAATGGATCAAGTCAGAGTTTTGAAATTGACATTGGCGTTGGATTTCATGCATACTATTGTCATCTCATACTTCCAAACGTTCCAGCAGCTCAATAAGAAGCTAAAATTGACATTGGCATGGATTTCCATGCAAAGAGAGGTGGGTGTTTCAATAAACCCAGACAAGTTCACTTTCTCTAACGCAAAGGAGCTTCATGCAAAGACAAGTCCACTTCCTCTAGCACCAAGGAGCTTCATGCAAAGACAAAAGGAAAACATATTTTATTGAAAGGCAAAGTCAGTCTTGAGTTAATCTAAGTTGATCTTCCTCTTCTATTCTTCAACGCCAATCTCTTGGCTTTTGTAATTTTCTATATTAATGGCTTTTCAGCCTTAGATTTTTTCATTCCTCTCTTGGCAAGACCAGAGTCTGCTATTGGTGAGTTGTGTAACCTTTTCAATCAATAGAAGGATTGTACTTTCAGATTTCAAGTGCTAGCATAGTGTATATTCATTCAACAATTTGCATATGTGGTAGATATCTCTCCCTTCCCAAATTTTGATTCGTACCTAGTTGCTAGCTTATCATATTATGCAGGTCATGTTCAGTGTTCTTTATGTCTTTCGCTGAAGTTGTAAGTGGATGTTAGGTGGCTGCAAAGTGTCTTGTATCAGACCTCTCTCCATCGTTTTCTCTCATGTTTTGGTCCTTGGATTGAACCTTCTCATGAAATATTGATGCATAGTGAGCAATTGAAATCACAGAGTCTTCCTTTTTCCTTGTTTGATTCAGTGTTCAGAGTTCCAAGTAGAGTGGATCAACGTTTTGGTGTATCACCGTTATTAGGTAGGATTTCCCTTTCAAGTTTCCTTCTCGCTTTTCCATGGTAGTCTGCAGCGTAGATTAGAGATCCTCATTGATACATCTTATAGGAACCAGCCTTCTCTGGAGGTTCTTCTCACCATTGAGGCACCCACCCTCGTGAGAAGATCCCATTTTTTCAACTGGATAGAGGATTGGCCATTTCATTCACGTCTTCGTTCAGGGTGCAGCTCCAGGTTGATAACAACTTGGTCTCACAATAACCCTGCGGATTATGGGGAATGTAATATTACCGTATAAAATATTATTTATCCTATATGTATTTTGTAAGAGAGCTTTTGTCTTGTAGTGGTAGATGAATAGACCACGTAGGAATATGAATAGTTTTCATAGAAGGTGAAATGAATAACCATATTGTGGCTATAAATATTTGTAATCTCTCTTCATTTGATTAATATGAATTTAATTTTGGTTTGCACAAAATTCTTTTTTTTTGTCATTTCATTATTCCTGGCTTGATTCAAGTAAATCTAGATGTTAGGTTTTAGGGGGAGAAAAACGCAGATGCAATAGGGTTAGATCAACGAGTGATATTTTTCTATGAATGAATTTTTCTGATGAAGATAGGATCAAGATTGTACTTTTGAAAGTTTCTTCCCCCATTAGGAAATGGCAACAAGCCTATAATTTGTAGGAGAAAGACCAGACATAAGATGAGTTTGAGCCAAGTTGGGGAAAATTCCTAGAAACCTTCAAGAATGAATATTATCATGAAGATGTTTATGATGACCACTACATTAAGTGGCAACAACTGCAACAAGGACATGACCGGTGAGTCCAAGCCTACACCGATGCCTTCCATGCTCTATATGCAAAATTGTTCTCCTTCGCGTTAGAGCAGCATAGAGTCCTCAAATACCGCAACGGCCTACGGCCATTCATTCAGTCCAAACTGAAGTTGGCTAAGGTAAAGATGGTATGTGAAGCCTATCGCTTTGTGGCAATTATTGAGGAAGAGTCCAAGATGAAGGGCAAGTGGGAAACATCTTTCGCACCAAAAAAGACACCTTTGGACAAGTTTAAATCGTTTAAGAAAGTAAATGGTGCGACAAACACAAATCCAACAACCACTCCAATTTAGAGTGCCATGCACATAAGGGTTTGTTTGCACACATAGAAGAAGACGCAATGGAACCAATGTATACATATCTATAAGCCACCTGTCTTAGTGCAATAGGCACACTGGTAGTACTAGATGCTGAAGTGAAATGCCTTTTCTAATTGATGGTGGTAGCATGAAGATTCTCATCTTTGAAGCAATCATCAAGTGATTGAATCTAATGATCATGCCTCAACCATGCCCCTATAGTTTGGGATGGATCAATTCCTGCAACATAAAAAATATACATATCACTCACCAATGTTGTTTCTCATATGCTATCTATTCTTTTAGAGAGGAGCTAGTTTTTTATGTATCACCAATTGGTGCTTGTGATGTAATCCCTCCGCATGCATACATTCATAACTGTCATGGTGTGTACATACAGTCAATCCTCGAAGTATCACCATTTTAGTGGGCAATAAGATATACTGGATTCCTAAAGTGATTCCACCCTCTAATCATGATTCACAAACCTTAGATAAGATTGCGTCACATTCACTAGCTATAGCAACACAACCTCAACTGGTGGAAAACAATCCGATTTTGGAAACCATGTACACTTGGGAGTCTGATCCGGTATACATGCTTGTCATGGCGAGATAAAACAATCCCCAAAGGTAAACGGTACACCAAATATCAACTAGATGCCAAGATGCTACACTTGCTTCTTAGACTTAATGCAATTGGGACAATTGCTTCCAAAGAAAGGGCGAATGATTCGCATGCATCCGTCTAGACCTGCACTTTTACCGTGCGTACCTCAGTTACTTGTTCACATTTGAGCAACTCCATGCTTTGAGCACCTCTTATGAGCCCCAAACATCATGCACATTCTGCATAGCACCTAGATCCATGTCGCACATTTCTGAAGACCATGTTGCACACCTCACCAAATAGGTGCGGAGTGTATAAGTGTCAAAGGCTTAGCCATTTTGGGGTTAAGGGTAGTGCCCCCTTTTGCTGATAATCAATCCCAACTTTGCTCAACACACCGCACAACAACACTTTCATCAACGTTCTACACAACACATTGCTTTGTGCAACACTGTGCTACCTACGCCATGAGCACAACCTTTGTGCACCATCCTTAGTTCATGTAGTATCCACATATATGCCGTGTAACTCCGAATCTGCGCGCAATAGTCAAAACACACAAGTGGCCACTTGGAGATACTATGCCATGTTGTGCCTTGTTCCATGATAGAACACTTGTCAGCATACCATGCATTTGGAGGTCAAGCTACTTAATCATTGGAAGGTGAAGAGTCATGTGGAAGCTTAAACAGATCGAATTCCATAATGGTTCTTTAGCCTCGTGATTGTAAACTGTTGTTCTTGAGCTTTGTGGTGTTGTAAACTATGTATACATATGTGTAGCACATTAGATAGCAGGTGGATAGTGGAAGGTAGACAACCATACATCTTTCTCAAGGGCATGCCATGTACATCTTTAATATAGTTTTCTATTCTAGTTATAGTACTTTCTCTATTCTCTAGCTTGTTCAATATTGCTTCCTCATACGCATATAACAAATCTAAATCCTTGTTTAGAGTGTTGTCCCCTAGACCTCTTGGGATCCAGATCAATATCAGACTTCAACATCATATTCAGGAAAACATGGGAAAGGATATGAATAGAAGTATGCCCTTTAGCACGTATGGCTTTCTTGTATTTTTTGAGAGCTTTTAACTTGGAGATAGCTGTGTTTTACTAAAAGTGACACTAGGGCGTAATGACACTAAGTGAATGGTAAAATTAGGACATAAGGCTAGATCTAAGATACACTAGTCTACACAGAGATTAAACCTAGCTCAATGTGTTGAAAACCATGAACATGCTTTTAACAAAACAATTTGACAAGCAATGAACTTGAAAGAGAATCAAAAGTGATGAAAACTGAGACACCTGAAATCTTATATGAAATCTAGAAGTGAATATGGGGTGTGCAAGTATCAAAAATGTTTTGTTTGAAATCTGATTGTCTCGAACTCAAAGGATGGATTCAACGCATGTCTGATGCCACCAAATTTATCTTGGTACAAATTCAGTTGCCAAATCTATCCTTATTGTGTTTGCGATGAATATGATCCTTTGCACCAAATCTGCACTATGCTTAGCTTTGGAATCTGAATTATATTGTGTAGGTGCGTTGTCTAATGTCGTACAATCTTGTGCAGTTGCTTTCTTGAATTTGTGAGCAGAATTATCTCCTTTGTCTTCTTGACCTAATTTTCCATGAATGCTTGCAAGAGGAAAAGAAAAGGGTTAGGTGGGGCCGACAACCTTCAAGGAGTTGCAAACACATATTCTACACACTAGAATCAAACCCAATGTAGTTCTACGTGCAATGTGAATGGAATTTTGAGTGAGGGCTTCACCTCCTTTTCCCTATGTGATATGCAACGACATAAACATTCGCCTATCCTTATTTTGGTACAAGATGCAACTAAATCTTTGATGAAAGGTCCTTAAGCAGAAATTTAGCAATGTAGAGTGTGCTGAGATTTGAATTCCTCTTGAAATGTTTGAACTTACCTAATACTTTTTATTTTTATTGATTTTTTTGATCCCTTCTTTGTTATTAAAATGCCTCTTGCCGATTTGTATATATATTTCTCAAGTTTGAATTTAAGACCTATTGACATGCAAATTGACTAAAGAAGAAGCAAAGGCCCAAACATACATGGATCCACACATGAAAAGGACGCAAGGAAGGGCAGAAGGACCCACAAAAAGATAGGGGGCAGATTTGGCAGGTCATCTAATCTGCCTAGGGCACATTCGGCAAGACCGCCAAATCTATCCTAGAGGAAGAAAAACCTAAGAATGAAGGTAAAACATAGAATATAGGCTTGCAGGCTCAAAACGAACAAAACAACAAAGGAAAAGAGCATAACAAAAGCCCAGTGGATTGCATAGAGAAGGAGAAGGATGGAAGTGCACACAAAAGTGCCAATAAGACCCTAATTCGAACTAATAATACATGTGCACAAAATTGTACTAAAACATTGCAATAACAAGTCTTGTACCAACATTATGTGTCTACATTATGATGATTATTCCAAAAGAAGGGAAACTCTCCATAAGCATATGATATTGCAATCTTAGCTGAAAATAGCCTCACTCAAGCTGGAAGATTTGCTTCCAGACCAACGAGGCCCTTGTTGCCCGAAATTTATACTTCACAACATAGTCACAAGGTTTGGAAATTCGAATCCGTTTGGGAGGCCAAAAAATGCAGAATCCGGAATTCTTGAAAAAGTTAGGAAAAAAATCTGGAAAAATCCGGTTTGGAATGTATGTATGTATGCATGCATGCAAAATATTTCAATCTAAAATATACAATTTTTTTTTAATTAAAAATATAAAATATACATTAAAATTTGAATGTAAATACAATTATATTATAAGTTACAATTATATAAAAAAAGTAGTTAATAATTCCAAATATTTATATTTATATTTTATAATATAACTAACTTTAAACTTAATACAAATTAAAAAATATAAATATAATAGTAAAATTAAATTAATAAACCTAAATATAAACTAAACACTAAACCTCTATTAAAAGAAAACAAACAAAAAAAATGAATGGAACCCACCTCGCTCTCCCTGTGCCTTCTGTCAATGGTGTTCACTCTACTTGTGCTGTTCAGCTCTCTCCTTGGTGTTTGCTAGAAATCTCTGTGGTAAGCGCTCGCGTCGTTTACCTTTGCCCTAAGTCACAAGGTTCTTGTTCGAGTTCGACGAGGATAAAATTCATTTCAAGTTCGTCAATTGATAAAATTGCCATTAAATTCGAACCATAGAAAAACATAGAAACATAAACTTTTATAAATAAAATGAATTTTTAAATTAAAAAATAAAATAAAAATAACGAATTAATATAATTTAATATAAATATAAATTAGAAAATAAAATAAAGATTAAAAAAGAAAATAAATAAAAGGAAATAAAACTTTAAAAAACAATTTAAAAAAATAAAATAAAAACAAAATATTAATAAATATAATATATTAATTTAAAAAATGAATAAAACCAAAATGTAAGATTTTAAATTATAAAAATAATATGCAAATCGTATCAAAAATAAAATACAAATTAAAAAAAATATAATGTAAACTTCAAAATTTAAAAGAAAACAAAAGTTATAAAAAATAATTCAAGTCACCCTAATTGTTCACCCGCAGTTGAGCAACTCCTCATTCCTCAACGGCAAACAACGAACATAAATGATGATGAACGAAAGGCTTCAAATAGGGCACGCCACACGTCAGATAATGAAAAAGGCACAACGTAAATGAAGTTGCTGGCCATAATGAGTTCTATGCGGCCTAGTCAACTCCACGAGGCCACTCAACGCCGACACCATTCCAAACACAAGCAAAACCCCTTCCAGGCTTCTTTTGACAATCGTCACGTCTTTATTTTTGAGCGTATGAATCAATCTCTTGCCCATCGCTGCCAAGTTCACCGTGAATCTCTTACCATTCGCCGTTGCTTTTTTTAATGTTTTTTTTTGGAGATTTCTAACTTTTTAGGTTTTTATATTAAAAAAAGGTCTGAACCGCATGGATTAATCTGGAAGACGGAAAACATGCGCATCGTTATGGATTTGGGGGAGATGCGGCCAAACCTTGTGACTATGCTCCATAGATTCCAACACGTACTTAATCCCCAACAATCAACCCAGTAATCAAGCCTCGCACTCATATTGAGGCCATACCAGACCCCATCCAACATGGAAATGAGTTTCCTCAAGGTCCATCCCAAAGTTCAAGGAACATGGAAGAAATGAAAAATTTGTTGAGAGGCTTCTCTAGTGAGCTTGTAGCTATCAAAAGGCAACGCACCCAAAACACCCCTAGTCCTTACTATAGAAATGGCCAGGCTATCAACCCAATAGATTTCAACCTGCCCCCTCAAAATTCCTAGATTAGCTTTTCATATTTGATTCAAAGAGTTCAAGGGATTCCACCCTATCAAATTAATAAAAAGACCACTAGAGAAATAGTCTTTCTAAATAATAATTTGGCAGAACAGCAGAATTTTTGGTGTTTTCCTTGCACCATGGCACATGATTCAAATAGCTGCATCATCAGTCATCAAGAGCAAGCACTTATGGCACAAAATGCAATGATCCAACAAAATCTTAATGGGTGAGAGAGGTCCAAGGAGTTACTATTGCTCCAAGCTAAGGTGCTTTGTCTTGTTGGGAGGAGAATGACTTCTGTGCTATGAATGGAAACACACAAGCTTCTATACGACCTTAGGTCCAGTTAGACCATTTGACAAGAGCTAAGAAAAGAGTCATTGAAGAAAAAGCTACTACAAGACAAGTGTCAACAAATGCTCAAGCCACAACTGCAACTACAAAACAAGGGGTCTCTCTTAAAGAAGCCCAAGGTAAAGCACCTACAATAGAGCCAAAACAACCCGAACAAGTTTGTAATAGGGGTTGACCTGCAAAGATCTCTTACCCTTTGCTCAAAAAACCAAAAAGAGAATGGGCCGGATGTGCTTCACATCAAAATCCGCAACCAGCAGGACAGTTTGATGTGGTTGAACAAATGAAGAAGACTAATATAGTTATTACCTTTTGGGATGCCTTTTCAATACAAGACAAGTCGATTTATTGCAAGAAGCTCAAAAGCAACATACTGGGAAAGGACAATCCTAGGGAAAGGAGGCTGATCTCAAAGAAAGGACACAAGCTAAACCAAGAAATCTGTGCCAAACAAACAGTGCAGAGGTATGCGTAAACAAAATGCCTCCCTTTTATGTTACATTAAAAAAAGGGGTTACCTAGCTTGATGTGATCCCAGTTAAAACAGTTGGGATAATTAAGAACTTTCCTCTAGCCCTGCATGCTTGTCCAAATATTATTGTTCCCCAAGAGATTGTTGTGGTAGATTTGCCTCCCATAATTGGGATATGTTTATCATAAGACTTCACAACCAAGATAGGAGGATATCTATCTTTGGTTTGGTCCCATATGATAGTGAGAACAAGCCAAGGTACCAAAATTAAAGTCACTGCAGGATCAATTGCAAGATCAATTGCACCCTGCCATTTTGAAGCGTATGAGGTATTAGCAAAAGAGACCAATAGTATTTCCTTTACTCAGGAAGATCTAGAAATCTCTTGCCAAAAGAAATCAAAGTGAAAAGCTTGGACTAATGCTTAGTTGCATCAATGGGCAACAGATAAATAGTAATTTGATCGCTACACTGAAATTGAAGAAATTGGGATGTGAACATATTGTATCCATGATGAGGAATGCCTTTCCCCCCATCATCATAAAAGATGTTAAGATAAATGGAATTTGGAAGCTGTACTTTGATGGGACAAAATGTGCGAATGGTGCTAGAGCAAGTGTGGCTTTGTTCTCTCTGAAAAGGAATAAAGCCCTTCATTCAAGAACACTGCAATTTAACTTTACAATCAATGTTTTCGAATATGAGGATAAGCTTCTCTTAAGGATCATTATCCCTTGCCTTGGACGTATTATTCTACAAACAGTGGCAGGTTCAGAGATGTTTTTCTCCTAGACAGATTCTCTGGATATAATTAGGTTTGGGTCAAAGATGAAGACCAACATAAGAGAACCTTCACCACAAAGTGAGACATATTTTCCTACCAAAGGATGTCCTTTGGACTATCCATGTTGGGGCAACCTTTCAAAGAGCTATGGACATGGCCTTTAAAGCCCTAAGTAATGGCATTATTCTTGTCTACCTAGATGACAACAATTCTTTTCAAGAAGGGGACATGTCACATGACACAACTAGAGTTGATTTCTAAAAGATGCAAAGATTTTGGTATTTCTTTGAATCCAAAGAAATCTATTTTTGTTGTACCAGAGGGAAAATTGCTGGGACATGTTGTGTAGGATGGTCTAGCTATTGATCTTGAAGGAGTAGAGGAAATTCTACAATTGTCCCTTCCTACTCATAAGAAAGCCTTGCAGTCATTCTTGGGAAAGTCAATTTTTGTGAGAAATTTTATTGCAGATTTTGCTCAACTAGCTAGACCAATAACTCTAATGTTGAAAAAATATGTTGCATTCATATGGACTGAAGGAGGAAAAGAGGATTTTAAACTCATCAAACAGTCCATAGCCAAGTCTCCAGTCTTAGTCAATTCAAACTTTGAAAAGGGTTTCATCCTAAATGCTTTTGGGGCTGAACATAGTATTTTAGTTGTGTTGACACAAAAAGATGCTTCCTTAAGAGGAACACGTCATTGCATTTATAAATAAAATCCTAAATAATAATAAAGTAAGGTATAACTTTATTGAGAAACAAGCTTATTCCTTGATGAAATATCTAAAAACTCTCAGGCATCTCCTCTCTAATAATAAGATCAAAGCCTTTGTAATACATCTAGGTGTATGGGAATATACTATGCAAGGTAAGTTAGGTATGAACAGGGCTGGTTGGATCACCAAAATCATGGAATAGGACATCGATATCAGGCCAACGAAGCTGATTAGAGGGAGAGCTTAATGCCAACATTTAATTGAAGGCATTGCCCCTAAGGGAAGTTGTCATGATCTAGTGGGACCAAAATGATCTTGAAAACATTTAAAAGGGGTTGCAAAAGTAGGGGGAGATGCTAGTAAACTCTAAGTTGATTGATGATAAGGATTTAAAATTTTCAGATATGTGGAAATGGGAGAATATCCTTATGGTTTAAAATTTTCTAAAAGGAGGAGTTTCAGATTGAAGATCAGTCCTTATAGGTTCCTCAATGGGGTCTTATTCAGATTTTTTTGATGAGATTCTAATGAGATGTGTTAACCCCTCCAATGTTGAAAGTTTGTTAAAATGCATTCCACCAAGGTCTATCAGGAGGTCACTATTTTGCCCAAACCACAACATCTAAGATCATGAGAGTAAGATATTGTTGGCCAACCATGTTCAATGATACTTTCATATGGGAAAGAAAGTTTGAAGCTTACAAACGCCTCACAGGGAGGAAAAAAAATACTTCCATGCCTTCACACCCTATTATTGTTGATTTCCCCTTTACACAATGGGGTTTGGATTTCACAGGAAGGATTAATTCCCCTTTCAAATGCTGGCCACAAATGGATTTTAACATCTACTGGTTACTTCATAGGATAGTCCAAAACTGTAGCACTCATAGTCTCATGAGGGAGGGATCATTGAATTCTTGGAGGACGTTTTTACAAGATTTGGAGACTTGTCCACCATCATTTGAGACAATGCCAAGGCTTTTATTGGTACAAAGGGAGTAAATTTCGTGAGTAGTTATGGGATACATATGAAGACATCATCCAATTATTATTGTCAGGGTAATGGCCTTGCTGAGAGTACCAACAATAAGGATTATCAAAAGAACTATTGAGGAGAATTAGAGACAATGGCACAACCATTTAAAGAAAGCCCTTTGGGCTGACAAAATTACACCAAAACAATCTATCGAAACTTCTCCATATGCCTTATATGAAGCTCCTAACTCCTGAGTTCACATACCAAATGGAGCTAGATCATAAT
Source organism: Torreya grandis (assembly GCA_037957365.1). Classification (NCBI taxonomy): domain Eukaryota; kingdom Viridiplantae; phylum Streptophyta; class Pinopsida; order Cupressales; family Taxaceae; genus Torreya; species Torreya grandis. Next base: position 962,671 of record JARHVA010004591.1, read on the forward strand.
GTTTCTATGATTGCAAGAATGGTAGTACTTTTGAAGCTGGAAGAAAAAAGGGAAAAGGCTCATAAGAGATTTCTAATACATCAATAGATTGTGAAAAGATGGTTCTACAAGAGAACAACACCTTAGGACTTCGAGGAAGGTGATTTGGTTTTTAAATGGGACAATGACAGGGCCAACCCTGGCAAACATTCAAAATTCGACTCATTATGGAGTGGGCCTTACCAAATTACCAAATGTGATAAAAATAATGCTTTTGAACTATCAAGGCTTGATGGAGAGACATTTCCCATTCTAATGAAAGGGATGTACTTGAAACACTACCCCTAAAAAGGTATGAATACCACCTATAAATAATTGTACATTTTTTAGTATATATCTCTTCCCTTTTCATGTAAATATGTATCATATGGACCCCTCAGCCCTTGAGGTCACTAACATTGAAATGAGACTCGATAGATATGTTTAAATGTTACTTGTGGGGTGGTACTATTCAAAAGGTGCCTTATAGGCATACATCGTTCAACATGGCATTTGCCTTATCAGAGTCCTTGTGGGACCCATTTTCAATGTTAACATATCTTTGAGGATCCACTCACCATCTAGATCACCACATGTTGAAGCATCAAAGATTCTATAAAGTTTTTAGGACTTCATAGTCACAAAGTTCCCACTGTTGTTGGTCAAACTGATCCAATGGCTAAGGCTGAAGTGATTACAAATAAGGACTTGCCCACCACATTGGTAGCACCAAGAATATGAAAATATAAGCCTAAGTTGTAAAAGGGGGCTTGAAATCATCAAGTGAGGCCATCAACATGTTCAAATTCCAAAAGACAAAAAAAGAAAATATATTTGTACCAAAACAAAGGAAGGGTGCTATACCAAAAAGGAGCAAATTGCATTTAATGTGGACGATTGACATTAACTCTCTTTTGGGGGTAATTTGATCATTTGAAATCCGCTCCATATAACAAATCCATAGGCATTCATTTGAACTCATTGCGAGTGAAGATTTTAGAGCTAAGTGCCTTTAGAGAGAGCAAAAGCATCCAATTGAAGAGGTTAACTAGTATTTTCTAAGAATAGTTGTGCAAGTTCAAGCAAGGAAAAAATAAGAATGGGCCCAAAAAGAATTTGGGTGCCACTCCTAGTTTTGGAAGGAAGAATCCAAAGAGAACGAGTGGAAGAGGCTCTAAGTTTCACTCGAGTCAGAGGTTACTTCCATTTATTCAAAGGTACCTCCCATTTATCCTCCCTCTCATTTTGTTCAAGGGATTGTTAACTTCGGCCTTGATATTTCCAAAATAAATCCCAAACTTGCCATCATTGCCCAAACCATATTTTTTGTTTAGTATACCACTAGTAGACCCTGGCCCAAAAACGAACCGGTAGTGATTGACATGGCAGAGAAATATTTTGATCCCAAGTTGGGAAATTCTCCTAAAAATTTAAGGGAGGGTTCCTTTCAAAAATTTAACACAATGAGCAATGATGTATATGGTGGCCAATTCTGGTCAATTGGCCTAGGCCCAATAATCCCCCCTTCTGTTCACCCATGTTAAGAAATCATTATTTCTTGTGCCCAATATTAAACAGGCCAATGATTGACAAATTGAAACCAAATATGGGATTGTAATTGCCACATTGTTTGTTGAGGCAATAATAAAAATGTTATCCATTCCAAAAGGAAGCTTGCATGTTACCATTAACAACCAAGCAAGTTACTGGGAAGGTGTGAAAGACTAGATACATTTCTTGAAGAAAATGAATTTTCAGCCAAAAGAACCCCAACTGCCCTTGGCCATTAATGCCATTAGGGACAATGTATAGGAAGTGATAAACATCACTGCTTACATTTTGGGGCAGGATAATGATATAGAAGTACATGCTTATCAACGACAACAGGCTATATGTTATGGCATTAAAAACTTTGGTCTTCGTAACCCTATACATTTTTGTTTTTCCAAGTTAATATCAATTGTTATACAAAGAGAATAGAGGGAGTTCAAGTCTACCAGGAGGTTTAGGTACTCTGCTTATTTCGCCAATTTGATTTCTTCCAAAATCCTAAGATGTTTAACCACTTGGATCTAAATATGGAAGATGATAGCGACAACCCCCTACTTGTGGTAAATTGGACTCCTCTCTTTTCAAAGGGTAACCCCTACAATGACATTGTTGAAGGATTTTTGGCCCGCATGGTAGCCCTCATTAATAATGAGAAAGACATGTAGATTGTCTACACCATGTAGGCAATTCCTACAGAGTAAAAATTTAAAAAGAGATTGGTGTTTCTTGCCCCATAGCACCATTTTCAGATTATATGGCTTCTGTCCCCCAGTATTCACTCTACCCAAGCATGTATCTGAAAGGGTTTTTGACTTTGAGTTCTTGGGGAAGATTGTCATGTCCCCTTTTTCAAATAAAGTAAAAAATAATAAAGTTAATAATTTAAGTTGTCCAAGTGACTTACTTTTTATTTTATTAAAAAGTGACAACTTAATATTACTTTATTATTATTGAAAATAAAAGAAAAGGGTGAGTAAAGGGAAAAGATGAAAATTAAAAAAAGGGGTAAAACCTAAAAGTGTAACCCTAACTCTAAATGTGACAATTGAGTCTTTATATTGATAGTTCTCTCTTATTTGGATTATTCAATTTTTATTATCAATATTTCTCAATTGATCGAGCTTTCCAGTTCATTGGTTTTCAGCATAAGGACGTAAACCCTTATAGCTGGTATGAATTGTGAGGACGAAAACCCTCGCTAATCGAATTTAGGTTTGAGGACAAAAAACCTCTAAATCTTTGAGGTAATTTCATCCAGAAATTACAAGTGTGCTATATTGAAGATTTCCTGAATTTTGTAGCTGCTACAGTACTCCATATTGTCGCCACAGTGATCCTTACCGTCACTACAGTGATCTGATCACCAAAGAATTTGTGAGGGTTACAGCGTTATATCTTCATTGGAGGGGTTGATTTCTTATTAGAGCCTGCTGTACCATTATGTATGGCTGCCGTACCTCTTTTGCAGGCTGCTGTGTTAATTGTTTGTGTGATTGATAGCTGCCGTACCAATCAGGGTTCCAAATCTGAGTTATTGGACAACTGTGCATTGATTTTGGGAATAGATCACCTTTGGGACAGTGCTGGTATACATTTTAAGCTGCTGTTGCCTTTTGTTGGTTTGTTGTTTTTCCTTTATGGCTGCCATGGATATTAATATGCCTGCAGTTCCAGCTCAACAATCCTAGCGTGGGCCTTGGGGTCTCTCACTTCCTTATTTTGGTTGCCATAGACTTCAAACATAGCTGTTGTAAGTCACATATTCATTTATAGACTGCTGCGTCATTGTTAGTGGTTGTAATAATTGCTTTGGAGCTGTTGTTATATAGTATTGTATGTGCTGCCAAATATTAATAATAAATGGGGGTTTATGCTATATGTGTTATATGAAGAGTTTTCTGCAGTATTAGCCTTGATGTTCAGTCACATCAACATCTATATTCTGTGGATATTCAATTCATCATAATAAAGATTTCAATTGGGTTTTGGATATTAAGTTTTGCACGTGCTGCTTAATATTTGATTAAAACTCCAGTTTTAAAAGGAATCACAGTAAAAATCAGATTCAAAGTTGTTTCCCTAAAAGGGATATTACACAGACGGACGTAACCGAGAAGGCATATAGATATAGAAGAAACAAGAAAGGTTATTATATCTTGTTGCTTCCTGGTCATACAGTCACCATAATGAAGAGAATAGAAACACAAATTTTGAGCAACAAATTTCATGAACTCCAGTTGAAGACTAATAATGACAAATGGGAGTTCTTAAACAATACACGAATCCTATAGAGTAGGAGGTGAACTAGGCACAATGATAGCAGATATAGGCTAAAGTCATCAAGAAGAGGAATTCCAAGCTTGCCCCTTGTGATACCATTTATCTCTTTCAATGATCATAAGTTGAGTAGTGAAAAAAAGAATAGGTTGTTGTAGGAATACAGATGGAAAGATGCAAAGATAGATGCATGGTGGAAATGCAGGATTTAGTCTGGTTAGAAGATTGATGCTTATTGCAACATCCCTAAAGAATCAAGATGATGCTTTTGAAATGTTATATGATAAAGACAAATATTTTTCTTCAGAAGCATCTAAAGATGGGATAATCACAAATAGCATCCCTCCAAAAACTGGTCCCCCACCCAAGAAAAGTTTCATTTACAAAGAAAATAACTCATGCAAGATTTTCAACAGTTTGGTGCTACAACCCAATAATATTACCAGAAGATGGATGCCAAAATGGCTGCACAATTTGTTGATCACAGAATAAGGAATCAATATGACCCTAAGGTCCAACAACTTCATATTTGGATAATGATCCCCACCATTGGGAAACCTGAAAACTAGATGACACTAGATGATTGCTAGACATCTGTTGTTTTCATCGGTTTCAAACAAGCTAAGCTTGATGATAGGGAACAATTCTTGGAACAAGGGACAAAGATGGTCACCACTAACTATCAATAATTGGACAAGAAGATTAAAAAAGAAAGAAAATGTTAAAAGAGACTGGAGACCTTGAAAATTGAACAAGAAAGTATTAAGGCTTTAGAATTGCAGGTCACATCATTGAATATGCAGTTTGGGGACACTGTATCTTAGGCTCTCTTTGACATAGAGAAGGCTCCCAATGATAGCCTTAATAAACAATTAAGGGAAGCACACAACAAGATTCTAAAGACAAATAGTAAGATAAAGAAACTGGGAAGCAAAGTTGTGTCCGTCGATGTGATCAAGTGTGCGTGCAGATCATGTTCGAGCAACATCATTCAAGTTGTATATGGCCCACTAGGGGCCCTAAGATTTGTAGACAAATCTTTGAAGGAAATTGGTTCCAAGACTTCAAAAGCCATGACTTATTAGGACCAATTATTCACACTACTAGTCGTCAAGTTGATTGTAACTGGGTTTAAAGATAGATTTGATGCTGCCCATAGAGCCATTGATATGCTCGATAAGCAGGCAACACAAAAGTTTCAAGGCAAATACATCATGTTGGCCCAAACAATAAGTGGCATGTAGAACCACATAAATCTTCTATTTCAAGAAGGGCTCCCATCCTTTTGGGGTGCCGATAATAGATTAATTCCAAAAAGGGGCTTCTTCAATTGGTGGAAGATTAAGGAAAATGATGAGTCCATATTCAAGGACCGACACAAGGCCCCAACAACAAAAAATATAATCAAGGTAATTAAACTATTGGCTGGGTTGGAGGTCCAGATTCATAATGTTGTGAGGAAGGTCAATAACTTGTTCTATTGAAGCACCATTGGATTGGAAAAGAGTTATCAGATGCTGCTCAAGATCAAGCTGCCAACAGAAGATGAGTGGAACAACGTAGAGGCATTGTATTCCATTCCTCAAACTCCATGATTTTTTCTTTCGCATTCTTCAGTTCTTTCATTCATTGTGTTCATTATAATATCTTACAGTTTTGATTCCATGCCCAAAGAATAAAGCCTTTTGAGTTTTCTATTCTTCCATGTAAGAACCCCCGAAAGCTTCTAGAAATCTCATGCATAAAAGAAATTCCTTTTAAAGTTTGATTTTATTCCATATAATCTCAAGGCATTGCTTTCAAATGAAGCCCGCGAGCTTGTTATGGCATCCTCTGCCTTGAAGTTGAAAACCACCCTTTTGAATGTTTGCCCACCATTGATCTTGTGGATGCTCAAATCCTGAGGCCGACAGACCCAAAAAATAAAAAAAAGCATTATTAGTTGGAGTGCCTTCCGCACCGTTTGATCGAGTGCCACCTTGCAGAATGAATGATGTTTGAAAGACTGACAGAGATCGTACATTGCCCCGAAGTTCCCCATGCTATTGATCATTCTTGATTAATCGACATGCGTATAAAGGAGAGGCCTTATTGGCGCAAATATAATTAGGAAACAACCTAAAATGAAGCATCTTGGTGGGACCGACCCTCTTCAAACCAGTGCAAAGGATTAATTATAAGGGGATGCCATCGTGCAACCTTCTACACTATTGAATTGAATGCCACATTGCAAAATGAACGAAGAACGAAATGTTGAGAATTGACAAGGGACTAACACATTGCAAAAGTCGCCCTTGCTGTTGATCTATTTAGATCAAACAACATAGAAAGAAATAGGATATCCCACCAATAAAAGAAAGGTGATAGCCTTAATGTGAGATTTGGTTGGCTTGTGCCCCTCAAAAGATGCAAAAGAATACCGTGGTCGACTGATTGAATGCCACATTGAAGTATGAATGACGATCGAAAGTTGAGGAGCCTATTAGGGTTTGCCGTTGGCTTAGTGTTCCCCTTCTTGTTGATCTTGACATAAATGAACCGATCCAATTGCCTTTGGTTTGGTCATGAGAAGTGGTGATTGCTATTGGATGAGGAAAGCATACAATGGAGGATCATTGGCTGATCGCTATGAAGGATGTTCCTCTCAGAGATAGAACATCATCCACTTGTTCTTGGGAGTTTATTTTCCAATAGATTTGGCTAAGGCATGAACCTAAATGATTATACTGGATATGGGTCTCCAAAGATAAGCACACCCTTGCAAGAAGGATTATGTATCGCTGATTAAGATTATGTATCGGTGGATCTTACTCGGTTCTCATTGTTTGTTCTTGGTTTTGTGACATTTATGTGGTTTGGGTGAGTGTATGTGGCACATGTTTGATCCACAACCTTATTTTTGCATTGTATATATTGAGCAGCTATGTTCTATATCAGGGATCTTTTTGGCCTTAGAATTTAATGTTTTCTTCTAGAGATTTCACCGAGAATTTTAGCCTTAGCATTATAATATGAAATCCAATATCTTGTCAAGTCTTTGAGATAATATGCAATTGTGTATCTTTTGGAACATTTAGTTAAGTTGTGGCTGATATCCTACTCTTCATCTGAAGTTTTATGTGAATTGTTCAATGTCTAGATGCATGTTTATAGTGTTGAGCTTATTACCTCTTGTATTTTTCAAATTGTGCTCATTGATATTGAATCAAGGGTTAGGGTAGTTTTGTGTTGTTCGCCCCTCTGAATCAGGGGAAGATCATTCTATTTTGGCGCATCCCTTTTGTTTATGCATTTCATATTTCTTTGCACTTTTTCCCCCACCAAATAATTAGGTAGTGTTAGGATAGGAGAGTTGGCCTGATCTAGAGATTGTCTTTGCTTAAAACTACCAAGGCATTCCATTGTAATGCTTTGATTGTGGGTGCAACTGCTTAGTTCACAACTAGATCAATTCGAAACGTCAATAGGAAGCAAATCAAGCTTAAATGCATTATCACCAAACTGTTGAAGCATTTTGAAGGGGCCATAGCATAGAGGTTTGAGCTTTTTACCTTCTCTTTGCAACCTCTTCTTTGGAAAGTGAAGCTACACCATCTCACCAACTTTGAATTGATGCTTTACTCAAGCTGGCCATGTCAAGCCATGTACTTGGCTTAAATCTTCACAAGATGCTCTTGCACTATTTGGTGGATTTGTTTCACCTTTTCTACGATTCTCCCAACCTTGACTTATTCTTTGTTTCTGTCTTCACGATGTGACACCTCCACGACAAAGTCAAATGGTGAATGGGTCAAGTAGCCCCAGCAAGCCTCAAATGGTGATAGCCGAGTGCCTGAATGGACTTCCCTATCGCAGGCATGCTCAATGTAGGCAAGGATTTCTTTCCATGTTCTTGGACTGCTCCTACTGTAGCCTTTTAGTAGCTGAACCAAAGTGCGATTTACTACTCCAGCTTGCCGATCCATTTGGGGATGGGATGCGGTAAGACATTTGGAACATAGTATCCATCTTTCCACACAAGGTGACCCAAAATTTTCTCATAAACCTTGTGTCCCTATCTGAAGCAATAGATCTTGACAAGCATTTTGCATGTTAGCACAATAAACATATCTTCGTAGGTTAGCAACTGTTTTGCCTACCCCTAATGAACCCAAAATCTTTGAAGTATAAGCCTTTTATGCAAATTTAATCTACTAAGCCCCTTAAGAACGCAAAGCTTACCTGTTTTTAGAGGAGCCCATCCTTGATAAAGTCAGCCCCATGCTCGTGCCATTGCATAGGCATGCTTTCAAAGCTTATGATTTAACCCAAAGTTTGCACATTCTTCATACTCTTTATACACTTAATGTACAAATGGTTCAATTTGCAGGATGATGAATAGAGCTGAAAGAGCAAATGGCCTTGACAATCTGTCAGCAACCTTGTTGGTCATTTCTTCTTGTACTTGATTACCAAGAGGAATTGTTGGAGAAATCCCACACTTGAAATGTCTTGCTTGGTGAAGCTTGGTTTCTGTTTGGAGGTATTGTAGAGGCTTATTAACCACATGGACGATTGTGTCCTTTCCCAACAAATGATGTTTCCACTTTTTGTTAGCTTGCACAAGTGTGTATGACTATCATAAGTGGGATAATCTGAACTGGTTTTAGCAAACAACTTGGAATGGTAACATTCCGGTTTTCTCTCTTTCCTTAGGACAAACCCCATGGGGTAGTCTGAAACATCTGCATGTCAAACGGTTTCCCCAAGTTTGACAAAGCAAGCTCAGTTGCGTGGCCAATCTTGTCCATGAGTGCCTCAAAGAACCTTGGTTTCTCTTTGCCCCACTCAAAAGCCTTGCTACTTGATGTCAATGTGCTCAATGGGGCTACTCTAGATGAGAAGGAAGCTATAAAATTCATCATTTGCTGGATAACATCCACAAAACTCTTGACTTCTTGCACATTAGTAGGTGTAGGCCAAGAAAGTATAGCAAAAATTCTCCAAGGGTCAATTTGCAACTCGCCTCCTCCCACAGCATACCCCAAATATACCAATGATTTTTTAGGCAAATTCACACTTTATCACAATATCATCTGATTTTGTTTCAAGGTTTGAAGCACTTGCCTCAAATGCTCCAAATACTCCTCCCATGAAGGATACTAAACACCAAAATGCCATCAAGATACACTATCACAAACGAATCAGATATAGGCGAAGAATTTCATTCATTACCCTCACGAAGGTAGCCAATGCATTGCTCAAACCGAAAGGAAGTACCAACCAGTCATACAATCCTTTCTTCATTTTGAAGGTTGTCTTCTGTGTATCCTCCTTAACCTGGATTTGATGGAAACATGACTTCAAATCCAGCTTTGTAAGATACTTAGCATTTTGCAATTAATCAAGAAAATCATCAATTCTAGGTAAGAGGCATCTTTTCTTAATAGTGTTCGAGGTGGTATCATGACTTAAATCCTATTGTTTAAGAAAGGATGCGTAGAAATCATTTTGGAATCTATCTTCCTTCATTCTTTGATGAGTTGGTTCCCAAAAGAGGAGCTTCTCAATTGTGTCAATCCATTTCAAATTGAGTGTTTGGAGTGGTATCATGACTAAAAGCCAAACATTTACGAGAGGGTGGGTAGAAATCTCCTTGGAACTTGTTTTACTCCATTCTTTGATGAGACAATTCCTTAAAGAGGAGCTTCTCAATTGTGTCAATATGCTTGAGTTGTTTCTTGAAAACATTGTCTAGATACAAAATACATTTTTAAATGGTAGAAGTTATTGGTTCTAAATTTGGATTCTAAAGACCATGGACACCAATGTTGTCAGTAAGACTTGAACACTACAATAGTATGCTTGTTAGCTTTCTCTTCATGTAGATTCCTACTAGGAGGGTCATGGTCATAGTGAGTATTGACATACTATGGCACATATGGTGCATTTAGGTCCCAGTTGTCAACAACATGAGAAGGATGGACACCAAGAGTTTGATTCTCCATAAAATGATTGCCATTGATTGAACCAAGGCTAGCAGAAGGGTTCAAATGACTGGTATGAATGGTAGCAGATGGTGGAGTGGAGATTAAACGACCAAAGGCCTCAAAATATTTAACTATGATATTATCATTTGGGTGAGGAGGATGGTTTAGAGTGAAGCTAGGGGTCCGAATCCTATGTAAAGCTTCAAGATGCTTATTCATAGACGGAAAAGCATGAACTTGATTCAACCCATGAAAAGCGTTATCCTTACCCAAAATAGAACATTGGCAAATGTTGGTGATAGGAGCATCATCCTCCACAAAGATAGTTTTCTTGTCCTTGCTTTTGGAATGAGCCATGTGGGAAGCTCAAACTTGAGAATTGGTAGCCATATTTTTAATGTGTTGTAAACACATGTTTTTTCCTTGGACCGGATAAAAGCTCTAAAAATTGTAAAATTTCTTTTACCTTTGTTTTTCAACATACTGCCATTATATCCTAATCATGTAGCCTTGGACTCCTACAACATGGAATTTTGTAATGCCCCCAAATTGGGACAATGATACAAAAAAGGGTTTTCCAACAAACCCCTAAACAATCCCAAACAAAAACTGAATTCTGAAATTTAAAACCAGCCAACCCTAGGGCTGTATATACATCACCAAACTGAAAATCTCACACTTCCAAATACTCAATAATAAATAGAAAAATACCTTATGAGATTTAGCCAACTATGGCTCACACCGATTGAAGACAAGGAGTTGAATTGATGTATTTTTCACTCCAAACCCTCAACGCCACCAAGCTGATTTCAAAGTCCCTTTCTTGTCACCAAATCCAACTCAAAAAACCCTCTATAACTGAAGACAAATTGCAAATAAATTCTAGCATATAATTCATATAAAAATTAGCCAATATTAGGGCCTGAAATATGATGAAATCTCTTCAAACCAAGTCGTCACAATTTAAGAATAATTTACATGAAATAATTCAGAAAATCAAATTTGTATTCATACCAAGCCAGTTGGAATTAGGTTATAAAATCCACCAATTTTAGCAATGAATAATGCTCTATCGTTTAGGGCCAAATAAGGCACCCTAAACCCTTGCACACCTCTAAGTGAATCGCCCAACTCAAAAAATTAAAGATAGAATTTTATAATCAAACCCTTGCTTCAGTCTTCCAATAAAATCCCCAATAAATCAGAGATTAAATGACAATTGTATCTTGCAAAATTGGATTCTAAAAACCCTCCGAAGATGCCCAAGACCTTCTCACATTGATTCACCCTACCTCAAAAAATTATAGAAAATAAATCAGATTGTTTTCACTTACCAACGATCCTCCAAATGACCTCCAAAAGGCTCCTAGGGCAAGTCGCCCAAGCTAGAAAAACAATATAAAATATTTGCAATATTTTATGCTTTATGAACACTCCAAATCAGCTCTAAAATCTCCAAGATCAGCCCTCAAGCCAAGTCGTCAAAGCTGGAAAATAAAGTGGAATATTATGCAATATTTATAGACTTCAATGAACCTTTCCAAATAGCTCGCTCCACTCTTTAGGCAAGTCGCCATTCTATGGAATGGTCTTCAATGCCACGTATAAGTTCCCAAAGCAAGTCGCCACTCTCCAAGAGCTGTAAATTCACCAAAACTAGCTTTCTATAGGGTTTGCAATATTCCTCAATATAAGTGGTGTCGAAAACCACCTTTGTAGATCCATTTGCATGTAAACATTCAATTTTGAAACTCAACTACATCCCCTGTATAGAGCTGCCTGTTGGTCATTTTCGGCCCACAGACCAAAATTTTGCTCGTGTGAGAAGGTGGACATTCAAGCAAAATTGGCAAGTTCAGACAATCTCGGGTTCTCCAAAGAATAAGTCTTCGGACTTTTGAAGTTGCAAGACTTCGGGTTTCTGAGGGCACAATGCAAATCGGGTTTCTAGCGGTGCTTGACTTCTAAATGTCTTATAAGTAGAAGTTATTCGGGTTGACAAACCCGGATTACTCATGGACAGTGTATTTCGAGTTCTCCAAGGAGCACTACTCAATTACTTCATAAGTTGTGAGCAGTCAGAAGCCCGAAATAAGTAAAGGGGCTTGACAAACCTGATTTGGTCTCGAAAAATAGTGCTTTTTGGGTTCTTCAAGAGACAAATCTTCTCCAAAAGCCAAGGGTCATTTTTGAAAGAAGATGGTCCCAACAAAAAACCCGAAGGCCCTTTTCACTTTTCCGAAGGACCAGTCAACTTTTTCAAATGTCACTTTCACAAATCCGAAGGGCATTTCCTTCTCCAAGTGGATAGTTGCAAGTTTCCCGAAGGGTATGTTACCCTTCGGAAGGACCATTTCAAAATTCCCGAAGGGTATCTTTCCCTTCGGGAGGATCATTTGCAGAAGTCCGAAGGGACATACAGGAAGACCAAAGGGTCTCTCACCCTTTGGGAAAGTCCATTTTGAAAAATCCGAAAGGTAATTTCTGAAGGAAGAGGGCAAGAAGGAAGCTTCGGACAAAAAGTCAAAAGGAATTCCTTCGGACAAATTGTCCCAAGGAATTCCTTCAGGAGATTTGCCTGAGACAAATAGGAGCCTGTAGAAGCTCAAAGACTTCAAGATGGATAAGTCCGAAGTAAGTAAGCTTGGAAAACCCGAATTACTCTACATAGAGCAAATCGGGTTTCTCCAAGTACTTAAAAAGCTTTATAAGTAAAGGATCTGGGAAAGTCCGAAGCTGGAGAGATAAAAGACCCAAATTACTCTGCATAGAGTAAATTGGGATTCTTCAAGTGCTTGATTTAAGCTTGGTCCAGCAACACAAGAGCCGTGATGCAACGAATGAAAGGCTGCCACGTGGTGTAAGCTGGAGCAGAAAAGGCCAATCAGCGTAAAGGGGAATCCAAGCGGCTAGTAGCTAGGAATTTATGAAGGCTCTCGTCCGTCAATATGGTTCACTCCCGACAAATGACCGTCCAACTTAAACAAAGCATGGGTCGGCTTGAGTTCCCAGGCAAGGAGACCCGCGTCCTTTTTAGCAAGACACATGAAGGGGAGGATCGGCATGCCGTTGTTTAAATGTAAAGATCAATTCAGTTGTGCAAAGAAGAGACATCTCAGCTGCTTGTAGCATGGCTCCTCAAATACGCCAAAGAGAGACTTGAAGGCGGGAGGGACTCGAGAAGGTTGTTCAGCGATCCTGAGTGGCACATTTAGTGGCACAAGGGAGGATGACGACAGGGATCCCAGTCATCAACAAATTCTTCCCTCTTCCCATCTTCTCTTCCTCCTTTTTTTGTTATAAATAGAGGCCTTGGAGCCAAGAAATTATCTCTGGACTGGCGATAAAGTTACTCTGCCAAAATTGCTTTGTAATAGACCTTTTGAAGCAATAAAGATTGCATTTTGCCTATCTCTTTGTCTGAAAATCATGTTAAGTTAGCTTGTGTACAATGGTGTTGTGAGGAAGTATCTTCCTAGAATCGTTGTCCTTTCTTGCCTATTTTTAGGTGTTTTTCAGTTAGTTGCAGGTCTGGACTAGAGTTCTTTCCGTCATTAATGGATGCTTAGAGTGGATTTAGAAATCCCTCTATACTTCATGTATGGTTTAGTGAGCCTAGTTTATGAAATACTTATTGAAATTAATTGCTTGTGAGGTTGTGTAATCAAATTTATCTTATGCTGAATCAGTGTCATTTCCCAGACCAAGTGGATCATTTCTTTTGGTGCATCACCTCCCTTAGCTTAGATTTCTTTTCATGTTATTCTCCCATCCCTTTTCCTTAGCCGTAGTAGATTTTAGTGTGGGAATCAAGAGCTGAAGTGGAGCACCTGAGGAACTAGCCTCATTAAAGAGCTTAGAGGTTCAACCTCACTACAGGATACCCACAGCCTGAGGTTGTCCCCATGCTTGTAACTGGAAGTGAGAGAACCTGAAGAACTCTTCCACAAATGGTACAATTAACTGCCCAAGTAATACGAATGGATGTTTTCATTCACAAACCTTTGACACTTCTTGAAGGTTTTTGTCCTCAAGAGGTGGTAATCAAGCTTGAAATATTTGATCAAAGTTTCCAAATTCAATATTCAACGTAACCTCTTCAAAATATTCCGCAATTGCTTTTATATTCAACCCCCAAGGGTGGCGCCCAAGTTGGAGGGATGTACCCTTTTAAAACATAAGCACTCAATCTTTTTAAAACTCCCTTTATGAGGGTTTAGGCTCCCATGACCTCAACTTAAGTGAACATACGATTAAAAGTACCTTTTTGCAAACTCAATTGAAAATTAGAACATTTTAAGTACTTTTTACCTTTTTGCTTATAGGATAGCCCCCCTCCATGTTCCCTTCTCTTTCCTTCCCTTAGCCTTGTGGGAACAGCCAAGCTAAAGACCCATAAGCAAGCTATGCCAAAAAGGGGGACATCGCAAATTTCGAGTTGAATTGACTGTTGTGATCGTGATTTAAGCAACACATTTTCCTCTTTAGAGCTAGCGTTCGTGGGTCAAACTGTAAGAACCCTTCACAGGTTCTACTGCTGAACTTCACTTTTTTTGTTTTGTTTTGAAGGTTTTATGATTTTTTTGGTGTTTTCAGGGGGTTTGAACAAAAAAAAACACATACTGAAAGTAAAACTAGTCTATTGAGAATAAATTTTGAACAATATTGAGACTTCTTTTATTGCCATATATTATTCCACTCACTGAATAAGAGTCCAAGGCCTTATTGATAATAAATACAATATGAAAAAACAAATTCTGATAATTGAATGAACCTGATATGATTGTGATCTGCAGATACCATCATATATTTACCTCCAAAAGAAGCTGCGAACACTTTGTCTTTTATGACCAACAATTCCTCTCTATTCACATTACTGTAGCACATCACTATTCACGGTACTGTAGTGCATCACTATTCATGGGTACTGTAGCACGTCACTATTCACTGGTACTGTAGAACGTCACTATTCACGATACTGTAGCAGCAAATAAAAATTCTAAAAATAATCCCTTTCGATCAGAAATTAATCTGCAACTCCAGTCTCTTAAATCTGATCCAAACTTCACCAAATTCATCCAATTGAAATCCTAAATAGAGCCTCTGATTGAGACCCCTCAAAATCACCAAGTTCACTGGGTATTTCACCAGCTCAAATGGTTGCTCATAGAAGAGCTACGTTCTTCAATGGCTGCTGCAGCTAGAAACCCTCGTTCTCCAAGCAAGTTCAAAACTCCTCACAAATGTTCTCCAAATGCCATAATCTGAATTTCTTCAAAAGAAAACCTTATATCTCCTCAAGCCCGTTCATTTCCTTCAAAAGCATCCTTTAAATTAACTTTGAATTTCACTTTTAATTTTCCAATAGTTTGGGCCCCCATTTAATTATAATAATTAATTGAAATATGGCCCCTTCTTTATGATGGTTGACCCCTTCATTAAGTCACTTAAGTTATAACATAAATTTAAATTATAACTCTATAATATAAGCTTCAATTAAATTAATATTTATTTTGGCAAATAAATATTAATATCTCCCTCAATATAAAGTCCAATTGACAAGCCGTCTGAAGCTGGATGATAAGTGACTGAATCTGCATATAACCAGACCATATTGCTAAAAATAGCAGGGGTGCTCCACTGAGTGTCTCCACTTACTAAAAATAGTAAGTCAAGCAAATGGCATCCAAAAGACTCCGAACGAAAGCCAAAATGAAATTTTTTGACAATTGAAGCCAAGCCATGCCTCAACAAGACCCTCTATCCTCCATATTAGGCTACGAGGGCCACATAATAGGCTAATCTCAAGTATTGAGAGATGACAACTGGAAGGGGACATTACAGTCCGCCCCTCCTGAAATTGCTTGTCCTCAAGCAATCTCAACTCAGGATGCTGCAAAATCTCCTCACTCTCCCACGTAGCCTCCTCCACTGGCAAATCTCTCCACTTCACTAGATATTCCCTTATGGTCCTCCTGCGTAGTTGTCTCTCTCTGTACTCCAGGATAGACTCAGGTACTAAAATCAACTTTCCCTCATCATCTAAGGGAGGCAATACTTCTGAAGGTACCACACGATGTCCTAATGCCTTCTTGAGGCGTGACACATGAAAAACATTGTGGACCTTACTATCTGCTGGAAGCTCTAGCTCATAAGCCACCTCTCCAACACGCCTAACAATCCTGAAAGGACCATAGTACCGTGGCTTGAGCTTCTCTGATCCACTCTTCTTGAGAGTAGACTGTCAGTAGGGCTGCAACATGAGATATACCATGTCTCCCACGTCAAAAGATCTCTCGGTCCTCTTCTGATCTGCATACTACTTCTGCTGATTTTGTGCCTTAGCAGTATTCTCCTTAAGAGCCCTCATAATGTCTTTGCTCTCCTGCAATAAGTCTCCCGCACTAGGCACTCTACTGTCACTCAGTAGCAAATCAAGAAAACTAGGCGCCTCATACCCATACAACGCCATGAATGGGGACATCTAAATGGTCATGTGGTAAGTGGTATTGTAACAATACTCACATAAGTATATCCACTTAACCCATGCCTTTTGTTGCCCTGCTATGTAATTTCTGAGGTAGCCTTCCACCCATTTGTTCACTATCTCCGTCTGACCATCGGTCTGCGGGTGGTAACTGGTGCTCGATGTAAGCTCGGTCCCACAAGGTCTGAACACCTCCTGCCAAAAGTGACTCAAGAACCGACTATCCCTGTCGCTAACTATGCTCCGAGGCAACCCATGTAATCTGAAAACCTCACGGAAAAATACCTCTGCTACCTGTGTAAGTAGTGGTGATCGGAAAGAAGTGGGCATACTTTGTCAGTGGATCCACAACTACATATATGCAATCACGTCCTTGGGCTTTAGGCAAGCCCGAAATAAAATCCATCGACAGGCATTCCCACTTCTTATCAGGAATCGGAAGTGGCTGCAACAACCCTGCCGAATATGTGTTCTCCTGCTTGTTTTGTTGACAAACAGGGCACTCTCGCACATATTGACGAACATCTGCCTTAAGCCCCTTCCATGTAAATCTCTCCCGAACTTGTCTATATGTCTTAAAGTACTCGGGATGCCCTGCTATAGGTACATCAGGGAAAGCTCGCAATATGGTGTTCTTCATCTCTGACCCTGGGATCAAGAAAATCTTGTTCTTGTAAATGATCAACTCATTTACTAGTGTGTACCTGGTGTCCACAATAGATCCCTCAACAATGCCAGATGCCCATGTATCCTTGGCATACTCTGCCACAATTAAGTGCCTCCAATCCTCTGCAATTTGTACCATAGAACTCAGATGACGCTGGCGTGAAAGAGCGTCAGCAACAACATTCTGTGTACCTTTGACATAGGTGATGTCAAAGTCATATCCCTGTAACTTACCCACTTTTGCTGACGGTCATTTAAATCTCGCTGTCCTAGGAAATGCCTCAAGCTATTATGATCAGTTTTAATACAAAACTTACTGCCCACTAAATATTGCCTGAATTTGGCTAAGACATGCATTATGGCCAACATTTCCTTATCATATATACTGTAAACCCTCTCTGGTCCTCTGAGCTTCCTACTCTCATAAGCAATCGGGTGCTTGTCCTGCATAAGCACCGCTCCAATGCCCTCACCAGAAGCATCAGATTGAAGCTCAAAAGGCTTCGTAAAATCTGGCAGTGCCAACACTGGACATGTAGTCATAAGCTCCTTGAACCTCACAAAACACCCCTGTGCCTCAGGAGTCCAAATGAATGCACCTTTTTTCAACAAATCCGTCATAGGTGCTGCATGGCTTGAATATCTACTGACCAATCTGCGATAGAAACCACATAACCCAAAAAATCCTCGCAGCTGTGTAAGGTTCTCAGGAGTAGGCCAATCTATGACAGCACGGATCTTCTCAGGATCCATCCGCACTTCCTCTGTACCGATAATATGGCCTAATTATAACAACTCAGTCATCCCCAAATCACACTTGGATTCCTTGGCATACAAGGACTCCCTATCCAAAATGCTGAGTATTGTATCCAAATGAGCCAAGTGCTCTTGCCATGTCCTGCTGTAGACCAATATATCATCGAAGAAGACAAGCACATATCTCCTCAACTGTGAGTGGAAGACCCTGTTCATGGTGGATTGGAATGTCGCTAGAGCATTGGTTAGCCCAAATGCCATAACCACAAACTCAAAGTGTCCACAATGACAATGAAATGCGGTCTTCTCAACATCTTGCTCACGAACTCTAATCTGATGATATCCCGATCTCAAGTCTATCTTCGAGAAGTAACATGCACCATGGAGCTCATCAATAAGCTCATCTATACGGGGTATGGGATATCTGTTCTTAATAGTCCTCTTATTCAGGATCCTGTAATCTATGCACATACAAAGAGTACCATCTTTCTTCTTCACTAGAACAACTGAAGAAGCAAATGGCGACTTACTCTGTCGAATGTGACCCATAGCAAGCAGCTCCTTGATATTCTTCTCTATCTCATCCTTAAGCCACTTTGGGTGTCGGTAAGGAGTAATCATGACGGGCTTGGCGCCCTCCTCAAGCTTTATGATATGCTCAATACCGCTGTCTGGAGGTCTCCCTGGTGGAAGGTCACTGAAAACCTTCCCATGCTTAACTCTCAACTGCTGAATGTCAGGATGATACTCGATCTTATGTTGTCCCTCCTGTGTAGGCATCAAAGTACACTCGGCGGCCCACTCAACCATGTCATGACGCATAAGTCTCTCCATTCGTCGGAAGGAAATAGTCCTAATGTTCCTGTCTCGGATGGCCTTCAGTATATGAGTCTTCCCATCCACCTCGAACCGGATCTCCATGTCTTTAAGGCGAAGTATAACCTCCTCAAGAGAATGAAGCCACTTCATGCCCAAGACTATATCAATATCGCCCATATTTACCACATAATAATCAGCCTTGAATTCATAATTATTCAGGCACAAAGGAAGATCCTTAATCATACGATCACACTTGAGAGTGTAACCATCAGCCACCTTAACCCGAATGCCCTCAAACTCTTCGGTTATAAGCCCACGCCTCTCCACAAATCTAGCATCAATAAAATTATGGGTGGCACTTGTGTCTAAAAGGGTGATAACCTCTTGACCAGCCAAAACTCCACGAAGTCTGAAAGATTCCTCCTGCTGTATGCTAGACAACCGTGCCTCCTGGAGCTAGATCTCTGACTCTGCCTCCACCTTAGGCTCTGAAGCCTCTGACTCTGACTCCTCAGAACTCTCCTGCTGTTCGAAATTTTCAGATTCCGAATCTTCATAATAAGCCCACATAACTCTATTGGCCTTACCCTTAGGCCGCAAAGGACAATCATGGTTAGCATCATAGGGACCCTTGCAGTAGAAGCAAAGCTTCTTCCTGCGCAAATCATTAAGAGTCTCACGATCCAAGGGTGCTGCTGATTTTCCCTTTGAATCACTCTTAAAATCAGATTTCTCTCTATTTTTATTGAATCCCTTGTTGTCCTTAAATGAAGAAGTACTCCTGGAATTGGACTTGCTGGATGGAGCTGCAAGTTCCATGCTGCATGCCTTCTTCATCGCTTCCTGTAGTGAAAGAGGATCAAAGGCTTTTACCCAACCCTTTAGTGGTTCGGATAATCCCTCAGTGAACAAAACAACCAATCTCCTATCTAAGATATCTGGCACCATAATGGATAGCCTCTAAAAGTCACTAATGAAATACTCCAATCCGCCTGTCTGTCTCAACTGTGCCAACTCCCTGAAGTAGACTTCTGGATCCTTTTTATCAAAACTCTCTACCAACCTGTCCACGAAGTCCTGGTATGAAGTCACCTGGTTATGCTGTAGGGTAACCATCCCATGGTACCACCAATCATGTGCAGCTCCCTCTAAATGTAGTGTGGCATATTTTATTGCCTCCACTTCTGTCATAGGTCTCAGTGCCAGAAAAGTGTCAAGCTTGTGAATCCAAGCTTGCGCTGTCATCTTGCTACTACCATCAAAAGTAGTCAAAGAAAGCTTGCTTGTAGCCCTCTTCAGCTCACTATTTTGACCTCTAGGCCTCCTATCCTGTCTGAGTGATCTGTAATGCTCTCTCCTCTGATTTACAAAGCGTTCAAAGGTCATCCTCTCCCAAACCTGAGGAACTAATAATTCCCATTCATCATTTGCAGCCATGAGTGCATCTGCAAATATGGGGTCTCCTGCCGCCTCCTCTGTCGGAGCTTCTTCTGGCTCCTCCAGAACAAATGTAGGTCGTGTAGGCCTATCAGCTGTTCTGGAATGCGTCCGCTGTGGTTTCTGATTACCTGCAACACTCCTGTTATCTCCCTGTTCCCCATTCTGTCTAACAGGTGGGTTCAACCTTTCTACCATAGTAGTGAGTGCCTGTAATGCCTGCACCATCTACTGTTGCCCTGTAACCATAGCATGGAAGAAATCTTTGGTATCCTAATCATCATTATCCCTGTTGCCTCTGGGTGGGCTACCCTCACGCCTGTCACCCATGATGACTGGCTGTGGTTCTAAACCCTGTTCGCCTTCAAGTAAGGCTCTACTGCGTGTATAATACCTGTGTGAACCAACCTCATCTGGCAACATGTAATAACTAAACCCTCAGGATGGCAGGATTTAGCTCTGATACCAATGTAAGAACCCTTCACAGGTTCTACTGCTGAACTTCACTTTTTTTGTTTTGTTTTGAAGGTTTTATGATTTTTTTTGTGTTTTCAGGGGGTTTGAACAAAAAAACACACACACTGAAAGTAAAACTAGTCTATTGAGAATAAATTTTGAACAATATGGAGACTTTTTTTATTGCCATTTATTATTCCATTCACTGAATAAGAGTCCAAGGCCTTATTGATAATAAATACAATATGAAAAAACAAATTCTGATAATTGAATGAACCTGATATGATTGTGATATGCAGATACCATCATATGTTTACCTCCAAAAGAAGCTGCGAACACTTTGTCTTCTATGACCAACAATTCCTTTCTATTCACATGTACTGTAGCACGTCACTATTCACGGTACTGTAGCGCATCACTATTCATAGGCACTGTAGTATGTCACTATTCACAGGTACTGTAGCACATCACTATTCACAGTACTGTAGCAGCAAATAAAACCTCTGAAAATAATCCCTTTCAATCAGAAATTAATCTGCAACTCCAGTCTCTTAAATCTGATCCAAACTTCACCAAATTCATCCAATTAAAATCCCAAATAGAGCCTCTGATTGAGACCCCTCAAAATCACCAAGTTCACTGGGTATTTCACCAGCTCAGATGGTTGCTCATAGAAGAACTACGTTCTTCAATGGCTGCTGCAGCTAGAAACCCTCGTTCTCCAAGCAAGTTCAAAACTCCTCACAAATGTTCTCCAAATGCCATAATCTGAATTTCTTCAAAAGAAAACCTTATATCTCCTCAAGCCCGTTCATTTCCTTCAAAAGCATCCTTTAAATTAACTTTGAATTTCACTTTTAATTTTCCAATAGTTTGGGCGCCCATTTAATTATAATAATTAACTGAAATATGGCCCTTCTTCATGATGGTCGACCCTTTCATTAAGTCACTTAAGTTATAACATAAATTTAAATTATAACTCTATAATATAAGCTTCAATTAAATTAATATTTATTTTGGGAAATAAATATTAATATCTCCCTCAATATAAAGTCCAAATGACAAGCCGTCTGAAGCTGGATGATAAGTGACTGAATCTGCATATGACCAGACCATACTGCTAAAAATAGCAGGGGTGCTCCATTGAGTGTCTCCACTTACTAAAAATAGTAAGTCAAGCAAATGGCGTCCAAAAGACCCCGAACGAAAGCCAAACTGAAAAATTCTGACAATTGAAGCCAAGCCATGCCTCAACAAGACCCTCTATCCTCCATATTAGGCTACGAGGGCCACACAATAGGCTAATCTCAAGTATTGAGAGATGTCAACTGGAAGGGGACATTACACAAACCCTAGCTGAATAAGGATGAGGGTTAAATTCTTGATGAAAACCCCTAGCTGACTTATATTGAAGAGCAACACGAAGGAATCATGGGCAATTATGAAGGTTGACACTGTACTTCCAGATTTTTGGGATGAGAAGCTACCATTGAGGGTTGAGAATAGACTTAGCAGCATGGTGATGATGCCCTTGCTCCAACAGATTAGGATGAATGTCACTATTTCTAGTCCCATCTGCTTCCTCCTGATTGAGGTGTACCCTTTGAAATAGCTTTTGATTATACTTGTGTAACTGTGCTTATCATCCATGTGCTCTACGTTACACTTGCCCATCCCAATGTTGGAAGTAGGTTGAACTAGAAGCCAGTTGGTAGTCAATCATACATGCTGACCTGAGGCCTCCTTGGGTTGAGCTGTTGTATGCAAGGGCTGCTGTTCTGACATGGAATTTGATGTGTTTTATAATTCGAGAAACTTCTTGTGTGCAGTTGTCAAAAATCCTTCCAAACATACAACAAAATAAAACCATGTCTGATCTCATGCATGTGGTGAAGCAACGTGATCTCCCGATTTCAAATGAGATCATTTGTAGAAAAGCTGGGAAGGGAGAATAATGCCAAGAGAGTGAAGGCATTTCCTGCTAAACTTGTTTAGCAAATGAACAAAAGAAGAAAAGATGTGCAGCAGTCTATTCATGGCACATGCTAATAAAAAATCGGGAAAATATGTGCAATGGTCTATTCATACTAATGCCCAATTCATCCTCTCTTCCAAAGATTGTTAGTTGGCAGAGGTTTTCCTTTATTAGTTGTTTGATGAAGGCCTTGATCTTTGGCCATAAATGAAGTTTTACTTTTGATTCGAATTGTTGGAGTAGCTGGTCTTGACTGTTGAAGGGGCATGTGGTAAGCCAAAGCTACCACACACTTACCATATCGAGTTATAGGCCAGATCTGGCTATCTGACTTTGAAGAGAGAATCAAGTGTTGAGTGACGAGGATCTTGAGAAGTTGCTTGAATTTGGTGGCATTTGAGGTGATGGCATCTCTGGGATTGCTGGTTTCCTGTTTCACAATATTGTTTTACTGTGTGAGAGTGTAATTTGAAAGAAAAGGGTGGCCTCCTTTTTGTTGCAATTCAAATTATATTTCAACAAGAGAAAAGTTTTGCAAGGGGAAGAATCTATTCCAATTTTTTTTCCAAAATAAGATGGTTTTAGCATTCCCAGGTTGCCAGCTGAGATGCTGGTTTAGGCATTCCATCTGACTTCTGAGATACCTGGCATTACTAGAGAGGGGAGAACGACAAGACAAAGAGAGGGATCCTCCTGAGTTAGTCCCGATGTATTTGTTGTGGATAATGCTACCCCAGGAAGTGTTGATGGACTGCCATAATCTTCAGCTTGTTTTGATGGCGAACGCTATATTAAAGGTCTTGATATCTCTACATTGAGGCTGCCATAATCCTTGGGAGCACAGATTTGGTTTCATGAAACTAGAGGATATTTGAAGGATGCGTCCACGGAACATTTCTTTGAATATTCATAAGGTTCAGTGAGACTTACTTAGAGATATTAAGCAGATTAAGGAGATATACACATATTTCCTAGAGAACTAATTGGATCAACTGAATGCGGCCCGCGAAAGAAAGCCATCTGTTGGTCTAGTGGGAAAAGTTTCTTTTGTAGCTGATTTATTGTAGAGTCCTAATTTATTTTTCTCTATAAATATGGAGGGGTAATCCCAAATATTTTATATAAAGTTTCTCCTCTAAGACTTCAAGAATAGCAAGAATTTCTCTTTTCCTTTTCATTCTAACATTGAAAACAGCACTTTGGATTTCTCCTTGTTAATCTTTTTATCCAAAGTCAATCTAGTAGCGATCCAGAATCTTATGACCTGTTTTGATTTCCCATTTGACTATAGCGGACAGAAATGATGCAGGAGCATCCCCATTTTGCTCAATTTTGGTTTATTCTTTTAGTGTTTTGAGTCATTAGAGGTCTTAGAAGGTATAGAGGACACTTTGGAGTCATTTCTAGGTGCTAGGTGTTCATAAAAATTGAATTTGAACCCTTTAGGTGTTTTCCCGCCAAAATGCCAAATCCAAAATTTTGAATTTTTTGCTATAGTTCTGAGGTCTTAAACATGTTTTTTCTAGGTTCAAATGTTAGATGTTGGTTTGTTTAGGGGTATTATAGGTCTTAGGATGCTTCTTTATGTTTTACCACCTTTGTAGTCTTTTATGCTATGTTTAAACCTTGATGTAACGTCCAAGAATGCAACTTGTTCATGCATAAGCTTACGTTGGAGGCAAGCAAGATTCAGTTAGAGCTTTTCTAGGGACATATATTGCATGAAGAGGCTTGAAGGGATCATTCTCCAAGAGAGAGGAAGGGGGTTGGTTAGCTTCAAGAAATAGAGAAAAGATTCAAAATTTGCATGAAGGGACTGACTGTCTCAAAATCCTGTGTGAGACTGTTTGGAGATCAATAATGTTCATGAATGAAAGAAGCCTTTGAAGACTAGTGAGAATGCTTTTGAGAATATTGGTAAGTGTGACTATCTATCTATATTGATTCCTTGGTGTAGTTTGATTTGAAGCATTGATCTACAGGTGTGAGAGACATTCAGCACTTTAGAATTCTGTGTATGACACAGTCAAGTTTCTAGTATTGTGAATGGTTTCTTTGACTTAGTTCAAGGATTTTGATGAGGGGAATGGTGTAGAGAGTTGTTATTAGGTGTATGGAATTTGTTTGAGTACTTGCAACCCCTGGAGAAGGCAAAAGGTGTCATCCAAACATCAAATTTCATACCACTGTCCTGTGCCCTGTTTTCATTGTGAACAGTCAGAACAAAGACAAGTAGAGGGACACTTTTAGGTCCAATTCAAGTATTTTGAGTGTTGGAAGGTTGTGGTGAGTTTCTTTGAGGTAAGGGGAACTTGTTTGAATATTCAGGAATCCTTGAAGAGGGAAAGACCTTATCCAAACCTAATTTTGTTTGCATACAGTCCTGTACACTATCCTTTTATGCACAGTCCAGCAAGTAAAGAGACTTTCTGAGTCTATTTTCAGTCTTGGTCAGTTTTCTTTCAATTCATATAGTTTTCCCATGATTTCACAGACCCTATCCAACAATTATTAGTGTTTGAAACCATCTAGCATTCAAAAGAACTCATTCTGTAACCTCTCGGGCCTGTACAAGAACCTTGTTTAAGGATTTTGGTCATTTTGTGGTATAACACCATAGAAGCCTTTCCAAACCTTGAAACCTCACTTGGAGCTTTGGATTATTGTTGTAAAAGTGAATCAAGTGATTTTAGAGAGTCTTGGCACGTGTGGACCAATTTTGGGTCAAGACTCAGTTTGACTGCCTAAGGAGACCTAGTTGAGGCCAAACTTTGTAGAAAGATGAATGACCTTAATGGGTATTTAAAACTGTGTTTTGTTTGGCTCGAACCCCTGAGTGTTGTCAAAATCAGCTGATTAAGTGCTTTAGGAGGGCTTCAAGAAAGAGACCTACTTGTGAAGAGATAGTGTGAGTTAGTGTACTTTCCCTTGAGAGTTTGAGTATGAAACTTTGTAGAGAGTGAGAAGAGGATAATGGGTGTCTGGAACACGTCTTTGTTTGACTAGAAACCCTGTACATTTCTCAAACCAACTGGAATTACCCTTTTGAAGGGCTACAAGGATTTAGTCCTAATTGAAGAAAGTTACCAAGTGATTTTATTTAACTCTCTCCCTCTGCATCAATAAATAGTGTCATTTACAAAATGAAAACTAGTCTACCTTGCCCCGTGTTCCATGGCAAGAAGGCAATGGATCTGATTGCTTGTTTTGTGAGCTGCCAAATCCTTATAGAGATTTTCGCCCGTTAGAATGAACAATAAGGACTTAAAGGGTCACCTTGCCTAAGGCCAGAGGAAGAAGAGAATGTATTGCCTATATTGCCATTGCAACAACTGTGAATGTCGGAGTTTGAGTGCAGCTATGCATCCAAGAAATGGAGGGAGCATTGAAGCCAAAGGCTTCCATTGTACTATCCAACTGTGCCCAATTAACTCGCTTGAAGGCTTGGATATGTCCAACTGGATTAGAACCCCCTATTCCATACTGAATTTGTAGAGATCAGACTATCTCCTGATGACAAGAATATTGTCCGCGATTTGTTTCCCAGGTACAAAGGTGGATTGGGTTTCCATTATTATTTTGGAAAGGAGTGGCTTAATCTTTGAGGCAATGAGCTTGGTGAGAACTTTCGGCATTTATTTGACACAACATTGGCTTATTGTGTCTGGATTCTTCTACAACATTTAACAGATCATACTTTACCAATTCCTGGAAAGATTGATGAAAAAGTGATAGGAATCCATCCAATCTTGGGGGTTTGTTTGTCTAGGAGAAGACTTCTTTTTAATGTTCACCGTGGTCATCTTTCGAAGTGTATCATTGTCTTCTTGCCAAATTAATTTTTAGGATTTTTAATAAATTCCTCTGATATCTGATTTGTCGACGAGGAGGAAATTCTGTCAGAATATCATTGTAATACCTGGTTACATGTTTTCTGATTTTTCTGTAAACGTTTTGAGTGTGCCATCTTCCTGCTGAGTTGTATGGTATTGACATATCTATTAACACATATTTGTGAAATAAATTTGCATCAAAGTCCCCTTGACAGATCCACTGTTCTTGCAGTCTTTGGGCCTAATTGTTCCTTTCTTTGCTGTAAAACTGTAAGCTGTTATAAAAGTGGCTGTTCTTGTGTGGCCATTTCTGCTGTAAATTCTCTCACAAATCTGCTGTTGGAGATTAGCAAGCTTTGAAGTGATGTCACAAATATTTGAGAAAACATTCTCAAAATTATGTTTATTCCGGCACTTTAGTTTTTGCTTTAGATATTTCGTTTTACTCATAAATTTATGCATAACATGAACTTGAATGCCGGCAGCTTCTTTACACCATTTCTCAATATTTGTTCCAAACTCTGCATGTTTGAGCCACACGAGTGGTTTGTTTTGTGGTATGTAGAGAAACATGCCAATGATCAGAGAGCAGAATCACTTGTGCATGGAATTGGAGATCTGAGTTGGACCAAGTTTCAGAGATGAAAATTCTGTCTAAAGTTTCAGGTTTTCAGCAATGTATGAATTACCTTTATGCTTGTTGCTCCATGTGAAGATGCCTGATTCAAAATCCAGATCAGCCAGTTGATCATCTTTTGTAGCTTGATGAATATATCAATAACCCTCTGATTGAACAACACATCCCTTTTTCTCCTGAGGGGATTTGATTGTGTTGAAATCTCCCATGAGAATGGGATTTTGCGGAGAGCAATGTTGTATCCAATCTGTGAGTTGCTCAAGCCGTGAGATGCTATTGTTCCCATAAGGGGAGATATAAATATTGGCAACATTGCTCATTTTGTTTAGCTCAAAGGAATACAGTTGAGCGTGAAGTTCCAACTAGAAAGAAGCATAGGATTGGACAATATAACTGTTCAGATCCTATTGAATTGAATTTCTAGTTATCAGCCCGTTGGGCAATGGATGATCTGTTTTTTTCCCCAGATACCCGTGTACTTAATGATTTTGTTTGAATGTGCTCTAGAAGTCTCTTGAAGAAGTACCATATCAGAATGCCTTGCATTTACTTTTACTTTAGGAAACAATGTTTCTTGAGGACACCTACTCCCCTGATGTTCCAAGAGAAGGTCCGCATTAAATAGACAGGGTGACAGAGGTGCTCGCCTGCATTGGAATCTCAGCTTGTTTGGTTTTGGGTGTCCGGATCTGTCTTAGCTTTGTGATTGTGACATCCACATTTCTTCCTCTACTGGTTCCATGGTCTCATTGAGAGATGTTTTTGTTTTGTTTTGGAATTGTTCATGGGATCCCAGATACCCAGATCTGTGGGAATGAGATCCAAAGGCAATGGCCCTGAAGGGGGAGTCTTTCTACCTCTAATATAAGACCTATTTACATTTTCCTTTGCTGAAAATCTTATTGTGTTAAGATTTTACCACTTGTGGGTTTTTTTCCCAGCAGATTTTAGTAGGATATTCTCTCCAGAGAGGCTGTTCACTTGGATGCTGCATTCTGCATCCATCTTATCTGCGTCTAGATCAGCCAAGGCAGAAAATGGGTCTACTGAATTAATTTGTGTTGCTTTTGCTGTAGGTTTCTTTTCTTTTCATGTAGACATTTTAAAACTTATTCTCATGCGATGATTTGTCTGGAGTTTTTTTGGGCAGATATACATGTGGTTTTGCCATTGTTTGTGCTGGTTGAGCTGTTGTTTCGTGTGATAGAGGATGGCAAGGGTCTAAGTTGGCTTAGGTTGGACATACTTGAGCATGATGCCCATGCTCATGACAGATTCGACCCCTGAAAAGGATGTTCTCATAGTCTAAAAGCTGCTCCCTTTCAATTCCTGCCATATCAAGCACAAGCCGACCTGGAAGAGGGGTTTCCAAGTCCAGGCTAACACATATTCGGACATAGTTCAATACTCAATTATTTCGAGTGAACTCTGATGAGGCAATGCATTCACCAATGGCAGAGCCTAGTTTCTTGAGAGAGGATTCCTGCCAATATTCACTAGGGAGTAATGATAGGTGAAACCAAACAGATTCTCTGCTAAATTGATTGTACTTGGACGAAAGGCTGAAGACCAGTGCTTCATAAGGAGACCTGCTCATGATGGATAATGCTGTTACACGCCAAGATGCCATTGGCACCCACACAAATGAGAACAATAATTAAATTATTAGCTATTTGTTGTAAACTATCCATTAACTAACCGGTACAAAAATTTGTTTCAACCTATTAACTGAAACAATAAATTGACACATTAACTAATGATTCCTTTTTTTGTGGAACCTCCCCTAAGTTTGAGGATAATGAATCCCCTTGAGTTAGTTAAGTTGAAGCCCTCGTCCCTATTTAGATTATTTGGATGTTTTCAAATCTCCACCACCTCCCTCAATCTTCATTTTTACTTTAGCAGTGACCACAACCTTTTCAATACAAATGTGGCGTTTAGTCTCATTTGAGTACTTTACCAATGCCGACTTAATCCCTTGTTGAGACAAATATCTTCATTGTGCTTTGTAATCTTGTTGAATCTATCTCCCTATCTTCCCTATGTAATTCTCCCACCCAACTTAACACGATATGCCTCACTATCCAACTTATGCTCCAAGTGATCTTTTGAAGTATTATTTACCTTGCTTTGTGGAATGAAATTTATCTTCAACTTAGGCTCCAAATGATCTTTCAAAGTCTCTCGAGTCTTTTTAATCTTGCTTTGTAGAGGGAACCCAACACCACCTTTCAATATATGGAAGGAACACCTGAGGTTGTTCTCTTGCATCTTCACTATCGTGTTTTTGTGCTTAAGTACGACTTTCTTTGTGGAAAGCCTTTGCTATATGATTACTGCCATATCCATCTTTTTGAAGGCCATAGGCAAGTGCCCTTTTCTCATGTTCCAAGTGCTTCTGGTTTGAGATTTGGAAAGCCTTGGTTATAACTTGGTGTAAGTTATTGTAAAAGTTTTTTTATATGTTATTAAGCTTAGTTTAATAATATTATTGACTACAAGATTAATTTTTGTTGTTAATTTTGTATACGTATATTTCTATATCTATCTATGTATATATCTATATATCTATCTAAATTTTGTATATATCTATATCTATATCTCTTGATCCACACACACACACACACACGAGCCCATAAGGGATAAATGCATGAATTATTAGGCATCACGTACATATTTTGGCACCAATAAATAGTATTTTCTTGAACTCTCCATTATTCTTTATTATTATTTTTTCTTCCTATGATGTTTCATTTGGATCCCACCCACGTTATCATCCTCACTGTTGGGAAACCATATGTTTAGGTTATACATTACTATTTATAACTTGAGGATTTTTGCTTGAGATTTATGCATTATTATTTATTATTAGTTATGCATTATATATATATGCAAAGTAAACAAAATAAATTAAATAACCACAAAACAGTTGAAAACACTATTATTAATTGATAATTCAATGCCAAGTGTCATGATAAATCCAAATAGATTATTAGTAAGTGATCAAACTTAGAACTACAAGTACATGGTCCACATGTATACTCAATTTAAATCATCACTTTGCTCTTCATTAGAACCACAAGTACTAGCAGTGTCACTCCCACTAGTTGCTCTTTGTGGGTTTGGCAAAGAAGTCTCTTGTTGCTTCATGTCAACTAATGAAAGTTAGGATGCTTTGGCCTTACATCCCAATTCATTGGTGGACTTTGCTTGTATTCCTCTTGCTTGTATGATAGAAGGCACAAATTGGAATGCACATAGATCGAATCCTCTGCATTTTCGCTGCCAACTGTTTGTGCTTAACTGAGTGGATAAAGGAGTATGTACTCCAATTACGCTATGATAGAAGGCACAAATTGGAATGCACATAGATCAAATCCTCCTCATTTTCGCTGCCAACCGTTTGTGCTTAACTGAGTGGATAAAGGAGTATGTACTCCAATTACGCTTAGTTTTAGAGGAACTGGCTACCTATTGAGTCAAAGTCAATGCAAAATTTAAATTTATAAATGTAAAAAATAAAACCAAATACTAAACATAAAAAGAAAAGAAAGAGTTAAAAATCATACTTGTGATAAAGTTTTGCTTACAAGGGGTAGGTGCGTGGATCCATTCCCATGTACGTACCACCACATATGAGTGTCCTTGTACTTGTCTCAAAGAATGCTATGTCTGTGACCTATGGAGGCTATGAAATTCCCAAACTCACCCACAACCATGCCTTCTACATCCGGATCAGGGAAGAGTCTAGTGAATACCGCCTTATACCCATCACTAACCTCAACATCCTTACATGGTGGCACCCTCCTAGGAAAAGAAAGGATCTTAGTGTTGTAGTATTTAGGATTTAATGTGAAGGCAAAGAGATTTAGTGGGGTGGTTAATTTCTACCACCAATCAATGAGACATGTGTGCACTTGCTTAAAAAAATATTCGTAGGATCTTTCTCTTTTGCATTTGTAATAGACTTTATCTTCTCAATCATTGAGTTGATGTCATCATAATTCTTACCCAAACATGGTTGATTTTTATCATAAATCTAATCATACTCATAATGGTTTTCATAATATTAAGCAAGTAATTCACACGAGCTCACCACTTGTCATCTAGTATCAACCCTTTCAATTTTTGGGCCCTTCTCGTGTTCAATTGCCTTCATACAACCCAAAGGTTGTTGATAACCATGTTGCACAATGCCTCTCGCACCTTCACAAGTCATCTTAAGACAACTGTGTGCGAGGCGAATCAAGTCTCAAACAACCTAACAAGAAATCAAAACAAATAAAATTGAAAAAAGGTTATGAAATCTACAAGTTACAAAGAAAGTAGACAATATAAACTAAAATTACTGAAATAAATTAAAAAAATATTGTTTCACTTAACTTTAATAGCTCGAACTTCGAGAATGACTTGAATATGGCTTGGGACGTGATGGTTGGTGACAATCATTTGTTTCTCACTGGCCTCGGCATACGCCTATTTGATCCACTCGATTCTACTACCCAAATTTTGTAGCATAAGGTTGAGTAAATGAATGACACAAGAAGTCCAAAATATGTGCCTGTACTTGACCTCAACCAACATCCCTGCAACTTGACAATCTTTAACGTTGTCTGTCATGACTTAAACAACTTTTTGAGGCCCCACCATCTTAATGGATTCTAAGAGGATGTTGGTAATAAATTGTGCATCCTTCACTTGTCCCTCCCAATCAACAACCTTCAAAAACACTGCTCCTTTAGGGAAAACTACAACCACATTAATCAATGGCCTGCCAGTTGCATCTTTCTATCCATTGGAAATGAAGAACACCCTTGTATCGATCCAAAATTCCTCAATAGATTTCAATGAATCATCTAGTTATTTTTTCTTGACGCAATAAGGTGGTGTGTACCTTTTCATAACCTAGGTTGGTGCACCCAGTAGGGGATTTGATTGATTCCTCTCACAGTATCATGCTATTATGGGGACCTAACAATATTAAATGACATCCCATTGGCGTAAATACAATGCCCAATGATCTGTAAGTTTGGGTTCAAATTTGCATAATTAAACACATAGAACATTCAGACTTTTAATACTCTACGACACAATAGAATTCAATTGGATATTTTATTCATAGTACAGAATCATTATATAGATGTTTGTACTCCTTTATTCAAGGAGTCAATATTAATCCCGAATCCCCAATATCCCTCAGCAAACCTAGAATCTCTCTTAAAGATTATAGAGGTGAGTTGTGACAATCACAACTCACGTACAATTATTCTCACATAATAATAATACTAATGGAGCACTAACAACAAATTCATAACATTCCCTCCCTTAGTACAAACATGGTAGAAAACATCTCACTCTAGAACTGCAACATGCTGCCTCTACTTGCTCATTATCTTGATCTATGTGCGTTGTCACACAACTCTCTAAAACTGTATTCTCACAAGTGGCTTTCATGGATGGAAACAACAACCACCCAGGTATGAACATGGACCCACACTATTATTCATCCTCCACATCTATACATTGATGGTTTTACCAAGGCTTTAACCAACAACCCACAAAGATGGTTTTACAAAGGATTCAACCAACAACCTATACAAGTATCATGATTGCTACAACATTTTGTGGTTCAGTACTCCACAACATTTTTACATAAAGGGATTGCATTTGGAATTGCTTACTTATTATATAACACAAAACAGGAAAACATGAAAAAACTAAAAATGAGGAATAATTCCTCATCATCTCTTCCGTAGCCTCTGCATGTGATTGCTGCCACTCAATCTCGCACAACATAGATAATTGCCACTGCCACTAGCGATCGTTCTCGGCACAGTTATTTTTTTGCAATTTATTTGCCACTAATCTAGATGTGCGGTCCCGTCACTAGTGACTAATGAGAGGATGTTATTTGGCCTCCAACCTCCATTGCCTCCATCTCGCTGTTGATTTCTACTTGGCAAATATGGCTTTGAGGCTCATCTACATGTCAAAGGAGAAATGCCCCCCCCCCACAATATGAATGCCGCGTAGAAGTGATAATGCATCTAGTTACAATTTTTTTTTTTTTTTTTGAGATTTTTACAAATCTAGATGACTATTTGACACAAATGTTGTATTTGAACAACAAACGACTCTAGACACTTTTTGATGGAAGAAGACGATTAATTTTTTATGACTTGAAATTATTATTCATGATTATAGACGAAAATAGAAGGTTGACACTATTATATTTGATTCAATTTTCTAATATAACCAAAGGTTATTATTAGATCTTGCACTATTAATCAATAATAAAGACTAAACTCAAACTGTCGACAATATCCACCTAAAAAAGTGAATAAATAACAAAAGTCTCATCTAATATGGATAAAAGCTATAAAAGAATGACAACCTAAAACTAATAGCAAACTTTAACTCCAACTTACATGGCATGTTGCATGCAACAGCAAACAGCATCGAAAGCTGAATACCAAATGATAAAACAAAGCTCAGAGTGAAAACTGATATGGATGGCACAAACAAGCCGAGATCTATGGGTGAAATTTGATGTCGATTTTCAATGCAAACTGGTTTAAGACTGATACCAGCACATGCAGAGTTCAAAACAGTCCAAAATACAGGTATCAGGCAGAATGAATACACACAAAGCAGGCAGAATGAAACAACTGTGCGGCCTGAGTTTCTTGCTTATGCTATGCTAGATTTGTGTGGTCTGTATCTTTTGCTAATCCACTTCCTTCTCCCTGTATGCTCGCTGATTGTATAGAGACGTCACAAGGATCCAAAAATCATAGAGCAGCCATGATGTTACGATGGAAGGAAGTGGAAAATAGAATAAAGAACGTCAACGTAAGTCTGTACGCTGTCAGAGATGCACCAATATATCTGTTGTAGATTTGCACGATGGATAGAGAATCCAAATATTTGTTTAACCGATCCTCATGGAGCACTAAGAGGCATTTTAACAATTACCTATTGTGAACAAAACTTCAAAACAAGCTTTAAATCACTTCATATTTACCTACAAAACTATGAATCTGCCTTAATAATCTAAAGGACTTATATATTTGAAAATTTTCTCATGACTCATAGGAAAATTTCTTCGCTCTGATACCAAATATTAATTTCGGTTCAGATTTGCATAACTAAACACACATAACACTCATAATTTTAATACTCTACAACACAATGGAATTCAATTGGATATTTTATTCATAGTGCAGGATCATTATATAGATATGATTGTACTTCTTTATTCAAGGAGTCAATATTGATCCCAAATCCCCAATATCCCTCAACAAACCTAGAATCTCTCTAAAGACTAGAGAGGTGAGTTGTGACATTCACAACTCACGTACAATTATTCTTACACAATGTTAATACTGACAGAGCACTAATAACAAATTCCTAACATGAGCTCATTGGAAACATCCTTGGACTCAATCTGAAATGCGCTTTCCAATGGGCCCACAATTTTTGTTCTTTTGCAAGAAAGAGGTGAATCCTATTCATCTATAGAGGGTGTCGCCCAAATGGATGTCAGCAGCCACAATAGGGGTACGAGATGGACCAACAGGTGGCTTGCTCAATTGAGATCCTTTCTTATCAAAACATACTTTGATTTTAGGGCAACTGTTGCATCCACTTCTTTTTTGCTTTTATGTATTGAAGAATATTTGTTATTGGCAATTCTTTTCTCAACCTAGCACAAGATTTGATTCCCTAGCTAGGAATCACACACAAATGGGCTTGCGCCCGACTGTATGAGCTCTTGTATTTGACATTGCACTTTGTGCAAGGCCAAATATAACCCCCTCCACTTGGACCATGTTCTAACATTGTAATGTATTTCCTAGGGACAAAAAATGATTGGTCTTGAAGGTGGTTGTTGCCCCTTGGTCCATAGAGCTAGCACTTGCAGCTATTGTAGAAAATACATGTAGCTAAAAGTTTAAAAAGAAACACAATATTGATTTTAAGGAAATTTATTTAAAAAAAAACCCTATGTTACCATTTCTTATTGAAAAATTGTTTAAAAGGAAAGAAAACAAGAACCCCATATGAAGATTGAAATTTGAAAAAAAAAAAAAATTACAAAAAGCACCTTCAATCCAGCATCCTTAGCTCCTCAATTGCATTGGCAGCAAATGGGCAGTTGTAGTGTTTGTAGGATTACAGACTTAATGTAGTTGGAACTTAGGTTGGAGTTTATTGTTTCAGCCCTAAGCATTCATGCAACGTAAGTGTGCAATGTGAGGTAAGTGTGTTGTTTTGGTGTTTTCTTTTGGCAAAATGAAGATAAGATAACTTTTTAGGGTTTCTTTTCACTTTTGAGGGTATTTTTGTTTTTTTAATATTTCATTTGATTCAATTGAGGCAAACCTGGGGATTTACCGGACTAGGACCCATCATCTGATACTTGTGAACCCGATATCTTAGGTTTTAGGTTTTGATAAAATTTGAAGTTATTAGTTAGGCTATATATAAAACATAAATATTTAGTTAATTTAATAATTTTTTAAATTGAATACTTGAGCATTTCTTTTTATTTCTTTAACTTCATCTCATTTTATTTTATGGCTTAATCTAAAATAGAAAAATGTAAAAAAAAACTTAAATTGATTACGCAATGCGTTTCTTTTTATCTCTTTAACTTCATGTAATTTTATTTTTTTGCTTAATCTACACTAGAAAAATGTAATTAGAATTTTTTAAATTGAATACTTATGCATTTCTTTTTATTTCTCAAAGTTTATCTTATTTTATTTTATGGCTTAATCTAAACCAGAAAAATGTAAACAAAAAATAAAAGTACTAAGATCTATATAAACGTAAAATAATAAAAAATGTCTATATTTTTATTTAAGCTTGTGAATTATTGTGTAGTTTGTATTGTCCTATTTTTGTATATTATATCTTTAAATATATTTTAAAACACAAACACTAGAGTAGTTGCACTAACAAGAACACCATCAAAACAAAATTGTGCTAAAATTGACATTAAGTTGTCCTCCCTATATTCATCTTCTATCATGGTTGTGCATGTCGTAACATACTCAAGCTCTAGTTTTTATGTTGTGCTAATATGGTGTTTTCGAATTACATCAATTATAGCTTTGCCAATACATGTTTTCTTTGGCCCATATTATTATTTAATCTGAGATTGATTTCTAATTTTCCTTAGATAGATTCTTTCCAATCACATCAATAAGAACTTTGTAGTTCATGTTAGCTTGCAAAATGCCTTATATTGATATGATAACATTATTATGACATGATATTTGGCATGCAGGATGTGTTTGAGAAAATATTGGCTTTTCTGCAACATGGAACTGGGGTAGTGTGTGTGCTCTCTGCGAAAGGTGCAATTTCAAATGTGACTGTTACTAAAAAAACATACAAGGTAAAGATCTGACACCGTGCTTGATTTTGTTTTCTTTTAAATTTTATAATTTTTTTGCTTTGTTTTCTTAATTTTTTCTTTTGCATAATGTAACTAGGGTTAACGGATCCTAGACCTGAAAAAAAGTTGGCAAGCTGCCAACACCCAAGTGGTATTATTCTCACCACCTAGTCAAATTCAAAGATAATAAAAAAAATCAAAGCATTATAATGATCAATTAATGCCAGAATAATAACCACACTCATAGGAAAGGATATGCTGAATCCAACACCGGATTTGGTCTCCAGTGCTGAATTCAGCACTCTCCCTGCACTCCAGGGTATACATTCAGCAAAGGGTATCCCTTTCCAGAAACTAAACCACAGCGATCGATGAATTCACCATCAAGGATCCACCCAGGCTGGTTGCTATATTCTGCCAAAGCCCTGATCCCAATCCCGGTCTGAAATCTGAGTTATTAGAACTTCACATTGGTCAAGAAAAATCAGGTAGGAGAAGAGGTAACTAATCAGTGGTACACTGCATAGAGAATCCCTTGGTCAGAAAAAATAGGCTTAGCCAAAACGTTCCTTCATTGCTCTCAATCTGAATTTCCTATCTTCTTCTATCATAATTTGCTTATTCATTCTAATTTAGAAAACAAAATAATATTTAAGATAGAGACATAATTTTTCTGCGATCTACGCACCCATCATAGGCCTATCAACATACATGATTCTATCTTTCTGACATCTCCTTATAGCAAGATCCCTCAAAGCTTAAAATCTTATGAAGCTTTAAACATCTAGAAAGCAAATGCACGAGATTCATAAGATGCTGTTTCTATAAAACTCCCCTACGTTGCCCTGCCCCCGTCCCCTCGTGCCCTCCTCCCCACCTTTTTAATGGCAACTAGTTTGGTCATTTGATACTTTTTGAGTTGCAGACCCATACAATGTTACACAGATTGAAACTAAAAAACACTAAAATGGATGCTTCATGTGGCTAGGTCCCATGTGATTGCTAACAAAAGTAAGGTCCACATGGCCACCACAATGCTAGTTTGCCCAAAGTTATTTCTCTTAATAAAGTTTATTTTATCTTAGTTAGAATTGGATAGTTTCTGGCTAAGTAAATATATGACAAGAATTTAACAACTTATGCTTTTTATAATCTTAAAAGACTCCAGAGGTACTCTATGATAGAATTTGGACAAAATCATGCTTTTTAATTAATGAATTTGGAGTAGCCCTTCATGCGGGAAAAGGAAAGGACATTTACCCCCTTATATCAGTCATTTATGCACAAATTTCAATCTTTGTGGTATTTGTTCTGGTGCTGTGAAGATCCCTCTTTTCTTAGCTTAATAAGTTGCTAATTAAATGGTTGTTGACAGGTATTGTTACAACCCTATTAGATAGAGTCCAGACATATCATAATTGAAGCTTTCACTTGAATCTTCAAACTCAATCGAAGAAAGGCTCAATTTATCATAAAAAATAAATATTAAGCTAAATGAGAGAAATAGAATGAAAGATACCTTGTTGCCAAGACGACACTGTTAACCAATCATCCGGGTGACCATTGGCACCAGGACAACTGGCCAACTGATGGACATAGAGGTCAGCACATGAAATTATATGGAGGATCATCTAATATGTGAGGAGAATGATGCCATATTTAATACTTAAAAATTAGCTGCTTAGGTTGACGTAAAACAGTGGATTTTTCTTTTTTTCAATAAAATTCAAGAGCAAATGTATTAAAAAGTGAATAAAAAGATATAGTCAAAAACTGGCTTAAAGAAAAGAAATCCAGATGATGAACTGAGGGACAAAGCAGATTCTAAACTCTAAAACCCACTACTTCAGATCAGAAGTAAAATTAGACATCATATGCCGGGAAATTTATCTGTAAATGATTCTGTAAATACCTCATGGTGGGTCTTCATTTTCACATTCAATTTTTTTTTCTTGTTCTCTCTGAACTATTTCTTATTAATCACAGATTTCTAGCAGCTTGGAGACAGTGGATTCTGTACATTTCAGCTGCATATTTTGCTCTCTTTTGCCAGATGCAAGTATAATAAATTCCAAGTATAGGTTTTAGGTGTTTGAACCACGTAATCAATAATATTAACTACTGCAGTTGAACACTTGGCTATCAACATGTAGACAGCCATCAGCATTATCAATATAACTATGTATTTTAACCTTTCAACAAACAACCTTGGAGATTGCATTCGACTAAATTTCTACATATAAATATTCTATATTTGCTTACAATGATGATGTGTTATGTTCATTATAGATATCTCTATACCAACTTGTGTACTTGTTCAATGTATATTTTTGCACCTGCTTCAGGTTGTTATCAACCATGGGAAGGATGATATATGTCAGTGCTGATAATCAGTAAATATAAAATCTTGTGGTACCATCTAAGGTTCTCTTTCTCAATGCATTTCCCATTCTCGGACATGACTGTTACGATGCTAGAAAAACACACTGCATCATTTGACAGTCTAGTCACTTTTAACTCATACACATTGTGACACTTGATTGAATCACTAGTTTGACTTAAAGGTTTTCAAGATCCGCAACTTTTAGTGGACATTTTGAGGCTATATAAGTTTCAAACTATTAAGAAACTATAAAAGCCTGATTTTGGCAACTAAGAGATTCTAAGAAAAAGAGATAATAACTAGTAATCCTTTGGGATGCTACCAGTACTCTTTACTATTATATTGTACAGAATTTATCAATCTTTATTTTTTAAGTTTTTAATTTTAAAGTAGATTTTAAAAAAACTAAAATCATTTTGCATAATAGGAACCTCCTAGTTAAAATCAACATTTTTTGATGTATATTGGAACCTATATAATTGTGCCATAGAGGATTCTATACAATAATTTTGATAATTTTCTGCAGCTAAATACCTTTTAGAAGTGGAAAAAACATTTTTACGCGAATGAATCGAGAAGAATATTATTCATTTCTACACTACGAAGAAACCAAGCTTAAGACTAAAATTTTGCAGTTGTCCATGAATGTTTATCGTATTTTTCTGAAAGTTCATGAATGATTGGTTGAAAAGTCAGAATCCAATTGATTGCCTTTTTCTGTTCTATCGTTGCTTGTAAGTTGCTATGGTTGTGTGGGTGGGAGCTGAGTTCATAGAAATAACATTATTCATCTCATACTTTTTGTCATTTCCTCCACGTTTGTCTTTTTCAATAGTATCTTGCTGTTCAGAGGAAGAAGTTCGACTGAAAACACATTGCAGTTTTAGTCACAACCACATTTCGTGTCATTTTTGAATGGGTGATTTTTTTCATAGTCACAATGTCTTTCTTTGCAACCTTTACTTGCTGGTATGCTTTTTCTTTTGTTTTCTTTATCTCATGAGTTGTGTTGAAACAGTGACCTGATCAATGATGTCATAAATAATGTTAATGATGTTTAATCATGTCATAATGCGACCATTAGGTATCCCAGCTGTTCTCTTTGTCAGGTTTGTCTGTACACTTCCTTTCATGTAGTTTAAAACACAGTTGATGAGGTGTAGGCCTTATCAGGACCGTCACATATTTGACAATATAGCTTTTATTTGAGTACAACTGTAATTGTCGTTGCTACTATTTTCCAGGGACAATTTGAAATTCATTCTCTCTCTGGCTCTTTTCTAAGTACTGAAGTTGGAGGAAGTCCTATTGGTGGACTTAGTGTTTGTTTTGTGGGGCCAGATGGGTATATTGTGGGTGGTGCAGTACCAGGTCGTCTTATGGCTGCAAGTTCTGTACAGGTAATCATACTATAGTTATTTTTAAGGTGATGCTGAGATAGGCTACTTCCTCCATGACCAATTTATTTATCTCATGTTGTTTTTTCTTTCAGGTAGTAGTTGGTACTTTTCTAGTTGATAGCAAAAAACTCATTGCAGGAACTGGAAATGGTGAGATTTGCAGTGGCACTATAACAGCATCTATCTCAGAGTTGCCACCACCTGGAGCTACTTTACAGTCAACAACTGAAGCTTTTTGCAATTCTAGTGCAGGCCAAAAAGGCCACAGTGATCAAAATCCTGGCAGCCATGGTTATGCTCAGCAGATTCATGTGTTGAATATAACATCTCTGCATCCAGTGGCTTGGGTACAGCCCCAGTTTGAAGCTCAGATGAGAAGCAATCCCGATGCAACAATGACAGGTGGGTTGACTATTTAATAATGTTTCAGTTTGCAGCTGT
Organism: Torreya grandis; assembly: GCA_037957365.1. Taxonomy (NCBI): domain Eukaryota; kingdom Viridiplantae; phylum Streptophyta; class Pinopsida; order Cupressales; family Taxaceae; genus Torreya; species Torreya grandis. Next base: position 1,003,182 of record JARHVA010004591.1, read on the forward strand.
GTTCTTTGTTTTTTGTTTACGAAAATAATTCAGATTTCCAAGATTAATCTCCTCTTGATGGGGTTTTTATATAGCCTTCTAGTCCCAAATGGAATGTGCTTGTCTTGGAGAGTTTTTTGTAAACAATCTCCAACGGTAATATTTGTCTTATTGAGAGGGTTTTCACCTTGTGATAGGTGTTTAGTCAGTTACTGTCTTTTGAGTGCATTTGCACCTTGGGAGAGTTATTTTCTCATTTGCTATTCTTGGGCTTTGGTTTTGAGAGGTTATGATTGAGTTTGGTTTTGGACGTTGAACTTAGAAGTATATCTGTACTTTCTTACTTGGACTGAGAAAAGTACAGAAAAGAAACATACTAGTAAATGGCGTTGGGTTTTAGTTGAGGTTATGATTGCTTTGTCGTTTATATATTTTCATGATTTGCATTGATAAAAATACAGAGAAATTTTAGGAGTAAATGGCATATATGATTGAGCTGTGTTTGGAACTCTGAAATTAAAAACATATCTATATTTTCGTTACATGTATAGAGGATGAAAGAGATAGGTGTTATTCTTTGAGATTGTCCTTTTAGTGATGGCTATATTTTCCCATGTTTAATCAACATGCGATTGGTTATTATAATGGTCATACTAGGCTTAGTAACAAATTCACTTTTTTTGACTTTAGTTTGCTTTAGTAAATAATGTAAACATGACCTAATATTAACTTAAGTCATTTTAGGGTTAGGTTTTGTCACCCTTGTATTAAGATTTATATTGTTGCTTTCCCGTAAAGTGTCTAGTTGTTTCATTAATTTATCCAAGAAGTATCTCTCTTTCAAGTTCTCTCTTGTGTACTTGCTTGGTTTCTTTGTGGATTCGATTTTCATAATATGATACCATAGCCATGGTAAGGAGAAGCCGGGAAGTAGCGGACGAAGGCCTAGGGACTGCTTAGATCAGTGACAGATCGAGGCACTGCTTACGATATGGACCAAGAATCCAATAGACTTTCGAGCAAAGAAAGCTAGTTTTTTTTTTTTTTTTGTTTAAACGTAGATCCTTTTAAAAAAAATTAAAGCCAGGTTTATTTTTTACAAAGAGAGATCAGGTCTTTTCACCATACATAACAATAAAAGTACAGTTGTATGGACAAGTATACTAGTATGGAATAATACCATTGTACAGAATATTAAAGTTGTATGGAATAGTACGAAAAGGTGGGCTTGGACGGAATAGCACTTTGTACATTATAGTGTAGAAGTGTTTGTAATAGTGTTTTTCCCTTTTTTTTTGGAAAATTTCAGATTGCAGATTTTCATAAATTTTCAGCATTTTTAAAATGATTTTCAGCATCTATCATTGTTTTTTGGGGTTTTCAACAGATTCAGCAGTTTTGGCAGGAATTTCTTTTTCTTTTGCTTCCAATATTTGCAGTTTGGGGGAGTAAAAGAGCAAATTTCCAGTTGTAATTCTCTATTTCAGTATCCTTGTTAACATATTTTTTATAGAAAATGGCTAGTTTGTCCCATATAATGTTGGAGGGTAAGTAGAAGTTTTTGAGAAGAATTATAATACTTGGAAACAAAGAATGTTAGCCATTTTTTAGTACAAATGTTTAGGTCATCGTGTTTTGGGTATGGAAACCTTACTTGCAACAATAGAAAAGATCATGACAAGTTTGATGAGTGGAATAAAGAAGCAATATGCTAATAAAGCAGTCTGTGATTGGTGAAATGCTATTAGAAGTGTGACTTGGCGATAATGCGCCACACATTTGGAAGCAATTGAAAGCGCTGCATGAAATCTTTGATAAAGGTAGACCCTTCTTCCTTAAGCATATATTGTTTGCTATTAAAATGGATGAAAGTGCGCCTTTGCAAGATCTTTTGGTAAAAATAAAAGATATTAGAGAATAGTTGAATGCCATTGGGTAGAAGATGGAAAAAAATATGGTGGTAATCACTTTGTAGAGTTTACCAACTTTTGTTTGAGTATTTTATTGAAACCCTAAATATTACTGCTACTAATGTTGACATGAAGTTTAAAGAGTTGAGCACTAAACTATTGCAACAAGACGTGGAAAAAGTAGTTTGGCAGTGGCAACGGGACTAAGGGTTTAGAGATGGATTTGGCAACAAACTTCAAGGGCCAGGGCAATTTTAATAAACAAAAAGATGGCAGAAACAAAGGGGGGCAACAAAAAGACAAAAGATTCAGGTAATCAGAAAACCAAAACCTACAAGTGCTTCTATTGCGGAAATCTAGGTTATAAGAGTGAATTCTATAAAAAATGGTTATGGGATTAGAAAAATAACCAAGAACCTAATAAGCATGCCGATATTTTTTTTGATAGATATCAGGGTTGGCAGGACGCCTGCCTAGATTGCTTTTGACCGGAGCTACCAACTGGATTTGGGGCACAATCAGGCGGCCTAGTCGCTAAGAACCATTAAACCAACACAAACGACTACCACTGACCACAAAAACCACTAAGTCAACTCAAACGGCCACATCCAGTCTATAAACACGCTGTGAGATTCGAACCTGGGTGGGGTTGGGCACAACCAACCCACTTAAGCTACCCTTCTACATCTCATTGGCAATAAGTAGGCCAATATTACACATAAAGAAGATGCTAATTTATATGTTTTTATGGCTGGATATAATAGAGATTATGTGAATAAGACTTCTTGGTATATAGATTTTGGTGCCACCAAGCATTTGACAAACAAGAGGGATTGGGGTCTTGACTTTGTAGCAAATACATCTACTTCTGAACTTTGTGATTTTTGGTGAAGGAGAAGGTTGAAGGCAAAGTAATTGTGTAGACAACATTGACAGGTAAAAAGTTGCTCTTGATGAATGTCTTCTATGTTCCTAGTTTGGAAAAGAATATACTTTCAGTCAATGATATTATGAAACATGTAATTTTAATGTGTTTTTTAGCATCAATTAATGTTATATTGTTGATAAGGTCAGAATGAAGACAATGGATTTTAGTATTCAGGAACATGGGCTTTTCAAATTGATTGATATATTGGAGGAAAAATGATCATGCTTTGATGGCCAAGAGTGGTTAAGACGACAACACACTTTGATGCCCATATAAAAAGATATTTCAAATTTAAGTGCCCATACCTTTGATGCCAAAGTGTGTTGTTGTCTTAAAGAGTTTAGTGGATGATCTTTTAGAGATTTATAATCAACAAGGAGTTTGTGCTGCATGCTAGGTTGGGAAGCAACACAAGGTTTCGTTTGATGAAGGACAAGCTTGGAGAGTTAAGGAGGTCCTTTAGTTGATCCATGTTGACATTTTTGGGCATATGAAGACTGCATCAATCTCCGATGCTAGGTATTTTTTGCTATTTGTAGATGAATTTTCAAGAAAAAAGTGTGTTTTTTTCTAAGCAAAAATTGGATGCCTTTGACGAGTTTAAAAAGTTCAAGATCATGGTAGAGAAACAATTAGGAAAGAGTGTCAAAATTATTAGATTAGATAATGGAGGTGAATTTTGTTGTAGAAAATTCATTGTTTTTTGTGCTCAAGATGGTATCCATAGCTAATACACCACACCCTACACTCTACAACAAAATGGAGTGGTAGGGAGGCATAATCGTACCATTATGGAGATGGCAGGGTTTATGTTAGAGAATAAGTTTGTTCCTAACAAATATTGGGTGAAATTAGTACAACTATCAGTGTATTTTCTCAATTGGTCTCCAAAAAAAGGGTACACAGACTCTAGAGGAAGCATGGTCTAGACAAAAACCTAAAGAAGGTCATCTCAGTTTTTTTGGTTCAGTCGTATATACATGGGTTCTTGATGAAAAACAATTCAAAATAGATAGAAAATGCAAGAAGCTGATGTTCATAGGGTATAACAACCACCATAAAGCATATATAGGTTAGATGATTTGGAAACTAACAAAGGATCCTTTAGTTGGGATGCCCTAGTTGATAAGAATGTATGGCTGTTCTAGATGAAGACTGAGCAGGAATCAAATAAGAAAGTTGCAGCCATTATAGGTGATATCGCTAAGTTTGCATGACTGATGTATGGGGATAGTCAACATGAGGAGAAGCCCTTGAATTTCAATCCCAAGAAAATTTCAACCAAGATGCAGCTAAAGCTCCTCAAATCAGCAAGACACCAGTGCTGATTTGAAGGGGGGAGGAACAAAAGAAGAGATCAAAATGGGGGTACATCACCTATGGCGATGTTCGAGAAGATGAGCTCTCTTATATGAGAAAGGAAGGAAGACCAAAAAGAGGTAAGACATATGATACAATGAATTTTGCTTTGATGGCTAACCTCAAACAATTTTTTAAACTTGAAGTATATAGAGAAGCCAAAGGAAAACTAGAATGGGAGAAGGCTATGCAAGCCGAACATGAAACTTTAATGAAGAACCGAACACAGGTTCTAGAAGTGCTACCTATTGGGAAGAAACCCAGTGGCTGCAAATGGGTATTATATAAGGTCAAGTATAAAGCAAATGGCACACTTGACAAAAATAATGCAATGTTGGTCGTAAATGGCTCATACTGCAAAGATGAAAATAATCTGATTGGTTCTACCCATGGCAACACAATTTGGTTGGAAAGTACATCAGATGGATGTAAAGAGTGCATTCCTCAATGGAGGTCTAGAGGAAGAAGTATATATGTACCAACTATAGTGATTTCAAGTTTCAGGGAAGGAACTGTTGACCCTTCATGTCACCATGACCTTGAACTCTTCAAACACAATGGGCGTGCATGCAAGGTGTGCGTGCAAGGAAAAAATCCACCGTCGGACTCGACTTAGTGCTTCATGGAGCACGGTTCCTCAAGGTTCACAGGGAGTTCGCAAGGAGGCTAGATAAAAAAGAATCAAGATTCTGCACTTCGTTAAGGTTTGGGTTTTGCAAGGATCCATGCCCAAGGACAGATGCTCAAAGACGAGGGCACAAGGGAGCGTGCATGTCCAAAATGGAGTTGGGACCACCACACAAGTATCAGTAAACGTGACCCAGTGCACATTCATGCCAAGTGCCTATTCCGACCCAGTGTTTGGAGGTGAAAGCCACTTGGATGGGCGATTAAGCAGTAAATTGTCAGGCGTCAGACCCTGTCGAAAAGGGCAAATCTAACGAATTTGCAGAATCACGAACTATTTTCTCCGATTAACATAATGATTGGACCGACGGCTAATAAGATGAAAGGGCATGGCCGAGAAATGAATCCTAATGTAGATCTTAACCACCCTCTGATTTGAGCATTCAATTCTGTCAATTGCGTGAGCATGGGGACCTGTAGTAAATGGCAGGACATGACGTCCATCAGACCCCAAGGAATCCCTCTAGCTACCTTCACGTCTAGATTGCAATCGGAATTCAATAAGCATGGGCTTTGATTTCTATTTAATCTTCTCATCCGTATTTCTTCAATGTAATTAATGACCCATGGGCTTCCTGTATCTATAAAAGCTGGGTCTTTCATTGCATAGGGGAGATTATTTTTTAAGCACATAAATGTTGCTAAGATTTGTCCTCCATGAACCCTTTGCTGCTCGAACCCAATGACTAATGAAAAGACTGAGTTTACCTGTCTCCATGATTCTTGCATTTTGTGTGCATTTTAATTGTTGTTGATCTTTGTTTGTGGATGCATTTTCCCTCGCATTGTTGTCCATCCATTTGCACCCGTGTAGAACTTGGCTCTCTCATGCAGGTTGTATTCTGTGCACACCTAGGTCTATGCCCGCCCTATTTGTGGACTGTTTGTTGTCCCCATAGTGCTGCACTGTGTTCTCACACCTCCATGCAAAATACTTGTGTGAGTAGTGTCCATTTTGGGGATTGTGTAATAGTTTCTCGTTTTCTACGGTTGCTTCGTGTTCTTTAAGGCTGTAGGGGTGATCGCTTTGTTCTTGGTGCATCACCACTTTTCCTTTCAAGAAACCCCTCATCCTCTCTATTCCTTTTCCTTTGTCGAGATTAGGTTTAGCATTAGCAGTAGATTTTCTTTCTGCTCTTTATAGGTCTGCTTGTTGGTCCTACACCAGATGCACTTAGATTATAAGGAAGCCAACCTTCTCCAGAGGTTTGTCCCAAGGAGTGCAAGAGTCCTACATCTTGGGGGATGATCCCATTGTTGCACTGAAGCCTCAAACCATTTGCACGCATGGGAGGTTTTGAACATGGCCGCGCAATTGCCTGTGTTGGCCTGGTGCCCGTTCATGCCCAGTGCCTGCGCCAAGCTACAAACACTTCTGCACCACGAATTAGCGTCAAGGGTGCAAGCTTCGGGTGATAATAGTTTCTGGCACTCCCGGTAGGATTGTTTGGTGATCCTTACATCATCCATTGAAGAGTTTTGGTATGTTCTTCAGTGCATCTTGCCATTTAGGACAATTTCTTCAACACCATGACGACTGCAAGTATCAAATCTACTGGTTTAAGTAGTCTGAGTGCTTGAAAATATGTCTTTTCACCCTCCATTTCTTGAAAATATTGTTGTTATGCCTTCTTGTTTCCCATATCAAGCTGAAAATACTCTTGGTTTCACCCAAAATAGGCTTGAACCAGCAGGATACCAGCCTCGTCATAGTGTTTACCTCCCACCCACCCCAACTCAGCCCTTTTGGCAGCCTGCTCATGCTTCTAACCAGCCTTGTGAAAGCTATGTTGCACCTAATCAGCCCCCAAAAAGCATCAATGATATACGACTTGATTTTGAGAAACAAAGGATGGAGATTGACAGAGAGTTGGAGTGTAATAGACAATAAGGAGAGCTTGCTCACCAAGCTTACACACATTAGTAGGAGATGAGGAAACAAGAGAGATATGTTGAGGAATGCTTGGCTAGACAAATTGCAGCTAAGGAGGAGTAGATACGTCAACTGCTTATGCAAGCACAAGAGATTGAACCTCAAGCGATCCCTTCCATCCTCGATTTCAAACAAGCTTCTCCTACAACTGTAGACCAGCCTATGAAAATGGAAGCTTCTATATTCAGAATCCCAAGCTTCAAACAAGGTAAACCCTGTGAACTTTCGAGTAAGCCTCGTTGTAAAATCCCAAGTTCTAGATATCCCCTTTCTTTGAGAGAGCCTATATCTGTTGACGCTGTGGATTGCACCCTTGACAGGAGGCTGAGCTTCTGTCTTCCACGCGGCACAATGGAAACTCCTCTCTTTCCTGTGGGTCTGGCAAAACTGAGGGGAGAGTCTCTAGATAAGGGCTAGCTCCCTTTGATGCATCTCTTATTTATTCCAGTACATTTTCTAATATATATATATATATATATATATATATATATAATGGGGGGATTGAAAAGAGAGAACGATACTGAAATAGTTTCTAGACTAAGAGGGTGATGCACCAAAAAAGTTTGATCTACTCATACTCACACTTTGAACCATAAGAACACATACATACACTTTATTTGGTAAAAGGACCAGACTGCAGAGAACTTAACAGAAACGCTTAATGAAGACACACAGAAAATGAACTTACCACAGGAGCTGTAGGAAGGCACACTATCTGATAACCCTTTCCTCTCTGCACTCCAGATACATCTCTTTTTGCTATCTGCAAGAATGACGCTTTGTCTATACCAGGTGTGCTAGTATCAAGCCTATGAAAGCATCATGGAACAATGACCGAACACAAGGTTAACACTCAGACACACTTAGAGATATATCCAACCAAAATAGAGGTAAAAATGCATATTCTATTGATTACAGGTGAAAATTGGCAGGGCTTCGCCTTACAACAATGAGAGATAGCTCTTCTCAAAAGAGAGATTACAATATATATATAGAGAGGAAGCAAATGGCGCCCCCTTGGAAAAGACTTTGACGCCCTTTTTTACAAGTGGCCCATGTGCGTTGAGAGCATCGGGAAGAGAAAACCGTTGAAAGAGAATGCTATGTTGGCTGTCAATCTGGACTTTGGCGTTCAAACATTAATGTGAAAGCATGCGCTGCGCCTCTTTTTCTGCAAACAAGACCGCTCCTTCAAGATATTCACGCGGTTTGTCTGCTCATCAATTAAAGAGTGGAAAAAACAGGCCGCGTCTTCACTATTCGCGCTCCTTGATGACCACTTGGCGGAGACTGTTTCAACTGCAGGAATAACTCGCCTCCCCTTTGCCACCTGGATTGTTTTGTCCATATTCATAATTTTGTCTCTTCTTGGCTTTGTCTTTTCCTGGAATTTGAGCTCTCGGGGCTATCTTATCGTCCTTTGCTGGCTCCTTGGGCTCTTTCATCAGCAGGTCACTGAGTTCATTCTTAACTTTTGTCTTTTCCTAGCTTTGTCCTCTCCTGGCTTTGTCTTTTGTCATCTCTTTTGTCTTTTCCTAGTCCTTTTTGGCTCCTTCCTCAGCGGTCTCTTCCCTTTAGCTTTAACCCCGTTGAATTTTCTCAGGTTCGTGCTCAAGCACTTGAAGATCAACGGCTATTTCGTTGCCCTGAATTTGATGTCTGCGGGGACGTCATTTGACGTTCGGATTCCAACGGCTAGTTCATGATGCTCAATTTGACGTCTTCGGGCCCGTCACCCCCTTGGCAATTCCTTCGGCTTTCCCTTTCCTTCGGCTTTTTCCTCTGTTCGGGCCTTTGCCTTTGAAACCTCCCGAAGGGAAGGTGTCCCTTCGGGCCTTGAGAAAGGTCCCTTTCGTGGTCGCCGAGAGTCCCCCGCAAGGGTACTTACCCTTCAGGGTCCTTCGTGCTCAAATCCTTCGGACAAAATGTCCGAAGGAATGTTCCCTTCAATGTTTTAACGCTTGCTTTCTTCGATTGGCTTCTTTCTTTCGAAAAAATTCCCCGACAAATGCCTTCGGACAAAATGGCCGAAGGAATTGATCCTTTGATTTTTCGTGTCTTTTCCTTCAGACAAAATGTCCGAAGGACTTTTGAACTTTATCTTGGATTCTTTCGGATTTATTCCTCAGACAAAAGTCCGAAGGAAATCCTCCCTTTTGCCTTAGTCTTTTCCGAAGGAAAACTCTGCCTTGTTTCGGCCTTTTGACCAGCTGCCCTCCGCAAGGGCACCTTTGGGTCCAGAACTGCTCTCCACAGCCTGCTGGAATGGTCCTTTTTGTGCCTGACTGCCCTCCACAAGGGTACCTGCCCTTCGGAGCTTTGTAAGAGACTCATATTTGTCTAAGGCATTTATTCAAAGCGAAAAGCTCCATACTGAACTGAAACCTGCAGGTACTTAGATCTTTCAATGTTCTCTAAGAACAGGGCTTATTGCAAAGAAAAGGGGATTTTGCAGAAGGTGGGTACATGATTTAGACTGAGGGTTAAGAGTGGTAGGGAAAAAAGGAGACTGATTTTGGCCTGCAGGGCCAAAATGGTCAACAAATTGGCGATTCCCAGGGGAAGCATGCCTGCTATGCTTAAGAAACCAGTAGCCTCAAAGTCCATTGGGCACGGAGTCAGAACGTAGCTTGAAAAAGTTAGCAACAGCCTTGAGATATCCAAGAATCAATCACGAACGTCTTACCCCAAGAGGAAATGAAACACACACAAGATTAAGAAAACTACTAACATGTGCAAAAGCACTTAGGAAAAACAGAGAAAAACAAGGAAAATATATACGTGATGGGAGAAGGGCTCAGTGATAATGCTTAAGATGTATCCCATTAACTGGGATATACAGTTCTTCACCATCCAACTTGGAGAGTTGGAACGCATTGTGCTGCTTGCACTGAGTGATGACATATGGAGCACTCCATAGGGCATCAAACTTTGTGTGCTTTCCTGGCTTAGCTTGGTCGTCATCCCATTTCAAGACGATGTCTCCTTCAGAGAAACCTTTTGATGAGGATCTCTTGTCGAAGTGCTTCTTCGTCTGCTGTTGGCGGCTGGTCATAGAAGCCATAGCTTGGTCCCTTGTCTCTTGAAGTTCCATCAACTCACATAGCCTAACCTCCATGCTGTTGCCTTCTTCTAATTGCAGCTGGTGAGCAAGGTCCAAGGCTGGCAATTCAAGTGAAATAGGAAGCCTAGCTTCCCTTCCATACACGAGCGTGTATGGTGAATTACCAATTGTCCTCTTTGGAGTGACCTTGTCTGCCCACATGGCTGTTTTCAACTTGGCATGCCAAGTTCTCTGATTCTCCTCCATTGTTATTTTGATAATCTTCACCAGATTTTTGTTGGTGGATTTAGCCAACCCATTCCCTTGTGGGTAGTAGTTGGAAGAAGTGCTGAGATAGATGCCGTATCTCAATGCCTATTCACTCGTTCTAGTCCCTAAGAAGGCCAATGCGTTGTCTGATATGATGGTCGCTGGGACTCCAAACCTTGTCACCAGGTCTTCATAAAAGTCTAGCACTGCACTTTCGTTGGCTTCCTTCAAAGCGACAGCCTCTACCCATCTTGTGAAGTAGTCTGTGGCAGTCAAAACCCATTTGTGGCCAGCACTGGAGGGAGGATTGATCATCCCTATGAAGTCTAGGCCCCATTGCATGAATGGTTGCTCCCCCTGAATAGGCTTTAAAGGCATGGCAACCAGCCGTTGCTTCCCATCAAAGAGCGCACACTTCTGGCACTTTCGTACCCAGGCATGGGTGTCTCTGAATAGAGTGGGCCAGAAGTAACTAGCTCTCATTATTCTTGCAACTGTAGGCCTAGGAGCAAAGTGACCACCAGCTGGCCCATCATGGAACTTGGACAACACCCTGAGAGATCCCTTTTGAACAACACTCCATCAATCAGGACATAAGAGAGAGATTGGAGTCTGAAATATCTCCTCTTGGGCCCTGCGGGCAGTCACCAGTGAGAAGGAAATGCCTCAAGTCTGATGTCCAATCCTTCATAACAGCTGGTTCTTCTGCTGTGGTTGCATCGTGAATTAGCAAACTGTCCTTTTTTTGCTGTTTAAGGTTTGCAGCAAGGTGTTCGCATAGGCCTTTTCCTCTCACCAGCTTGGTGATCTTGACATCCACGTCATACTCCATTACTTTAGTGATCCATCCCGCTCTCTTTTCATTTAGATCACGGTTGGTCAAGAAATCTTTGATGCTGGGATGTGGAACCATGAGGTGAATCTTGCTGTTGGACAGCATATGTCTGAATTTCTTCAGGCTCCGTATGACTGCAAGGACTTGCTTCTCCACACATGTATACTTGACCTCAAAACCCTCTAGACCTTGGCTAAAAAATGCAAGCGGTTGTTCAAGGTCATCACCATTCGCTTGGGTAAGCATAGCGGAGATTACCTCTTCATTTCCGAAGGTGTAGAGGTTGAAATCCTTGGTGAAGTCAGGACTGATCAAGGTAGGAGCTTGGGCGATAGCCTGCTTGATCTCTTCAAAACTATCATTCCTTTGCATTGTCCACGCGAACTTCTCATCTTTCTTCAGCATAGAGGTCAATGGCTTGACTACCTTCGCAAAATTCGGAATAAATCTCTAGATGAAATTTATTTTGCTGTAGAAGCTCTGCAAACCTTTCTTATGTTTAGGCAAGGACAGCTCTAGGATGGAGTGAACTCTTTCCGGATCAATGGTCAAGCCTTCTTTGGAAACAACGTGGCCAAGGAGTTTACCCTCATGGACAACGAACACGCATTTCTTCGGGTTGAGAGAGATACCAAACTCTCTACACCTCTCAAAGATTTGTCTGAGGGGTTTCATGTGTTGGCCCGCCTCCTTAGAGAAAACTGTCACGTCATCAAGATACACTAGCACGATGATATTTATCAGGCCCTGAAAGGCCATGTCCATGGCTCGCTGAAGAGTGGCACCAGCGTTGGACAATCCAAATAGCATTTTCCGATAAGCAAACGTCCCCCACTTGGTAGTGAACGCTGTCTTGTACTGGTCAGTTTTGTATCAAAATCTGATTATATCCTGGATACCCATCCATGAGGGAGAAACGCTCGCTGCCTGTCACCATTTGGAGGATCTGCTCCATACTTGGGAGAGGATAATGGTCTTTCAAAGAGACTCTATTGAGGTCTTTAAAATCTACACATAATCTGATCTCCCCATTCTTTTTCCGGACAGGAACAAGATTGACCAACCAAGAAGAGTGTTTGATTGGAAATATTATCCTGGACTCAATCAACTTGGTGAGTTCCTTCCGCATGAGAGGCTCGATCTTTGGGTTGACAGGGCTTTGCTTCTGCTTGATCGGCTTGGCGCCTTCCTCCAGCTCAATGGCATTTTGGGCCAAACTTCGGTCAAAACCCTTCAAATTGCTATATTCGCAGGCGAAGACATCAACAAACTCCTGGCACAACAAGATGAAGGCTTGCCTTTCATGGTCCATGCACACTTTCCCAAGTGCGAGCAGCTTATCCTTGAATATTTCAACCTTCTTATAGTTTTCCTTTTTCGTGGTGATGCTTGCTTTATCATTTTTTAATTGGTCATCCTCGTTGAAGATACTTTCGAGGGTGACTAAGCCTTTGGGAAGTTTATTGTTCTTCAGTTGAACAATTTCGCTGCCATACTGCTGCTGTAGCTTAGCCTAGTTTCTAACAGCAAACTCAGCTTCCTCTTGCAAAAAGAGTGCTATCTGCTGATCGTTGTCAAACCCTTGCCAGTTGGTGATGTTGTCAGGTATGGAGGGCCTGTTTACCACTTTCAAATGGCGTGGACTATTGTTTCGGCCTATCTCCTTAGAGACATCAAATTGGGCGCCAACTTCTGCTAGCCTGTCTGCCTACTTATTCTGCTCCCTTGGAATGGAAGTAATATTGAAGGCAAGGAAACTCTCCACTAAGTCCCATACCCTGTGCTTGTAAGACTTAAGCAAAAAAAATTTTGTCAGATTTTGGCCTCTCACCTGATTCACAATTAGCTCACTGTCACAAAAAACTTGCAGCTCTTTGATTCCTCTTTTCCTCGCCCACTCCAAACCATGGATGAGGGATTCGTACTCAGCAACATTGCACATGCAAGAAAATTGGAACCTGAAGGCCGAAAAGTACTTCTCTTGTGAAAGAGAAACTAGCACCACTCCACCACCAGCTCCCAACTTACTTCTTGAGCCATCAAAGAACAACTACCACAACCCTGAGCTCTCTTGGCTTGCTTTCATCAAATTTGATACAAAAGTACCCTCTTCGTGTATACAATAAATCCCAAGGCCTGCCTCTTCTATGAATTTGTAAGGATCATGCTCAAAGTTGTCACTTCCCCATTCATCTAAGAGTAAGTCATCAACTCCTTCAAGGGCAGAGGGTGGAGATTGATCCACTTGGAAATCTTCTTGATCGATAATGGCGTAGCTGACATTTGCCGCCTTGAGTGAGTACAATTCCAGATGATCTCGGTGGATTGGTTTTGACTCAATCTTGACTTTGGTCCCATATTTGGTTTTAAAAACTAGGTAGGATCAGTTTGCTGCTAGTTACCCGCCTATTTTGGATGTGAAATCTCTGGATAAACAAATGGCAAAGTAAGGAGGAACATCCGCCACCACCACATCATAAGGGACCGAGAAAGTTGGACAGGCGTGGAGCGTCAAGTTCAAGCCTCTCACCACTCCTATTGTCTTTGCTGGTGTTCCATCCAGCTGCAAGACTCCCTTAGTCATCTCTTCATATTTGAGCCCCAGTTTATCCGCTATGCATTTGGGCATTATCGAGGTGCTTGCTCCACTGTCAATGATACAATTGTGCACTAGGAAGTCTCTTATGACCAAGGACAAATAGAAAGGGGGAACCTTTTCTTCTTTCTTAACTTGCCCTGATGTGGAAGGCTGCTCATTTGTGATCAAAACGTTATCAGCCTTTGCTGGGACAACTTGTTCATTCAGCTCGTGCAATTCTTTTTGCAGCATGTCCTTTTGTCTCGGTATCGATAATGAATCCCACAAGGAGATATTCATGTGCAGCTTCTTCATCTGGTCTACCACATTGACCTGAGGGTTGCCTTCTTTCAAATTTTTCTTAGGGCTACTTACAGCTTGAGGCGCAGGCCGAGGAGCTGAGGGTGTAACCGGCGGTCTGAAGTTTGGAATTTTCTGGTTTACATGTGATGAAGAAGGCGGTGTTGACGCTTGACCAGCTGCTTGAGCTTCTTCCATAGCTCTCCTCTTGGACCTTGTGTTGGCTGCGACACAATTACCTTGACTGTCTGTACTACCCACATAATTGACTATATAAAATTCACCTTCCAGGTGATTCATGAGAGTGGAATCGGGTTGAGCTGGCTTGCTGTCCATGCCATGTTGTAATGACGCCTCAAAGCTGGGGAATTGGGCGGCTACCTGATTGTCCTGTGCATTCGTGTACTGACTCAACATTTCATTTGTGTAAACAGCCTGATCTTGACTGTATCCCATGGGTGAGCAATTTGGCTACTCTTGTACCAGATTGTTTTGAACAGGCACCATGGCCTTGGATGATGAAGGGGCGCCTGAATTGTAGCCTTGAAAAGGTCTGGCCTGTGCAAACTGACCTTGTCTTTGATTGTAATTCTGGAAAGGGGGTCTATTTGCTTGTCCATACTGCTGATATCCTTGATTTGGTCGATTGCTTTGAGCTTGCTGCCTTTTGAGAGCCACTAGTTCATTTGTTACGCTTTGCAACAAGCTTTTTACTTCATGGAGGTCACTGGACGAAGTAGCAGCTGGCTTTTCCACACTAGGCAGAAGGGCTAATGTAGGTGCAGCAGTTTGGACTGGAGGTGGCAATTCAGGAAAGAGCGGCATATGAGGTCTAGGGGCTATCTTCCTAGCTTGCACTAGGCAATTCTCAGCGGCTATAGCTACGTCATAGGCAGCAGGCAGCACATGTCCTCCCATGGACTGTATCATGATAGCAATGTCATTGTTCAACGCTTTCAAATAATAGAGGAAAGCATAGCTTGGAGTCGGCTTTACCAAAATGGGGATTCTGTCCCATGTCTTCTGAAACCGAGTATTGAAATCTTGCATGAATTTGTGTGGAGCTCTCTTCATAGTGGTCAGCTGCTCGGCAAGTGAGAGGTGGTCGCTCTTCTCCCCAAATCTATTTGTTAAGAGGGTGCCCAACTCGTTCCAGGAATTGACTGAATTCATGGGCAAAGTCCCATACCAGTCCAGAACCTTGCCCTTGAAAGACAATGCCAACAATCTGATCGCAATGTTTTCCTCAGTGACATTGTGAATGTTGCAGAGGTTAGCAATATTTCTGATGTGTTCAATGGCAGTAATGGGCCCTTCTCCATTAAAGGGAGGCACACTTTTAAGGACTGCCCCTGGAATTGGGTCATAATGCAGGAGATTCAAAGGACTTTGACCATGAAAGGCCACAAAAGGTAAAGCCATAGCTATAGCAGGATTCAACTGAGGCCTTCTTGCATAGGTGTATCTTATGGCAGGTCTAGGAAAACAATTTGCTAAATAAGGATGAGTTCTTGCAAATCTCAGTCGTCGTGCTGAGTTCAAAGGTAGTTCAACAAATTTAAAAGGGACACCCTTAGCAGCAGATCATGTGGTGATTTTAGACATAGGAGGTCAGACTGGTCTTTGCTCAGAGACTGATGTTCTTAATAGTGGAGTCGCCAAATGCTGGAAAATGGTTGATTTTGCTGTAACAGGATCAGCATCAATCTTGGAACTTTGCTGAGTGTTAAAAATGGTGTTAAAAAATGATCCCACCGGGCGTGCCAAAAACTGTTGACGCTGTGGATTGCACCCTTCACAGGGGGCTGAGCTCTTGTCTTCCATGCGGCACAATGGAAACTCCTCTCTTGCCTGTGGGTCTGGCAAAACTGAGGTGAGAGTCTCTAGATAAGGGCTAGCTCCCTTTGATGCATCTCTGATTTATTCCAGTACATTTACTAATATATATATATATATATATATATATATATATATATATATATATATAATGGGGGGGTTGAAAAGAGAGAAAGATACTGAAACAGAACCTAGACTAAGAGGGTGATGCACCAAAAAAGTTTGATTTACTCATACTCACACTTTGAACCATAAGAACACATACACTTTATCTGGTAAAAGGACCAGACTGCAGAGAACTTAACAGAAACGCTTAATGAAGACACAAAAAATGAACTTACCACAGGGGCTGTAGGAAGGCACACTGTCTGATAACCCTTTCCTATCTCTGCGCTCCAGATACAGCTCTTTTTGCTATCTGCAAGAACGACGCTTTGTCTATACCAGGTGTGCTAGTATCAAGCCTATGAAAGCATGATGGAACAATGACTGAACACAAGGTTAACATTCAGACACACTTAGAGATATATCCAACCAAAATAGAGGTAAAAATGCATATTCTATTGATTACAGGTGAAAATTGGCAGGGCTTCGCCTTACAACAATGAGAGATAGCTCTTCTCAAAAGAGAGATTACAATATATATAGAGAGAGGAAGCAAATGACGCCCCCTTGGAAAAGACTTTGACGCCCGTTTTTACAAGTGGCCCATGTGCGTTGAGAGCATCGGGAAGAGAAAACCGTTGAAAGAGAATGCTGTGTTAGCTGTCAATCTGGACTTTGGCATTCAAACATTAATGTGAAAGCATGGGCCGTGCCTCTTTTTCTGCAAACAAGACCGCTCCTTCAAGATATTCACACGGTTTGTCTGCTCATCAATGCAAAGAGTGGAAAAAATAGGCCACGTCTTCACTATTCGCGCTCCTTGATGACCACTTGGCGGAGACTGTTTCAACTGCAAGAATAACTAGCCTCCCCTTTGCCACCTGGGTTGTTTTGTCCATATTCATAATTTTGTCTCTTCCTGGCTGTCTTTTCCTGGAATTTGAGCTCTCGGGGCTATCTTATCGTCCTTTGCTGGCTCCTTGGGCTCTTTCATCAGTAGGTCGCTGAGTTCATTCTTAACTTTTGTTTTTTCCCAGTTTTGTTCCTCTCTTGGCTTTGTCTTTTGTCATCTCTTTTGTCTTTTCCTAGTCCTTTTTAGCTCCTTCCTCAGTGGTCTCTTCCCTTTAGCTTTAACCCCGTTGAATTTCTTCAGGTTTGCGCTCAAGCGTTTGAAGATCAACGGCTATTCCGTTGCCCTGAATTTGACGTCTGCGAGGACGTCATTTGACGTCCGGATTCCAACGGCTAGTTCATGATGCTCAATTTGACGTCTTCGGGCCCGTCACCCCCTTGGCAATTCCTTTGGCTTTCCCTTTCCTTTGGCTGTTTCCTCTATCCAGGTCTTTGTCTTTGAAACCTCCCGAAGGTAAGGTGTCCCTTCGGGCCTTGAGAAAGGTCCCTGTCGCGGTCGCCGAGAGTCCCCCACAAGGGTACTTGCCCTTCAGGGTCCTTCAGGTTCAAATCCTTTGGACAAAATGTCCGAAGGAATATTCCCTTCAATGTTTTAATGCTTACTTTCTTCGGTCGGCTTCTTTCTTTCGGAAAATTTTCCCGACAAATGCCTTCGAACAAAATGTCCGAAGGAATTGATCCTTTAATTTTCCGTGTCTTTTCCTTCGGACAAAATGTCCAAAGGACTTTTTAACTTTACCTTGGATTCTTTCGGATTTATTCCTCGGACAAAAGTCTGAAGGAAATCCTCCCTTTTGCCTTAGTCTTTTCCGAAGGAAAACTCTGCCTTGTTTCGGCCTTTTGACCAGTTGCCCTCCGCAAGGGCACCTTTGGGTCCGGAATTGCCCTCCGTAGCCTGCTGGAATGGTCCTTTTTGTGCCTGACTGCCCTCCGCAAGGGTGCCTGCCTTCGGAGCTTTGTAAGAGACTCATATTTGTCTAAGGCATTTGTTCAAAGCGAAAAGCTCCATACTGAACTGAAACCTGCAGGTACTTAGATCTTTCAATGTTCTATAAGAACAGGGCTTATTGCAAAGAAAAGGGGATTTTGCAGAAGGTGGGTACATGACTTAGACTAAGGGTTAAGAGTGGTAGGGAAGGAAGGAGACTGATTTTGGCCTGTAGGGCCAAAATGGCCAACAATACCTATGCAAACTCAACCTATTATCCCTCAAGAACAACCCTCTCAAAAGCCTATTCTTCCTCAAGAGCCTCAAACTTATCAACCTTGGCAGCCTTCTTGGACTGAGCATCTTGATTTCAAGATGCCAAGCCTTGTTAAGACCTCTCCTCTCATACCAACTCAATTGCACAAGGAAGGGTTGTTAGAGAAGGAAGTAGTCCCTGAAGATGAGAGGTTAGAGTTTCCTCATGAAGATGTTTTTCAAACTTCTAATATGCTTGGGGAACTCTCATTCTCCATTGAAGATATAAGTCCATTTCCTCCTAATTCAAGAGAAGAGTTCTAAAAGGAGAAAGATGTTGGAACTGCCAACTTGTTTGATGAGCTGCCACTTTGTGTGATGGAGGACCTTGAGGGTGAACAAAGCTTTCAAGAGGAGTATGTGCTTCAAGAAGAAGGCCCTGATCAACTCAAGATCAATTTGCAGACACAAGCTCAATCACAAGAAGAAGATATCACTCATCATGAAATTGTTATACTAGCTAAAGAGACTCTGGATTGTTCATTTGAGGAATGGGCCAAGGGCTGCTATGATTTTGGTTCTGAGGATTGTGTGGGGGGTGAGGTTTCAAACATTCATTGTGTTCAAGATGAAGACCCCTTCTTACTTGATCTCTTGAGGCCAGAAGAGAATATTGATGAGATCTGGCAAGAGCATTTTGGCATAGTTCAAGAGTTTGAGGCTCTAAGCCAACCGGTTAATCTTAAGATGCAAAGTAAAAACATAAAGGAGGTTGCGGCAGGTACAGAGCAGTCTGATATCCCAAACAACACTATCCTACATAGCCCCTTGGGTCCAAAAGAAGGCTTGGATTAAGCATGGCAATAGTACCTCGAAGTCCTCCAAGAATTTGAGGCATCAAGCAAACCAATGGAGCTTGAGGAGCAACTTGAGGATGCCAATGAAGTTGCAGCAACCATGTCTCGCTGTGATAGGCTCAAAGACACCCTGAAGGATCAGAATCAACTAGTTTTCAATGGTTATGCAATTGAATGCCAATGAATTACTGGGAGAGTTTGTCTACATAGAGGGCATGTTTGGTCCAGCTGATCCATTGGAAAGCAGGCCAATGAGATGGGTGACCAAGGAAGATGCTTATTGGCTAGTAGCCAATCTCAAGGAACCATTATCAAGAGCCGATAGGCCAAGAGTGCCATCTGAAAAGTAGGGTTCTCTTCATCCCCTTCAACCATATGGGAGAAATTTTAGAGGTTTTTGCTTTGATCCAGGTCGGATGGAGGTGTTTTGAACCTTTGTACATAGTAGTTTAGTAGTTTCCTTTTCCTCCAAGTGTTGTCTGCACATTTGCTTTTGTTTAGCATAGTTGTTCTTTCCTCTAAGCACTATTGTGCAGTCGTTTGTGTATACACAATATTTTCAAATTTTATCAATTACTGATGCTTTCTCACTTGCAAGAATCCGTCGAGTCTCAATCTCTTTGAGTGCACGCCTTAAAGGGTGCACTGGGAAAGGGGTGGGCAGACCATTGGTGTTTCACAGGATTGTTGTCCCTTTACTACCACTTGTTATCAATCCAACCTTCTCTAAAAACATTCCCCTAAACTTTGCCTCCTATCTTTCACCCTCCTCTAGTCAATTTTCACCTTCATTAGCCCTTCCCTAGCCTAAACTACTTTTTCATGGTTTACGATACAATATCGGCCCCATCGACCCTATACTCTAATTGACAAAACTCATTTAGGAGGGGTCGACCTAGACTATAGGACCTAATTTGTTTTTGTCAATAATGATACAGAGTCGATTGGGCTGACCCTGTCGGCTAAGCTTTCAGAGAGGACTAGGGTTAGATTCAACTATATAAACACATCCATTTCGTCATTTCTTAGAGACGAGTTAATTATTCATTTGCACTTCTTTACAATCTGCGCTTCCACCATTCTACTTGTGGAGTCTTAGCTTAGGGTTTCTACTTGGAGAAGAATCTTGTTTTGTGGAAACGTTTTGGATGCTTTGGCCTTTCTTGGTGATCCTTACAAACCACAACAACCTCTTGCAAAACACTTTTGGCCAAGGGAGAGATCGAGTCTCAACGGGTTCGTCTTCAAGGTCAGTATCTCTAACTTTGCTCCTCTATTTAGTAGATAAAAGTAGCATAAGTAATGGCTTTTGAATATATTGCTCTCTCCATTCATTAGGGTCTTACCTATACATAGTTTAAATAGGATTCTCTTATGCATTACTTTTAATGTTTATTATCCCCACTTTGTGCCACAAGCTTTGGTGAGCACTAGATTAGACTTTTACTTTGCTTTTGTCATTTGTACATTTGTGAATATGAAAACATAGGACCCAGTTAGGGTTATTGCATAGTTTTGCTTGACTGGAAGCTTTGCAACCCTCCTTAGTGATATTATTGTGGTAAGGGAGCCCTTGGCTTGGTCTAGTGGATCCATCTTGGTCATGACCTCAAATATTTAATGTATCAACAATCAAAAGTGCAAGTAGGATTTATCTTCTCCGAGCTAGGATTGATTTATAGATTAGTTGCATTTCCCTTTGCATACAATTTGTTGTTCCTTGTTTTTTTTGGGTGTGTTTGAGGTAACTTTAGTTCATTCAGAGGTTGGTTGAGCATATTTCAGTCAGAGTTTGGTTGCACCTTCGGATTTAGTCGTTTTGAACTCTTAGTGACCCTGTGCCCAATGGAATAGCATAAGGCTACTAGTCACCACTTAGCAGGCAAGCGGCTTGCAGAAGTCGCCAGAATGTTGGCCCTTCAAGTCGCCATGACCTTGAACTCTTTAAACATGATGGGCGCGCATGCAAGGTGCGCGCTCAAGGAGAAACCATCCTCAGACTCTGCTCAATGCTTCATGGAGCACGGTTCCTCAAGGTTCATAGGGAGTTCACGAGGAGTCTAGATCAACAGTAATCAAGATTCTGCGCTTTGCTAAGGTTTTGGCCTTTGCAAGGATCCGTGCTCAAGGATGAATGCTCAAAGACAAGGGCACAAGGGAGCGTGTGCGTCCAAAATGGAGTTGGGACTACCATGCAAGTACTTAGTAAATGTGGCCTAGTGCCCGTTCGACCCAACGCCTGTTTGCACCTAGTGCCCGTTCCGGCCCAATGACTGAAGGTGAAAGCCACTTGGACGGGCGTTTAAGCAGTAAATTGTCAAGTGTTAGACCTCGTCGAAAAGGACAAATCCGATCCGATTTGTAAAATCATGAGCGATCAACTCCGACTGATATAATGATTGGACTGGCGACTAATACGATGAAAGGGCATGGCTGAGGACGAATCCCAATGTAGACTTCATCCACCCTTTGATATGAACATTCAATTCCGTTAATCATGTGAGCATGGGGACCTGTAGCAAACGATAGGACATGACGTCCAATAGATCCCAAGGAATCCCTCCAGCTACCTTCACGTCCAGCTTGCAATTGGAATTCAATAAGCATGGGCTCTAACTTCTATTTAATCTTCTTGTTTGTATTTCTCCAATGTAATTAATGACCCACGGGCTTCTCGTATCTATAAAATCCAGTTCTTTCATTGTATAGTGGAGAACATTTTTTAGGCAAAAAAATGCTGCTAAGATTTGTCTTCCATGAGCCCTTTGTTGCCTGAACCCAATGACTAATGAAAAGATTGAGTTTACCTCTCCATGATTCTTGCATTCTGTGTGGATTTTAATGGTTGTTGATCTTTGTTTGTGGACATATTTTCCCTCTCATTGTTGTCCATCCATTCGCACTCGTGTAGAACTTGGCTCTCTCTTGTAGGTCATATTCTGTACGCACCCGGGTCTATGCGTGCCCTATTTGTGGACCGTTTGTCATCCCCATAGTGCTGTGTAATGTCTCCCTTTTTGCATAGCTTGCTTTTGGGCCCTTAGCTTGGTTGTTTCCACAAGGCTAAAGGAAGGAAAGAGAAGGGAACATGGAGGGGGGGCTATTCTATAAGCAAAAAGGTAAAAAATACTTAAAATGTTCTAATTTTTAGTTGAGTTTGCAAAAAGGTACGTTTAATCTTATGTTCACTTAAGTTGGGGTCGTCGGAGCCTAAACCCTCAAAAAGAGAGTTTTAAAAAGATTGAGTGCTTATGTTTTAAAAGGGTACATCCCTCCAACTAGGGCGCCACCTTCGGGGGTTGAATATCGAAGCAATTGTGGAATCTTTTGAAGAGGTTATGCTGAATATTGAATTGAAAACTTTGATTAAATATGTCAAGCTTGATTACCACCTCTTGAGGATGAAAACCTTCAAGAAGTTTCAAAAGTTTGGGGACAAAAACCTTTATTCCTACTACTTGGGCAGCTCTATACAGGCGTTGTAGTTGAGCTTCAAAATTGCATGTTTACATGCAAGTGGATCTACAAAGGTGTTTTTGGACACCACCTATATTGAAGAATATTGCAAACCCTATCAGAAGCTGGTTTTGAAGAAACTTGCTTTGAGAGCTTGTACGTGGCATTGAAGACCATTGCATGGTGTGGCGACTTGCCTAGAGAGTGGAGCGAGCTATTTGGAAGGGTTCGTTGAAGTCTACAAATATTGCATAATATTCCACTTGATTTTTTAGCTTTGGTGAACTTGGCTTGAGGGCTGATCTTGGGGATTTTAGAGCTGATTTGGAGTGTTCATGAAGCATAAAATATTGCAAATATTTTATATTATTTTTTTAGGTTGGGTGACTTACCTAGGTGCCTTTTGGAGGTCATTTGGAGGATCGTTGGTAAGTGGAAACAATCTGATTTTTTTTCTATAATATTCAGAGGTAGGGCGAATCAGTGTGAGGAGGTTTTGGGCATCTTTGGAGGGTTTTTAGACTCCATTTTTGCAAGGTACAATTGTTATTTAATCTCTAATTTATTCGGCAATAAAACATAAGGGTTTGGGGGTTTTATTGGAAGGCTGAAGCAAGGGTTTGATTCTGAAATTCTGCGCTTAATTTTCTAAGTTGGGCGATTTACTTGGAGGAGGTGTGCAAGGGTTTAGGGTACCTTATTCGGCCCTAAATGATAGAGCATTATTTATTGTTAAAATTGGTGGATTTTATAACCTAATTCTAGTTGGCTTGGTATGAATACAAATTTGATTTTTTGAAATATTTCATGCAAATTATTCCTAAATCGTGGCGACTTGGTTTGAAGAGATTTCATCATATTTCAGGCCCTAACATTGGTCAATTTTTATATGAATTATGTGCTGGAATTTATCTGCAATTTGTTTTCAGTTATAGAGGGTTTTTCGAGTTGGATTTGGTCACAAGAAAGGGACTTTGAAATCAGTTTGGTGGCGTTGAGGGTCTAGACTGAAAAATACATCAATTCAGTGCCTTGTCTTCAATTGGTGTGAGCTATAGTTGGCTAAATCTCATAAAGCATTTTTCTATTTATTAGAGTGTTTGGAATTGTGAGGTTTTCAGTTTGATGATGCATATACAGCGCTAGGGTTGGCTGGTTTTAAATTTCAGAATTCAATTTTTGTTTGGGATTGTTTAGGGGTTTGTTGGAAAACCCTCTTTTGCATCATTGTCCCAATTTGAGGACATTACAGTGGTATCAGAGCCATATCTTGGTTATTTTGTGGGGTGAAGGGTTTGATACATGGGTGGCAACAAAGAGGTTAAGTTTTACTTGAGTAGTGGGAGGGAAGTAGGGCTTCCACCAGTTGGTTCACTTGAGCAGGATCAAACCATGGGTGACATGGGACACCAGGAGACAAAAGGTGAAAGGAGAGACAAGTTGGCTAAGGAGAGGTTCGAGAAGTATTCTCAAACTTAGGAGAGGATGATAGTAGTGATGGAGGGGTTTCTTCATTCCCTCAATGAAATGGGTGGCGTGAAGTCACTCAAGGGAGATAGTGGTGCCTCAGGGAGCAGGCCAGACACATACACCCCCTTTAGGGAATGGGGCATTCACACATAGGTCCACACAACCTACATTTGTTTAGAGGGAGGAGCCCACACCAGCAAGGGAGGGGTTATTGAGTCCATGCGAGGAGTTAGAGAGATGAATATGTCACCTTGTTCGCAATAGCTAGGGAGGCTATGACTTTTTTCGAGTTTTCAGCTTGGAAATGGGGACAAAGTGGGCCTAAGTTTGGTCAAAGGCAGAGGGGCAGCTAGGGGGATCTCCAACACGTGTTGGGAAAGTTATCTCTCTCCACATTTGATGGGTCACAAAGGAGCTCAACGAGGGCATAGATTCAAAAGCTACATACCTTCTTTTTAATTCGACTTATGGTAGAGGGAGAGGCCATTCAGTTCACCATTTTGCATTTAGAGGGAACAACCCACAATTGGTGGAATCATGGTTTGATCACTCAGGGGCATCAACACATACACTCCTATGAGGAGTTTAGCAGGAGATTGATTGAGAGGTCCGATAGAGCAGATCCGGAGCTTCATTCCGTGATTTAGCTCAATTGAGGTAGAGGGCCTCGGCAGATGATTATGTCACAGAGCTTCAGAGACTTTCAGCCATGGTGATCGATATTTCAGATAGGAGATTGGTGGTGTTATTTATAGAGGGATTGGATGACTCCCTAAGGGGATTGGTCAAGGCTTTTGATCCACCTTCACTGAGAGGCCATTCAGAAGGCCTACGATTTGGAATTTTCTACTCCAAGGGGAAGATTTTCACCTTTGGAACAGCCAAAGAGTACTTTTTTCCCACCTACTGGGCAACAGAGAGTGGTGGTTTCGGGCTGCCCACGAGTAATTTTACAGGGCCATATAAGGCCAATCATGTGGGTCCCTTGATTAGACCAAACCCACCAGGTTTGGCGTAGTAGAAGGAGCTACCACGTAGTAGCTTTGATGTGAGAAATGAGCTAAGGAAAGGTCTTTGCTTAACATGAAAGGACCCTTGGGAGAAAGGTTACAATTATCATGGCAAGGGACATGTTCATTACATTGAGGTGCTTTCTGAAGAGGAAAATGAGGAGGAAGTTGGGACAACCAACTATGAGGAGAACACTTTGGAGCTAGAGGGAGAAGAGGAGTTGAGTGGCACCTTGGCATCACTTTTAGGGGATCCTAGGTATTATCCCTTTAGAGTTAAGGGATCATTGAAAGGTACTGTTGGCCGTTTTTTGGCCCCCATATCAATTTTTGCCTAAATATGAGAAGATAAACTTTCAAGCAGAAGATGGCAAGTCTTTGAGAGACTTCGGACTTTCGGCAGCCCATGACTTAAGTGACTTCCTAAGTTGTAGAATGCCAAAGCTCCGAAGTAGTAAGTAGCGAGGTGTTAAGGACCCGAAATGGTCTTGAGAAGAAGGGTTTGGGTTTTCTCATTGGGAAGTCTTCTGGTTTTCCAAAGGGGACAACTTCGGGTTTCTGAGGCAGCACAACTTTTTCACTTCATGAGTAATCAGTAGTGAGAAACCCGAAGTAAGAAGCTCCAAAAGCCCCGAATTGGTCTTGGGTAGTACAAGTCGGGTTTTTGGAGGCGAGTGACTTCCTAAGTTGCAAGTAATGAGACATCAAAAGTCCGATTTGGTCTTTAAAGGCGCTTCTCGAGTTCTCTAAAGAGCAAGTCTTCTCCAAAGAATACTCCAAGGATCATTGACAAATCCAAAGGGAGGCTCCTTCCAGAAGGATCATTTACGGGAAGCCCGAAGGGTCTCTTACCCATTGGGAAAGTCCATTTTGCAAAGTCCAAAAGGCCGAAGGAAAGAACAAAGGGAAAACCAAAAGAATTCCTTCGGAAAAATATTCCAAAGAAAAAATGAACGGGATGGAAGTTTCGGACAATTTGTCCGAAGGAATTCCTTCGGGAATTTTGCTCGAAGGAACAAAGTGGAAAGAAAGGGCCGAAGAAATCCTTCCAAAGGTCTCAAGCAAAAGTCCGAAGGGTATGTTACCCTTCGGAGGGTGCTTTTTCCAAAGAGAGGGACCATTTTCAAAAGCCCGAAGGGTCTCTTACCCTTCGGGAAGGTCCTTAGCAAAATTCCGAAAGGAAAGAAGCAAAAGGAATTCCTTCGTAAAAAATTTCCGAAGGAAAAAAGGAGCAAGATGGAAACTTTGGACAAAAAGTCCGAAGGAATTCCTTTGGACAATTTGTTCGAGGGAATTTCTTCGAGAGATTTGCCCAAAGGAAAAAGGCTGAAGGAAAGCCGAAGGAAGAAGACTTGGATAGAGAAGGTCCGAAGTAAGTAAACTTGGAGAACCCGAGTTATTTTGCATAGAGTAAATTGGGATTCTCCAAGTACTCTACTTAAGAAGACTTCATAAGTCAAGGAGCAGACAAAGTCCGAAGTAGGAGAGATCAGAAAGCCCGAGTTACTCTGCATAGAGTAAATCGGGATTCTTCAATGGCGTAGCTTGAAAAGCTTCATAAGTCAAGTAGCTTTGAAAACCCGAATTACACAACAAAGAGTAAATTGGGTTTCCAACATTGCTTGACTAAATATGCTTAGTCCAATGGCACGTTCTTAGGACAGACGGTGCATAAGAGTCATGGAAAGGACAAATGAGAGGCTGCCAAGTGGCACAAAGGGCACCTAGCTGGCAAGGAGATTGACAATCCAAAGGTGTACACGACGGGAAGATCCATGGTGCAGGTCAAGGATCCAAGGCAATGTCCAACGGCCAATTAGCGCAAAAGGGAGTCCAAACGATTGGCGGGAGATGGTAGTTGAGAATTTAATGAAGGCCTTCGTCCTTCAACATGGCTCCCTCTCCCGACAAATGGCCGTTCAAACATAAAGGCAACATGGTTTGGCCAGATTATCAACACATGGAGACCTCGTCTTCTTTAGCAGGTCACGTGAAAATGAAAGTGACCACACCATTTTAAATGCAAAGATCATTTCAGCAGCGCAAGGAACTGACGTTCAATTGCTCGTAACATGGCTCTTTAGATGCGCCAAAGAGAGACTTGAAGGCGGGAGGGACTCGAGAAGGTTGTTCAACGATCCTGAGCGATGCATTTAGTGGCACAAGGGAGGACGACGACAGGGATCCCAGTCATCAATGACTTCTTCCCTCTTCCCATCTTCTCTTCCCCCTTTTCTGTTATAAATAGAGGCCTTGGAGCCAAGAAATTATCCTTGGGACTGGCGATAAAATTACTTTGCAAAAAAAATCACTTTGTAATAGACCTTTTGAAGCAATAAAGATTACTTTTTACCTATCTCTTTGTCTGAAAATCGTGTTGAGTTAGCTTGTGTACAATGGCATTGTGAAGAAGTGTCCTTTTAAACTCATTGTCCTTGCCTATTTTTTTGCCTATTTTTAGGTGTTTTTTCAGTTAGTTGCAGGTTTGGACTAGAGCTCTTTCGGCCATTAATGGACACTTAATGTGGATATAGAAATCCCTTTTTGCTTCATATATGGTTCAGTGAGCTTAGTTTACAAAATACCTATGGAAATTAACTGCATGTGAGGTCGTGTAAGAAAATTTATCTTATGTTGAATTAGTGTCATTTCCAGACCAAATAGATCATTTCTTTTGGTGCATCACCTCCCTTAGCTTAGATTTATTTTCATGTTATTCTCCTATCACTTTTGCTTAGCCAATAGTAGATTTTAGTGTGGGAATTAAGCGCTGAAGTGAAGCCCCTGAGGAACTAGCCTCATTAAAAAGCCTAGAGGTTCAACCTCACCATAGGATACCCACACCCTGAGGTTGTCCCGATGCTTGTAGATGGAAGTGAGAGAGCTTGAAGAACTCTCTCACAAAGGTGCAATTCCAGGCCACAACAGGTACACCTATTACCATACTTATTGATAGTGGGGCAACTCACAATTTCCTTGATAGAGGATTGGTAACATCATGTGGACTACAATCCATGGAGTTCAAGGGATTCAGAGTCACAGTAACGGATGGATTTACCATCCCTTGTACAACAAAGATTCCAAAGCTTAGTCTTACTTTGGAAAAATATGTGGTTGAGGATGATTTTTATGTGGTGGGCATAGGGGAGACCAATATGGTCCTTGGTATTCAATGGTTGCACTCACTTGGTGAGTACACACAAAACTACCAAACTATGGAGCTTAAATTCAAGATAGCAGGTAAGGGGATTGTTTTGCATGGCTTAAGTGAGGGAGAGGCCCCTTCTTTTAAGGCAAATAATACGTTGGGAGGATGTCTCATGAGCATGAGGAAGGTGAAAAAGAAGGCTACCCCTAGACATAAAACACAGCCCTTTCATTCCAAATTGGAACCCTATATAAGACATTTGGTAAGTATTGCAAATTCTGATTTTTGTCATACTTATATTAAAAGGGATGAGAAGAGAATGGATTGCCAAGGGCAACCCAAAATATGCTTTGGGCAGCACCCTATTCCTTCTTGCAAGGGGGGAAGTAGTGATGTTTTAAGAAAAAGAGGACACCCCTTGAATTTTGAAGGGATGAAAGTGACTAGCAACTGTTGTAAGGGTCCAAATGACAAGAAAGGAAGGTCCTTCTACTTGCAAAAAAAGGATAAACATAGCTGGGCTCACCTATGGACCCTTGGGGGCACCAAAAACAATTTATTTTGCCATGTGCAGCCAAGGGAAAGAATGGGGAAAAATGGTAAGAAATCTGAATTTTGTTGTTTCAAGTTTTCTAAGTTAACAAAACAAGTTCAGCCACGTGAAAGAGGAAAAAAATGGCATTTTTATGACACATTACAGCCCATATTGGGGAAACTTGGCACCAAGATATATTCTGAAAATTGTCATATAGAAAAATTTGATTTCGAGGGACTGGCACAACAGTATATGGGAGGCCAAAAATCTGATGTTGTTGGTAAGTTCCAACCAAAGGTGTATTATGAAAATGTGCACAAGGAAGTATGATTTTGGTTTAATAAAGTTTGGAAGGTACAACTCTATGTTGGGAGTTGGTGGAGGCTTTCGTTTGATCAATTTTACATCTTTCCTACGCATAAAGGAAGTGATAGAAGACACACTCAAAAGAGGTTGTATCTATGTACCATTATCACTCAAAGTATGTTGTATGATGAGATCATAGTGATTTATTCCAGAATTTTGAGAACTTTTTATGGAGGTACATTAATCACCTTGAGATACTATATCAAAAGCAAGCAAGCATGGCATGCCTTAGTTCTGTTGGGTTATGAGGAATTCTTGGGTAATGATTTTGACATCTTGAACCCATGGGGGCAGCCAACAAGATATATGTTTAGCAAGTGGGGAGTTCAAATTGAAGGTTATTTTCAGTGAGAAGATGCATAATGAAGAATGTGGGGACAACCCCATGGCTTTTGCAATTGCTCGAGGACAAGCAATTTTGGGGCGGGAGGACTGTAATGTCCCCTTTTTTGGCATAGCTTGCTTTTGGGTCCTTAGTTTGGTTGTTCCCACAAGGCTAAGGGAAGGAAAGAGAAGGGAACATGGAGGTGGCCTATTCTATAAGCAAAAAGGTAAAAAGTATTTAAAATGTTCTAATTTTCAGTTGAGTTTGCAAAAAGGTACTTTTAATTTTATTTTCATTTAAGTTGGGATCATGGGAGCCTAACCTTCAAAAAGGGAGTTATAAAAAGATTGAGTGCTTATGTTTTAAAAGGGTACATCCCTCCAACTTGGGCACCACCCTTGGGGGTTGAATATAAAAGCAATTGCAGAATCTTTTGAAGAGGTTATGCTAAATATTGAATTGAAAATTTTGATCAAGTATGTCAAGCTTGATTCCCACCTCTTGATGACGAAAACCTTCAAGAAGTGTCAAAGGTTTGGGGACGAAAACCTCCATTCCTACTACTTGGGCAGTTCTATACAAGGGCCGTAGTTGAGCTTCAAAATTGCATGTTTACATGCAAGTGGATCTACAAAGGTGTTTTTGGACACCACCTGTATTAAGGAATATTGCAAACCCTATCGAAAGCTGGTTTTGGTGAATTTACAAGTCTTCGAGAGTAGCAACTTGTTTCGAGAGCTTGTTGGTGGCATTGAAGACCATTCCATGGTGTGGCGACTTGCCTAGAGACTGGAGGGAGCTATTTGGAAGGGTCCGTTGAAGTCTACAAATATTGCATAATATTCCACTTGATTTTCCAGCTTCGGCGACTTGGCTTGAGGGCTGACTTTGGGGATTTTAGAGCTGATTTGGAGTGTTTATGAAGCATAAAATATTGCAAATATTTTATATTATTTTTCAGCTTGCGTGACTTGCCCTGGGAGCCTTTTGGAGGTCATTTGGAGGATCGTTGGTAAGTGGAAACAATCTGTTTTATTTTCTATAATTTTCTGATTTAAGGCGAATCAGTGTGAGGAGGTTTTGGGCATCTTAGGAGGGTTTTTAGACTCCATTTTTACATGGTACAATTGTTATTTAATCTCTGATTTATTCGGCAATAAAACATAAGGGTTTGGGGGTTTTATTGGAAGGTTGAAGCAGGGGTTTGATTCTGAAATTCTGCCCTTAATTTTTTTGAGTTAGGTGATTCAGTTGGAGGTGTGCAAGGGTTTATGGTGCCTTATTTTGCCCTAAATGATAGGGCATTATTTATTGCTAAAATTGGTGGATTTTATAACCTAATTCTAGTTGGCTTGGTATGAATACAAATTTGATTTTATGAATAATTTCATGTAAATTATTCCTAAATTGTGGCGACTTGGTTTGAAGAGATTTTATCATATTTTAGGCCCTAACATTGGCCAATTTTTATATGAATTATATGCTGAAATTTATCTGCAATTTGTATTCAGTTATAGAGGGTTTTTTGAGTTGGATTTGGCAACAAGAGACTTTGAAATCGACATGGTGGCATTGAGGGTTTGGAGTGAAAAATACATCAATTCAGCTCCTTGTCTTCAATCGGTGTGAGTCATAGTTGGCTAAATATCATAAGGTATTTTTCTATTTATTATTGAGTATTTGGAAGTATGAGATTTTTAGTTTGGTGATGCATATACAGCCCTAGGGTTGGCTGGTTTTAAATTTTAGAATACAGTTTTCGTTTGGGATTGTTTAAGGGTTTGTTGGAAAACTCTCTTTTGCATCATTGTCCCAAATTGGGGACATTACATGCTGCATTGTGTTTTCGCACCTCCATGCAAAATACTTATGTGAGTAGTGTCCATTTTGGGCACTGTGTAATAGTTTCTCATTTTCTACAGCTACTTCGTGTTCTTTAAGGCCGTAGGGGTGCTCACTCTATTCTTGGTGCATCAACACTTTTCCTTTCAACAAACTCCTCACCCTCTCTCTCCCTTTTCCTTTGTCGAGATTAAGTTTAGCATTAGCAGTATATTTCCTTTTTGATCTTTATAGGTCTGCGTGTTGGTCCTAAACCAGATGCACTTAGATTAGAAAGAAGCCGACCTTCTTCGGAGGTTCGTCCCAAGGAGCACAAGAGTCCCACACCTTAGGGGACGATCTCATTGTTGCATTGAAGCCTCAATCTATTTGTGTGCGTGGGAGGTTTCTAACATGCCTGCACAAGTGCTCGTTCTGGCCTAGTACCCGTTCGTGCCTAATGCTCGTTCGTGCCCAATGCTCGTTCCGACTTATTGCCCATTCGAGCCTAGTGCTCGTTTGCGCCCAATAAAATTGGCCTACATATAAAGCTTGAGCAAATTCTTCGGGGGGCTAGCAGAGACGTTTTAAAGCAAGCCAAAGGACTAAGCCTTGTGCAAAGTTCTTTTATTCGGCTTCCCCTTTTTGGGCTAAGTCATTGATCATCTTCCGGGCCTTGTAGGAGCAAGTATTTCTTTCCCTCGGGTTCTTTTCTTTCGGCCAAGTCTTTTCCTTGTTCATTCTTTCGGCCAAGTCTTTTTCGGGTTTTTCTTGTCCGAAAGAAAGGTTCCGGCAAATTGTCCAAAAGAAAGGTGTCGAAAGGCACTTTCTCAGCAAAAGGGCACTTGACAAAAGTCCGAAGGGTATGTTCCTTTCGGAGGGGCCGTTTTCAAACTTTCCGTAGGGCAATTCACAAAAGGAAGGACCATTTGCAGAAAGCCCGAAGGGGCTCTTACCCTTTGGGAAAGGTCTTTGACAAAATCCAAAGGGCATTTTACAAAGGAAGAGGACCATTGCAAATTTCCTGAGGAACTTTGGAGGGACCATTTACAAAATGCCGAAGGACACTTTCTCGGCGAAATGGGGCACTTACAATTCTCTGAAGGGTGCTTTTGTCTCAAGTGAACCGTTTCAAGTTTGCCAAAGGGCACTTTTGTCGGCTGGAGGACCATTTCAAATTTCTCGAAGGGTCTCTTACCCTTCGAAAAAGATCATTTACAGAAACCCGAAGGGTCTCTTGCCCTTCAAGAAGGTCCTTGCCAAAAGGGAAATCTTTCAGAAGGAATTCCTTCAAAAAAGAGTTAAGCAGATTTCTTGAAGGATGGAAGCTTCGGACAAATTGTCCGAAGGAATTCCTTCAGGGATTTTACCCGAAAGCAATTCCCAAAGAAGAAAAAGAGAAGGGGAAAAAGAGAATTCCCGTGGACAATTTGCCCGCGGGAAATAATCTTGAAAGGAAAGACCGAAGGAAAGAGGGAGCCCGAAAAAAGGAGTGCAAGAAAAGCCGAAGGAATTCGCCGAAGGAATTCGTTCGGGAAAGTTGTTCGAGAGAAACTAAGCAGAAGGAGGCCCAAGAAGAAGTCCAAAGACTTCAAAGTAGAAAAGTCCGAAGACTTCAGGGAGAACTCCGAATACTTCAAGTTCAAAAGACCCGAAGACTTGGAGACAGAGAAACCCGAAGACTTCAAGATGGACAAATCCGAAGTTGAGGAGCTTGGAAAATCCGAATTACTCTGCATAGAGTAAATCGGGTTTCTCCAAGTGCTTTACTTAAAGGACTTCATAAGTAAGAGGAGCTCAAAAGTCTGAAGTAAGTAAACTTGGAAAACCTGAATTACTCTGCGTAGAGTAAATCGGGTTTCTTCAAGTACTTTACTTAAAAAGCTTGATAAGTAAAGGATATGGAAAAGTCCGAAGTTGGAGAGATCAAAGAACCCGAATTACTCTACATAGAGTAAATCGGGATTCTTTGAGTGCTCGACTTAAGCTTGGTCCAGCGACACGAAAGTCATGATCAGGGGAATGAAACGCTGCCGCATGGCATAAGCTGGAGCAGAAAGGGCCAATCAGCAAAGGACAAGTGGCACAAGGACGACCAATGAGCACGGGAGAGTCCAAGTGGCTGGTAGTTGGAAATTTGTGAAGGCTCTCGTCCTTCAATATGGTTTGCTCCCGACAAACAACCATCCAAATGTAAGAACAACATGGGTTGGTTTGAACTCCCAGGGATGGAGACCCGCGTCCTTCTTCAAACAAGACACGGAAAAGTGAAAGACGCCATGCCGTTTAAATGCAAAGATAAATGCAGTTGTGCTAGGAAGAGACGTCTAGCTGCCCGCAACACGACTTCTCTCAGCTCCACCAAAAGAGACTTGAATGCTGGAGTGGCTCAAGGAGGTTGTGCGGCAATCCTGGGTGACACGTTTCACAGCAAAGGAGGATGACAACAACGGTCATCAACGACTTCTCTCTTTCCACGCAGCTCTCTCTCTCTTCCCGTTCTCTATATATATCACGTGACTTACCTTTGTAATGGTTCCTATTTTTTAGAGTTTTTGTCATCTTGCTGGGAGATAGATGCCCATTGAGACGTTTGCAAAAGTAATGGTTCCTATTTTTTAGAGTTTTTGTCATCTTGCTGGGAGATGGATGCCCATTGAGATGTTTGCAAAAGTGTGCTCCTTTGACTAGGCTAAACCCTGTCGAAGTATTGTAAGAACTACCTTTTGAATGTAATGAGACCCGATTTTTTTGCCTATTTCCTGTCTTCAATTAGTGCTTTAGCATGCTTGTTGCTTGGTGGGTTTGTGAATGCGTTTATTCCTAGTTCATTATCCTGTTGCTTGCCTCTTTGAAGTATTTTCAAGTTTTGCAGGTCCGGATTAGTGTTCTGATTGAACCTCTTCCAGCGTGTGTTAGCTTGACCCTGAGATCGTGCAAGCCCAAGTCGCCTCATGACTGATCTAGTGTGGGTTCAAGCGTAGATGAGTGTCCATTTATTTTTGGTGCATCACCTGGTTAGCCCTTTTAGGAGCCCTTATCTCCCTTCTAACCCTTTTCCCCTTGAAGTTTCATTTCAGCGTTAGTTTTAGGTGATCCACCAAGAGGAACTAGCCTCTTTAAAAATCCTAGAGGCTCAACCTCACCATAGGACACCACATCCTGAAAAACTCTCCCACAGGGGTGCAATTTCATGCTATAACAGTGCCCACACCGAGCTTCAATCACTTCCATGCCACAAATTATCCTCAAGGGTGCAAGCTTCGGGTGATAACAAGAGCATTTAGTGTGAAGAATGAAGAAAGCTCTTTATGGGCTGAAGTGGGCTCCTAGGCATGGTACTTCAAAATGGATAGGTATTTGGGAGAACATGGATTCTGAAGAAGTCCTTATAGCCCCAATCTCTACATCAAAAGTCAAAATGATGATGTGGTGATTCTAGTGGTAAATGTTGATGACATCATCATCACAGGGAGTGAGGTCAAACTTGCTTTTGACATGACAAATCTAGGCCTCCTACATTGTTGTTTAGGTGTAGAAGTTTGGCAAACTGAGAAACTTACTTTTGCTTCTCAAAAAAAAAATGCAACAAATTTGTTAGAAAGGTTCATGATGACATATTGTAAAATCTCATCTGCACCTATAGAGTCAGGGCTGAGACTTTCAGCCAAGAACGATTCAAAAGTAGTAAATGAATCACTCTACAAGAATAGTTGGCAACTTGATCTATCTTAGAACCACTAGGCCTGACTTGTGCTAAGGAGTCTGCTATATCTCTCGACTTATGACAGCTGAAAAATAGAACATTGGGTAGTGGCGAAGAGGGTGCTATGATATGTGAAGGGAACTTTAGATTTTAGCATTCTATATGGTAAGAGCAAGGAGCTTCAGTTGTGTGGCTATTCAGACTCCGATTAGGGAAGTCTACAACAGGGTGTGTGTTCAGTTTAGGAACATGGGCAATTTCTTCAATCGACAAAAAACATGCAGTTTCACTTTCCACTACAAAAGCAGATTATAGAGCAATAATAAAAGGGGCATGTGAAGCAGTTTGGCTTAGAAGAGTGCCTGAGATTTGCAAGTTGATTAGACTGAACCTACAATACAGTTTGTAATAACCATGGAGTTTATAAGTTGGCAAATAACCCTGTCTTTCATGAATTAACAAAACATGTCGATGTACATTGTCTTTTCATTTGACAGCTTGTAGGAGTGGTTGAATTGCAATATTGTCCAACTTAGGACGAGACTGCAAACATTCTCACCAAGTCTCTTGGCCCAAATAAATTTGTAAAATTTATAGATAAACTTGGTGTATATTCCAGAATGACCATTAAGGGAGGATGTAATGGTCATACTAGTCTTAGTGATAGGCTTAGTAATAAAGTCACTTTATGACTTTAGTTTCCTTTAGAAAATAATGTAAACATGACTTAATGTTCACTTAAGTCATTTAAGTGTTAGGTTTTGTGTCACTTTGTATTAGGGTTTATGTTGTTGCTTTCCTATAAAGTGACTGTTGCTCTTTCATTAATTTATCCAATCGGTATTTCTCTTTCAAATTCTCGTGTACTTGTTTGATTTCTTTGTGCGTTTGATTTTCATAATACGATTCCTATGTTGGATTGAATTGTCCTTAAATAAGGGCTATATGGTGCATTTTGCTAGTGCTTGATGCATTATCCTATTGGATGTTTTATAGGCTGGGCCTTGTTTATGTAAAATAGTATGTCTGTCTGTGTTAAATTGAGACATTAGCATTCGATTCCTATGTTGGATTGAATTGCCCTTAAATAAGGGCTATATGGTGCATTTTGCTAGTGCTCGATGTGTTATCCTATTGGATGTATTATAAGCTGGACCTCGTTTATGTAAAATAGTATGCCAGTCTGTTAAATCGAGACATTAGCTGAAACTGTCAATAGGTGTAGGAATATTTTTTACTTTTAATGTAGAATAATGAAAAGGGAGGTCCTTGATTGTCTGCAGTGCAGAGTCCAGACAGTCCGAACTTTTCTTAAATGCCCCTGTAATCCAGAAAACTCAACCTCTGATTGTTTAGGAGGTAACAGCTCAGAACACAATTTCGAGTATTGAAAGCCCAAAAAGCAATTGGGAAATATTTGCTGCGTTGAGCTAGACAGTGCCTTTCTATGGGGGTTGAAGTTGGCGAATCAAAAGGCAATACAAGTTTATAAAGTGTCTTATATTAAACTTGCTTTATTTTTATGATAGTTTCAATACTTGTTTAAATTTAGGGCAGTGCAAAAGATTTTTTTTTGTTTTTCATTTTGCCTGTATTTTGCTACTATGTATGCAATATATGCTTGAATGTTCACCATATGATTGCCAATATATAATTGGATGTACTTCATTTTTACTGGAAGTTTCAATAAACAAAAGCTTTCTTTTTGCTGGAAATTACTATTTCTTTCAGGTTTAACATGTCTGTCAATTATTATTTCTTCCAGGTTTAACATGTTAATATTCTGGTCCATAAGCTAATCAAGTAACTTTTCTATCAGAATTTTCTTGATCTAAAAGGAATGTTTCTATGCCTATGCTTCTCATACATGTATTTTGTTTGATGGTTTTCATTTTCAGTGCTTTGCAAGTGATCTAGAGGCAGTTCAAATGTTATGTCAGTTTTGTTATTTTTGTGATATTTATCAGCTTTGACTAATAGCACGTGCTAGAATTATGATCTCCATCTTATGGATTGTTTTATATGTAATGAAACGTGCTTTTTCTTTGGCTTATTTTAGGATTCTTTTAAAAGAAATCTATATGGAGTAACCTAAGAAGATCAATTTAAAGTTTTGTATTAAACATGGCCATCCTGAGAGTTACTTTCACTAAGCAGTTACTCAGCTTGGTTCATAAGTTAAATTGTCTCCATTATTGTTTTCTTGTGCTCAATGGGTACAGGAGTTCTTTAAGTTTAAATATTGGTCAATTGGGGTGGGGTGTGGTGCAGCGGTAAATTGGCAGCCCTGTTGCTACAATGACACACATTAAAACATTCTCCAGAATCCCGGTCATTAACCTTCACCAAAAATAGTTTGCATTGAGTATTCGTCATTTGTACATTAACAATATGAAATGTTTCACATCCATTTGCATCGAACAATTTGGACTAAGAAAGATGTTTGTGATAAAGCACAGTCTTTGCTAAGTTGAACATGCATTCTAAGTTGGTTGTAAACTAGCGTCTTGGTATTAAATATTTGTAGCCTTTGCTAAGTTCAACATGCATCCTACGCTGATTAAAAACTTGGTTTTGGCATTAAATTTTTGCTTTAATAGATGCTTGAATGCTGGTTATCACTTAACGCTGTGCTGTTCATACCCAATATATGTTTGTTTATCTTGATTCCAATCAACTGATTTCATCTCTGGGTTTATGGAAAGTGAACAATCTAACCTATATGAGAGATGAAAATTGAGTTGAATGCCTCATGTGTCACAGGTGGAGTGAGCACTATGGACCAAGACAATGGCTATCAATCTGAGGATAAAGGTGAAGATCATATCAATCAAAGTGGCTATTTTAATAACTAACAGGTTAATTCAAATTGGAAATTGCATGGGACTTGAGTTCTAGTTAAAGCATTGACTTTTTTATGATAAAACATATGCAAAATCTATTGGGATGCAATAGTGTTTTTCCTTTATTTATTTATGTTTCCGGTCTAACTTCTAGACTTGAGTTTTAGTTTACGCATGAATAATGTATAATATTGATTTGTTTTTTTTATGAGAGGCAAATGATAGCTATCCCTATATTTTGTAATTCTTTCTCTGATGATACTTATCTTCAATATCATATAATTTTTTGGCTCTCTTATTCTTGAATACAATGATTGCTTAATTGATTTTTAGATTGCATTTGTTTATATTAATGAGAAAAACAAGTTCTACTATCTTCCATCTAAGCTATTGTTTGGTGACTTTGCTTTCTTGTTTGTTGATCCACAATTTACTCTACAAATTGACTTGTTGGAAATTAAATGTGTATCTTAAACTAAACTTGTTGCTAGTTCTTGAATTGACTTCAAATAGAGGTGAATTAGAGTAATAGAATTGAATTGTTGGAGCAGTGAAAGAACAATGAACAATTGAAGGCTAATAAGCAAGCCACATTGTTTTATGTGAAAGTGGGTTTACATCAACATGCAAAAATTAACCCACAAAACATGCAAATTAAGCTTAATTAGATCGAAAATAGTAAAGTTAGAGTTAATCACATAAAATAATATTTTTGATGTAGTAATCAATGACCAGGGTTTAAGAAGAATATTTGATTTGTCATGAATATGGAGACAATCGTCAGAAAATGACAACACAAAGCAAGTCTAGATAATAAGGTGAACAGATCATAGGAAAATCAAAGCAAACGTAAGTCTTCTCACTAGAACCATCAGTGCATGTATATGGAAATGTTTGTCTATTCTTTTGGAAACTGTCAAGCTCCATTTCTGACAACTTTTGTGCAGAGAATTTGATTTGATGACTTGTTTGTCAACATCAGGGATCTGAACATCTTGCTCGCTTTTCCAAAAATTCATGCAGATTGTAAGGAAGTTTATCTCTTTCTTCAAAACCCTAGCTAGACAACAACGATTAGAAAAAAAATGGGGGATGCATTTGGGGACTTGTGTTATCCCTTATTATTAGTGTAGAAATGGGACGAGGCCTAAGATTCTTCTTAGATTTGGTTTTCTGCAATGGCTCTGCACACAAGTGAAGCAAAGACATAAATATGTAATTGCTTTGAAAAAGCAATCCAAAAATATGCTTATATAATGAAGGTGAAGGGTATTTATAGAAATATCAAATGCTTGCTTCCATTTCCCTATTGGCCACATAATAGGTGCATGTGATTGGCCTATGTAGGGGTGGCATGCTATTGGATGGTATAAAGGTGTACATCCTTGTCTTATGGCCAAGCCTAAATATATGGGTTAAATTATAGAAATATTAATTATCCTACCTTAACTTAATGAAAATGCATAATATATTACACCAACACCCCTTTAAGTGCAATTTAGGGAGGTCTATATCACAAAAATATGGCTTAAAATGTTTTGAAAATGAGTATCGACAACTAGTGCTAATCAGGTACCCATATATAATGAAAGCCCTATATGAAGAGGGAGGAGAACTAGAGACACCCCCTCCCCCCTAAAAGGATAACTTTCTTTACCCCTAACAAAGTTTGATGTCAAACATACCTGGCTTGGTTGTGAGGTTTAATGAAGATGTAACTTGGTAGGATAGAAGAAAAGATCAAAATAATGCTTATGAATCAATTGTCGAATGTAGTGCTTGTCGATTTCTGTGTGTTTGGTGTAGTGATGTAACACAAGATTTTTGGAGATAAGGATAGCACTTTGATTGTCACACTAAAAAGTAGATTGATGCTACTCAATGCTAAACTTTGACAAGATCTGATGACGTCAAATAGACTCAATAGCGACATTAACAACTCCTTTAAACTTTGCCTCCACGGATGAAATGGCTATGGCATGTTGTTTCTTGCTCGACCAAACATTAGGACTTGAGCCAAGATGGAAAACATACCTTGAAGTGGGCTTGCGATCATCAATATCACCAGCGTAATCGGAGTTTGTTTAGCCTACCAACTTTGTAGAAGAATTTGCTAAAAAGTGAATACCATATGTGTGAGTGCCTTTGATATGGTAGAGAATTTGCTTAGCAGCTGTCCAATGGAGCTCACGGGGTTCATGCATAAAGCGTGAAACCATGCCAATAGCAAAGGAACGATTAGATGATTGTGAGTCAAGCAAATAACGCTGCAAAAAGTTGTCGATACAAAGTAGCATCAACCAAGGGTGTAGTGCACTTGGTTGTGAGCTTCTCTAGGAAAAAATGACATAGAATTAGGTTTGCAGTCGGATGTGAAATCCCTCCAAAGAGATCAAGTGCATATTTGGGTTGCGACATAAATATTCCTAAGTCAGAATGAGTGAACTCTAACCCAAGCAAATAGTGCTAAGTGCCCAAACCGTGCATCTCATATTGTTGATGAAGGGAAAACTTCACACCCTCTAGAAGTGACAGTGAGTTACATGTGAGGATGAGATCATCCACATAAAGAACAATAATGATAAGCTCACCATGAAGCCATTGATTGTAGATAGTAGGGTCATAAACACAATGAGAGAAGGAAAGAATCCATCTTATCATACAATGCTCGAAGGCCCTGCATGAGGCCATATAGGGATCTCTTTAGCCAACAAACAAGGAAGGAGTCTTGGGCAATATTTGAACGTTGTTCCATATAGATCTCCTCATGAAGATCACTATGAAGAAAGACATTCTTCACGTTCATCTAAAACACTGTTCAACAATGACATACAACAATAGAAAGTATAAGATGAATGAAGTTCATTTCAATCACTGTGGCAAAGGTCTCAGTGGAATCAATGCCTTGTATTTGAGAAAAACCTTTTGCAACCAAGCATGCTTTAAATTTTTTGATACTACCTTCTACAGCATATTTGGTTCCGTAAATCCATGTACAATGAACCAACTTTTTTCCTTGCAGAAGAACCAAATCCCAAATATTGTTCTTCATGAGCGAACTATACTCGTTTGCCATGGTGGAGCCTGAGTTTGAAGTCACTAGTCATGAAAAGTTTTGAGGATAAGATGTGGCTATATAAGCATGAGGGAGCTCTTGATACTCTGAATGAGCGAGTTGAGTGTTCACTATCACCACAAAGACAAAGAATTGCAACTCGTGTCTTCTGAACCCATAGAGAAAAATGCTAAGGTGAAAGAGCAGGGGGTGGAGGAGGAGCTTCATCAACATGAGGGACATCATCCTCAAAAGAATTCACAGAAGTAGAAGCCATGTCAAAATAGAAGAGACGGGATCATCCAATGCATTGTGTGGAGGATGCTCATCAAAACAAACTTTTAGCAATAGTCAGTGTGTGTATTTGGATGTAGTAGTTTGTAGCCTTTGACATCAACATGATAACCCACAAAAATGTAGGGCTTGCTCTCTGTCTACAGAGCCTTGCGTTTGTCTTTGGGAATGTGGGTCCATACATCACATCCAAAGACTTGAAAATGATCAACCAAAAGTTTGCTTCCACTTCAAGCTTCCTTAGCTGTCATGCCTTTGATAGCTTTGTGGGGAGTTCAGTTCTAAATATAATTTGCATAGTTGATGGTTTCAACGCAAAAATGAGCAAGTCCACAAAACTAAATCATATAATTAGTCATTTCTTTTAGTGTGTGATTCTTTCTCAATAATGCCATTTTGTTGTGGGTTGTAAGGAACTGTATGTTGTACTTGAATGCCATGGGTCGTACAAAAAGTCCTCAAAGAAATTGACATTCTCCACCATTATTGGTCTGCAAACACTTGTGAACTTTCAGATTATTTCTCTACAAAAGCTTTGAAGTCAACAAAAATTGGAAAAACTTTTGTTCATCAATAAGTAAACCCACTTACGCCTAGAACAATCATCAATGAAGGTCAACACATAGTAAGCTTTATCAAAAGAAAAATCAAGAAAGGGCCTAATAATGCCACTATGAACAAGTTGAAGAACTTTTGAAGCTCTCCATGCCTTGCCTTTTACAAATTTGTCATCAGGAT
Organism: Torreya grandis; assembly: GCA_037957365.1. NCBI lineage: Eukaryota > Viridiplantae > Streptophyta > Pinopsida > Cupressales > Taxaceae > Torreya > Torreya grandis. Next base: position 1,044,664 of record JARHVA010004591.1, read on the forward strand.
GTTTGCCAACAACACATCGGAAAAAGAGAGAATGCAAGGTAGTGACCATATTGTGTTGATGAAGTTGCTAAATACAGTGGTAGTTCAAGTGGTCAAATTGCACATGCCACAACTTAGCCAATTTTCCCAGATGGGTAAGTAAAGCATGGGAAGGAGAACCATGTACAAAATGAGAGAATGTATACAAATGTGCATGGTGATCTACCGTACCGAATGTAATGATTTGAGAAGGATCATCAGGCTCTCGAATGATCACTGAATTTGGTGTGAACTCAACAATATGACTTGCCTAAGTGATCTGATAGACTAAAAGGAGGTTTGTTGAGAGAGAAGGCACACAAACCACATTGTTGAAAGTGCCATAAAAGAGCTTGATAGAGCCATCTCTAAATATTCAAGGTAGAAGAAACCCACAAAAATTTGCTATAGAGAACAAGGATCAAGAGAGAAAACAAGTTTGTAGATCGAGCCATGTGGTAAGTGGCTTCGACATCAATCACCATTTAAGATCCACAAATGATGTAACAACTTTGGTAGAAAGGCTCTTTGGCTTGCCCTTTCAAGTAAAGGAAGAAGAGGAAGAAGCAGATGGAATATTGATATTGTGCTTCTTTATTTCTTTAGTAAGAACGACAAGTTTCTTATGACATCCAACTATAGTGGGTCCAAACATCCTACAAAAGTTACACTTACAACCATTCTTTGACTTGGAAGAACATTGTTGCTGAGGAGAATGTGTTGTAGGATCATAATTCTTTTTCTTACGAGGTGCCGTAAAAGTGCCTTGATTTGCAACACGGGCATGAGACTTTCATGATTGTGCAATGAGGCCCATCTAAATAAGTTTTATCTTCTGCACCAATTAATTGTTTGGAAAACTCATAAAAAATGGGCATAGTAAAACTGACACCTCCATAAGCTTGGAATGAATGGAAGTTGGATACAAAAAATAGAGTATGGAGCACCCAGTTTGGACAATATCTAAAGAATAAGTTGTTCATTATCCTTTTTTATGTTACAATTTAGAAATTGTAGCTTCAAAAAAGTAATCTTACTTGGCTAGTCTTAAATGTTGTCAAAATCAACAGGAGAGAGCAATGAGCTCAGTATCACGTTGATGATACTGTTTTTTTTTCAGTTTTAACATACAAGTCTTTTAGTTTATCCCATGTTTGTTAAAGAGTAGCAAAAACTATCCATGTGAAACAATATCATAGGGGAAACAGAAAGATAAATGAGGCATAAAGCCTCGTCACCCCTATTGTACCACTTGAGCTTCTCAATGTTTTATGTAGGTTTCATCTCATCACTAGTTGTTGTAGATATTAAAGTTTGATTTATATAGTACATTAGCCTTGTACATTTGACAAATACCTATCATGGATATACCTTTTAGTTCTAGACCTGCCCGCTATCGAAAGACTCGTGTTTTCACTATCTGTTTATGTCTAATGACTTATCTCTTAGTCCAACCATTGTTATTTTGATGACAAGGTCTTCTATACTATGCAAAAAGCTTTAAACTTGTTTATTATCTTTCATTGCTAGTTTTGGACATGTTCTTAATTTTTAGCTTTCTAGACACTTGCATCTCAGACATACACCTGCATCGATGCAAGTGTCCACTTTTCCTACAAAGTGTCAAGTGCCCAAAAGTCATCCAATTTACAAAAGAAATGCATTCTAAAGGTCGGCCTATGTATTTTAATGCGAGTTATTTCTAAAATGGATATATATTATGATCAACCCTTATTGATTCCTCATCTGAAAATCACATACAACGCACAAGACAATATACCAAGAAGCATTCAATCAAATATTCAAGTAAGCAAACCTATTGTATTCATCCATCTATATATCATTCATAGGAGCAGTATTTCCACAAGTTTGAAGCATTTAAAGAGCAACTTATGAGTCATATTTGCCAAGTTACAAGCTAGGTCACTGCATGTATTTGCTTATCACACATTGCATCTTTGTTCAGACACGAGCCAACACGTAAAGGAAAACTGTTATAGCATAGAATTGCACCCTTGTGAGAGAGTTCTTCAAGCTCTCTCACTTCCAGCTACAAGCATGGGGACAACTTCAAGATGTGGGTATCCTATGGTGAGGTTGAACCTCTAGGCTTTTTAATAAGGCTAGTTCCTTAGGTGCTTCACTTTAGCGCTTGATTCCCACACTAAAATCTACTATTGGCTAAGGAAAAGGGATAGGAGAATGACACGAAAAGAAATCTAAACTGAGGGAGGTGATGCACCAAAAGAAATGATCTACTTGGTCTGGGAAATGACACTAATTCAACATAAGCTAAATCTGATTACACAACCTCACACGTAGTTAATTTGCATAAGTATTTTGTAAACTAGGCTCATTGAACCATACATGAAGTAAAGAGGTATTTCTAAATCCACACTAAGCTTCCATTAATGGCGGAAAGAGCTCTAGTCCAAGTCTGCAACTAACTGAAAAACACCTAAAAATAGGCAAGAAAGGACAACGAGTTTAGGAAGATACTTCTTCACAACGCCATTGTACACAAGCTAACTCAACACGATTTTTAGACAAAGAGAGGCAAAATGTAATCTTTATTGTTTCTAAAGGTCTATTACAAAGAGATTTTTGCAGAGTGACTTTATCGCTAGTTTGGGTGATAATTTCTTGGCTCCAAGGCCTCTATTTATAACAGAAAAAAGGGGAAGAGAAGATGGGAAGAGGGAAGAAATCGTTGATGATTGGGATCCTTGTCGTCATCCTCCCTTGTGCCACTAAATGCGCCGCTCATAATCGTTGAACCACCTTCTTGAGCCACTTCCACATTGAAGTCTCTTTTGGTGGAGCTGAGAGAAGTCACATTGCGGGCAGCTAGACATCTCTTCTTGGGACAACTGCATTTATCTTTGCATTTAAACAGCATGGTGTCTTTCACTTTTGTGTGCCATGTCTGAAGAAGGACGCGGGTCTCCATGCCTGGGATTTCAAACTGACCCACGTTGTTTATGCGTTTGAACGGTTGTTTGTCAAGAGCAAACCATATTGAAGGACAAGAGCCTTCATAAATTTTTAGCTACTAGTCGTTTGGACTCTCTCGTGCTCATTGGTCATCCTTGTGCCACTTGTCTTTTACTGATTGGCCTTTGTTGCTTTAGCGTACACCATGTGGTAGCGTTTCATTCGTTGCATCATGATTCTCGGGTCGCTGGACCAAGCTTAAGTCAAGCACTTGAAGAATCTCGATTTACTCTATGTAGAGTAATTCGGGTTCTTTGATCTCTCCAAATTCGGACTTTCCCAGATCCTTTACTTATAAAGCTTTCTAAGTAAAGTATTTGAAGAACCCTGATTTACTCTATGCATAGTAATTTAGGTTCTTCAAGCTTACTTCAGACTTGTCCATCTTGAAGTCTTCGGGTTCTGCATCTAGAAGTCTTCTTTATTCTATGGGCTCCTATTTGTCTCGGGCAAATCCCCCGAAGGAATTCCTTGGGACAATTGTCCAAAGGAATTCCTTCAGACTTTTTGTTCGAAGCTTCCTTCTTGCTCTCTTCCTTCGAAAATTACCTTTCGGACTTTTCAAAATGGACTTTCCCAAAGGGTGAGAGACCCTTCGGGCTTCTAGTATGTCCCTTCGGGTCGTAAACGATCCTCCCGAAGGGAAAGATACCTTTTGGGAATTTTGAAATGGTCCTTCCGAAGGGTAACATACCCTTCGAGAAACTTGCAACTGTCCACTTGGAGAAGGAAATGCCCTTCAGATTTGTGAAAGTGACATTTGAAAAAGTTGACTGGTCCTTTGAAAAAGTGAAAGGACCTTTGGGTTTTTGCTGGGACCATCTTATTTTGGAAACGACCCTTGGTGTTTGGAGAAGATTTGTCCCTTAAAGAACCCGAGAAGCACTATTTTTTGAGACCAAATTGGGTTTGTCAAGCCCCTTTACTTATTTCGAGCTTCTGACTGCTCACAACTTATGAAGTAATTGAGTAGTGCTCCTTGGAGAACCCGAAATACATTGTCCATGAGTAATTCGGGTTTGTCAATCCCAATAATTTCTACTTATAAAACATTTAGAAGTCAAGCACTGTTGGAAATCTGATTTGCACTGTGCCCTTAGAAACTTGTAGTCTTGCGACTTCGAAAACTCAAAAACTTCTACTTTGGAGAACCCGAGGTTGTCTGAACTTGCCACTTTTTCTTGAATGTCCACCTTCTCATACTTGGGCAAAATTTTGGTATGTGGGCCAAAAATGGTCAACAAGAACTACACAAATCTAAGGTCCTATTTAGAGTATTGGTTATGTAGGCAACACCCATTGACAGAGGGGTCCTTAGGGTAACTTGACATTATGAGCCGACTAACCCATTTTTTCCACAATCACTCCAAGGGTAAGTAGCTAGGGTTTGATAATTGGACAAAGAGTAACACCTCGTGCACATAATCTGAAGGCATTAGAAGAAAGATGATAGAAAGCCTAAAAGGCTCTAATTGGTCACATCCAAATCCAGTCAGTGTTTCGTAAGAGATAACTGCGGTAGGGTTAGACACCCACATCGACGCAATTGTTTAGATCCAACACAAGCATCCAAGGCCACATAAATAATATTTACAAAATCTGATGACTATTCTAGTATCATCTTCTAGTCCACTAACAGTGTATCCCAGGGCAAAACTTGCATGCACACAGTAAACCAAGTATCATTTGTTTGTAATTCATTGCAATATCTATCAATAGCTATAGTTTACTATTTTTAACAATATCAGTTGTATAAATTCAGAGTATTGTTTGTTTGAGTTTTCTATTAATTGATCTGTTTATTAGATTAGTTCACCTTCTTTGTATAAAAACTAATTTAATTCTATAATACTAAATAATTTCCAATATCTAAATTTAAGGTTAAACATTTGGTGAACTTGACCTTTGGTTTCAAAACCTTAGTGAAGTTAGGGTTTCCTACGTTTTTCTCTGATTTCTCATTCCTAAACTGCATATTTTTTAAAATCAAATTTATATTTATTTTAAAGGAATTAATTCTGGATGCATATATCATTTATTTCCTTTTCTAATATTTCATTGCAACTCTTGTTTGTTATGCTTCATACATGGTTTATCAATCAAAATTCTAAACAAGCAAGGTGTTTTCAAATATATTAAAAATCAGATTTCTTTTTACGACTCTTATTGCAATGCTATTGAGCCCATCCCTCCTAACCCTAAGGAGGGTGATAGGTACCATCTCTCTAACCAGGTCTATACTCTCACTCATTCAAAGGGTAAGGTAGATTGTACGTGTATGCATATTCAATATGAAGTACCTAGGGTTTGTGCTTATGAAGTCATAAAAGAACAAAACATCATTATGAACAAGTTAATAGAAGAGTTACAAAATCAAAATCAATATTTCAGTGCAAGGATCACATCATTGGAAAATCAAATTACATACATGCAAAATACAAAATATGGTAGTGTTAATCATGTGGTTGCATCTCCATCTAACAATGTTTCATATCCAAATGAAAAGCTACAACATAATACCTTTCAACGCAATGATTCAAAAGGTGAACAAAAGGTTAATAAGAGTCTAAATGAAATTCTAAGGGAAATGCTTTGAAACAAAGTAATTCAATTACCTCCTTTACATCCTATAAGGAGATCAAAATATTATTGTGCATATCGTAAAGTGCATGGCCATTATATAGATTATTGTTTTGCCTCAAAGAAGAAAATACAAATGATAAATGTTAGTGGTGATCATATCATTGATACATCAATCAACAATCTACTTATATTATGAGTACCTCTCCTAAACCACAAGTGTCAAAATAACAAGTGTGGGTACCAAATGATACTTCAGAACACACACAATCACAAATGCAAAACAAAGAGCAAGAAAAGATTCAAAAGGCCAAGCAAGAGTAAGATATATTACAAAAAAAGCAAGAAGAAAAGTTGCAAGCTCAAGATAAGCAAACATTCTAAAAAAAAGGTTTCTAACAAATAAATTTTCAAAGCAAGACATGCCTACAACATCAACTGATACAAATATAGTTGCTAAGGATTCAAACACCATATCTATTTTATACATAGAGGAACAAACAATTAAGTGCAATACTACAAAATCTATACTTTCATCCTCAAAAAAAGACGTCAGAGCACAAATCACATCTTTTCCTAGTGTGCAAAAAAATATGCATGACTCTTCTCTATTCCATAATGAAATGCAACATTTTGATGATGATGAACATACTCAAGAAAACAAACTTTCAAGAAGGAAATAACAACATATAATGTAGTTGGAATTTCATACATGAATGCTCAAAATGATATATCACAAGTTCAAGAACAATCTAAGAAGTTCCACTTTCCTATACTAATACCATAGAAGATTGGTATGATCCTAATACCATAGAAGATTGGTATGATCATCATGATACCGATTATGCAACATATGAATATGATACACATGATGAGTACATTGGCTTCTAGTAGCACTTTTTCTTGTACATATCTTCTTTGCTTATCCTTCCAAATATGCCAAAAAATACAAAAATGTTCTAATAAATTTAAACATATCATTTTTTAGACATGTTTTTAGTTGTACTATTTCTTATACATATGTTGTTTGCTTCATGTTAGTAGATAACATATAATCTCCTTTATATATGTGTTTCACACATCATTTGAGTGTGATATAAGCATACTCAAATACAAGATATATGTACATATAAATGTTGATCATTCCCTCTATTCACATCATAAGTATGTTGGGAGCATTTGTTTCTTTGATCACGATAGACCTAAGTTATATTATTCTATGATCACTTTCCATTATCATGTTTAAGCTTATATACTTGCATGTCCCTATATTCATGCTCATATATTTCAGTGTATTTCATATGCTATATACTTAACTTTTTTTGCAAACACATTTGTAGACATTAATGTGCTATGTTCATATTGGTTGCTTATATTCCATGCTTTTATTTATGCACTTCATTGAGTGTGTTCTTTGTTTGCTATTGTCTTGTATTGTATTGTCTATTTGAGCATTTTAATATGCTCCATTGATTGCAGCCCTCATGCCTTTGTTTGCCTATTTGGACATTTAAATATATCATTGTTTGTTGTATGTGAACATTTGAATATGTCATTTTTATGTTTTGTACACATTTGACTAAGTCGCATTCATTCGATTGTGTGACATTTGAATATGCCCCTTGTATGAAGTCTTCTTAGACCATTTTCTTTTTCTTTGCTTTTGAGTGTTATTGTGTGTATTTGATTGCTTGTTGAGCTTGTATTGTTACTCTCTATATGTTTCCATGATCTACATCATGCATCTTAGAACGTGATATAATCACATACTGCATATCTCAATGCTATATTTATTTAGACATGTTACTTTTATATGTTACATGATACATAACTTACATAATTATTTTATCCTTTTGAGGTAAGATAACTAACAAATTCTACTTCCCCTCACTTCAAAAGGGGGACATATCAGTGGAGGCATGTCATAGAGGCATGATTTTTACATTTTCACAGTTTTAGATTATAACGGGGTTATGTCAAAAATGCACGATTTTCAATCTTATGTAGTCCTCAATATCTCCAAATTATAGTGGAGGCATGTTATAGAAAATGTTCTCCACATTTGCACTAGTTCATAGATTCTCTAGATTTTGTGGGGCATGTTATAGAAATATGTCTTCCACACTTGCACTGATTTCAAATTCATTAGATTTCACAATTATATGATTTAGATACATATTTATGACAACTTTTTGTACATTGGTACTTATTTTTATATCCAAATTTCATCTTGGGACATATATGAGGCATGCAAATGACATTTAAAATTTATAAAATCAAGTCAATTTATAGATTTCAAATATTCTTATGGACTATTATCATACTCAAGATGGACTGTTATCGAGCCATTCTAATACAATAGTTGGTTCACCTTTGGAAGGTTGAGTTGATTAAATCACTCAATTTTATCAAACTTCTAAGTTATATTTGATTGATCATCTAAATTTACTAGACTTATAGGATGGATTTGATTAAATCATCCACCCTCACCAGATATATAGTGTGAGTTGATTAAATCACTCACACTCACCAGATCATACACGTATTTGGGTTGCACGATTGAGATGAAACAAGTTTAATGGTTGTTTTGCAACTAACATTTACACTAAGTTTGGGGGCATGTGTCCTCCAATATAACTATATATCTGCACCTTCAAGTTCAAAATTGTCCTAATATCAAATTCAATGCTTCATAATGAAAAATACTTTCAAATCAAATTGTCAAAAGACAAGATCGTTGACACACAAGTACTCCTAACCTTGCTCTTATTACTTTTAGGGATTTTAAATTCTTTTAATTTCAAATTTCATACATTGATTATATACTGTAACATGTTTTTGGTTACAAGTAAGTCACCAAAAAAATACTCAAGTTGGGCTCACGCATATACAAAGTGTTTTATACACATCTAGGTAGGCATTTTTTCCCCTTAAACCAACAATTTCATTACTAGATTAAAAGGGGAAAATTTAGATACTAAAATTTGATTTATATAATACATTAATTTTGTACATTTGACAAATACCTATCATGAATATACTTTTTAGTTCTAAACTTGCCTGTTGCTGAAAGACTTGTTTCACTATCTCTTTGTGCCTAATTGTTTATCTCTTAGTCTGACCATTGTTATTTTGATGATCATGACTTTCATACTGTGCAAAAAGTTCTAAACTTGTTTATTATCCGTCATTGTCAGTTCTGGACATGTACTTATTTTCTAGTTCCATGATCTCTTGCGTCCCAGATAGACATCCCGTGTCGAGGCAACTGTCCATTTTTCCTATAGTGTTTAGTGCCCAAAAGTCATCCAATGTGTAAAATGAACATATCCTAAAGGTCAACCTAAGTACTTTAATGCATTATATATATATATATATATATATATATATATATATATATATATATATATATATATCAACTCTCATTCATTCCTCACCTAAAAATCACATACAAATCACAAGGTAATATATCGAGAAGCATTCAATCAAATATTCAAGAGAAAAAACTTGTTTTATTCAACTTTATTTATATATCAGTCATAGGGGTAGTATGTATACAAAGTTTGAAGATTCAAGTAGCTTATGAGCCATATTTTTCAAGTTACAAGTTAGATCACTGCATGTCTTCACTTATCGCATATTGCATCTTTGTGCACATACGAGCCAACACGTATGGGAGAAATATATAAGTTTGAGGCCCTCTTCGGAGTATTGACTATGTAGGCAATGCCCATTGACACATGGGTCCTTGGGACAACTCAATATCGTGAGACCACTATCCTATTTTTCTCATAGTCACTCAAAGGGTGAAAACTAGGGTTTGATAATTGGATAAAGAGCAAAACCTTGTGCACATGATCTAAAGACATTAGAAAAAAATGATAGAAATTATAGAAGGCTCCAGTTGGTCGTATCTAGATCCAGTCAATACTACATACATGACACATGCGATAGGGTTGGACACCTGCGTTGATGCAAATGTCAAAACCTGACATAAGTGTCTGAAGCCATAGAAAAAATATTTATAGAATTTGACGATTTTTCGAGGATCATCTTCCAGTCCACTTCTACCCTGTTCTGGGTCAAACCTGCATATGCATAATAAACCAACAAAGTATCATTTTTTTTTCAATTCATTGCAATATTTATCAATAGTTGTACTTTACTATTTTTAACAATCTTAGTTGTATAAATTTAGAATACTGTTTGTTTGAGTTTTCTATTAAATGGATTGCTTATTAGATTAGTTCACAAACTTTATATAAAAGCTAATCTAATCCCTTTAACCCTAGATAATCCCCCATATCTAAATTTAGGATTAAACATTAGTGTCATGATACAAGCATTTACTCCTCAATACAAGTCATTTGAAATTCCTGTGTTATGGGGAATTAGAAGAATTGGTTTTTGAGTTGAGGCCATTGTGAAAAGAATGCCTCAAAACACTTTTGAACAAGAGAAGCTAGAAAGGGTGTGCGTAACAATGCACACAAACAAGCTCAAAACACTGCTTTATTTAAGATTCCCCTCTCTCCCACCACAATATAAAATTATTGAATTCTGATATTGAATACAGAAGTAGAATCCATTAACACTACTTATAATTTGTAATGTGAGTTACAATCCCAAAAAATAGAGAGAAAAAATAAGAAAGGACATTTTATTTTGAAAATCTAAACAAGATTATTCAGATATGAACATGTCAATGGATTCTACTCGAAAAATTATACAATTGAAAAAAATAGCAAGGAAATTTCAAATGGATCTCAAGATACGAGCTTCAAAAGGTACATGAATGAAGAATCCCACAAGGTCCATTACAAAAAATGTGATATCAACAAAAAATAGGGTCTCAAAATCTCAAGAGGTCTGCACCACAATGTCCACTACGGGACCCCAAATCCAACAAACAAACAAGAGCCTCCCAAGGATTTGAAGTGAAAATAGGTCTGAAAAACAATCCATGAACCATAGGAGTTTGTACTGTACCAATTATGCAAGTGTGCCATATTTGTAATCTTTAAATTAAAAAAGCCAAAAAAAAGTTTTGAAAACCTTATCATGTTTATAGTTGATCCCCAGGTTTTTGACATTTGAAATGTGATGGTGAGGTTAAAAATGCTTCAGGATGATCAAGAAAAATGTTGGTAGCAGAAACACACCTAAACAAAATGTCAGAGAAATGTATGAGAATTATGGAAACAAACACAAATCCACAATTGCAATCTAAAGAAAGAGAGGTTTTCGTACCATGTATAAATGAAGTGAGGCCCAAGATTCTTCTTAGAATTGGTTTACACTAATAGATCTTCACACAAGTGAAATGAAAACATAAATATGTATTGCTCTGAAAAAGTAATGTAAAGTATGCTTATACAATGAAGGTGAAGGGTATATATAGCATTGTCAAATGCTTGCTCTGCTTTCCCTTTTGGCCACATAATAAGTGCATGTGATTGGCCTATGTAGAGGTGGCATGCTAGTGGATGGCATAATGGTGCACATCATTGTTTTATTCTAAGCTTAAATATACAGTCTAAACTATAAAATATAATAATTATCTTAAATTAGCTTAACGAACGTGGATAGTATATTGCACCAATGACCAGGTCCCTAAGATGTTCATACATGTTTATCAATCAACACTTCCAAGTATAATACATGTTCAATAGGCAATCTAGTGAATGTAGGGCCTAGTCCTATATGACTCTTCATTTTAGAATGGATGCATGACAAAGAAGTAAATGCTTTAGATATACTTGAATTATGCTTTAAATGCTTGAATTAGTTGATTTTGCACTTTCATAATCAATACTTAGATGGGTTTGTGTCTTGATCATTCACATCATATCTTATATGCAGTAATGAACTTGTGTATTTATAGATTTTTCAAATTCAAATTAAGACCTTATTGTTGCCCAAGCCGACACACAAAAGATAAGAAAGACTGAAAATTAAGTTGGAAAAATTAGGTGCACAAGGCATGTGAGACCGAAAACAAGGGTCATAAGGGTTCTCCCCATAATTGTACTCTACATAGTTCTGGGAAAAAGTTCAAAAACCAAAGAAAATAGGGAGGGGAGGAGAGAAAAAGAGGAAAAATCTAGGGAGAATATTAGTAACACGAGGGAAATGTGCAAATAGGAACCTAATATGAATTGGTTATTGACAAATACACAAGTACCTTAGAACAATGCATTTTTATAATTAATATCTATCCTCTTACTAAAATTATGTGTCTACATAATGCCTCACTTTGATGTGTGTGCATACATATAGAAGTACAAAAAGTAAGAGAGGATATAATATAGATTATGTGTTTCCAAAGCTCACACAACAAATTTAATGCTTCCATGACAACGCCAACACTCCTATAGACTTGCAAAAGGACATGCATGTGGATAAGTACCTACAAATAACTAACTTGTTGAAATCAAGAAAAGAACAACTAAAATTGACACACCTGGATTTGATTGGTAGTTTTGTAGTGACCCTAGTATGAACCCCTAACATCTCTTGATCTGTGTGAGTGTCCATATGAAGCAAGTAAAAATAAAATATATATGGATAAATCCTCAACAATAATATGATAAAAACTAGAAAAGTCAAATTGGAAATGATGGCCCTAATTTTGTTGGAAAATGTGAGGGTACCCATTTGTGAGTTCTTTGCATTTCCAAATTTGTTCCAACAAAGAATGCCCTTGTATAAATTTGAGTTTTGGAATCTGTGCTAAATTTGCGCTTTCGAAGCTCTTACAACAACTCCAACACCCTTGTAGCCCTACAAAAGGATGTGCACATTGATAAGTGCCTATATAATTACTAACCTATTGAAATCAAGAAAAAAAATGAAACCAATACACTTGGTTTTGGTTGATAGTTTGGTAGCAGCCCCAAAATGAGTCCCTAACATCTTTGGATATGTGCGAGTGTCCATGTGAAACCTATGGGGAAAAATATGTGGATTAATGCTCACAAGAATCTACAAAAGATAAATTGGAAATGATGGACCTAGTTTTGTTGGAAAATGTGAGTGTACCCCTTTGTGAGTTCCTTGCATTTCCAAGTTTTTTCCAAGTAAGAATTCCTATGTATAAATTCAAGTCTTTAAACATGCGCTCAATTTTATGTAAAATTTTGAGTACAACTACTAGCAATGACAATCAAATATAAAAAATATGATATAAATATAATAAATGTTAGAAATTCCTTGAAGATATCTCGTCATAGCAACAAGTGGCATGCACCAAGGACATCTTGGAAACTTCCATTTGTCCTTTCCCTTACATATAGGAGAAAAATAACACGTAAATATCCTAGGTCATGGGATGTGGAAATAAGAATGAATGTATTATTTCCCCCCTTAAAAGATGTGGTATAAATCTGTGAAGCACATCTCAAAATAAAAAATATGTGCATCATGTGTAAGATAAGAAATAAACGCATTGATGTCTAACATAATATGATATCATTGTGAAAGCATGTATGCCATTGAAAATTATCTCCATATAGGCCTAAAATGTATCTATATAAACACAAGTTAGTAAGTCCGAAGTAGGAAAAATATAAGCCATGTAAGCACATCAATAATATGCCCCTTATGATAACATGTAATCAATGAATCACAATGGTAAAATTCCCCACATGGAAAAATTTGAGTAATCTGTAAGCACATGAATACATTATTAATAATGGAAGATGATAGGCTAAATTTGGAAAAATGTATCATAAGAATCTGCAAATATCCTAACCTATGGTGGTTACCAATGACACATCTTCAACCCACTTGGTAAAATATTTAGTTATTGTTATAATAAATTTACTACCTTATGATGATGGAGGGTCAATCTTTCTCACTAAATCAAATCCCCCTATGTAAACGGGCCATGGTGAAGCAATAACTTACAACTCTTGAGATGGAGCATGTGTAAGATTATTGTCTTTAGCATTTATCACATGTTTTGCATATCCATGGCAATCATGCACCATGTTTTTCCAATAATAATTCATTCTAAGCAAGTTATATAATGACCTCCCCACTAAAATGTCCACCACACTCAATATCATGAACCTCATGTAACATCAATTTAAATTATTCATGCCAAAGGATTCTAAGCAATTTCCCATCTTAGGATCTCTTGAAAATGGCATCTCCAATTATGACCTATCTATAGACATCTCTTCAAAATGTTATTTTATTATTTCTTGAAAAACATGGTTGAATGTTATGCCCCTAATATTCTATCTTCCTAAGTGTACCAAGGTTAGTGTGGGTTGTCTTGTGGAACACATAACCTTTACCTTTTCATTCATTAGTTCTAGATGATTATTTAGGCTGACCTAATTAGGACAAAGAGGGAACCCTGCCTAAGTATGTTTATAAATAAGGATGAACAAAGATCTCTGACATCATCATATATCAAATTTTGTTCTTATTTGTAAGGTTGTGGGGGTTTCCTCCTTGTAGTGGCTCAGTGTTATACTTCCATATTTTATTTTTTTTGTTGGAAACGTGCTGTATATTTTCCATTATTTACACTTTATTAGATTGAAAGTTTTTGGGACCATATTGGCATGTATTTAGGTAGTTTTAGCTCATGTTTTATATAGCCCATGATTTTGGTACCCATGGTATTGTAATATTGTTGTGATATGCTCACACATATAGTATGGGAAAAGTAGAATTGAGAAGTACATTATTGTATTTCAAAACGATTAAGTTAATACAATAGTAAAGGGAGTTATTATGCTGGTTTTTTTCTTTGAAAGGGTTTCCCATGTGAAATCTTGTGTATGGTGTAATCTTGTGTGGATGCCATTTTTATTATTTTGTTAGCTTAAGGATTCTATCAGTATTGCTTCTCTTACTTTAGTATATCTTGTTTATTTTTCTCTTCATTTTTCATTCATATACAACGGATCTACTCTATTCTACTTTAGCTATATAGTAATGAAAATATTAGAGGAATCTGAAGTTCAATTTGGGAAATGTGTTAGGGCACATTGAGACAACAAAGGAAAGTGGAAAAACAAGTTTTTCAAAGTAGGCATGACCTTCTTTGACTCAATTAGTGGTCAAAACCCAAATTTTAAATAATCACACATATCTCATAAATCATTATGAAAATTTAGACTATTTTTATAGGGAGTTGGGGATTTATAAAAGGAAGCTATAATCCCATTTTCAGCTTTATGAGTTCATTTTTGAGTGAGATATTGTGATTTTAGGGGTTTCATAAATTTTCTCTACAAGTTGCAAATTTTGGATTTTTTAAAAATGTTTTTATTACATTTTTCAGAAAGCTCATACAAAAATAGTTATGGGTGTGTTCTTTGAGTTTTTGGAATTGAGGCCGAGATCTTTTTGTAATTGTTTGGTCAAAATTTGGTTAATGGTGAAAATGAAATTCTACAATAGTCAAGCCATTGCATGATAGAGCCTCAAAATAGAAGTATGGGAAAGGAATAGGAACACCAAGGAAGATGCGGAACAAAGATGATATAAATTTGTAGATGGAATATGGGAGGAATTTCAAAGCTATACAATTAGATTATTAGGAGAGATTTATGATAGAGAGAATATTAACAAATGTGAAGATTAAGACCCCTATGACATAAGGTCTATAGTTGATGGCTAAGATTGAGACTTTAACTCAGATGAAAGAGAGGTTGCAAACAAACGTTTTTGACACTAGCCATTAGTATGGAACATAGGTTGCAAGAAATATTTACTAACCTTCAAAAAATGGTGCAAGCTCCTAAATCATTAGAAAAAAGTGGGGCAACCATTTTTCATGTATCATTTAAACAACTCAATCTTGATTCATGCACACATTCCCCTCCTAATTCAAGTTTCAAGTCATAAACAATGAATACTAATTCTAAATATTGACATTTAATTCTGAAGTTGGATATGTGCGAGTTTGACGGTAAGGACCCACTCAACTGGATCAACCAAATGGAGCATTTTTATGATCTAAATCAAGTTCCATGTGGGAAAAAGGTTACAATGGCATCCTTATTTTGGAACCAAATCAATTCATTTGGTATTGTTGGCTATGTGCTCATAATAAAAATGAAAAATAATATTGTGACTTGGTATATATTTACGGAGGATATCTCTTCACATTATGAGGGTCGTCTATTGGATAACTACTTCAATAATTGGTGAAACGATAATAGACGGGTATAGTGAAGGAATATGTTCAAACATTTTAGTCCTTGTCCTTGCGATTGGAAAATGTTTTGAATGAACACCTCAAGGATTTATTTTTAGGCAAGCTGAAGAATAGTATTTAACCTAAGGTATGGTTTTTTAAGGTATTTTTATTTATTTTATTGTATATTTATGGTAAGAATAATATAGGAAAATAATTTAGCTACGATGGGTCATGCTTTTGGTAGCTTCAAATATTGTAGTCCCTTAACTCTATCCATTCCTCAACCTAGTAGATTAACACCTCAAAATTTAGGAAAATAGGGTAAAATGATTATGTTTTACTTGTGATAGAGAGTATAGCAGAGTTAATAATTTTATATAAAAGCATATATTTTATATTGAAAGTGCCACATATGAAGAAGATGAAGAGGGAATGGAAGTTAAAGAGGAACCAAATGAAGCAACTGAGGATCCACATCTACCATTTCTTGCCATGCACATTCAAGAATTACTACACCCCAAATCCTCAAGGCTATGGGTTTTTTGATAAAACAAGTGAAATTGTAAATTGATTATGGAAGCATGAATAATTTGATTAACAAGAAGTTGGCTACATATTTGAACTATTTTATTTTTTGTGCTCCATAGTTTTAGGTCATGACTATTGATGGGAGTACAATCAATTGTTTGAGAAAATTCCATAATATTAAACTCATTCTGGGGGGTTATCTTTTCACTAGTCCTATGTTTCCATTTCTATAGGGGTAACATATATAGTTTTGGGAGTTCAATGGCTTACCACCTTGGGCGAAATAGAGATGAACTTCTAGGATTTGTTCTGAGGAAAAGTATTTCAAATTGAGAGTGCTATAATAAAATATGCCACAAATGTTAAGTTCTCATCAAAATGAAACATCCAAATAGAAATGATTGATTGGTTTTGTGGCACAACTATAATCCTTAGACACAAAACAAATGCAAGAATTGTTGCCACCAGATCTTTAGGATGTTATGGACAATCATGCAATTATTTTTGGCAATATTCCAAAAGGAATGTTTCCCAAAATGGATCATGATCATGCCATTCAAATTTTAATGGGAAGCCAATTGCCCAACATTAGACTATACAGGTACCCGTATATGCCAAAAAGTGAAATAGAAAGGATGGTACTAGAGATGCTTGAAAAACAATTATTCAAAAGAGTTAGAGTGGATATTATTCTCTAGTATTGATGGTGTGTAAGAAGGATGGCACTTGGCGCATGTGTCTATACTACTAATAACCAAATATTCACTATCAAAGATAAGCTTCCGATTCTAGTAATTGATGATTTGTTAGATGAGATAAATAGTTTTGTTTAGTTTACAAAATTAGATCTTAGATTAAGATATCATCAAATCAAAATTAAAGATGAGGATATTCCAAATACATTTTTTAGAACACATGAGGGCCATTATGGGTTTTCGGTGATGCCTTTGGTCTCACTAATGCCCCATATACATTTTAGAGTTGGATAAATCCTATATTTAAGCCATTTATAAAAAAGAAAAAATCTTGGTGTTCTTTGATAATTTATTAATCTACAAAAAAACATGGGAGGAACATTTATGCCATGTGGATTTGGTTTTACAAACTCTCGAACAAGATAGACATAGCCATGACTTCTCTAAGTTTTTTATGAACTTAATCCACTTCTTGGTTAGGAAAGTAGATTTTTTAATACAAGTAGAGATGGCCAAAATTTTCTTAGTATCTTTTGCTTAGTAGCGATTGAAAAATGCTCTAAAATTTCACTTCCTAAACTTTTCTTAGTAAGATTTTTTCAAGACCATCTGAAAGATGCACTGATATATGCCCCACTTTTAAGGTGAGGGATTGAATAACCTATTCCTGTAGTCACTCATCCCAAAATAATATAGTTACAAACATGATTTGTAATAAGATTTTATATAGATGATAGCATGTTGAAAATTGTTTAAAACATATGCGACCATCATAAAATATTACATGAAAATCCCCATATATATATATATATATATATATATATATATATGAAACTAGTCATGCCCCAAGTGTTGTGTCACATAGTAAAAATAATATCATTTAAATCTCAATGCATAATTATGACTCTAGAAAGTATCAATATCATATCAGATAGGAAAGATAACATCATGTGAAGCTCAATAAATTACTCTAGTGAGTATCAATGTAACCATCATAAAATATTACATGCAAAGTCGCATAATAGGATAAATTTAGGAAACTAGTTATGCCAGAGGTTTCGAGTTTTATAATAAACATAACATCATGTAAATCTCAATGCACAATATAGTACTCTAGTGAGTATCAATATCATAACACATTAACAAACATGACATCATGTAAATCTCAATGCCCCATATACCAATCTAGTGAGTATCAATTTATAGAAATATATTCTTATTTAAGTCTCAATAGGTGTTGCATTCTCTAATGAGGATGAATTGGCGAGCGAGGGGGATGAGGAAACAAAATTATCAGTTAAAGACAAAGTGGGAGAGATGGACAAATGTCCATGTGATAATCATGTGATAAATACAACTATGTGGCAAGGTTAATATGTGTATGCATCCTCCAATGAGGATGATAGTGTGTGAGATGAAAACATGCCCCGATGTAACTAAGTGGATGGGGATGAAGTTATGTCCCTAAATGTAGATAAATTCTCAAGGTAGTAAAATGTAACAATGGATGTATCATATTTGTTTGGAGAATAATTTTAAACATACTAGACACAAGTGTGTTATAGGATCCATATTTATGAGATATGTCAATATAGGGCTCATGTAGAGTAGATGTGGATGTCATGCCCCCATAGGAAAATATAAGTATAAATGTAGTCATTGAAGATCATATGAGAGGTAAGTATAATTATGGTGAAGATGTCCATGTCTACACATAATATAACAAGTTAATAAATCATAAGATACATGCATGTACAATACCCTATTGGAAACTTATAAGTCATATACACCAATGTACCAAGATATAGTGATGTGTATAAGAAGTATGAAAATAATAATGTACCAAGATGTAAGAGTGCATAGGTCATAGGTGATCAATAGTGTGGTAATGAAAGGCACATAAGTAGTGTGGATCCATAATGTAATATAGTATGAATGGGTCCAAAGTAGAGATAATGTGTGTATAAATGCATGATCATGTTATACTCTATCTCAAGGTATTGTCATATGAAAAATTATCACACTGCCCCCCAAGCATAAATATATATACAATATACTCAATGATGAGAGGGAAAAATAATGTGCCCCAATAGATGTTTTATGCACCTGATAATGTTCACTTTTATCACTTTACTAATGATTTATCTTAAAAGGGCTTGTTGGTGCATTAATCTCCCTAAGTCCATGCCTTAAAGGGTGCACCAAAATCGGGGTGAGATTGGCTCATGGTAATTTATGAGAGATGTTTTCATACTATTACATAATTCCTTCATTACTATTAGTCTGACCTCTTCTATGTCTTTTATTGTCTTACGTCTCCATATACTTTCCATTTAGTCTTGTTAGCCACTCTATATTCCTACTATATGGGCCATGCTAATACAATATGTTTCATACTCATCTTTCCTTGTACTATATCAGCCTTACCAATACATTTGAGTTGTGTTCCTATTAGTTTTACTATATTGACCTGGTCAATATTGTTGGATTAGATTTCAAGGTTAGTTTGCATATTGGAACCATATATATAAGGGTCATATTTTATTCCAAAACTATACAACACACTCCCTGTTTACGAGTCCACCAAAGGGTAAATATCGCTATCCTTGTTATCTTTAATTTATTTAATTAGTAGATTAGATATTACTTTTACCATTGCTATTGTAGATGTGTTATTTATCCTTGATTATGATCCTTCTTATAACAAATAAGTTGGTATAACTATAGGGTTGCTTAGGATTGTCATCATCACTTTAGATTGCATAACTACACATTGGTTGACCATTGCACCACCTAACTTAGTTTTAGTTTAATATTTGAAATTATCTTGGATCTAGGTTAGCCTTATTTGTCATTTCCTTATATGTGGTATCCTTATTATATCCTTAATACACACCTTTGTTATCATTATTACAATCAATTTGAGACACAATACGAGCCATACCCCACATATTAGGAATAGGATTTGAAACCCTATCCTCTTGAAAGTTGAGAGTAGATTACCCTATGCCACTTCTATGGCTATTCTAAGTCCTTACCCACTATACCAAGTATATGAAGGCTCTATTGTTATGATCTTATTTGTATCCTAGTCTATTGAGAGAAATATAATTGTTACATGTCATCCTAGATCATGCATATAGATGTTACGTATGTGATTTAACCTATTTTTGTTTTAGGTGTAATATTATTAACAATAAGGTAAATTGATTACACTAGGGAGATATACCATACAAAAATGTAAAACAACACCCCCAAATTTGCCATAGTGGCTAAAAACTATAAACATGAAAATTTAAAATTTTGAAAACAAGCAACAAAAAATATGGAAGTAAAATGATTGGAATAAACACACCTTAATGATTTATGAATTTATAAGTGTGGATATGCACTCTACAAGTTTGTAACTATATTTATGTCTAATTTGGGACTCTGATTATGTAGGGGGGAGATCAATGTCTGCATTATTCATGTATTGTGTTGGATTATTAGTCACTTGGTTTGATCATTTTTCATGTCCTACTATGATAATGACACCTTGTACTAATTTATGGGTTCAAAATTATTTTGTGCATACACACCACTAGATTCCACACATTCCTCTATTTTCACTTACCAAGATTGGTGGACATAAATGCCTAATTTTTATTCTTTAGTGTATTTGACCTAACTTTCCACAAGATGTTAGAGAAAAGGAGAATTAGATAGGTCAGAAAACCATGAAGATGTTGTGACAACGTATCCTACATGTGAGAATCAAACCCCTTGTAGTTCATGTGTAGTGTAAATAGAGGATTGAGAGAAGAAGCTTTTCCCTCTTTCCCTAAGTGTGAGATGAAACTATATGCATATTTATCTAGGTAAATTTTTGTACCAGATGTGATATAAGTCCTTCTGAAGAGAAAATTTAATGTAGAGTGTACCTAGACTTGAAAAATGAATGATTGACAATAAATTGGAAACTTGTATGGAGCCTATGGATACTATTAGATATTAAGTGTTAGATCGATGGATACATTAAAGTGATCATATATGATTTGTATATATATGCATCTATGGGTTGAATTAAAGAGTTATTGATGTGAAAAAGTTGATAAAATAAAAAGGAAACGATGAATAAAATAACTCAAACATCAAAAGGATACAACCATTTATTGAAGTGCCCAAAAAATCAAAGAGGGTAGGATCAACGAGCCTATTGATCCTTCCTAGATTATGATCAATGGACCATCGCTCATGTCCTAGGGGAAGTAACAAACACATACATAAAAAGAAGAGAGAAAATAGGTTCATCGGCATAACAAGAATTTGTGAAAATGAAAAATATAAGAAAAAAAGACTATGAGATAACACAAAGAATAACACAAAATACAATCAAATGCAATATGTCCCTAATTTAAAGTGATTATTGTATACACATAATACTTTTAAACTTTATCAATTGATGATACTTTCTCTCTTGTAAGAAATCATCGAATCTCAATCTCTTTGAGTGCACACCTTAAAGGGTACATTGGGAAAGTGTTGATAGACCTTTGGTGCTTTACAGTATTGTTGACCCCTATACCACTATCTAAAACCATTACAATCTACTCTTATTTTATTTATTAAACATTAAAAATCCACTTATACACTCCCCTAAACAATTCATTGCCCAAAATAGCCCCTACCTAAGCAAAACCCCCTTTTTACCACTTTTCCTACTATGTCGACTGGGTTGACCCCATTTTGTGTTTAACATATGTTACGAAACTTTGTCGGCCTAAGTTAACATAGTTCGAGACCCAACAACTCTATTTTACACCTAACAAAGTTGATTAGGCTGACTTTGTCAGCGAAATTCCAAAGATGGTTGAGGGTCAATCCATGGCTATAAATACCCCCTCAACTTCATTTATAAATAGAGGACCATTTGATTGTGCATCATTTCTACTCGTAAATCTACTTATACAATCAATATGAGTTTTCATTGCTTAGGTTTTTACCTTAGAGAAGTAACACTTGTCTTGTGGAGGTCTTGGATCCATAGGAGAAGTCTTATAACCTAGAGATGATTTATCCCTATGATCCTTATAAGCCACAACAACCTATTGCAAATCACCATTGACCAATGGAGAGATTGAGACACGACACTTCAACAAGGTAAGTATATTCCTATCCCTTCATATTTCGATAAGTAGATATTATAAATCTAATGTATTTGTATTGTATCTCTTCTTGCTTAGATTATTTATATGTTATAAGATTGTCTTTACATATTTATTATCTTCTTCATTTGTGCCACAAGATTTAGTGAGCACTAGATTATCTTGCATATTCATTTACTAGATTAGCTTGTATGTTTATTTAGTAGATTAGCTTGCTTATTATTATTAAAATCATAAGACCTAACTAGGATTATCACAAAATGGAATTTGACTAAAGGCATTGAAAACCTCTCCTTTACCATTGTGTGATAAAAGTTTCCTTAGTGTAGGTTTAATAAATCCATTATTGGTCATGACCTCGATATAAATGTATTGCCAAGTGGACTTGTTAGTTGATTACCTTCTTCAAGCTTGAATACTATTGAGTAGGATAAGTTATATATTTATCTAGTTTTACTTGCATATGTTCTGGTGAACTCGATGTGAATATAACCCCTTCAGATTTTAATTTTTATTTATAGACAACTAGATCGACCATGTCGACATAATTTAACACTATGTGCATAGGTTTTCATACTTTGTCGACCCTGTTGACCTAGTTTGGCTTTGTTTGTAGGTTTTTATAGCTTCGTAGACCTGATTGACCTAGTTAGGTCATTTTTTTACAAGTTTTCTAATTGAGGCAAGCATGTCGACCCTGTTTGGCCTCTTACACACAAGATTTACATTATCAAAAAACTAGATTGATCCAATCAACCTAGTTTATTTTTATACCTTTGACAATAAAATAGAATCAATGTATTCGATAACATTTAAACTTAATCTATTCGAATCTTATTTTATATATTTTTCATTTTATAACTAGGTCAATTAGATCAACATAGTTCTATTTTTCTAGTCATTTACCAGTTTTATTCGTACTAAGTCGACTAGCTCAACTTTATCTTTTACCTCTGCAGATTCAAATTTTCACCTAGACAACATAGTTCAAAATAAAAACTCATCCTTCTCAAGAAAATGAATGCATCGACCTAGTTGACTTTATATTACCTACTAGATTCACTCTAACCATCTCTTTGTCAAATTTTAATTAAATCTACTTTTATGCTCTTTTTCAAAATTTAAATTTTAGTACTATCTTTACTAATTTTTCAATTCTATTAAATTATACTTTAACAGTCAACTAAGTTGACCAGCTCAACTTAGTTATGTATCTAATTTTTTCTTAGAAAACTAAGTCAATTTTTTTGACTGCATTCATTTTGACCTATTTGCTAACATATTGAGTCAATCAACTCATCTTTGTTATGTTCTATTTGTAAAACTTGGTTGATTGGGTTGACTTTGTTCTATTTATATTTATTTCTAGTTAAAATATAGGGAATTAACCTATATTGGTAGCAATTAAACTCACTTTACTTTTCAATTGGATACCTGTTTATTTACTCTACAAAAAATTACAAATTAGCTTTCGAAACTTTAATTTTTAATCTTATTTTTTACTTTTTTTGATTTTTCCTAGAAATTATGTACTGGTAGTTTTAAAACTACTTACCTACTATCCTGAAGGGATAATCAATACTCTGTTTATGGTATTTGTCTATCATTATAGATATCATGGTGTGAAGGTTTACTCCAATAGTCATAGCCATAGTACAAAGCTAAACATGGTCTTTAATATTCTCCACCTCATGGTATTTTGAAAATGCTCAGGATTTCTCTTTTTATTGAACCTTAGGAATTCATCTATCTATTTGTTTGTGTGGTGCATCAATTAGCAGTTAGCACTGAGAAGCTACTTCTATCTCACCCTTAAAACTGGGTTTAATGGGCTATTTGAATGGTATTTCATAGTCAATTTTCAAAAATATTATGCTAACACTATCCAACAAACAAGTATCTTTATAAGCCTACACTTTCAATCAAAACCTTTAGTATGACTCCATGATCTTATTTTCAAACAATTAATTAGCTTCTATACTTCATTATTGTTGCTTGTTATTTGTTATCTTATGTTGTTTTACAAACTTGTATTAACTAGTATTGATACAAAATTTGTGCTCTATGATGCAACTAGATTGAACAGTTCAACTTAGTTTCTTGTGTGTGTCAATTCTCTTTTGCTTTGATTACAACTAAATCATATAGATTCAAACCATTTAATTTTTTTTCCAAATTACAGAACTCAGTTGAGCAACTCGATGTAATCTATTATATATTTTTCTATTTTTCTTCTTGCAGAACTGAATCAACTAGCTTGATCTAGTCTATTAAAGACTATTCTATTTTTCTTTTTGTAAAACTTAGTCAACCAGTTCAAACTAGTCTATTGTAGACTATTCTATTTTTCCTTCTTATAGAGCTCAGTCGACCAACTTGACCCAATATATTATTAACCATTCTATTTTCCTTCCTATATAACTTAGTCAACCAGATCAACCCAATCTTTTATAGATTATCCTATTTTCATTTCTATCCAATTAGATCAACCTCATCTCACTATAGATTTTTTAGTCTCTTAAATATTTAAATTACCTTAATAAGTGTTTAACTCAGTTATTTCATCATGAAACATCTATTTGATGATGCTATAGAGAAAAATCAAACCAACATGATGAGTTTCACTAATCCTAATGTTAACACTAGAACTATTCTATTTTTCCTTCTTATAGAGCTCAGTCGACCAACTCGACCCAATATATTATAAACTATTCTATTTTCCTTCCTGTATAACCTAGTTGACTAGCTTGACCCATCATATTCAAGACTATTTTGTCTTTCCTTCCTACAAAACTCAGTCCACCAACTTGACTCAGTCTTTTATGGATTGTCCTATTTTTATTTCTATTCAACTTCATTTTATTCTAGGTTTTTTAGCCTCTTAAATATTTCAACTATCTCAATAAGTGTTTAACTCAGTTATTTCATCATGCAACATCTATTGGATGATGTTACATAGCAAAATCAAACTAACATGATGAGTTTCACTAATCCTAATAAACTTTCTACGACACATTTTTACGGTAACAAACCCATATATTAGTAATATCCATGTTAGCACTAGAACTACCAACTATGGGATCCTCCCTATACAACCACCCTTAACCCTTTATTAATGAAAATAATAGAAGATGAAAGTGACTTTGAATACACAACTAAAATTATCCTCTTAATCAATGAAAATCCTCAACATAAAGGTAAGGATCCTATAATGATCCAACTGTTGGAAATATTGTCATTGATGTCAAAGGTTTAGTATTATTGGTGATAAAGGCCCCATTGAATTTAATATTGTTTATCTTGGCTAATATGAGTTAATATTTATTTAATATTAACAAATATATTTTTGGTTGCATATGAGACAAAATAAGGGCCCATGGAGAAGTCAAAGAGTCACGGGATAAAGACAAAAAAAGGATGGGACACATTTTCCCATGAAGAGTCATCTTGGGGAATACCAAGAGTCACCAAGTGAAGACAAAAGAGTAAAGGGCAAATTTCTCATGAAGGGACACTTAAAGAAATACGAAAAGTCACTAAAGATAAGGACGAAAGTGGAAAAGACATTTTTGGTCATGAAGGGTCACCACATGACTTTTCAAATACTTGGATATGAAGGGTCATCCAAGATTGGCGCCATTTTCCATGAGGAATGAAAGGTCACAAAGGGGGAAGGCCAAAGGTCATTTGGAAAGCTATAAATAAAGGTGAGTAGCCATTTGTAAATGTGGATGTAAGAGGTTGATTTAATATTGTAATATCTAGCTTAGAAGAGTAATTTTGAGAGATGATTTGTGTTTGTTATATCTAGCTTAGAAGAACAAAAGTGAGAGAGAGGAAGGAGATGTTGTATTGATCTATCATTTTTTGAGATAGCAACATTGAGAGATAGGTGTGTGGTATACACAAAGGGGTTGGTGCTCTTGTGAGTTGGTGCTCACGAATTGTTGCTGAGTTGGTGCTTGGCAAAAGGGTTGGTGCTCCTATGGGTTGGTGCGCCTATGGGTTGGTGCTCATGAATGACAACTGGGTTGGTGCTCGGCAAAGGGGTTTGAAGCTCCTATGGGGTGGTGCTCATGAATTGAAGCTGAGGCTTGTACTTGGCAAAGGGTTATGGTGCTCCTGTGGGATTGTTCTCACGAATATATTTGAGATTGATTCTCCGTGGTTTTTCTCACATTGGGTTTCCACGTTATATCTGGTGTCTCTCTATCTTGTGTGGATGTTTATTGTTTGAGTTTTATTGCATATCTTTAATGTTTGATTAAGTGGAATTTGGTTAAAGGAAAGATTTATAAGATATATAATATACTGATTCACCTCTCCCCCCCCCCCTCTCAGTATATTCCATGCTTAACACCAACCTCATAACGAGACCTTATATTGGAAAACCCCATTCACCTTCACCTAGATTTTATACAAGATTTAGAATAAGTCATTTTATAAACCACACCTTTACCCTCTCTCATGTCTCCCTCTAATAGTATTACATCATCAATGTTTTCTTTCACCTCCATGCCAAATATTTATAAAAATATGACAGGTATGAATTTTAGTGGGTCTACTCAAAGCACCCACACTAATACCCAATTCCATACAACTACTAATACATATAATACTACTAGTGCTTCTCACACCACTAGTGCTTCTCACACCACTAGTGCATCACAAATGATTAATATCTCACATAATACTAACACATACAATGATGTTTCTACTAGTTAAAACACCATTCAAACTAATCAATTTCTATTAAAAACTCTCAATCAAATGGACACCTTTCAAAATAATAATGTCAACCAAATGATGAAACTATTAAACTAATTATTTCATATTTAAAACCAACTTCAACCTATTCAATGGGGAGCATAAAATCCTAATACCCCCTTATCCCCCCTAGAGAAGCACATGGTAACCTTATACCACAACCCCCACTTATTAACAAAACTATTAAACACTTACAAAATGAACCTCTTGTTTCTCAAATTACAAACATTGACATGGGTGGAATAGTTCCCACTATCATTTATAATGGATCCACAGACCCAAATTTGCATTTGAAAACCTTCGGAAATTTATATAAAGATTGGGTTAAACTTAATACCTTTGTTACCACCAAACTCTTAGCTAAAACCATTTGAGGTGATGCTTTATATTGGTATAACCAACTGAAAACTCATTCCATCACTAGATTAGAATATGTAGTCAATGCATTGGTTCAAGAATTCCAAATTAGTGATTTTCCTAAAAATAACTTAGCCCACTTTATCAATTGTAAACAATTGGATTTTGAAATGGCACAAGTTTTCATCAAATGATCGAAATCTTTGTCCAACAACGCTGAACATAATATGTTGGATGAGAAACTCTTCCACTTATTCATTAATGCTCTTCATCTTAAATTACAATATCGTGTGAGGAATCTTTCTCAAAAATCCTTGGAAGAAGCCATCAACCAAGCTAAATGTCAAGACTTCCTTATATGATAATTTGAGACTTCATACCCTCTAATGGGAACTCGAATGGTTTTGAAAGCTAAAAATTAACATTGAACTAACAATGGTGTTACAAATACTTATGACTCCATACACACTATTCAAGACATTGCTCCAAACAACCCCATGAAGCATAATTCTCCAGTGCGAAATAACAACAATTCTCATCTTATTTGCACATTTTCTCAAGTGTATAATGTGGATGTACACAAACCACTTTTCTTAGCAGAAATTCAAAAATGTTTTCCACAACCTTACCCATGAGATCTTGATCCTAAATACCTGATCAAATATTGGTATGATCCCCAAAATTTTTGTTGGTTTCATGCAAGTTGGGGCTATTCTCATTAAACTTGTCACCAATTATGAAACTTTGCTATGGATTATCTTTTTGGACCTAACTTTGATCATAAATCACTCATATGTACATGTCAACAAGCTTATGAAATAATAGCTAAGGCTCATGAAACTAAAAATGAAAATAAAGCTTTAAATCAAACCAATACTCACTTAGCCATTTACAAGGATCCCCTTCCTAACCCTCAAATAACACTAACCAACCTCCTACTACCAATAATGTTGAAATTACTATGGATCCTATCATCAATGGTGAGAATGTTGTCAACATGAAGAATATGAGGAGATTATTTTATTATATTGATCATTATCTAACCTTTAATCATAACAATTTTCTAAAGTTTTGCATTGTTCAAGACTCTCACAAAATTGGGGCATATAGAACTAACAAACACACAAGTATCAAGTCCAACAATGCAAATCGATAATGCCTCTCATACCATTGATATACGTTCTACTCCCCTATAACTAAGATATCTCGAGTGGATACCTCACAAACTTCAATTGGTATTTATTCCTCTCAAACACAAGAAACCACCAAAGATACAACCACATCACCTAAGATATCACAAGTACCTACAATCAATCAACTCATCTTAACCAAACCTAAAACAAACATACCTTATCAACATAAATTTCAATGCACTTCTAACCCACACTCAAAATATTTATTACAAAATTATGCACTTTTATCTAATAACACTCTAATGGGTTATGGTGAATGGGAACCCATAGTTAAACTTTCACATCATCCATCTCAATTTCATTTCTTATAACTTAAAAAAAAAAATCTCTTTATCATCATAATAGACTAATTTAATTATTATTCAAAATGAATATCCCTTGTTCCCCACCCATGGGGCAAGAAGCTACCTTGTCTGGATCTGAAGATAACATCCTTCTAAAATGTGAATAAATGTCTATCCACATTGGTGAGATAGTAGACACTTCTCTTTCATTCAAATTTATTGTCTCTTCCATGATTCTCGATGAGATATTGCTTTGTGTGAATGACCCACCATTATTCATTAGTGTACAAATAAGAGATATCCGAATCAAACGTGATCTAATCGATGAAGGTGATAAAATTAATGAAGAACAAAAGCTCATATTGGGGTCAATCATAATAACTTAGTTTATTCAACGAGAATAATAGGATATATATCAGCTCTCCTATAACCATTCTCCATAAGAATAGGTTAGTTGTTCTAAAAACTAACATACCTAGAATACTTTCCAAATACACTCACTTAATCTTTACATGATTTTTTTACCAAATCAATTATATAAGCAAAATAATATCTCACAAATGTGATTAAAAATTAATTTATTTCTAAAATTCCCCCTTAGTGCTCACTTGGGGAAATGCACATCAGACAAACACACATACATATTTAGTACACATAATCTTCATCACTTAAATAGGAATATTCTTCATTATTGGAATGAGAGCTAGATTCTTCCCAATCATTTTCTTTAGTTTCCATGGCCTTGTCATGTATCTTTTCATTGATGAGATCTTGTGCTCTTTGCTTGAAATCCATACTAATATGCCCTAGTTTTTTACAGTAAAAACATGTGTATTTATTTTATTCATTTTTAGATTTGAACACACGTTTAGAATTTTAGTAAGAATTGCTTGGCTTGTTTTGTGTGACCAATGCTTATTATTATTATTATTATTATTATTATTATTATTATTATTATGCAACATTGTTTTTAATCTTGTTTCCTTTACAAATCAATGTCGATATAATGTTCTCTAAGCTTGGATTTAACTTACTTAGAGCAAACACCATATGGAACATACTGCTTCGCATGCTTTTTAGGATTATGGATTTTGCATCATTTTCTTTTATCTCTTCATTTATTCCAACCAAATAGTTTATGAGAGAATGAAATTTATTGATGTGAGATACTATATCTCCACCTTCTTCCATTTTTAAACCATAAAACTATTGTTTCATAGTTATTTTAGCACTATCAGATTGAGACCTGAATAGTGTATTCAATGATTCCTGGACATATTTAGAAGAGTTTTTAAAGTTTACATGATGCAAATATGGTTTTAATGAGCCAAGACCAATAATGGCTAAGGCATTTTTATCTTTGATCTTTCATTTTTGAAGCTCATCAACATATGTATATTTTGCCACAGTGCCATCAACAATGTCCCAAATATCTTTTTCAATTAGCAATAATCATATTTGGATTTGCCATGCGTAGAAATCATTTCCATAAATTTTTTTAATTGGATTCATCTTTTTCATTTTATCCCCCTCACAAATTTGACTCAGTAGATGTCGATTTCAACTGATAATGCATTCTTAAAAAAGAAAAGACTTTGAAAAAGATACTAAAACTACTTTGTTGAATTGGATTTTAGACTCCAATAAAAAATTAAAAGACACTATAAACCCTTAATTAAAATACCAAAAAAATATATTGACCATGACCCAAATTTTAATATATTGACATTATAAACTAGGGGATTTTATAATATGAATCTAATAAAGTAACTAATAATTAAAACAAAATCTAAAAACTTAATATAATACTATGACTACTGGTTCAAAGCCTAAAAACTTAAATTCAAAATAAATACCTAAAACCACCAATGGTTTTGAGGAAACTATAGTTTTATAATGTAAACAAACAAAACTATAATATTAAACCTAACATCAATGCATATAAACACAAACTTTCATAGCCATATGTAGTCAGTTTTATAGTAAGCCAAATTATTAGTTGTCATTGGTTGTCATGTTCACCATGCAAAAATGAGGCAACCATTATCACCATTTTATGTACAAAGATGTGGTGAGGGTCCATTTTGATGCATTTTCGATGGTTTTCACACCTAAAAATAACTCTTAAATGCCTCTTTTTAGTTGCAAATAGCTATGTGAATTTGTAGAATCTATTCAAATGGTTTTTGGCTTTTTGTCATCATGTTATTCAGTTTTCCAAATCAATTTGAAACATAAAATTTCATAAATAAACAGAAAATATATTCCATTTTTCATGATTTGTTTAATTTTTTTTTCAAATGCAAACACTAGACAATGTTAAATGACAAAACTATGGAGAGAATGAACAATGTGGATGAGAGAGTAGATGGATGGTGAATGCCAAGAGCTTGAACATGGTTTAAACTATAAGAGATTGGAAATATGTAAGCAAAGTATACATATGTAACTACTGCTATTGCACATGGTCTATAGTGAAACATTAGTTAATATAATATGTTCAATGCAATAACAATGGTGAACGAATAGAGTGATCCAAGAACCTGATCTGATACAAAACAATAAAATGAATGAATAGAAAAATCTTAGATTGGGGTTGATCATAGCTTAGTTTATTCAATGGGAATAATATATATATATATATATATATATATATATATATATATATATATATATATATATATATATATATATATATATATATCAACTCTCCTAGAACCATTCACCCTAAGAATATATTAATTGTTCTAACAACCAACAAACCTAGACTCCTTCCCAAATAAACTCACTCGATAATTATGTGATTTATTTACCAAATCACTTACATAAGCAAACTAATATCTCACAAATGTGAGTATAAACCAATTTATATCCAATATAAGGTTTATGCACTTATATTCATTCCCTTTATTTTATTAAAACACTGGAATATTTTAAATGCAATCTTAAATTTATGCAAAGTACATGCTAAGGTTATGATCGAAGACAAATGCTTCCTTTATGTTTTGTTTGGCTTTATATCGTGGCTCCCATAGTCACAATACATGTGAAAGTCTTGATATTTAACTTTCCACTCTCTTACAATATATTACTCGGTCGACCTTGGACACATTGCATGAGAGTAATCACCTCGTCAACATACCAATGTGTTAAATTTTCCTGTAGTTGGGCTATATACAAGATTCAAGGAGACACAAATATTTGGAATTTGAAAAATTTCAATAATGAGGTGTTTTCAAAATACCTACCCTTGAACCTCTACCTAACATCCCATTTTGTGAATCACAATGCTTTAATCATCCCATCAACTCTACTAGAGGTTATAATGGTCATTTTGAATTAATAAGAACATAACACCTAATCTTTTAGATTCTGATGATGATGAACTAGATGAGATCAGTTTAAAAATAATTTTTTTTTATCTCTCTCCTCACATGATTTATCAATTACCTCCTCCATGACCTCAATGTCGTCAAAAACCATGTGATGAAATTCTAGTTACCTTAACAAAAACTAAGAATTCCATTCACCATACCTCTTCAACCGATAAAATAATTGATGCATGGACTCTTAACCTTTAAACTCCTAATTATGATGATGGATATTCTTTAGATGATCACTTTTTAGCTAGCTTCGCTCAAGTTAAAAATGTTGTGATACTTATATATTATTCTTCTTTACGAAATTAGCTTAGTTATATTCATGTAGTTCATTCTCTTGCTATAATACCTAATATTAGTTCTTCATCTGATTTTCATAGGTTTGAGATGAAGCACACACACACTACTCCTCTAGTCACTATTGAGCCTCTTTAGAGTATGCTTATGGACTATGCCATGAGAGGACCTTACTAGTTGATAGATTCCATGACCCTTTCAGTTTACTTCCTTCAGAGATGTTAGCTACAATACATTGACCTACTGCAAGTTCATCCCTTAATGAAGTCTAACTTAGTGTTGACCCTATTTGGAGTTATCCTATTGGTGATGGAATACTACCTTTGCATAATCTTGACATTATACCATCTTGATGGGTATATGAGTCTTATTTTGAGATCCATAGAGTTGTTAGTCATTGGTCCAACGACTGTCATGCACATTAGTAATAGTAGGCCTAAATTTATTCTACTACCATTGATAACTAACCTTTCCCATATGGTACTAGATGTACTTATTACTACTCATTACCATCAGCTCTAACAATACATTGATACACTTCATCCATACATAACATAACCAAAATACAAGAGTCTACTATCTCCTAAGATACTTCTAGGATACATCCCAAAATATGGGAAAGTTTATTGTTTGGCATAAGTGTATTACACACCATAATGATAGATGTCAAGTGTTTCAGTAGCATTTTTAGGATTTTCCATGGCCTAAACCTTCACCAGCTCAACCTCATTCTCTAGATCATTCATAGATAAAGGCTCCTTCTCTGTAGCCTACACCTTTTCATAGATCTAAAGATATTAGTCACATTTTGACACCACTTCCTCATGTTGATTATCCCATATAGGAGGTACCTCATGAGCATAATTCTTCTTCTAACATACCTACCTTCTCTATAGAGATGATACGACATGAAGTCTTTTCATGACTTTCTGTGAAGATTGATGAGACTGATTAACGTTAGAATTCAGCTACACAAGAATGTATCAGATGTTATGGATGCTATTTACCAGTAGATTTATCAATATTTGTGAATACATCATGGTGTTATATCACATTATTACATTATTTGAATCTGATTTATGAGGATATATGGATCTTATGTGTTGCTTATTCACAGGTCTCATGGATTACTTTCTTTTCATACATTAATTTATCCATCATATTTTAAATTTAATATGATATCTGATTTAAAATTAATATCTCATGGATTAATCTTATTCTCATGGCTTAATTTATTTCACATTGTTTAAATCATCTCTTAATTTTTCTTGGATTAATTTTTTGTATGCTTGTTATGTCATATTCTTTAAAAACAAGATAGTTGTTATTGTGACATGGTTCTAAAACCCACATCCTTTTACTACCATATATTTACCATATGATCAATTAGCAATCATACTTCTCATTATATCACTACATACATAGGTCTATTTTGATATCCATTTATACCCCTTTATTCCATATTCATACTAAGCACACATACAATTGAGACTTCAAATTACATGTTGGTTTGTAGGCAAGCCTAATTATTTAGTAAAATATGTCAATATCTCTAGGTATTTTGTTTCCTATAATCAAAAACTAAATCTCGTTTGTGTTTGTTACTTCTATCACTCATGATTGGTTATTCCAAATCTGTATGGAGGAGGAATCGAAAAAGCCATACAAAATTAAAAGCCAAACGATTTAAATAAAAGATAATGATTAAAAGGCAAAAATGAACATTCAAAAGACAAAATTACACCAAAAGACATGATTCATATCTCAACACAAATCCTGTTTATAATCAAAGTTCAAATTCCACAATTGGCCTCGCAATAAAACCGAGGTCCATTGGGGTTGGTAGGCTAGTAGATTGGGATAAAATATTTCAAAATTATTTATAGTGCTACCTAATTTCTCCCGTAAGTACCCAATATTCATAATAGACTGATGACTCTATAAAGGGGTCCTAAGGATTGGGTAACACATTGTTGGAAAGTAGGTCCATTTTACTTTCTTGTATATATAACCTTCATTAGTTGATCTTAGTACTACACTTATTTTCCCATACAATTTTATGCGTATTGTGAATAAATAATTTTTGCATTTAACATCCACTGAATTCTTAGTGTGTCCCTAATTAATTAGTATGTCTCATGCCTCCTAAGGTTTTATTACAAATGCCTATGTCATGCTTTTCCACTCCTTACTTCATTAAAAAAATCCCAATACTCCTCGATGAATATGATTTGATAATTGATAATACTCCTCATGTTTTCATTTTGTGAGTTATAATATAAGACCTTGGATAAGACCAGGCCTTCTTCACACATGTTTCCTTATTTCCTCTGACAATTCTCAATATTACAATTTACCTCTTTAGTTTTACCTTTGTGAGTTGAAATGTAAGACCTTTGATAGGACCAAGCTTTCCTCAAAAAATATTCGTAACACCTTCATACCATGATTAGTCACAGACATAACTATCAATCTTGATATTTACATCCTATTTTACTTACCATTTTATTTTACACGCATCAAATTGACTTAGTGTGTTTTAAATTTTTATTTATAGATCATTTGTATACTTACCATCTTGATTTAGTATGTTTCACATTTTCTTAGATTCATTCTATTTTTGTTTTACATGTTTTTTTTCAAATATTTGATTTAGTGTGTTTTACATTTTGATATAATTATCATTTTGCCTTACACACTTTTTGAAACATTTGATTTAGTGTGTTTTACATTTTACTTTCCTACATTTCACATACTTCTCAATTTGATTTAATATATTTATATTATTATTGTTTTTTGTACTTTTCAAACACTTGATTTAGTATGTTTTCCATTTTCCTTTATTTATGTTTTACACATTTTCCATCATGATTTAGTGTGTGATGCATCTTATTGTTTTGAGATCATTTCACATTTTCACATTTTACATTTTATTTTCTTCTATCATTCTTTTTAACCATGCATTTGTTCACAAATTGTTATAAAAAAATCCAACATACATCACATACTTTCTCATAACATATGACATAAATTAAATCACATGCTAGAAAGAAAATATATACATCCATAACATCCATGATCAATATAAAACCATAAAAAAGAACTATATATCCATGAATCAAGTGTTTAATATAATAAAACATTATATAATACTATAAACAACTCTATGGTTGTGATCTACCCTATCCATCTGGTAGACAAGCCACACTACCCATGGATGCCTATGATTATTCCCTTTGAATAGTCCATTATAATTACTCTATCTAGGAAAACATACCCTATATATGCCTATGTAGATTGGCCACCTAGGCATCATGTACACATGTTAACCACCCCATTGTAAACTTTTATCCATATGAGTAAAATGTTTCTTAGCTACCATCTACCAAGCCTACAGTTATCTATCTACCACTCTAGGTGGTCGCTGTGTGGTGTCTCCTCATGTTTTTAGCTCTTGTGCTACCTCACCAAATAAATAGAACCAACTAGCATTCGCTAGGGTAGATGGGACAATAAGATCAACCATAACCATAGTATCATGATACAATAATACACCATCCAAAATATCATGATGTGTAACTTGTACTATCGCACCCCATATGAAATCCTACTTATTAGTATCTGGAAAAATAAAAACCAAATATATATTAGATCTCTCTCTCTCTCACACACACACACACACACACACACACACATATAACACATCTATCTAAACAAATAGACACACACACACACACACACACACACACACACACACACACACACACATAAACAACTACATATCTAGTCATTTATCTAATACTTAACACAATATCAAACACTTACCAACAATGGTATCATCCATAATAATCTCCCCATCAAAATGACCATCAAGTGCCTCCATTAGAGAAACTCTATGAGTTGCTGTAAAACTAGGAGAAAGAACTCAAGCATGTTATGGTCCCCTCTAGATCTATCACTCTATCAACCAACTCTATGATACTTGTGCTATGGGATCTCTATGCTCAACTGCCTCCTCATGTGTCTCCACCACCACTTGTCAATGTCTCTATCACTGTGGTGATCATGGTGGAAACTATAAAATATGATGTGGCTTAACAATTTCCACATCCACATCCTTAGCATCAACTATAACCATCTCAACATCTACAACCACTACCTTCTCAAAAACAAATCTCAATATTCTATATTTTCATCGTTGACCAATCTAAGGTCTCAATCAACAAAACTAAATCATAGGTACATCAAAAAGTACTCTGTCACCACCACCACCCCTTGACTCCCTAACAGGACATACCCAATACTCAGGCACTACTATTGCAGCCATTGGATGTGGTAATCCTAACTATCCAAACAGGTGAACAATAGGATGTGGTTACCTACCATATATAGTGTCAAGTAATTTATACATGGGCTAATCCAAGAGAAATAGTAGGCCAAGTCAGCCAACTAGATACAATGCCTACATAAGGCTTCCTTATAATATCACCATGAGTAATAGTTCATAATGTTGGGTTATGTGATATAACACATATCACATGATCTTGTTGCCATCTGAGTATCTGAGATAAACTATCATTGATAGCATGAGATAAACCAACTGGTTGATACATAGGAAATATCTCATATATCCAATTCCAAATCAAATTAATGGGTCCATATTCATTTTCCCATGAGATAAAATGCCATACATGTCATGAAATAACTGTACCCAAATCATTGACCCTAGGTCATATAAAGTACCGTAATCTAAAATAGACTAATATAAGGTGATCGCATATAGTGGTACCTTCCCATATGATTTGTGAAAAAGCACACATGATGTCATAAAGCCAATAATTACCTTCTAGATATCTATATTGGTTGATACATAAACATCAAACAACCATACACGTAAATTCTCAAAATATCTCTTAGAACTAGTCATCCATAGGGATAAACTCATCTCTATAGCTCCATCTTAGGAATGTCATAGATCATAAGAATACCGACAATAGGAATTCCAAGAATAGTATGGATATCCTCTAATGTGGTACCAACATATATAATATCCCCATCCACCTTCCATCAGAAAGTGTCGGTCAATTGCTCCCATGTTCCTAATAACATATCAACTAAGTCAACACTAAGTGGGATCCTACACATCTCTATAATCCCACTGAAACCCAATGATGCCAAATATGCACAATCATCTACCATCAGTTTATCTATCAATTTAGGGATCCATGCTACATTTATCAAATGTTAGAGCATCCATTGCCTCTATAAAATGCCAAACAACAAAATATACGTATTAGTCCTTGATTAAAGATAATCAAGAAAAGACATTTTAAAATTAATCAAAATTGATTTTAATTCAAAAATTAACTATTTCATCAACTTATTTTTTATATTTTCATACTAATTTATACTATGTTGACCACTATTACAATATTAAAGCTACATAGGCCACCTTAAACACAGTCATCCAAATCACATAACTAAGTCAAATAATCATTTAAATTTAAGGAATCACTTATCTAAGCCATGCTAGTAGCTACCATTATGCATACCATAACTTGCATTCCTTGTCTCCTAGCCATGGTCTCTCTTCTCACTCTTTTGGGTGTCACATAACTCTATTTTTATCAAAATAGTAAAATTACAAATAAATAGTTTAAAATCCTATTTCTATTTTAATTTACAAATCCTTTAACTGTCGATTATTTTATGACAAATTTCAAATTTCTCTCATAATTATGTTTTTACTAACTCTTTTTCCAAACTAAAAGATATTCTAGAATACTAACACTGTAGAGAATTTTTATACATATAACACATATTTTTTTTGAATTTTCTTTTATTTTTTTAGTATGTTTAATGTTCTCTATATTAGATGCCTCTTTCTTTTTCTCACATGATTTCCATTCTATAACAATAAGGTAAGTAAATGTATGTATTTTTTATTTCTTTTCATTCATTTATCTTTATGCTTTGTACTATAATTTATCTAGCTCTACGCTATGCATTGGTATATTTTTTTCCTAAAGCACCATCCCATGTTATAAATACATGACATATGATGAGCTTCAAGTAGACCAAATGTATACACACAATATTTCAAAACTTTATCAATTACTAATATTTTCTCTTATAGGAACCCATCAAATCTTAATCTCTTTGAGTGCATGCCTTAAAGGGTACATTAGAAAAAGGGTTGGTAGACATTTGCTACTTTGAAAGATTTTTGGTCCCTATACTACCACCTAAAACTAGTACAAACTACTTTTATCTTATTACCTAAGTATTAAAACCCCACTCATACACATCCATAAGCAATTCACTACCCAACATAGATCCTACCTATGCAAAAACCTATTTTTACCACTTTTCATACTATGTTGATAAGGTTGACCCTATTTTAGTTTTAACATATGTTACAGAACTCTATCGGCCCAAATTGAAATAGTTTAAGACCTAACATCTCTATTTCCTGCCTAACAAAGTTGATCGAGATGACTTCATCAACTAAATTTATAAGAGAGTTTAGGGTCACTCTGTGGCTATAAATACCTCCTCAACTTTATTTCTAAATAGAGGATCATTCAATTGTGCATCATTACTATTAACAAATCTATTTATATAACCAATAAGAGGTTTATTACTTAGGTTTTTGATTTAGATAAGTAGCACTTGTCTTGTGGAGGTCTTAGATGCATAACAGAATTCTTGTATCTTAGATCCAATTTATACTTGTGATCCTTAAAAGCCATAAAACCTCTTGCAAAAAACCATTAGCCAATGGAGAGAATGAGGCATGATGGGCTCACTTTAGCAAGGTAAACATATTCATATCCCTTCATATTTCAATAAGTAGATATTGTAGAGATAATAGATTTGAATTGTATATCTCCTTAGATTATTTCTATGTTATATGATTGTATTTGCATGTTTATTATCTTCCCCATTTGTGCCACAAGCTTTGGTGAGCATTAGATTAACTTGCATATTCAATTATTAGATTAGCTTAAATGTTTATTTAATATATTAGCTTGCTTATTATTATTACAATCATAAGATGTAACCAAGGTTATCATAAAATAAAATTTGAATAGAGACATTAGAAACCTCTCCTTTACCATTGTGTGATAAGAGATCCCTTAGTGTAGGTTTAGTGTATCCATTATTGGTCATGACCTTGATATAATATATTGCCAAATAGACTTGTTCGTTGATTACCTTATTTGAACTTAAATATTATTAAGTAGGATAAGTCATAGATTTGTATAGTTTCACTTTCATATAATTAATCATATGCATAAAACACTACCAAAAATATTGTGATTAAAAGTCTTGTAAAATAATTGAGCATCTATATGTTTCCCCTACTTTGATGTGTGTATGTGAGAGATGCATGAGTGCATCAAAGTAAAATGATAAAAAATTGAAGTGTGTACTTTGACTTACCAAAAAGAGATGAGGAGGAAGATTTAATGTAATGTACCCATCCACACATTTTGTTATTCATAAACCTTGGGAAATATGTCAAAAATGGTCAATTTACAACAAGTAATCAGTGTAATATATTCTTCTTATGCTGATTTGAAAAATATGAATTGAACTTGAAATGAAAATAAAATTAAAAGTGAATAGGAATTAATACCCCTAATTTGCATCGAACCAAGTGTTATTGTAATGCAAAAAACAATGGTCATATTATGATCATTCCAATGATAATATTTAATGAAAAATGTTTGGCATAACCACCACTTTTTTGGGAATTTGTGAACCCTCATACTTATTGATCACAGAAGTAGATAATGTTTTTTTTCCATGGAGAGTTGTATAACTTTTTTTATGAAAGTATTATGAAAAAAATATCGTGTCTGACTTTTACTATGAAAGTACTCTGAAAAAATGCCCACACCTGAATTTCACTATGAAATTACTTTGAAAAAATACTCATGCCTAACTTTCACTATAAAAATATTGTAAGAAATATATTATGCTTGAGTGTTATTTTGAAAGTAATTTAAAAATTCTTTGATATATGCCCTCATATTGATATGAGAGATTGAGTAACTTGTGCCTTCAATCAATCATCTCAAAAAAAAAAAAATTACAAGCATAATGTGTAATAATATTGTATATAGTCTATACTTTAAATATTGCATAAAATATATGTGACCACCATAAAAAATTACATGCAAATCCCCACAGTAGGATAAATTTAGATAACTAGTCATGTCCCATGTGTTGTGTAGTCACTATAATTTCATCACCTTAATTCTATCATCATCTTAATTCTATTGTCCTTGCATCATAATTATAGGTATCACATTGACACCACCAAATTAATTAATTACACCATGTTAATTAATTAACCCTATTTACTCCCTCTTCATCATCCCCATGAATAATTGGCTAATTAATTATTAAATAGTTAATTAATTCTTAATTAATTCCATGCACACATATTATTTTAAATAAATAAAACATTAATTATCCTCACCCTGTCAACTCCTTGATCAAAAAGAAAAATCAATCCTCTCTTCCAAATAAAGTATTTAAATATTTTATTAAATAAAAATTAAAGTAGTTAACCCCCTCATCAAATGGAATTAAATCACTTAAGTCTATGTCAACCCTCAGTCAAACCCTTGATCAAATTGGAAACTCAATCCATGAAATTATTTAATTCTTTGATTTATCCTTGCACATCCAAACAATAAATAAATCAAATGAATCCAATAATTCAATTAAATCAATTAACTTTCTCAACAATCAATTAAATCAATTTTAAAGAAAATCAAAACATGTAAGCTTTAAATCAAGAGGATTTAATATCTTCCATCCAATTCAAAGTTTCTAAGTATGATAATACTAATCTTAACCAACTATTTTCTCATTCAAAAATCTATAAATTCACCTTTCATCTTTCATTCTAATCATTGGTTGATTGGGATTTTAAATCTATTTTTAAATCTTTGTTATCTTACAATTATTACAATTAGGTATACGCTGTTGAAATCATTGCACGATCCATTGAGCAACCATAATACAAAGATCACAAGCA
This sequence comes from Torreya grandis, assembly GCA_037957365.1. Taxonomy (NCBI): domain Eukaryota; kingdom Viridiplantae; phylum Streptophyta; class Pinopsida; order Cupressales; family Taxaceae; genus Torreya; species Torreya grandis. The sequence goes on from JARHVA010004591.1 coordinate 1,086,121, forward strand.
CATCTATTTATAATAGAGGAGAGTAATCATTTTGTAAGCAAATGTGAAGTTTTTTTTCTCTCATTCACTACTTGGACTGAGGTTTATGTGAAGTTTATAGTAGGAATTTTGATTTAATTTTAGTTTCTAGTTTAGTTTTAAGTTTCAACATTCACATTTTGACACATCAAATGGGACCTTTCCTCTTTCTAAATGTTTTTTACTTACATTGTCTTATAATTTACCATATTTAACATAGTGTATATCTGCATCATAAAAACTTTATATTCAAAAATATACAAGGTTTTATTATTCACATATGAATAATCAGAAACTTATTTTTGTTTGAAAAAATATTATACAAATTTATTAGAATTTAAAACTTAATATTTTTAGTAAATTTAACTTACATCACAAAATATATATCTTTTTCATTTGATAGGGTGAAACACAGGTTGTACAAGGATCCTGAAACCATAATGTCTAAAAAGTAAATAAGAAATTTTAACAAAGAAACATAATTGAAACAAACCATAAGGGCCAATCAACAACCAAAAACTTTTGCCAAAACTTCACTAAGACCCCAAGACTAACAACTAAACATGACACAAGAAAAAACAAAAACATGTATTACCCTAAAGGATCATTCAAACCTGCCTGATTCTCCACCATAGTGAGTTCTCTCTTATTTATTTTCTCCTTTAGCTTGATGTTCTTGATTCTTCCTCTTTTGTGAATGCTCAAGCCTTCCACCATTCTTCCCTTCTATACACTTGACCCCTTAGCCTTGGGACCCATCTCATCACTTTTGGTTTTCTCAGTATTCTTGGTTTTTTCTTTGTTATTAATGATTAATAGAGAGGTTATTTTGGTATGGTTGGCCCTAATGGCCTCCTTGATTTTACTGATAGAAGTAACATTCAAAATTAAAATTTAGGGGCCTCTTTCAGTTGATTTGTTGCTCCAATCTTACTTCAATTTGTCTGATTCTGCTTTCATAACATTATAGGCCTTCATAAGGGTAACCATCTGGTGCCCTAGGTTATATAATTTCTCTTGGAACTCATGAAATTTTAGCCTATGGCCCACTAGGGGGGGGTCTCCCAAACCTTTGCTATCCTTCCTCTTTTTGGTTTCAATAGTCCTTAGGGATTAGATTTCACATTTAGGTTTAGGTCTCTTGTTCCCCTATGAAGGGGAAGCTTGGATATTCCTCTTTCCTTTCCTGTCTTCCACCTATTTAGGATTCTCATGAGGCATATCAGGGGGGAGACAGGTTGGGATGATCTAAAGATATAGGATCCCCTTCACACCCTTTTTTAAGGTTTTTAGTATCTTCTTCTAAACTTTTCTCCCTACTACTTTCAATTGTTTGAACTTCAATTCCCCTCTCTTGGCAAGGAGGAAGATGAGCACCTAGTGAATGAGGTAAGTATTAGTCTTAGATTGAAATGCGAAGACAATATTTTTAAGAGAAATAAGCAAAAAGTATGGAATGTTAATTATATGACCCTTAAAATGGTTTAAGAGTAAAAAGTGGTGGGAGAAGATGTAGGTGAACTTACCCTCTAGAGTTAGGTACTTCATGACCTAAAGACATATTTTCAACCAACATCTAGGAATGATTGCTCTTGGATATCATTTTTCTCAATTTATAAGGTGGTGTTGGTCTCAAAGAAGTTTTACATTATTTCCTACTTCACTTATCTTTGTAAGCTTTGGTGCCTTCGCATGACATGCCAATGACTTCACCTATCAGCTCTTCTAAGATGTCAATCCTTAAGCCTCTAAAGATCACTTTCCTCAGTCTCCATCCAAGGGTAAATTCCTTGGAAAACAATTCATCATGGCCCTTAATTCTCAACAAAAACTATGTTAGGTTTCCTTTATGAAGTTTACACCAAACCTTCCATTTAATTTGGACCTTAGCACAAGATATTGGTTTAAGCCTATCCCTATCACCTCCTATTGCTTTAGTTCTCTTTATAGTTATATTATGAAATGATTTTTCAAGACTTGAATTAAGACCCAAATGGATATAGTCTACATGAAACAAATTGGTGTTATTTAAATGATGCCTTAAGAGATGATGTCAACCAATCTACTACTTGAAATAAGTTCCTACATCAAAGCACTTTATGTAATTTGATTTAGAATTAGATATCTACCCTATTAACATGTGTGTTATCATCAATTAAAAGGTTATTAATTTCCTAAAAAACATTTTTGAGTAGGTGGGTGATATGGGGGGAGACTACTAATCCCATGCCAAGAGATAAAATCTAAGTTAGAGACCCCCATGTTAGCTAGGTTGTTTGCAACAAAGTTCCATTCTTGATAGATGTGGCAAATGGATAATTATTTAAAAGAGTGAAGGAGAATAATAGTGTCCTTGATGAGTTATTTGATGGTGTGAGAAGGGTTCACCTTACCGAAAAGGTCATTAAGGATGTTTAGGGAGTCGCCTTCAATGGCCAATTTGTCAATCTTAAGTTCCATAGCTAACTGGAGTCACTTTCAATGGCAAAATTATATCTTTTTCCAAATAAATTTATGGTTTTTTTTTAAATTTTCCTCAAACACCTCTCTCAAATTTAAAAAATACCTAACATTTTATGTAATTCTTGATTCTATATTATACATATTTTTAGGGTTTCTCTATGACTCATTCACCTTGTTTGGTGCAAATCTCAGTTATAACAGATCTATTTCCAAAAATATTAGAAGTTTTTACTACTTGCATAGATATAATGAGAAAATTATTTTTATTTGAAAAATATTTATGAATTTTCCATAATTTGGAACTTAATGTTTTCAGTAAATTTAACTTAAGTTGTAAAATATATATTTTTTCAAACCAATTTATGGGTTTTGTCTATTTTTTTGAGTTTCTTTAAAAACCTCTTTCAGGTTTCAAAAATATCTAATGGATATTTTGTAATTATTGTTTCTTATTTGTTAATGATATTTATGTATTTATAAGTTAGGAATATTTATTATTACTAATTTTCTTGAATCATAAAAAACATTGTGTGATGAAGACAACATCAAAACTACTAATTTGTATTTTTTCAACACTGCTTGTTAAATATTTTAGATCTAAAACATTGAATCATTAAAAATCAAATTTATTTACTTGCAATAATGTTTCTTTGTATCTTATTGTAGTAGTTACAATTGCATATTCTCTTCTCTTGTGTCGAAAGGCAATCTAGAGAATCAAAAACATGTTTCTCTCCCAAGTAAAAAATCATGTATGCTCTCTCATTGCATTAAAAAGTGATCTTATGTTAATATACACACTTATAATAATTTGAAATATATAGAATATAATGTATATAAACACAACACAATAGATATAGGTGGGCCAAGATGACCAAATATTCAATATATGTAGATATAAAATAATACCCTTAAGGTAGGGCAACACCATACAATACTTTTTTAGGAAGGAATAATTCCATAATGTCTATTCGAGGGGACAAATTAAAATTTTATTATAGAAGATTCAACACTTATTCCATTGATTTACAATGATATTCACCTCATTTATATAGACATATATATAACTGATAACCTTCTAATCCCAATGTAGGCCAACCATTACCTAATGCACTAATTCTAAAAGTTACTCATTTATCCTCATATATTGGATCCATATAATTAACTAAGAGGAATGTGTGCCACATGTAAATATCTCTATAAACTCATAAATATTAATTTATCATATCCATAGGTACATAACATTCCTTACCTCCTTGACATATTTTTTCTACAAAACATAAGAAGAAACTAAATAATGAGTGTGCTTCAAATCATTACACACTTGTCTCCAATATAAATCATCTAACCATCCATAAGTATCTTGATAGGTGATATCTCTCCAACCTTGTTTACAAATTCTATTGTGCTACTCTGATTTTTCCTACCTTGGTGTCCATGCATAATTATTCCTCCTTTGATTCTGTGTACCATATTATGCTGCACTACTTTAATTCTATTCATGATCATAGTATTTATTCTTCCATGCATAGTCATAGTGATTTACCCATTGATTCTATGTTCTATAGGCTGATGCACTATAATTCCATACCTGACCATAGTAATTATTCTTTGGCTTTTATGCATAGCCATAATGACTGGTACTCTGATTTTTTGTATAACCAAATTTATTGTTGTTATGACACTCCCTCACATGGATACATGATTATTTTCTCTCATGATGATGTGGGTGTCTATATACATCAATTTTTTTTGATACTTTGACCTTATCCACATTTTCTTCTACCTCTTTCACCTTTTCCTTTGGTGGTTCTTTTGTATTTTGAGTAGATGAAGTGTTCTTTTTTGATTATATTATTATTTTTTATATTTCATCATATAAATATTTCTCATGCTCTTAGTCACCTATTTCATTCTAATCCTCATATTATACCTTGGTTGTTATTTATGCTTTTCCAACTATGATATCTTGTAAAGTGACTGTTGACCAAATTTGACTTTTATGTCAAATTGGGACTCCTATAGGTAAAAAATTGACTTTTATGTGTTTTATAGGTATAATAAATATGTCATAAGATGTTTTATAGGGTAATTAATGTCATTTAATGTTATACTAGCCTTGGTCCTTAGTCATTTTAGTCATTTTGAGGAAAAAAGAGGCATTTAAAAAGTTGTACAAATTTCTTAGAAAGTGTGAAGGTTAAAAAATATTTTTTCATGTCCCATGTGTTCTAATAGGTCTTAATCAATTGACATAACTGAAAGGTGGTAGGTTATTTAGAAGAAAGGATTTTTTTTGAGAAAAAAGGAGAGTTTGGCACTTGTACGACTCATGGGAAAGTGTGCCACATGGGATAAAGTTATAATATGAGTATTTAACTTTATTAAATATATATTAATGATTTAAATTATTTTAAAGTTCTATTTTTGGCCCAAAACTATTATGCTTCTTTTTCACCCTTCTTGGCAAACAAAAGCAGTCTTCAGGTTTGTACTTGGTATGGACAATAGAGAAAGTTTAGACCAAATTACTTAGGGAGATGAAATTAAAATTATAGAAATTAATTTACATATAAATATTTTGAATAATGATGGTCTTTTTTTCATGAAACATCCTCTTGAAGTTGACTATATTTTTTTGCCTGCTAATCTGTGTACCCTATAGGTTTTGATCTATTTTTGGCAAGTTCATACAAACCAATTATTAAATTTGATTATATATTATGTTAAAATACTTATAAAATTATTCCCATGCTTATTTTAATGTGTTGATGTGTTTGGATGAGTTAAATAGCTTAAAGTTATAAGAAGATACACCTTTTTGAGTTACAGATAGTTTTTCACCATTTTCAAGAAATTCAAAAATTTTAACGGTTTCATAGGGTTTTGATAGGTTATTATAAATATTTTAAATTTTATTTTGATTCCAATTGACCCTTTAATCTCATTCTTCAAGAAAATGTTCTATTAAGGTGTAGTCATGAAACATCATACAATGAACTTTTACTCACCTTTACTTATAGTCATGGTGAAGCATATACATGAAACATGTTTGGCATGTTAATAGGGATGTGTTGAAGGTTTTAAGGCCTTGGTGTACCATTTAATATCATGAATTAGTGAGTCAAGTTTTCATTTAATGCAAGAGAGAGGGATTGTGATGTCATGTGCAACATTTGCATTCAATTTTCCATTGACAAGTGCCTATAAGAGTTTTCAAGCATTGAAATGTGATATAGAAACCTTCCTTAATTTATTCAGACCATGATCTATTGTTTTAGATTTTTAAAGAGCATGGATTTTGGTCATGAGGTCAAGACAATGTTTGTTTCTTATCTTTCCATCTTCACTGCCTACAGACAAGAAATGTGCATCCATAGGTGGCTTTAACAGAGATGAAGAACCATATATAGAAGTTGAAAAATGTGGAGAAACATTTAGTTGAAGTCTTGATGTGCTATATAAATCATGATAGACATGTTTGAGGGGATAGGCTGGCAAATAAAGGTGTAAATTGCCTTCAAAAGATCAAATGACCAATTCTAGGATCAAATCCCCAAAAAAGCAAAATAGAGGTCCAGGGGTATTTTTTAAGGATCATATAACAAGGTTGTAATAGATTTTAAGTCATCCTAATGGCTTGGTTTTGTAGCCCTATCATAGGAAAATACCTTGGTAGAGTTTTAAGGGTAGAAAGTAAGTGGAAAAAGGTTGTTTAAGGCCTTGAAGTTACCCTAACAAACATTGAAATCTTGCACTAGCATCTATACTTTTAGAATTATGAATGGTCTTTTGACATCTTAAGAAGTAAATTGAACAAAATCTCATGGTTAGAATGGTTCCCTTGGTTCAATAGTGTGCCAATAGACATGAGAATCATTAATAAGATGATAGGGTATAGTGTTTCAAGTTTGTGTACACCTACAAGTGTCTCTCTTTACAAGAAATGAGCACTTACAACCAACTTTAAGTGATTGAGATAAATAGTGACCTAAGTATGGGGTTTTGTTAATGTTTTTTCCATTCAAAGTAAGTGAAGGTAAAATAAAATAATATGTGACTTTGAATTTTTAATAAAATCCTCTACACATCATAATCAAGGCCTAGATCATACATACACACTTACAGGTCTTGAAACTCCCATATAGTCAGTTGGAGATGGTTATGACAAATAATGAGTAGGGAAGGTAGTGTTTTAGTGTGAATATGGCATGACTATGGGATAAAATGATCTAAGTCATTGAAAATGGATCTTTTAAGGTTTTAAAGAAACCCATGCACTATTCCCAATGCCTAATTCATACATAGCTACCTACAAGTACCCCTCCCATGCACAAAAAGTACAGTCAGTCAAAGTGACACTCAATCTTGAGAAGTTTAATGTATGGAAGGGTATATGGAGGATTGGAGTGGTAAGAGAGAATGGGAACACATACCTCATAGTTAAAGTGGTCTCATATAAGTTTCATGATGGGAAACAAGCATGGAACGGGCTCAAATGATGCACATATAGTCCACATCTATGATTGCCATGCAGACAGTCCTTTTGCCTAAAAACCAGTCTTTGAACTTGAAGCTTTGGACAGAAAAATGACTTAAAAAGGGGAGAAGGTTTTGTGTATAGGGTATATAATAATAAAATAATATCATAATTTAATCACCATAATTTGAGGAAACAAGGGAGTGCCCTCTATTTTGTCTCAGACAGAGGGCACTCCCTTATGAGTAAAGCTATCAAGGTTTGAAGAATAAGGTAGAAGTACGAAGCCAGGAGCCATAGAAAATTTTCAAGAGGGTGTATAAATTTTAATTATATAAAAAAAAACATTATAAACCAAGTGTAGAAGGATAATTCTATTAGAATGGTCTAAGCTCTTGAACTTGTAGGTAGGTCTATTAGGCCTTGAAGAGGCCTAGTGCCAAATGGTAGGCCATTTTTCCTTCCAGATCTTAGTGGTCCTTATGACTGATTGGATCATGATTGTGGGATGAAATAAAATGTTTTTGAGATTTTAGATGAAAATAAGACCATAAGAAACTCATGTTAGGTTTCAAAGTGTAAACAAGCATACTAGACATGGCTAGGCCTAGTGTCCAAATGAAGAGTCAATCACACTTCTAGCATTAGATATGAGTTACAACCTATTGAGACATGTTCATAAAGTAATTACAATTGTTTTTCCTCTTATAATATGTAAATTAATCACAAATAAGTCCTTTTTGAACCCAAAACCAACTAAGACCTATAAGGAATAAGAAAACAAGCTTGATAAGGTGATTTCAAGTGCTCATTTATCTCTTTATGCTTTTCATGGAGACAAATGGAGTTTAGGAAGGTTAATAAGGTCCATAAAGATAATTTTTGTGTAATTTTTTTCCAAGTTATATGTCAAAGCTTTATTAACAAAGCTTAAGAGTCAATATAAGCTTAAAACCCTTGTAAACCCTCAATCAGGACCCAATTAGAGAAATGAAGTTGGATAGCTATTCTAATGACATAGTTTGCACATGAAAGTTGTTAGAATTGTAGAGGAATCCATCAAGCTACTCCCCATGCTTTTTGGCTATATGGATATATACAAATAGGGTATAAAATAATATTTTATTGAAATTTTTGTGCATTATGCAGGTTCTTGGAGGAGTTTGAAGATGAAACCAAATTTGGGATAAATATTAAAATTTTTGATAACTCCCCATGTTAATTACATGCCTAAAAAAAATCCTAAGTGCCTCAATAATATCTTTCATCTTAGCCAATCAAAATTGGTATAGTGGTCATGGTGGTGAGAAGGGTGGAAAACTTAAAGTAGACTAATTTTAAGGTTTTTTTGATGCCTCTAAGACCATAAAGAGTCTTGATACATGTCATCCACTAACTTGTATGGATTTAAATGGAAAACTTATGCTTTTTTAGAAGCCAAGTGTGTAGGGTGCATGAAAGAAGAGTTTTTTTAGACTTCAGATGAAGATGGCTCACTTCTAGATGATTTCAGATGACTAAGCCTACAACCAATGTATGAAGAGGTATGTATAAAAGATATCCTCTTCATTCCAATCATTAGACCTATCCCTAATTAGTTTTAGGATGTTTAAACTGGTCCAAATCATGAAGTTAGTTTCTTGAGCTAGAATGTGGAGTTTTATGCCACTTTGCAAGAGTTTGATGACTTGGATGGACACTTGTACTTAATAACCTTGAATGGTTCATCCCATATCCTCTTCTCATGCAAAAGTAACTAATTTTATTAGATTGACAAGTGTCCTCGTGACCCTTGGACTTCTCTCTTCTCTTCTCTCTCTCAAGTTATATAAGAGCAAACCATTTTAGTCACTATAACTTGTGTTCCACATAAGTATGGTGAAGCCCTACTCATTTGAATACCATTTGATCAATAAGACTAATAATTTTTACCTCTTCATGACTATTAATAGTGTGTTCTACTTGAATATTGAAACTTGTTTAGTGAAGACTATGGATTACTTAACATGTTGTCTCATTCTTTCATCCTATTTTTAGTTAGAAAGCTTCTTCTTTTAGGGCATGTGAAGTGTTCTAATTTTTAGAAATTTGAGTATCATGGTGTATAAGAAGATTGTCTATAAGATTGTCATTGATGTCAAATAGGCAAACATTAATGACAAAGACATAGTGATTTGAGTTTGTCAAGTACATGTACTTCATTCGATTTTACTTATAAAGTTTCATAAGTAAAGCCATGTCAAAAACTTGATTGGGTCAGGAGAATGTTGATCGAGTTTATGTACTTCAACTGCTTTAACTCATAAAGTTTCATAAGTAAAGTAATCTTGAAAACTTGAATGGGTGTGAGTGAGTAAATTGGGTTTCCAGAACAACTTTACTTCATTCAAATTCATAAGCTAAGTAGTCTCAAGAACCTGAATGGGTCTAGCAAAGTTGATCAAGTTTTTGGAATGACTTAACTGCTCTCATCTTTTTAAGTCAAGCAATGTGAATAACTTAAATGGGTCTAGGTGAGTTAATCAGGTTTATATAATGACTTTACTTCTTTCATGTTTATGAGTCAATCAATGTCAAGAACCCGAATGGGTCTAATGAAGTTAATCGGGGTTATGGAATGACTTAACTTATTTTGAACTTATAAGTCAAGAAATATGGAGAACCTGAAATGGTATTGAAAAAATTATTTTGGAAGAATTATTTCAAAAAAATGGTTAAGTCTTTTTCAAAAAAAGGGACCCGAAGAAGGTTTCTAAAGGGCAAATAGACCGTTTCAAAAATGCTGAAAGGATCTTTTCAAGAAGTCCAAAGGGTAAGTGGACCGTTCCAAAAATGTTGAAGGGATATTTTCAAGAAGTCTGAAGGGTAAGTGGACCATTTCAAAAAGTTGAAGGGATCATTTCAAGAAATTTTAAGGGAAAATATACCATTCAAGAAGCCTCTAAAAATATCATTACAAAAAATCCAAAGGGTATGTGGACCCTTCAGAAAAGCTGAAGGGTACATTTGTAAAACCCTGAAGGGTGTGTCCTAAACAAAAGCACTGAAAGGGCACTAAAAAAAAAGTCCATGAAAATTGTCCCGAAGAGGACTCAGACAAAAAGTCTATAGAAATTGTCCCAAAGGGGACTCGAACAAAAAGTCCACAAAAATTGTCCCAAAGGGGACCTAGATAAAAAGTGCACAAAAATTGTTGTGAAGGGGACCCAGACAAAAAGTCTATAGAAATTTTCCCAAAGGGGACTCAAAAAAAAATTCCATAACAATTTGTATGAAGGAATATTTCAAAGGAGAGAAGGACACTTGCAAAGTTTTATAAGACAATTTGAAAACATCAAAAAATATTATAGGCATGTTAAAGTTTGAGCAACTCTGAAGAGATTGATGAAGGGGAAACAAATCAAAGATGTAAGAAAAAGTGAGATGAAGTTAACATGTCAAAGGTTAATGATCTAGTAAACAATAAAGAGCAAGCATCTCTGATGATCCAACGACACATGCAAGTTAGGACTAAGAAGATACAACAGAGTGAGTGGATCCAAAGCTTTAAATGTACTTGAAGGTTCATGCACAATGGAAAAGTTAAAGACCAAGCAAGTCTGATAGGATCTATTAGAGAAAAATCTCTCATGAATGCTATGACAAGTGAGATATAGTCAAATATACCAAAGATTAACATTTGAATAAAGTTATGGATCGAGCATATTCAAATAAATTGAAAGGAGTGAAAGTAATCTTGATATATAGGAAATAGTGAGATGAAAAAAAAAAGCTCAACAGTTAATGAAAGAGCTTAGAATTGGCATGAAGAAATAAATAAAAGGCCCTCCTTTAATATATTCTAAAGGTCAATAAAGGAATAGGAAGAACTAGTGATGAACTTGAGTCTACATAGAGCTCAAGATCAATCCTTGATTAAAGAAGTGACACAATTATGACTAGAATCCAATATTTGCCAAAAATAGAAAAGATATTTGAGCATTAAAGTGTGATGCATGAATCGAGATATGTGAATTTGCATATGTCAAAGTCACTTTTAATGAGAACTGATTAATTGTAGTTAAGTGTGAATGAAATTAGAGATAAAAAACCCTAAGCTTCATTATCTATACATATACGACATCTTAAACATTGTAATGATATTTTTATCGCTACTGCTGCTACCATCACAATTTTGAGAGTGAGTCAAAGGCTATCAATTAGAGACATATGTAGATGGTGTAAAAGGCTATCAATTAGAGACATACATAGATAGAGTAAAATGTAGAAGAAAAATGGGGAATGAATCATGTCTAAATATAACATATCCAGGCATACGTAGATAAATAAAATGGGCTACTGTTACTATTGTTGAAACTAAAAAGTGCCATCAAAGAAAACTTGAAGGGTGTCAACTCAAGATGTATGCAGACATAGAATGTAAGATAGCTAAACATAGAGTGAGGTATAGAGGAAGAAAGAACACATAGAGAATGTATAGAGATTGAGTAGAGAGAAAGAAAAAGAATATAGAGAATGAGCAGAGAGTGAGCAATTATAGACTAGACTTGTAATAAAGAAATTGAACTAGATTCATTTTTGAATCTATTTTGTATGCTAGAGTTGTAGCTCCATAGTTCTGATTGGTTGGTACCATCAAACAAATTAATTCGGTGCTCAATTAGGGGATTGGAGTCTCTTTAGGGTTGGTGCCCTTAAATCTTGTAACCAACAAGGTTAAACTGAGTTGGTGCTCAGTTAAGAGATTGGTGTCTCCTAAGGATAGGTGTCCTTGAATGTAACCAATATGGTTTTGCCAGTGAGGTGATTTAACTATGAGGCTAGATTAGAATAGTAGATTCTAGTAGCTATTCTCACCATGGTTTTTTCTTTTTGGTTTTCCATGTATAAATCTGGTGTACTATGCTTTTTTGTGTGCTCTCTATATTTATTCTTTGATATGCATATGTTTTTGTATCTTCTTTAAAAAGTTAAAGAACTAGTTTTTAGCTTATCTACTGATTCACCCCCTCTCAATAGATAGTTGTGTTCAACAATTGGTATTAGAGACTAGGGTTATTTAAGAAAAAGCTTAATCAACTCAGGTAGATCTTGGTTATTGAACACTATGGCTAGTCATGAAGGATCCTCCTCAAACAAAGGACCTCTCTTTGATGGATCTAACTATGCTTTTTGGAGCATATGAATGGAAACATATCTATCCTCATTAGGATTTGATGTATGGATATCTATAGTAAATGGATATAAAACTCTTGATGTAGCTCCTACTGATTAGGCTACCAAGAAGGCATATGAAAACAATGCCAAGGCAAAGAATGCTATTCTTTATGGACTATCAAACTCAGAGTTTGTCAAAGTCATGCATTGTTAAAGTGCAAAAGACATCTGGAACAAGTTAAAGAGAATATATAAAGTAGATGACAAGGTGAATCAGGCCAAGTTAAAGACATACAAATCATAGTTCAAGATTTTCAAGATGAGTGAGGAAGAGAAGATTGTAGACTACCTCCTCAAGGTAGATGAGATTATGAATGCTATTAGAGGACTTGGAGAAATAATAGATGAGTAAACTATTGTTAAGAAGGTTTTGAGATCTCTACCATCAAGATATGACTCTAAAATATCTATAATAAAAGAAGCAAGAGATTTGGATAAGATCATAGTAGATGAGCTACATGGAACCTTCACTGCCTATGACTTGTGAATGGGTGATGCAGACTCTTCCAAAAGAGAAGCTGAATTCAAAGTTTCCAAATAGACAAAGGAAGAAATGAATCTATATCAAGATTTGAGAATGCAGATGAGGAAGCTGCCAACTTTGTTAAAAGATTAAAAAGAGGATCTGGAAAATATAAAGATAAGTTACCCTTAAAATGTTTTAACTATGGTAGAATAAGACATTTTTCTATCAAATGTCACTATAAGAAAAAGGGTGATTCAGAGCAAGAATAGGATGGTCCAAGATTGAAACCTCACCATTCTCAAAGAAATAACTTCTCCAAGAATAAGAAAGGTCTGTACACAAAGGAAGATAGTGACTCAATGGAATACAGTGAGAGTTCAAATGATGACTATGACTGTGCCTTTGTAGCAAAGGGAAATGAATCTCTGTTCATGGAAATAGAATCAACCTCAAAATATTTGAATCAAGATTATGATGAAGATTGGGATGAAGAAGAGGAAGGAGAAGTAGATTTAGAAGGAGAACTCATATGTGTCCTAAATGAGATTGATAGTCTGAGGAAGAAAAATTCAAAAAAAAAAAGATTGGACAAAAGGAAATTGAAAATCTATCCAAGAGTCTTGAAGAGTCTGATCAGATGGTGATGAGCTTAAAGAATTAAATTGAAGAGCTCAAAATAATAGATGTAGTAAAGATTGAACTACACCTCAAGTCTATTGAATGTATGAAGCTAGAGGTAGAAATAATTGCCCTGAGAAAGGAGATTGAGAAGGCTAAAGAGCAAATTGATAGAGGTCTAAAACTGAAAGGAAGTTCAAAAATTATTGATGTGTTGATCAACTCACAAAAGCCCTCAAAATAAAGATCTGGTCTTGGCTATGAGAAATGAAAGAATCTCATGACAAATGCATTTGCTAAGTTATATGAGAACTTCAAAGTAGGAGGAACAAGATCCAAGAAGAAGATAGCTTGCAATGGAGCAGAGTTGAATACAACTAATGCTAGTAAGAAGAAGGATAAAGGAGAGAAGAAGCTTGAGGCAAAGAAGAACCAAGAATCTATCTATGTAATTTTGAAGAAGATGTAGAAGACAAATGTAACTAATTCAGCCAATTACACAAAGAGAAGAAGATCGATAAGGAAGCCTAATGCTATGACTAGGTATTCTTCATATTTTTATGGTTATTGCTATAGCTATAATCAGTTTGGTAATAAGGATAGTAAATGTAGAGTTGTACCTACAAGGAGAAATAATTTTATAAGCAAAAATTTAGTTGCATCTTTATTGGATATAAGTGTAGTGTGTTATTAGTGCAATAATTTTGGTCATATAGCTAAACATTGTAGAGAAATCTTTGTTAGATCAAAAGTGCAGAGAGGTATGCCTCCGAATGTGAACAAAGGTTCAAAGGCCTATAATAAGGAGAAAAGGAGACCCAAAAGGACACATAAGGAGACCAAGAATGTGAGCAAGGGTGAGTACTTCAACTGCCATGATGAGGGACACATGGCTAGGTTCTACAAGCAAAGGTATATAAGTCAGAACAAGCTTATCTAGGCTCCTAGAGCTCAAAAAGGAAGGTAGATTAGTTCATGGAGACCAAAGGTGGTGAGCATGAAGCTTTATGAGTCTACGGATCACATCAATCTAGTTGATGTGATGGAGATTGAAATAGATGTTGGAAAGGGTCAAGAGATCTCAACATCTACCATTTATGAAAAGGAGAAAATAAAGCTCAAGGAGAAGCCCAATAAATTGAATGAAGATAGGTCAAGGGTATACATAGATTTAAGTGAACACCCAATTGTAGTATAGAAAGTAACGAGCATAAAGTGTCAATCTTCTTGGTCTAGTGATGAGATTTATAGCTGTAAAGAAGATTCATTAGATGAATAGGTGTATCATGGATCCATATTGTCTCCATGTATTCAAATCTTAGAAGGAAAGGATAATATTTTGATGGATGAACATGTCACTTCTCTAGAGCCTAAGAACAAGAATAATAAGGAGGAGAAGGACTGTAAGGAGTTATGTGTAACTCTTGGTTTCACACTGTTCTAAAACATTATGAAATAAGGTGTCTTTATCTATGCTTCTTGAGAGACCCCTTGAAGTAAAAAAGAAAGTAGTGCTATTTAAAAGATGCTGAAGGTAGGAATGAGTGCTCCTAGGTGATGTTTCTATGTTAAGATGAGTCAAGTATTGTGAATATGGTGTCTGATGAGATAGAGTAAGTATGCTAATAATGTGTTCACAGACTCTAGTTCCAAAGTTAGGATATGGAGACTTCCAAGTGAGAAATAAGTATAGTTGCTCTGAGATCATAATATCAACCACTATAGAGATATGAAGATTGTTGATTGGTCTTTTTAGACCAATGCTATATCAATGTGTAAATGATCGTATGCTGAGTAGTCTTGTATTGATTATTAGTAGGTCAGTAGAGCAAGGGGGAGCTAGATTATTCAGTCTATCAGGATCAAGAAAGATCATGATAAAGGATCTTTTTATATGACCCATGGTGGCAGATTTGAAAATACTCAAGTGGATGCTAGTTGAGACTAGTTTATGCTACATAACAAAGAAAATCTTGAGTTCTAAAGATGACAAGCTACATATACCATGGATTTATGGGGAGCTAACTTAGGTAATCTAAATGGTTTGAGGATCCATACATGATGTGAAAAGGAGCATATGTGGAAAGTTTCAATCATAATTGAAAAAAAAGATGTTGTCTATTATAGATGTTGACTCAAGAAGGCTGAGATGATGAATTGATCAGACTAAGTTAGGTTCTTAGACAATATACTAAATCCTCATGAGTAAACAAAGTGAAATATTTGAAATTGGTTAGGTCCTAGGATCAGAGGACTATACATGGAGACCTGTAAATGCTCAAGTGATGTAATGAGACAAAATTTGGTATTAATAGCTCCTACATCACATCACTAGATACTAGTGATAGGACATGAATCTAGGGGGAGGATTTAAGGAACATTATTAACTCCTAGATTAAGAGAAAAGGTAGTTTGGTGAAAAAACTGTAGTTTCTTTGTAATTTGATGACAAAGGTATGCTGGCTCTAGATTATTATGCCTGTCTATACAAAGATATGTCAATTCTTGATTGGTCTTTTAGACCAATGATATATACATGCTCATCTGGAGAATCATGGAGTCAAAAGAGCTACATTTGAAGTGCCTACATAGAAGCTTAGGCAAATATGCCATTGTCAAAGGGGAAGTCCCTCATAAAGTGTTATAACCAACCAAGCCTAAGGATTAGAATAGCCAGCTAGTAAAAAAGTAGCCCATCTCCATGATATGGCAAGGACTTTTTCTCATTAATGTCAAGGGTGGAAAGTATAATGGCGAAGGAATGAAGAAGGGTAGTCATTCTAAGTATGTTTTTCCATCAATGACAAAGGGGGACATTGTTGGCAATTTGAGTATCAAGGTGTATAAGGAGATTATCTATAAGATTGTCATTGATGTCAAATAGGCAAACATTAATGACAAAGGCATATAGATTTGGGTTTGTCAAGTCTATGTACTTCATTCACTTTTACTTATAAAGTTTTGTAATTAAAGTCATGTCAAAAACTTGACTGGGTTAGGAGAATGTTGATTGGGGTTATGTATTTCAATTGCTTCAACTCATAAAGTTTCACAATTAAATAAATCTCAAGAACCTGAATGGGTTGGGGTGAGTAAATTAGGTTTCTAGAACAACTTTACTTCATTAAAATTCATAAGCTAAGTAGTCTCAAGAACCTAAATGGGTCTAGCAGAGTTGATCAAGTTTCCATAATGACTTAACTACTCTCATATTTTTAAGTCAAGCAATGTGAAAAACATGAATGGGTCCATGTGAGTTAATCAAGTTTATAGAATGAATTTACTTCTTTCATGTTATGAGTTGAGCAATGTCAAGAACCTGAATGGGTCTAGGTGAGTTAATCATGTTTATAGAATGACTTTACTTCTTTCATGTTTATGAGTTAAGCAACGTCAAGAACCTGAATGGGTCTAATGAAGTTAATCAGGGTTATGGAATGACTTAACTTATTTCTAACTTATAATTCAAGCAAAATGGAGAACCTAAAAAGGTCTTGAAATAATTCTTTCAAAAAAATACTTGTCTTTTTTAGAAAAATGGACCCGAACAATGTTTCTGAAGGGCAAATGGACCATTCAAAAAATGTTGAAGGGATCTTTTCAAGAAGTCTGAAGGGTAAGTGGACTATTCCAAAAATGCTAAAGGGATTTTTCAAGAAGTTTGAAGGGTAAGTGGACCATTTTAAAAATCTAAAGGGATCATTTCAAGAAATTTGAAGGACAAATGGACCATTCAAGAAGTCTCCAAAAATATTGTTACAAAAAATATGAAGGGTATGTGGACCCTTATAGAAAATCCAAATGGTACATTTGCAAATCCCTGAAGGGTGTGTGTCCTAAAAAAAAGTGCCAAAAGGGCACTCAGACAAAAATTCCACAAAAATTATCTTGAAGAGGACCCAAACAAAAAGTTTACAAAAATTGTCCCAAAGGGGACTCGGACAAAAAGACCATGAAAATTGTCCCGAAGGGGACCCAAACAAAAATTACGTGGAAATTGTCACAAAGGGGACCTGGACAAAAGGTCCACATAAATTGTCCCAAAGGGGACTTGGACAAAAATCCCACAACAATTTGTATGAAGGACTCTTTTAAAGGAGAGAAGGACACTTGTAAAGTTTCATAAGATAATTTTTGAACTCTCAAAAAAGTTTATAGGCATGTTAAAGTTCAAGAAAGTCTGAAGAGATCGATGAAGGGGAAGCAAATCAAAGACACCAAAAGAAGTGAGATGAAGTCAATATGTCGAGGGTTAATGATCTAGTCAAAAATAAAGAGCAAGCATCTCTGATGATCCAATGACACATGCAAGTTAGGACTAAGAAGATCCAATAGAACAAGTGGTTCTAAAGCTTTAAAAGTGTTCAAAGGTTAGTGCATAATGGTGAAGTTAAAGACCGATCAAGTCCAGTAGGATCTATCAGAGTGAAAACTCTCATGAATGCTGTGACAAGGTAAATATAGTCAAATATGCTAAAGATTAACATCTAACTAAAGTTATGGATTGATCATATTCAAATAAATCAAAAGGAGTGAAAGTGATCATACTATATAAGAAATAGATAGATGAAAAAAGAAATAAATAAAAAATCAATTCTTGTTATTAGGGGTTATGGACACAATAACCTTTTTATTTTGAATGCATCCATGAAACTAAAAAATCAATTTTTCTTTCTTTGGAGATAAATTATTTGAATCCTTATCATCCAATCTTTCTTCTTCCTCTTCGAGATCCTCTACCTATTCATATGCACCCTTTATAGCCTCTTCATCATGATTATTATGCTCTATCTCTTCTTCATCATAATCACCTACATGATATTCCTCATTTCCATCATCAAAATTATTTCTTCCTCTTTTTCCACCATGATCCTCAACCTCTCCTCTTGAATCCTCTATATCTCCCTCCTCATCATCGTTATCTTCATCTACACTCTCTTCTTAGTTATCATCATTAGTCTCTTCTTTTACCTCATGCCCATTTTTTGACACATAGTACTTCTACAAAATATTTTACATTTTTTTAAAACTCTCCATCAAATTTTCTAACTATTTGTAATCCATTTGACTTATGATTTAGAAAAAACTATGGTTAAGGGAAAAACCCTAAAAATTCAATAACTCATGTGAAACTAATCCAAATAGTCTAATTTTTTTAATGTAGCTTTAATGTATGATATTGTCATTTTAGTGAATAATTTGGGAACAAATTCCAAACATTTTTCTCTATAGAGTGAATTTATGAAAAATCATAAAAATCACCATGAATCACTCAAAATGTTTCAAAAAATTCTAAATTTTTGACTGTATTGCTCTTATATACTAATACAATTTTGGTAAAAATTTCATATAAAATTTTATCTTTTTTGGTAGATATGATGAATTTATAAAAACCATAAAATACTAATAACTCCCTCAAAAATGATCATAAAACCTCTATTTTTTTACTATGACTTTCTTAAAATATTATCAGCTCTAGTAAATTTTTTTATAAAAATTCATAAACAATTGCAAGTTATTAATGATTCCATAAAACTAGGGTTTTACCCCACACAAATTGCCCAGATTGAATATTTGATAACACTTGTTAAGATACAAACATATAATAATTGAAAATATGTAGAATATAATGTAAACCAACACAACACAATAGATATAGATGGACCAAGATACCCAACTATTCAATATATGCATAAATAGAATAATGCCCTCAAGGTAGGGCAACACCATATAATACTCCTTTAGCAAGGAATAAATTCATAATGCATCTTTGAGGGGACAATCTCCAATATCCTTATACTAAAAAAAAGACTCAACACTTAGTTCATTGATTTGCAATGATATTCACCTCATTTATACAGGCCTCTATATAACTAATAATGGATTGATAACCTCCTAATCTAAATATAGGTTGATCATTACCCAATGTACTAAATCCAAAAGTTAGTCATTTATCTTAATATGCTAGATCCATATAACTAACTAAGAGAAATGTATGCCACATGTTAGCATCTCCATCAATCCATATACATTAATATATCATATCCCTAGGTAAATAGAATCTTAGATATAAAAAATGGGGTTTAATTTTAATTTTAATTTTTATTATAGGTTATAATGAGTATGGATTTCATCACCAAGCACTAGGTCAAAACCTATGTTCTGATAGGCTATATAAATTTCTTGGTGTGGATGTTTTTATTGGTTAAGTGGTTACATGTTTTAATAGCACCATGAAGTGAGGTGGTTTCATATACCAATACCTGGGCCTTCAATGACACTCTTGTCTCATAGATTTGGCCTTGAATATACCACAAGGTATATAGAGGACATTGTAGATAAGCCTCATTTAAACCAAGATTATAAATATTTGGTCATAATCTAGTGGTGCTAGGAATACATCATTCTCAAATATCACCCACCATGTGCCCTTTGAGTTATTATCGATGGGCCACTATTTAGTTACACTCCTACTTGAATAGATTAGATTGTGTTTATTATGTGTACTTGTTCTCCCCTTGTGAGAAACTAGTTAATGATTTAGTTTAAACCAAACCAAATCTACTAAATAACAAAACTTGTCGCAGAACTATAGAATTTTTTTTACTATGGCACCAATTACTATATATCAAGCTATAATGAACCCAAATTTTGACATAAAAAATCTTTTTGGTAGAGAACCCCTTCATTTTTATAATCCTACTAACTAAGAAGGAATCCACAATGATGATACTGATATCCTTTCTAATCAGAGTGATTATAATGTTGAAACCAATAATGATATATTTAAAACTACCCATGGATCTACTCAAGTTAGTAAATACATATTTGATAACAAAAGATGACTTCTTGTTATAACTCATAGAGATAGGGGTTAGGCTTCCTTCAGATTTTGATCTTAAAAATTCAAGCCACATTATCAATAAGAAGGACCAAACTCCATAATCATGACCAAGGTACATCTAACCACCCCATTGGTAAAAAATTAGAGTCAATTAATGATAATCCCTAACCACATGTCTTCGATGCCCATACTAACAAAGGGAAATTAGTTCAAGATGAATAAATCCATTAGGACCAACAACAAGTTATGTCGGATCGAATCCAATGATTAATCCAAGAATTTATAGATCTAAAATATATAAATTCTAAAGGGTAAGTGGACTGTTCCAAAAATGCTAAAGGGATTTTTCAAGAAGTTTGAAGGGTAAGTGGACCATTTTAAAAATCTAAAGGGATCATTTCAAGAAATCTGAAGGACAAATGGACCATTCAAGAAGTCTCCAAAAATATTGTTACAAAAAATATGAAGGGAATGTGGACCCTTATAGAAAATCCAAATGGTACATTTGCAAATCCCTGAAGGGTGTGTGTCCTAAAAAAAAGTGCCAAAAGGGCACTCAAACAAAAAGTCCACAAAAATTATCTTGAAGAGGACCCAAACAAAAAGTTTGCAAAAATTATCCCAAAGGGGACTCGGACAAAAAGTCCATGAAAATTGTCCCGAAGGGGACCCAAACGAAAATTACGTGGAAATTGTCACAAAGGGGACCTGGACAAAAGGTCCACATAAATTGTCCCAAAGGGGACTTGGACAAAAATCCCACAACAATTTGTATGAAGGACTCTTTTAAAGGAGAGAAGGACACTTGTAAAGTTTCATAAGACAATTTTCGAACTCTCAAAAAAGTTTATAGGCATGTTAAAGTTCAAGAAAGTCTGAAGAGATCGATGAAGGGGAATCAAATCAAAGACACCAAAAGAAGTGAGATGAAGTCAAGATGTCGAGGGTTAATGATCTAGTCAAAAATAAAGAGCAAGCATCTCTGATGATCCAATGACACATGCAAGTTAGGACTAAGAAGATCCAATAGAACAAGTGGTTCTAAAGCTTTAAAAGTGCTCAAAGGTTAGTCCATAATGGTGAAGTTAAAGACCGATCAAGTCCAGTAGGATCTATCAGAGTGAAAGCTCTCATGAATGCTGTGAAAAGGTAAATATAGTCAAATATGTTAAAGATTAATATCTAACTAAAGTTATGGATTGATCATATTCAAATAAATCAAAAGGAGTGAAAGTGATCATACTATATAAGAAATAGATAGATGAAAAAAAATAAGCTTGATGGTTAATAAAAGAGCTCAGAATTGGCACAAAGAAAGAAATAAAAAATCAATTCTTGTTATTAGGGGTTATGGACACAATAACCTTTTTATTTTGAATGCATCCATGAAACTAAAAAATCAATTTTTCTTTCTTTGGAGATAAATTATTTGAATCCTTATCATCCAATCTTTCTTCCTCCTCTTCGAGATCCTCTACCTATTCATATGCACCCTTTATAGCCTCTTCATCATGATTATTATGCTCTATCTCTTCTTCATCATAATCACCTACATGATATTCCTCATTTCCATCATCAAAATTATTTCTTCCTCTTTTTCCACCATGATCCTCAACCTCTCCTCTTGAATCCTCTATATCTCCCTCCTCATCATCGTTATCTTCATCTACACTCTCTTCTTAGTTATCATCATTAGTCTCTTCCTTTACCTCATGCCCATTTTTTGCCACATAGTACTTCTACAAAATATTTTACATTTTTTTAAAACTCTCCATCAAATTTTCTAACTATTTGTAATCCATTTGACTTATGATTTAGAAGAAACTATGGTTAAGGGAAAAACCCTAAAAATTCAATAACTCATGTGAAACTAACCAAATAGTCTAATTTTTTTAATGTAGCTTTAATGTATGATATTGTCATTTTAGTGAATAATTTGGGAACAAATTCCAAACATTTTTCTCTATAGAGTGAATTTATGAAAAATCATAAAAATCACCATGAATCACTCGAAATGTTTCAAAAAATTCTAAATTTTTGACTGTATCGCTCTTATATACTAATACAATTTTGGTAAAAATTTCATATAAAATTTTATCATTTTTGGTAGATATGATGAATTTATAAAAACCATAAAATACTAATAACTCCCTCAAAACTGATCATAAAACCTCTATTTTTTTACTATGACTTTCTTAAAATATTATCAGCTCCAGTAAATTTTTTATAAAAATTCATAAACAATTGCAAGTTATTAATGATTCCATAAAACTAGGGTTTTACCCCACACAAATTGCCCAGATTGAATATTTGATAACACTTGTTAAGATCCAAACATATAATAATTGAAAATATGTAGAATATAATGTAAATCAACACAACACAATAGATATAGATGGGCCAAGATACCCAACTATTCAATATATGCATAAATAGAATAATGCCCTCAAGGTAGGGCAACACCATATAATACTCCTTTAGCAAGGAATAAATTCATAATGCATCTTCGAGGGGACAACCTCCAATATCCTTATACTAAACAAAAGACTCAACACGTAATTCATTGATTTGCAATGATATTCACCTCATTTATACAGGCCTCTATATAACTAATAATGGATTGGTAACCTCCTAATCTAAATATAGGTTGATCATTACCCAATGTACTAAATCCAAAAGTTAGTCATTTATCTTAATATGCTAGATCCATATAACTAACTAAGAGGGATGTATGCCACATGTTAGCATCTCCATCAATCCATATACATTAATATATCATATCCCTAGGTAAATAGAATCTTAGAGATAAAAAATGGGGTTTAATTTTAATTTTAATTTTTATTATAGGTTATAATGAGCATGGATTTCATCACCAAGCACTAGGTCAAAACCTATGTTCTGATAGGCTATATAAATTTCTTGGTGTGGATGTTTTTATTGGTTAAGTGGTTACATGTTTTAATAGCACCATTAAGTGAGGTGGTTTCATATACCAATACCTGGGCCTTCAATGACACTCTTGTCTCATAGATTTGGGCTTGAATATACCACAAGGTATATAGAGGACATTGTAGATAAGCCTAATTTAAACCTAGATTATAAATATTTAGTCATAATCTAGTGGTGCTAGGAATACACCATTCTCAAATATCACCCACCATGTGCCCTTTGAGTCATTATCGATGGGCCACTATTTAGTTACACTCCTACTTGAATAGATTAGATTGTGTTTATTATGTGTACTTGTTCTCCCCTTGTGAGAAACTAGTTAATGATTTAGTTTAAACCAAACCAAATCTACTAAATAACAAAACTTGTCCCAGACCTATAGAATTTTTTTTACTATGGCACCAATTACTATATATCAAGCTATAATGAACCCAAATTTTGACATAAAAAATCTTTTTGGTAGAGAACCCCTTCATTTTTATAATCCTACTAATTAAGAAGGAATCCACAATGATGATACTGATATCCTTTCTAATCAGAGTGATTATAATGTTGAAACCAATAATGATATTTTTAAAACTACCCATGGATCTACTCAAGTTAGTAAATACATATTTGATAACAAAGATGACTTCTTGTTATAACTCATAGAGATAGGGGTTAGGCTTCCTTCAGATTTTGATCTTAAAAATTCAAGCCACATTATCAATAAGAAGGACCAAACTCCATAATCATGACCAAGGTACATCTAACAACCCCATTGGTAAAAAATTAGAGTCAATTAATGATAATCCCTAACCACATGTCTTCGATGCCCATACTAACAAAGGGAAATTAGTTCAAGATGAATAAATCCATTAGGACCAACAACAAGTTATTTCAGATCGAATCCAATGATTAATCCAAGAATTTATAGATCTAAAATCTATAAATTCTAAAGGGTAACTGGACTGTTCCAAAAATGCTAAAGGGATTTTTCAAGAAGTTTGAAGGGTAAGTGGACCATTTTAAAAATCTAAAGGGATCATTTCAAGAAATCTGAAGGACAAATGGACCATTCAAGAAGTCTCCAAAAATATTGTTACAAAAAATATGAAGGGAATGTGGACCCTTATAGAAAATCCAAATGGTACATTTGCAAATCCCTGAAGGGTGTGTGTCCTAAAAAAAAGTGCCAAAAGGGCAGTCAGACAAAAAGTCCACAAAAATTATCTTGAAGAGGACCCAAACAAAAAGTTTGCAAAAATTGTCCCAAAGGGGACTCGGACAAAAAGTCCATGAAAATTGTCCCAAAGGGGACCCAAACAAAAATTACGTGGAAATTGTCACAAAGGGGACCTGGACAAAAGGTCCACATAAATTGTCCCAAAGGGGACTTGGACAAAAATCCCACAACAATTTGTATGAAGGACTCTTTTAGAGGAGAGAAGGACACTTGTAAAGTTTCATAAGACAATTTTTGAACTCTCAAAAAAGTTTGTAGGCATGTTAAAGTTCAAGAAAGTCTGAAGAGATCGATGAAGGGGAAGCAAATCAAAGACACCAAAAGAAGTGAGATGAAGTCAAGATGTCGAGGGTTAATGATATAGTCAAAAATAAAGAGCAATCATCTCTGATGATCCAATGACACATGCAAGTTAGGACTAAGAAGATCCAATATAACAAGTGGTTCTAAAGCTTTAAAAGTGCTCAAAGGTTAGTACATAATGGTGAAGTTAAAGACCGATCAAGTCCAGTAGGATCTATCAGAGTGAAAGCTCTCATGAATGCTGTGACAAGGTAAATATAGTCAAATATGCTAAAGATTAACATCTAACTAAAGTTATGGATTGATCATATTCAAATGAATCAAAAGGAGTGAAAGTGATCATACTATATAAGAAATAGATAGATGAAAAAAAATAAGCTTGATGGTTAATGAAAGAGCTCAGAATTGGCACAAAGAAAGAAATAAAAAATCAATTCTTGTTATTAGGGGTTATGGACACAATAACCTTTTTATTTTGAATGCATCCATGAAACTAAAAAATCAATTTTTCATTCTTTGGAGATAAATTATTTGAACCCTTATCATCCAATCTTTCTTCCTCCTCTTCGAGATCCTCTACCTATTCATATGCACCCTTTATATCCTCTTCATCATGATTATTATGCTCTATCTCTTCTTCATCATAATCACCTACATGATATTCCTCATTTCCATCATCAAAATTATTTCTTCCTCTTTTTCCACCATGATCCTCAACCTCTCCTCTTGAATCCTCTATATCTCCCTCCTCATCATCGTTATCTTCATCTACACTCTCTTCTTAGTTATCATCATTAGTCTCTTCCTTTACCTCATGCCCATTTTTTGCCACATAGTACTTCTACAAAATATTTTACATTTTTTTAAAACTCTCCATCAAATTTTCTAACTATTTGTACTCCATTTGACTTATGATTTAGAAAAAACTATGGTTAAGGGAAAAACCCTAAAAATTCAATAACTCATGTGAAACTAATCCAAATAGTCTAATTTTTTTAATGTAGCTTTAATGTATGATATTGTCATTTTAGTGAATAATTTGGGAACAAATTCCAAACATTTTTCTCTATAGAGTGAATTTATGAAAAATCATAAAAATCACCATGAATCACTCAAAATGTTTCAAAAAATTCTAAATTTTTGACTGTATCGCTCTTATATACTAATACAATTTTGGTAAAAATTTCATATAAAATTTTATCTTTTTTGGTAGATATGATGAATTTATAAAAACCATAAAATACTAATAACTCCCTCAAAACTGATCATAAAACCTCTATTTTTTTACTATGACTTTCTTAAAATATTAACAGCTCCAGTAAATTTTTTTATAAAAATTCATAAACAATTGCAAGTTATTAATGATTCCATAAAACTTGGGTTTTACCCCACACAAATTGTCCAGATTGAATATTTGATAACACTTGTTAAGATCCACACATATAATAATTGAAAATATTTAGAATATAATGTAAATCAACACAACACAATAGATATAGATGGGCCAAGATACTGAACTATTCAATATATGCATAAATAGAATAATGCCCTCAAGGTAGGGCAACACCATATAATACTCCTTTAGCAAGGAATAAATTCATAATGCATCTTTGAGGGGACAATCTCCAATATCCTTATACTAAACAAAAGACTCAACACTTAGTTCATTGATTTGCAATGATATTCACCTCATTTATACAGGCCTCTATATAACTAATAATGGATTGGTAACCTCCTAATCTAAATATAGGTTGATCATTACCCAATGTACTAAAACCAAAAGTTACTCATTTATCTTAATATGCTAGATCCATATAACTAACTAAGAGGGATGTATGCCACATGTTAGCATCTCCATCAATCCATATACATTAATATATCATATCCCTAGGTAAATAGAATCTTAGAGATAAAAAATGGAGTTTAATTTTAATTTTAATTTTTATTATAGGTTATAATGAGTATGGATTTCATCACCAAGCACTAGGTCAAAACCTATGTTCTGATAGGCTATATAAATTTCTTGGTGTGGATGTTTTTATTGGTTAAGTGGTTACATGTTTTAATAGCACCATGAAGTGAGGTGGTTTCATATACCAATACCTGGGCCTTCAATGACACTCTTGTCTCATAGATTTGGGCTTGAATATACCACAAGGTATATAGAGGACATTGTAGATAAGCCTCATTTAAACCTAGATTATAAATATTTGGTCATAATCTAGTGTTGCTAGGAATACATCATTCTCAAATATCACCCACCATGTGCCCTTTGAGTCATTATTGATGGGCCACTATTTAGTTACACTCCTACTTGAATATATTAGATTGTGTTTATTATGTGTACTTGTTCTCCCCTTGTGAGAAACTAGTTAATGATTTAGTTTAAACCAAACCAAATCTACTAAATAACAAAACTTGTCCCAACCTATAGAATTTTTTTTACTATGGCACCAATTACTATATATCAAGCTATAATGAACCCAAATTTTGACATAAAAAATCTTTTTGGTAGAGAACCCCTTCATTTTTATAATCCTACTAAGAAGGAATCCACAATGATGATACTGATATCCTTTCTAATCAGAGTGATTATAATGTTGAAACCAATAATGATATATTTAAAACTACCCATGGATCTACTCAAGTTAGTAAATACATATTTGATAACAAAGATGACTTCTTGTTATAACTCATAGAGATAGGGGTTAGGCTTCCTTCGAATTTTGATCTTAAAAATTCAAGCCACATTATCAATAAGAAGGACCAAACTCCATAATCATGACCAAGGTACATCTAACAACCCCATTGGTAAAAAATTAGAGTCAATTAATGATAATACCTAACCACATGTCTTTGATGCCCATACTAACAAAGGGAAATTAGTTCAAGATGAATAAATCCATTAGGACCAACAACAAGTTATGTCAGATCGAATCCAATGATTAATCCAAGAATTTATAGATCTAAAATCTCATATCAACCCTCCTATCACAAATACTTCACATCAAAAATCCAACAATCAAACGTCAAACACCCATGAAATAAATGTGAATCAAACCGTGATGTCACCAAAATCCAACTTATCTAATCACCATCTACACAATTGAAGGACACATAATTTTATAAAGAATAACATACCATGAAGGATACCATCCATGGATTGCAAGATGGGAATCAAAGCCAACGTAGAAAATACAAGTTCAAAGAACTATGCCTTTACCCCTTTAGTAGAGGCATGTTAAAGATACCTTTTCCCTATTACTTTGAACCTCCAAAGTTTAAAAATTATAAAGAAAAGGGTGACCCTAGAGACTGTACAAAAGTGTTTTATAAGTTATGTCAATAAGGTGCTTATAATGGCATATAATTGCTTAGAATTTTCCCTCGAAGCTTAGGTGGGAAAGCCTTAGTGTAGTTCTTACATCTACCTAAAGGGTCCATCACTACCTTTATAGATCTCTCTAAAACATTTGTGAAACATTTTTCCTATAACATAAAACATGTACTCAAGAAAATGGACTTATGCAATGACAAATAAATAAATGGGAAAACTTGTCCTCCTTGGAATGATAGTGAGGTATAGCTAGTAGATTCCTTTGTCTATTCTTGAGAAACAATTGATTAGTATCTTCACATCCAACTTCAATCAATACATAACCTTCCACTCTCAAGCCCATTATGTTAACTCCTTTGAAAAAAATATTGAAAAGGGAGTCCAAATATTTAAAAATCACTTGTAGCCAAAGGACTTGTTAAAATCTTCAACAAAGATCACCAAAGTTAAAACCAAACTAAAAAACCCAAATTATTTAATAAGAATGAAAATATAGTAGGTGATGGGGTAACTAATTCTAAGCATATTAAGAATGTTGAAAATACCCCAAAAATTACCATCCCTATAGGCCAACCTAGCAACAGATAAAACAAAGAACTTACACTCATTTATGGGAATACTTAAAGTAGTATTTCATAAACTTGTAGCTACAAATATGATAGTGTACCCTCAAACCAAACCATTTGATGAGAATATGCCAAAGCCTACATGGTATA
Organism: Torreya grandis; assembly: GCA_037957365.1. Classification (NCBI taxonomy): domain Eukaryota; kingdom Viridiplantae; phylum Streptophyta; class Pinopsida; order Cupressales; family Taxaceae; genus Torreya; species Torreya grandis. The sequence continues at coordinate 1,114,757 of JARHVA010004591.1, forward strand.
AGGAACATGAGTATTGTGACTTACATAAGATCATAGGCCATTGTACAAACTAATGCATGACACTCATAAACTATGTTCAAGATTTGATTAATCATGGAAACATATAATTATAAGGAAATACATCCACTTTATAAAAAAATAGGGATATACCAAGATCCCTTTCCAAAACATGACCAACCTCATTCACAGATCAATCAAGATCAAAATCAAACCAACAACATCCAATCCAATAAATTCTCTCATCCATTTGATTCAATGTCAGTCATATAATCATTAGGGTTAAGGCCCAATATTGTGCAGTTACAATTAGGCACATTAAAATAATTCTCTAAATGCCTCCCTTGCCTACCCTTGAAGGTAAATAAAACATCATCAAGAAGCTTGACAAAACACCTATCCAAATATCTTTTCTAAAGCTTCTTAAGCCATCCACTACTCATAAAGATATCTTGTATATAAATTTTTAGGAGTCAAGAGTCCTCACATATATTGATCTAATGTATTTTAAAACACTCATTCAACATATGTCCTCAAACCATAAACTTACCTTCAGTCAAACTGATATATCCCTAGCTAGTCCATCACATAACTTGCCCTTGTATATTGAATCTTACATTTATAGACACAATGCAAAACATTTACTTATATACAATGGGTATGGTCTAAATATTTGTACCTTAACCTTGATCAAGCATATTGTTTACTTAAAGACAACATTAGATCCTAATATAATCACCATCAAAGCATATGACAACATAAAATGAGAGTCAATAGGTCCCATACACCTTCCCATAATAATTGGGACTGTCACACATCAAACATTTTTACATGTCATTTATATTGATATTACTCATAACATCATCCTTAGTTGACCATTGCTTCATGCCATATAAGCCATACCATCCATCCTTCACCAATGCATCAAATTCCCACATTACAGTATGGAAGTTACTATTCATGGTGACCCACAACCCTTTTAGTATCAAAAAATGTTGGAAGGGAGATATCATAAAATAAATTATTATCCCATTACCAAAAAAATTATGAATTATATAAATCTATGACACCAAACCAACCAAAACCTTCTTCCTATGTCCATTTATAAGATCTACCATCCACATATAAAAACCCACCATCCACAGCTCCATGTTTAAATCCAAGTTCAATATCATTGACAAAGGCATGGGACAACATGAAATATAGGATGCCTTTATTATGGGCAATTTTTTCATTTATCCTAAAAGTTATGGCAAGCCTTCCCTAAATAAGAAGAAAGAACAAGTCTATCATAAGTTTGGCAAAACCTCCTTTTTAAAAGCAGGCCATCTTTTAGATGATCAAAAGTTTAAATGATTCCTGGTTTACAATGATGGTCTAGCTATATGTTTAAAAAAAATGAATATCTTGTAGTAAAATCAATTACATGAAACATCATGAACTACATAGGTAAAGGATCGGGTCCACATGAACAAGGAATCATATAATTTATACCTTCTCATGCAAACAATGAATATCATGGTGTCAACTATAAACCACCTAATGGTGATCCATATTATTACATCAATGATTCTTCCATGATTTCTAAGAAATCATCTTCTAGCATTGAAAAATGTTCCATAAATAGCCTTTATGAAGACTTTGCATCCACTAACCTCTTCGATGACATACCCATTATCACCCTTGACCTAAAATTTATTGAGCTTACTAATTGGGACTAACAAGATTCTATACCACTAGACTAGTTTCAAAATGATGAAGCTCTTGCAAAATTTATGGGAATTCAAGATTATATTCCATTAGGTGTTCCTAAGAAGGGGTTTTAGATCAATTTTAATATAAAAAATACTATGGGGAACAATAAGACTTCCTTAGTCACTGCTAACATAAAAATAAAAAAAACTAAAAAAAACAAAAATCCAAGTTCCCTAGTGAAAATTTCTCTGAGGTGTTATTGGATGAAAAAAAAGAAATAAAAGACAATTCTATTAGTGAAAATCTTTATAAGGCACCAATAGACAAGGAACTTAACCTTCCCCACACACCAATGTAATTGTATGAAAACTCCACATTACTAGTTAAAGAAACCATTGATGTGGACATTGGTACAAAATAAATCCCCAAAATCATTAATCTTGTAGCCACCCTCACTCTTGAATGGGAAATCCTTATCATTTTCTTAAAATATTTTATAGATACTTTCACTTGGTCCTATGCATATATGCTTGTATTGAATCCATATTTTGTACTACATCCTTTAGTTGTTCATGCAAATGCTAAATGTGTAATTAAAAACTAACAAAAAACCATTTGAATGTAGCCCTCATAGTCAAAGAAGAATTACAAAAATAGTTGGAGGTTGGATTCATTAAGTTAATTGACTATTCTAAGTGGATATCAAATATTGTCCAGTCATTAAAAAGATAATAGGGATTTGAGTGTGTAGAGTTTTGGGACATCTATAAGTCATGCCTAAATGATTACTTTTCTATACCTAACATTGAAATGATAGTTTATTCAATAGTAGGACATGAGATGTTGTCTCTTATGGATGGTTTCATAGGCTATAATCAAATCAAAATTGCACATGAGAACTAACACAAAAATATTTGTCACACCATGGGGAATCTTTTGTTATGAAGTCATGTCTTTTGGCTTGAAAAATTTATGAGGTCTTATGATGGGAGATATTTATTTTAAAATAATATATTATGTTTAGTCCATTCTATGGAATTTAACACAAAATATTACATGCAAATCCCCATAGTAGGATAAATATAGGAAACTAGTGATGCCACAAGTGTTGTGTTGTATAGTAAAGGTAACATCATGTAAAGATCAATTAAAAATATACTACTTAGTGAGTATCAATATCATATCACTTAGTACATATAACATCTTGTCAAGCTCAATGCAAAATATACTAATCTAGTTAGTTTCAATGTGTAAAAATAAATCCTTATGTAAGGATCAATAGGTGTCAAATCATCTAATGAGGATGGAGTGATGAGGGAGTGAGAGGTGGTAAAAATCACTCCACTAAAGACATAATAGGATAAATGGACAAGTGTCCATGTGAAAATCATGTAATATGGATAACTACTATGTGGTAAGATCCATAGGTGGATGCATCCTCCAATGAGCATGATAGTGTGTGAGATAAAAACATGCCTCGATGTAGCAAAGTGGATGGGGGAAAAATAAATGACCCTAAATGCAAATAAATGTTGAAATTAGTAAGATGTAGCAATAGATTTTTCACATGTGAATTATAAGCATGTGTCTATGTATATGTAAGATAATTCCATATCATATTTTTATGGAGAAGTAATGTAAACACACTAGAGATAAGTGTGTGATATATATATATATATATATATATATATATATATATATATATATATATATATATATATATATATATATATATATATATATATATATATATATATATATATATATATATATATATAGGGCTCATAGAGAGTATGTGTGGGTAATATTCCCCCATAGAAAAATATAAATATAAATTTAGTCATTCAAGATCATAGGAAATATGAGTATAATGATGGCGAGGATGTAATTTTCTACACATAATATAACAAGTTAATAAATTATAAGGAAAATGCATGTATAATGCCCCTATTAGAAACACATAAGTCATATACACTAATGTGTAATATATAGTCATGTCTAGGAAGTATAACAATCATAATGTGCCAAGATGTAAGAGATTCATAGGATATAAGCGCCCACTAGTGTAGTAATGCAAGACATGTAAGTAGTGTGGCTTCATAATGTAATACAGTATGACTGAGGTCCTAGTAGATATAATGTGTGGCATTACCCTATGGGTAAGAAGGAATGTATATAGATATATGATCATGTAATTATTGATCTCAATTTAGTGTCATATGAAAATTTGTCACACTACCACCGAAGTATAAAGATATAGATAATAAACTCAATGGTGAGAGGGACAAATAATGTACCCTATAAATTTTATGTATGTGATTTAAAATATTTTTGATTTAGGTGTAATAACATTAACAATAAGATAAATTTATCTCAATAGGAAGATATACCATAAAAAATGTAAAAAAATCATCTTAGATTTACCCTAGTGGCTAATAATAGTAAATGTGAAAATTTGAAAACAAGCAATGGAAAATATGGAAGAAAAATTAATGAAAACAACACATTAATTATTTCTAGAATTTTGAGTGTGGATTTGAACTCTAGAGGTTTGTAACTACCTTTATGTCAGATTCAGGCCTCTAACTACATAAAGACATGATGAAATCTACATCATTCATGTCTTGGGTAGGTTCATTGGATTCTTAGATTGATTATTTTTCATTGCGTGCTACATTGATCATTTCTTGTGCTACTTTTTGGGTTTTATATTATTTTGTGTATGCATGAGATTGGATGCCTAATGTTCTTGTACCTATCTTTTCCATTTTTTTGACATAAATGTCTGATTTTTTTGTTCAATGTCCTTAACCTAGCTTGATACAAGATGTTATATAAAAGGAGAAGGGAAGTAGTAGTTGGGTTAGGCAACCAGGGATGTTTTGTGACTACATATCCCACATACCAGTATCAAACTCCCCATAGTTCATGTGTAGTGTGAATAAAGGATGGATAAAAAAATATATTACATCTCTCACTAAGTGTGAGGTGCAACTATTTGCATATTATCATAGGTCAATTTTGGTACAAGATGTGATGCAAGTCCTTGAGTAGAGATAAATTAATGTAGAGTGTGTCTAGACATGGAAAATTAATGACTATCAATAAATGGAAAGTTTGTATGGATCATTTGAAACCTCTTGGATATTCTTATTTAGATGTATGAATACTTAACAATTCTCATAGATTTTTTTTATATATGGGATTCTCATGGATAGAATTAAAGATCTATTAGAATGTAAAAGCCAACAAAAGAAAAGGGAAACAACCAATAAAATAACCAAACATAAAAAGGGCATGATTAAAGACTGAAGATCCCAAAAAATCAAAGAGGATAGGATCATCTATCTCATTTATTCTATCAAGATTAGGATCAACAAGCCATTGCCCATGTCTTAGAGGAAGAAACAAACACATACACAAAGAGGAGAGATAAAATAGGTTCATGAAAATAAAATGAATGTTATAGAATAAAAAATAAAATAAAATAGGACTATGAGATAACATAAAGAAGAATAATAATACATATAATTAAGCACCAATATGTTCCTAATTCAAGGTGATGACTCATACAAAAAACACTTACAAAATATTGTAATTAGAAAGCTTGTGCCAAAATTGAGTGTCTATATAATTCCCATGATTTGATGTGCATATGATAGAGATGCATTCTTGCATGAAAGTAAAATAATACATAATTGAAGTACATACCTTGTCTTCCAAAAAAGTGAGGAGGAGGAATATTTTATGTCATGTGCCCATACACACATTTTTTCATTTCACAAACCATGGGATACTTGTTAATAATGGCCAATTTATAACGAGTAATAAATGTCATATATGCTCCTTAAAATAATTTAAAAATATGAAATTTAACTTGAAAATACAATAAAATTTTAAAATTAAAAGAGAATAGGAATGAATACACTTGCTCTGTGTCAAACCAAATGTTATCTTAATGTGAAAAAATGATCCTATTTTGATTACAAAATTTTGACAAATTCCTAACAGAGTCACCAATTCTCTAGGAACATGTGAACCCTCCTACTTCTTGATCATATAATTTAATATTTTTATCCATGGAGAGTTACCTAATTTTTTCTATGAAAGTACTATTAAAAGCTTCTCATCCATGACTTTCACTATGAAAGTACAATGAAAAATTGTTCATGCTTGACATTTTTTTTAGTTTATGGGTAAAAAAGGGCATTTTTAAAAGGCCCCAAATCTCTGATATCTTTAACACTTTCAGATGTATGAAGTACATACATGGCACAACAAGTTTTAATTATAAGGTAAATTAAGGTCAAAATAATGCATGTATGAACCTATTTTAAATTGTATACATGATGTGATTTTGATTGAAATAAATCCTAGAATGTCAGCATGTGTATATACAATGAACTAAATATTTGATTCATTCAATCGAGGAGGCATGGGAGGCCAATTTTAACCCCTCATTGACATAACTATAAGAGCATGATATATTATTGGGACAAAATTAAGTATGATTATATATCATGAATTGAACCAATTAGTCAATTGGTGTAATTAGGGGCATTATTTGGGTAAAATTGATCCCCTAAACTAAATTTATGATCAATGAAATTACCAACAAAATATACCAAAACAAGATATGGCCAACCAAAATCCCATCAACTACAACAAAAAAAACTACAAAATACAACTAACCAACAATAAAGAGACAACAAACTAATAACCAACCACATGATTATGAAGATATAAAATAAATTAATGCTTTGGCATCCTCCCATTCCTCTACCATAAATTTTAGGCGGTCTTTGGTTATCTTGGTATCTTCATCCTCTATCTTAGTCGCCTTCCCTTTTTCTTACATCTCAATTATTTTACTAGTTCTAGTACCCATATTAATTTAATTTTTATTCTTAAGACTTTCATACATTAATTTTTTTTATGGTGGCAATATTTATTTTAATGAGTTTGTAATGTTATCTTGAAGCTTACTTTTCTTAGTTTCCACTTGGACCAATTTTCTTCCATCTAAAAAAATCTACTTTTCAAATCCCTAAGTGTATCTATCAAAGCCCCTATTTCCTTATTCAATGGCATGTGCTCATGGTATTAATATTTGTTGAATTGAAAATACAAATGGGTTATTATAGTTTTGAGATTCTCATCTTATTTCATAATTGATTTCATAATTCCCTTATGGAGATCAACATATTTTCCAAAGAACTAATTTTGTCATGGTATTTAACTATAGTGTATTTAAAAGTCTTTATTTTACCATTTTGTTTTTATAAGTATATCAATTATTCTTTTTCATGGTTAAAACTAGTATTATTAACTTCATTTCCTTTCCCAATCAAGTACCTATCATTAATAGCCACTTTTCTAGTTAATGAATGGTTTGTTTCTAGGTTGGCATCAACATAAATAATATCATCTAAGGTGTTAGGATTCTCTGTTGACATTCAAATAGAATTTTTGGAATGGATTCCCTTATTACCTTTTTTATAAACATTTTTTCCTTCGAGAGGAATGAGAATAGCTATAGATTTAGGGATTTTAGTATTTTTATAAGCGTTCCCCTCATCAACAATAGAAGGCCCAATAAAATCTTTCACATGGATATTTTCAATGAGCTTGGTTTTTGGGTTAGATTTTGGGCCAAAGGTTTGGGCTTTGGCATGATAGAGAAGAAGATAAATTAAAGCTTGATGAAGAGGAAGCAAGATTTTATGCTTTATATAAATAACATAACTCTTAAAAGACATAATCATATATAAAGTAATTCTTATCAACTTTTTATGTTTAAAATGATTTGGAAAAGTGAAATGATAAGACATACCACATTTGTATCTCCATTACAATGAAGCATAACTCATTGTTTGATGGATAACATCATTCCATGAATTAGGGATTTAATTTATTTGGTATCCTCCTTGGAATTCAATTAACTTTTCATTCCCTGATAGGAAGGCTAACACTTGTTATTTTCTCTCTCTTAACGACTTGTAAAATTTGTTGCCTTCTATTCTCAAACTAGTGAATTGAGTAATGATTTACTTCAACACTAAGAAGGAGATACCTCTAACATTAACCTCACAAATATTCCAAGACTTAGAAAATTAAATTGATAAATGTTAGTCATTCCCCATTATCCTTTCAATGAAATTTGTTAAGCCCCCTATTTTAGAATTCTCTATATTGTGGCTCATTTTCTTGTAGTTTATGGAGTTAGAGGTTCTAATCTACATATGTATCCTCCCACGTGTGATAACATGTTATGCTTATTACCATACTACTAATCTCCTCACCCTTATTCTCTCATATTTTGGTGATTTCAAAATATCTCTCTAAGATCTGTACTTTGCTCTTACAACCCCATAATTCTTTCTTGAGATCACACATTTGTCAATGAATAAACTTAGGGTGTCATGGCTCAATCCCAAATGATTGATTTGATTCATGCCTCACTTTCATTATGAAATTACTTTTAAAAATTCTCATGCCTAAATTTCACTATGAAATTACTTTGAAAAAGTTATCATGACATAATTTCACTATGAAATTACCATGAAAATGCTATAATATTTGGGCCCCATATAAGGTGAGGGATTGAAAAACTTGTGCTTGAAATTACTTATCTCAAAATAAATAGAGTTATAAATAACTGATACCATTTTGAAAATTTCATAAAATATATGTGACTATCATAAAAAAATTACATGCAATGCCCTACATTATGATAATATAGGCAACTAGCTATACCCCAAGTGTTGTGTCCCATATTAATGATAACATCATCTAAATATAAATGTAAAATATACTACTCTAGTGAGTATCAATATCATATTAGATAGGAAAGATAACATCATATGAAGCTCAATATAATACTCTTAAAGTATTAATGTAACCATCATAAAATATTACATGCACATCCCAATAGTAGGATACATAAAGGCAACTAGTTATGCCCCAACTTTTGTATCCCATAGTAAATATAACATCATTTAAAGATCAATGAACAATATAATATTTTAGTGAGTATCAATATCATATTTCATCATAAATATAACATCTTGTAAAGTTCAATTCCTAATATAATAGTCTAATGAGTATCAATGTATAGAAATATATTATTATGTAAGGAAAAATAGGTGTCACATCCTCCAATGAGGATGAATCAGTGAGGTAGGGGGAGAGGATAAAATAATGCTCCATAAAAAACATAATAAGAGAGATGGAAAAGTGTCCATGTGATAATGATGTAATATAGATAACTATGTGGTAAGGTCAGTAGATTGATGTATCCTCCAATGAGGATGATAATGTGTGAGATAGAAACATGCCCTAATGTATCCAAGTGGATGGGGACAAAGTTATGCCCCAAAATTTAGATAAATTTTAAATGTAGTAAGATGTAGCAATAAGTGTATCATGTGTGAATTCCAAATATATTTCTATTTATATGTAAGATAATGTCACATCATATATATATATATATAAACAATGTAATAAAACTAGACATAAGTGTGTAATAGGATCCATATATTTTATATATGTAAATATAGGGCTCATGGAGAGGATATGTGGATATCATGCCCATATTGGGAAAATATAACTATAAATGTAGTCATTGAATCTAATAGGAGATGTGGGTATAATGATGGTGAGGATGTCCATGTATGCACATAATATAACAAGTGAATAAATCATAAGGAACATTAATGTTTAGTTCCCCATTTTGGAAATTATAAGTCATACACCAATGTATATCATATAGTCATGTCTATATGAATTATAAAAATCATAATGTTCCAAGATGTAAAATATGCATAGGGCATAGGTGCCCACTAGTGTAGTAATGTAAGACACATAATTAGTGTGGCTCCATAATGTAATATAGAATGAATGAGGACTTAATAGAGATAATATGTGGCATTCCATTGTTGGAAATAACTAATTCATATATAAGTAAGATCATGTAATTCTCAATATCAATTTAGTGTCATATGAAGAATTTTCACTCTATCCCCTAAGTGGGGAGGTATAAATAATAAACTCTATGGTGAGAGGGACAAATAATGTGTGCCAATATATATTTCATATGTGATTTAACTATTTTTTTTAGGTGTAATACCATTAAAAATAAGGTAAATTAATTTCACTATACCATATAAAAATGTAAAATAACACAATTAGATCTGATCTAATAGATTAAAAGAGAAAGCATGTAAATTTGAAATTTTAAAAACAAACCATGGATAACATGGAAGTAAAATAATAGGAATAAACACACCCTAATGATTTATATATTTTGAGTATGGATATATAGTCTTCATGTCTATAATTTACTTTGTGTCAAAGGTGGACCTCTAACTATGCAAGGATGGGATAAATATCTATATTGTTAATGTCTTAGAAAACTTTGTTACTCTCTTGGGTTGATCGCTATTCATGTCCTGCTGCACCGATCATGACTTACTCTTATTTATGGGTGTTAAATTATTTTGTGCATGCACATAACTAGACACCATGCCTTTCTATAATTATGCTTTGATGATATGGCAAACATAACTACCTTAATTTTCCTTTTTAATGTATTTTACCTAGTGTTCCATAAGATTTTAGAGAAAAATAAAAGGAAATATGTGACTGGGTTAGGTAATCATGAATGAGTTGCGACTATGCATCCCACATGATAGAATCAAACCCATCATAGTTCACATGTGGAAAGATAGGTGAAATTATGGTCTTGTCTTAAAGGAATAAATGAAAAAAATATAAATAAGAGATTAAAAAATCTCATGAGAACAATAGGAATGCAAAAAAATGAAAAATAGGACCACATGATCACACAAAGTAGAAACATAAGAAAGAAAATCAAGCACCGATATGTCCCTAATTCAAGGTGATGATTCATATATATATATATATATATATATAAATACAAAATAATTTTTAATAATAATTCTTGTACTAAATTGAGTTTCTAAATAATGTCCCTACTTTTATTTTCATATGTGAGAGATGCAAGGGTGTGTCAAAGTAAAATGATACATAATTTATGTTCACACCTTTAATTAAAAAGGGGAGGAATAGGAATATTATATCTCATGCATCCATCCACACATTTTGTCATTTTTCAAACCTTGGGATACATGTTAACAAAGGCCAATAACCAACAAGTACTCAATGCCATATATGTTCCTTTCACTGATTATAAAATTTGAAATTAAATTGAAATTTGAAAATTAAAAGAGCATAGGAATGAATACACCTAATTTTTAGCAAACCAAATTCTATCTAAATGTTAATAAAATTCTCTTTTCTTATTATTTTGATTACAATATTTTAGGACAAATGCTAGACTAGCCACCACTTCTTAGGAAATTTGTGAACCCTCCTCCTACTTATATATCAAGGAAGTAGATAATGTTTTTTTATCAATGGAGAGGTACCTAAATTCCACTATGAAAAATTTATCATGCTTTAGTTTCACTATAAAATTACTATAAAAGGATACTCATGCCTAACTTTAATTATGAAAGTACTTTGAAAATATGTTCATGCATAACTTTCACTATGAAATTACTTTGAAAAATTTATCATGCCTAAATTTTAATACAAAACTACTATGAAAATGTGATTATGTATGCCCACATTTTTATGTGAGTGATTTAATAGCATGTGATTACAATAATTCATCTCAAAATAAATATAGTTACAATAACTATGTGTAATAAGATTGTATATAGACAATACCATTTTAATTTTGCATAAAAAACATATAACTATCATAAAAAATTACATGAAAATCCCCATTGTAGGTTAGATGTAGGTAAATAGTACTCATTCAGTATCATGTCACATAAATTATATTAAATCATGATATCTCAATATAATATTGAAGTGAGTATAAATGTTGCAACACAAGGATGATAACATAAAGTAAGGCTAAATGTATAATATACTACTCTAGTTAGTATCAATGTCGTAGAACATGTGTCCTCATGTATGAATAAATATATGTGAGGCATCATAAAATGAGGGTGATGGGATAGAGGGGAAAACAAAATGCTACATATTTGATATAATAGGAGATGGACCAATGTCCATGTGAGAATAATTTAATATAGATAACTACTCGGTAAGGTCCAAAGTTAATACCAATCATGTGTCATGTTGTAATATATATAATGTCTATTTATATGTAAGGTAATATAATTTTTTTATGAATAAGAAATTTTGGGAAATGATATATCAATATAAGGCTCATGGTGAGTATATGTGGGTCTTATCCCCATAGGAAAATTTAGGTGTAGGTATGATCAATGAATCTCATAGTTAAGGTGAATATAATGATGGTGAGGATGTCCTCATTTGCACAAGATATGTCAAATGGATAACTCATAAGGACCATGCATGTATAATTAATTTTTTGGAAATATATAATTCATGTGCACCAATGTGTATGATACAATCATGTATATATAAATTATGATAATTATAATCTGCCATTATGTAAATGATGTGTAGGACATAGGTGTACACTAGTGTAGTAATACAAGTCACATAGGTAATATGGATCCAAAAAAATTTATATGATCAATATTTTTCAAGTATAGGTAATGTTATGCATTACACCTATGGAAATGAAGGTGTGTATAACTATATGCTCATGTAATGTTCAATGTATTATTATGTGAAAAAAATGTCACACTGCCTCTAGGTGGAAAGATATAAATGATATACTCAAAAGTGAGAGGGAAAAATATTGTGTCCCAATATATGATATGTAAGCATAAGATGTATAGATTAAGATCAAAGACATATGGGGGCATTTTTAACCAAAATAATAATGGAAAATATGTCTCAAGTATAGGTGATGTGCTTCTAAGAAGGCTAGGTTTAACAATGAATCATAGCCAAAATATAAGTCATAATGGTATGCTACTAAGGTGAGATATATGTATGTGAGTCTTAATAACAAGTATGAGATATAATAACCCATGTAATAACCACATGTAGAACACTTGCAAACACTCTAAATGTAAATGATGTAAATATATGTATGATTTATGTAAAGTAGATCTATATAGAATTGGTAAGCTAGAAAGATGTCATTGTGTAAAATCCACCTATATGACTATGCATCTGTTGCATATTTTATATCCATCAACCATATGTAACTTGTATATATTACATATCATCCAATAAAAGTATGCCATGAGAAGCACACGTGTAAAATATTAATGTATAAAAATCTAACATATTTTAATACACATGCTATGTATCATATGACCAAAATAAAGGCAAATAATTTTTGAATTTTATGAATGTTTTTATATTTTTTCAAAATTTAAAGTGATATCACACAAAAATCTATGTAAAATATGCCACAATAATGATGTGTCTATGAAAAACTATAAGTATGCAAACATGACTAGTGTATAAGGTAGATCAAAGCATAATGTCATAGTCATGAATAGTCTAATGTGACATACCATGTGTTGAATATAGGAAAAAGTAAGTAGGAATCCAAAATAATCAAATGAGATAGTCACCAAAAATAGAGGGAAGAAGGCCAATAGTACTTTGAAATAAGTGACAATCACAATCTAGATATATCATATGTAGTGGAACACTAAACATGTAGCAAAAATATCAAGTAGAACATGATAAGGTATCAAGAGTCATAACATATGTAGAAATAAAAATAAGCACGAGTCTTAATATGAAATAAAAAACATGTAATGTAAAAAAAATAAGTAAAGGTGCCTCTAAAATGGGAATTCCTAAAGTTGTATGTAATAAATTCCACACTAGGTTGTGTGAAGTATTAATTCATATGTTTGAGGTCATAAGGACACTCCAAAACTTTTTCATCATTATTTAGATCATAATTTTCACCATAAAAGTCTTGAGTGCATTGGCATCTTTCATTATTTTTAAATTTTGCTGATTATGAAACATCCTTAGTGTATCCAAAGAATCCAAGGAAAAAATGATTGTTAGCTTGTATTTTTTAGTAAAATAAACAAAACAAGTCATACAAAGCTAATTTTCCAAGCCTAGGACCTAGGAGGAGATAAATAAAAAATAAAAACAACCATAACTAGATTACAAATGAACACTTTTACCTTCTTTTCTGGTTTGAAGAGTTTGTTGGCATGAGGTTGGGCTTAAGCTTAGCTTATGAGTAATGGTTTTTTGTCAGTTCATCCATGACCACCGCCACCACTAGTGCCACCACCTGTTAGAGGATTGAGAGATTCATAGAGTTAGATATGATCTTTTATAGTTATTTGGCATACTTGTTTTTGGCATTATGAGATGCATATTATCATAATGTATATAACATTAATTTTTGTGATGTATATACCATTTATTATTGGTCTATGAACTTGTACATGGAATTTTATTCTTTTGATATATATGCGATTCTCTTTTCCTACTTTATCATGATATGTGATGGTCTCCTATTTATGCTATGTTATCTTGGCACTATTGATGTTGACTTCGATTTAAACATGTGTATGGGATTTCATTTTTGATTATCTCATGTTATGATATGTTGGAATGTATGTGTTTACTCATGTTTATGACCTATGATATATGCTTATTCATAGATGCACATCTTCATTAGATTATAGCATAGTCATTGTGACTTGGTTATTATGGGTTTGGATTTGTTTGGGAAAAAATCACCATCGTGTACAAAGGAAAAATATTGCAACCCCATTGTTTTGAGATCCATTGGTCTAATTTTCGCTTTAGCTTGTGACACTATACATCATAGTTATAAACAACCATAATAACAATATGTATCTTAAGCATGGAAAACTTAATTTAAATGCAAGTATAAACAAATTAGGCATAATATATGATCAATAAAATCCCAAATGTAAATATAATGAAAATAAACTATGTTTAGGAATGAATAAAAATATATACAACTCAAGTATTAGATATAACAAATCAATACTTAATTTAAAAACCTAATGTAATAAACTTATGATAACTAAAAAAAATAAGGCACAAGAAATTAGTCAACAACTAATTAAAAATAAACAAATCAATTAAACAAACAAAGAAAAAAACAAGCTAAGAAAAAGAACTCAAATACTAATGAAAGAAACAATGTTTGTCATCAACCAAAAATAAAATAAAGCTAACAACTAAAAAGGAAAATAACATAAACAAGCAAGAAAAAGCAATGTAATAAACAATTAAGCTCAAGTAAGAGAAATAGATAACCTAAGATAAATCAAAATGAAGAAACAAACAATCTAAAACATAGGCAATAAATAATTAAGTTCAAACAAGAACAATAGACAACCTAAACTAAGGCACAATGAATAAATAATTAATCGAAATCAAAGAGATAATCTAAATAAAAAACTAAATCTAAATCAAAAAATTAATCTATTGTAAACTAACAAATAAATAATCTAATGTGAAATAGACAAATAACTAATCTAACTATTTGAGTACGTGTAATAGAAGTGTTATGCTTGAAACAAAGGTTGACCCTAGACTATAGGGAAAAAAGTAAAAGATATGATGTTAAAGGTTTCCCCTAAGCTTTAGAGAACAATGTCATTAGACCTTTTAGGGGGAATAAAATATTAAGGAAGTGGTGATCGAGTTGTCTCTAAATGCATTGGGAAATTAAACACTACCTAATAGTCCAATGGACATAAGGTCCAACATGGAATTTAGACCAAATGTAGTTTTCCCATGATGTGGGATAGAATAAAAATGATGATAAGCAAGAGAACTTGCTCAAATAATAAATTGGGAATGGACTCAAAAAAGGGCAAGAGCAAAAAACAAGAGGAGTTGACACTCATGATTGTGAGAATGTTAGGCACAAAAATTCATGAAACTCTGAGAGCATGGTTTAGGCTAAAACCACACTAAAAGACAAGATAAAATTGCTCCCAAATTAACTTAGTTCATAATGTTTACTACATCTAAAGCTCAAATGAGAATAAAATCATAAAATGATGAGGGCGTAAGAGGTTTATGACTCATAAAACAATGAGAGCATAAGAGGTTTATGACTTTCAAAATGGTGAGAGCGTAAATAACTCATAAAATGGAGAGAGTGTGAATGACTCATAAAATGGAAAGATAAATTGGAGACAAACGTAGAGGAAGGAATGATCAAAGAGAATGGTGAATGAAATTAATCACTAAATGTAATTCTCATAGAAAAGGGATGATACACTATTAAAAAATGAAATAGGTAAATAGAAATGGTCATGATGAAAGCCATGTGAATGCTTTAACTATACCTATTAAATAGGAGATGCACGTCCTAAGTGGTGTAGATATAATCTGAATGGCCTAATATTGAAGGCTTTTTTAGGATTTTTCTAGCACATATCCATGTTTTTGGGTTTTTCTAGGCATCTCAACTCAATGGGGAATTACAAGACATAAAATGGGATAACTCACAAAATGGTGAGAGCATGGCTTAGGTTACTCATAAAATGGTGAGAACATTGGAATAAAGATTCATTAATGCATCTATTTCAAATGCATAATGTACACAAAGTGACTCATAAAATGATGAGAATGTTTATTGAAATTACTCACAAAATAGTGAGAGCATTGGAATAAGGGTAGCTGAGCTAAACTTAGAAAACACTAAGCATTGCATAGATAGTCCAAATAGACCTCAAACCACTATAGTCACCCTATAATGAAGGATTTAACTAGGTAACAACATGTTCATAAAATAGGCAAATGACATTGTTTGCAACAATGAAAAAAAGGTATGACAAGGCATCAAAGAAAAGTGGTCCTAGGATATAGGAAACAATGACATAGGTATGGTGATTGATACTCTTAACAATAATAAAGGATGTAATTACCAATACCACTATCATACTACTCCAAAATACCACCATTGAATAAAATGCCTATTTGAAAGTTTCAAACCTAAATCCTCTACTATAGTTTTATCATAATCCAACTGCTGAAGGTGTATGAAGTACCAATGGATCAAAACTAAGGTCAAAAAGGGGATAGGGGAAGGTAAACAACTTTGAATAATGGGGAAGGTATATGAAGAATGATATATGGTACAATATAAGGAAGGTGGTGTAATGGTACAACTTAAACTATCCTCATAGATAATACCTCAGGTCACTCAAGTGAAATAATACTTGAAATGTATTTTGTTCATTGGTTCATCGAGTTCATATTTTTATGACATAGAAAACATATATGCTCCAGAGCCATAGTTAGTAACAATCATATATGGTCTTATCCAATTAGGTTTGAACTTGCCTTTTTTCTTTTTCTTTATAGTGGTGTTCTTCTAGTTTTATTTGAGTACAAGATCACTAAGCTCAAACTCTCTATGCTTCACACACCTATTATACTAAACACGTAACCAATTTTGGTATGTTTGAAGGCTATTCCCATTGACCATGAAATTTTCATCTAGTAGTTATAGCTCTTATAGATGATCTACTCTATAATCCTTATCATCAAGTATATGTTTTGATTAAATGCATTAAGAAGGCAAATCAAGCTCAACAGGAGTAATGACCTTAGTTCCATAAATAAGGGAATATGGTATGGCTCTTATTAGAGTGTAGGAATTGGTATGGTAAGCCTATAGGGTGCAAAATATTTAAAAGTACAAATCACATCCAACCTCATTGAAAATATTATTAAGAATATTGACAATGATCTTGTTAGATGCCTCTACTTGTCCATTACCTTATAGGTAATATGTAGTGGAAAAATGTTGGGTAATGTTAAACTCAACACAGAGGGCTTTGACATCCTTATTTTTAAATGAACCACCATTATTAGATATAATGTTGGATGGGATATAATAATGAAAAATGATATGGTTTAAGATGAATTTGTAAATTTTCTTACCTGTCATGTAAGTGAGGGGAGTGGCTTCAAACCACTTAGTGAAGTATGCAGTGATAACAAGGATATAACTATGGCTATTTAAGGAAGTAGGGTTAATCTTCCCTATGAGATTGAGTCCCCACATTGAAAATGTCCATGGCATGGTCTTTTGATTGAGTGTTTGTGTTAGAGAATGAATTAAATTAGCATTCCTTTGACATTATTTATTCCTTTTAACATAAGAAGGTACATCTACTTCCATGGTTGACCAATAATAACTAGTACTAGGATATGTTTGGTAAGGATGACCCCACTGATGTGGGCTCCATAAAATACTTCATGAACTTACTTCAACATTAATCTAGATTCTACCAAAGTTGAACAATGAAGCAAAGCTCCAACAAATATTATATGGTAAAGTGTAGGTCCAAGTAAGGTATAACAAGAGGCTTGGTGTGTGAAGTTTTTTTTTTAAATTTCTTACAAGAAAGGTCTAATAGACGGACTTGGTTGTGATGGTAATTATATAGTTTTGAATACCATATAGAACTAGGACTAATAATACCATAGATCATTTTAATGGCCAAGGGTTCATGATAAGGCACTAGAAGATGTTTAATAAAAAATTGCTAGTCTCTTGCCTTGTCTATGATGTGAATTAGAGAACTAATTGCAGCTATAACATTTGCCATTTGATTATTGGATTGAGGTATGTCTTCAAACTAAATATGTTTCTTGAAAGTATCCACCATGGATTTATAAGGTACCAAATTATCATCCTTGGTCTGGAATTGGTTTATAACCTAATTAATGATAAGTTGTGAATTATCATAAACCAATAGATGTTGAATTTTCCCTTGTACCACTAGATGAAGCCCTGCAATGAGTGATTTATACGTAACCATGCTATTAGTATAAGGAAATTTGATACAAAATTAATTTTTAATGAGATCCCCTATGGTTTTATTAACAACAATCCTATTCCTTACCCATGCAACATGAAAGATCCATCAAAATAAAGCTTCCATTACTGCTCTTTAAGAGGTTATTTTGATACAATCATAATAAATCATCTAAAAATGTAAAAGCAAGTGGTTGAGTATCTAAAATAGGTGATTTTACAAGTTAGTCTATAAGTACCTATCATTTAATGGCCTTTTGGTTGACATATTCAATATAAAACTCACTTAAAAACATGATCCACTTATCCATGTAGCCTTGTAAAGCTTTTTTTGATAGTAATACTTGAGAGGATAAAATTTGGTGATGACTATGGTTTTGTTGTTGAGCATGTAATGACATAACTTATGAGCTATGAAGATCATAGATAAACAAGATTTATGAATCAAAATATAATTATGTTCATATGCTACTAGTGTATAAATTAGATAGTGCATTACATGTTCTTTACCATGCTCATCGTGTTGGGCCAAAAGTGCCACATGGCATTTTTAGTGATAGCTAGGTAAAATGAGAATGGATTTCCTAGTGTAAGTGGTAGTATAACATGTAGATTGGCCAAGTATTATTTAAATTTCCCAAAGGCCTTCTAGTAGTCTTCATTCCATGAAAAGGTAGTGCCTTTCTTCAATAAATGAGTGAATGGGTGACATTTATTAGCCAAATGTGAAATGAAGTGTCAAATAGCTTGTATCTTACCCTATAAACTATGGAGTTACATCAAAGTAGAAGGTGGAAACATCTAGGTAATGGCCTTAACCTTGGTAGGATTAATTTTGATGCATTGACAAGAGACAATAAAGTCTAACAATTTGCCTAATGTAACACCAAAGATGCAATTTTTAGGATTAAGTCAAACTTTGTACTCATGAAGCCTTTCAAAGATTCTCTGTAGTAAAACTAGATGGTCTACATGGGTCTTTGACTTACCCAATATGTCTTCGATAATATCATGCATCATATAATTAAATACAATATTCATGGCCCTTTGGTATGTTTCACCTACATTCTTGAGGCTGAAAGGCATGACGTGATAACATAACATTCCCTAAAGAGTAGTGCACACTATCTTCTATTAGTACTCTGGTGCAATATTGATATATTTATACTTGAAAAACCATCCATGAGGGAAATAATTTCATACCTAGTTGTGGAGTTAACATTCATGTTGATGTTTGATAGAAGGAAGTCATATTTTTGAAAGGCCTTGTTAATGTCTTAGAAATCAATGCACAATCTGATGCCTTCCAGATTTTTTTTGACTAGCACAATATTAGAGATCCACTTTGAATAATCAATGGGTCTAATACATCTTGCATCTAAGAGTTTCTCTAGTTATTTCTTGACTAATATGACAATTGAAGGATGCATTTTCCTCAATTTTTGCTTAACTAGCTTGGTGTCTAGATGAATTACAAGATGGTGTAGAACTAATGATGGATCCAAACTTGCCATATCAGAGTAAGACCATGCAAAAATGTCTATTAACTTTCTAAGAAGAGATGTAATAACTTCACATTCCTCCTTAGTGAGTGACACACCTAGTTTTAACCACTTGGGATCATCTAGAGTCCCAACATTAACTTCTAAAATATCCTCTACAAGGAGAGTAGAGTTGTCTTCTAGAATTGTTGATAAAGATGTAAACTAGTTGGCAATGGCAAAGTACTCTAGGTAGACTGGTTCTCAAGTTCTCCCATAAAATATGAATCAAAATCTCCTAATAGCATCTAGGTCCATGTAACAAACACTTCATAACACTCTCATATAATTTGCTCAAAAACATGTTATTCCTCTATATTTAGTTTAGACCGAAATGAAAGTTTTTTGTTGGTGGTCTCCTAAGCTTCATTTGAGAAAGGGTAAACATCCCCATCTAGTGGCACCTGAAATAGGTTTTCACCAAGAGACTAGCCTTTTTATTTACTTTTTTCTTGGTCCAAAAGTGCCTCAAAGAAGTTTTCACTTTGGGACCTCAATTTTTTTATTTTTTTGATTTTGGATAAGGGTGTTTACTTGGTATTTGAAATAGGTAACAAGATATAATTTGATAGATAATCCTTGCTTATTGTCTACCATAGGAACATTATCTCTTAAGCCCATAAAATCAAAAAAATCCTCATCATTCTTGAACTTGTTAATAGGTATTGTCGATTTTTGTTGGTCCTAGTCTATGAGTTGAGGATGATAAAGGATAAATTAGGAATAGTGGATTACTAGCATGATGTTACAAATGGTGTAAGGGTTGAATAGGTTGGTACTAGCTAGGTCTTCATATATACTATGATTAGACTCTACTTCATTATTGACATCATCATTGCTAGTCATTGGTATAAGAACATGAATAAGATAGGTGCGGTCACCCCTATGTAGTTTAAATCTAATACCATGAGTTCCTTTATACTTAGTTATAGAAATAAGCTCAATAGTACCTTACTGATTTACCCCCATGCCCATGCTTTCATAAAATTGGTTATTCTTAATCCTCTTAGGGATGTGATATTTTTTACTTTGGTAAAAATTAGACAAATCATCATTGTACAACCAAGAATTATCTTTGGTAAGTGGGTCTTATTCTTGGCTAGTGTCTGGTGTGAAAACAATAGGCATTGGGCTATTGAATCTTTCTTTTTTATCACCATTCCATGTAAACTAGCTTATATTTGGGCCTTCTAAAAGTCTTGGGGTTTTGTAGAAGTTTGGTTATATGGAAGGTATTATGTGTAAATTATTCTCCTAGACCATTGTTTGAAATAGTAAAATGATTGGAAATTTCAATATGAGGTTTATATGAAGTTGAGGCAAGGCTATTGGGGTCTATATGGACTCTGGTAATTCAAAAAGTATATCCTTATCCTTCTTTGGTGTGGGGTATAGGCTAAAATAGTAATTATAGCTCTCATATTTGGTCTCTAAATGTTTACAGTAATGATATGGATGTAAGTCTTAATGAATAATTACACAAATTTCATGTATCTATGGTTTGCCTAGAAGAAAATTATATGATAAATCTAGATCTAGGACATGGCAAAGTGTGTCATGGGTCAAAGTCCTAATGAAAAATGTCAAATATATTATTCCTTTTGAATCCTTATCTTGATTATCATAGGCCTTGATGGTAATAGTCTTTGGTTGAAGGTTAGCTTCCATATATCCCATACGCTTCATTAACTTTAGAGACATAATATTAAGGACCAATCCATTGTCTATGAGGACACATTTAAATTTAAGTTATGTTATGACAGTTTAAATATACAATGGGTTATTGTGGAGAGGGCCTATGCATGACATATCACTTTGGTCAAAAGTCAATTGCTGGCCTATGGCTAGGTGTCCATCCAAAGCTTGAAATTTGTCTGGCATAATTTCATTGGGCACTTAGGATTGGTTTAAGATTTTGGTAAGGATATTTTTGTGGATGGTAGATGTATGCAAAAAATCTATAATATAAACTTGTAAAGGTGTCTTTTATAGTTGTTCCATAATATCATATGTTTTATCCTTTACATTGGTAATTGGTTTATTCCTAATTGGTATGGGGGATTGAATAGGTCCATTGGTAGAAGATGGTTGTGGGTAAGGAATAATAAATTTATCCCACTAAGCTATTATTGTGTAATATAAATTAGGTAAAGGATTATTATAATTAGGAGAAGGAGAAGGGCCTAGGATGGTAATTTTTTATTTCCATTGCATTTGGTTGTAGTCATAGGCCAAAGAATGATTATAATTATTGATAGGTTAATAAGAATTTTTTAAAGATTTGTCATTGGTGATTGGATGGTGTCTTATGATTGATGGTAATTATGGATACATGACCACCTGTAACATGACCTATAACTCTATTGTAGTCTTGTGAGACTGCATGATAGGTCTATTAGTTATTAGGGTCATTTTGACCTTGGTTTGATCTATTTTGTGGTTGGAATTATTGTTGATATTCTTATTTTTTATGTTATTATTGTTATGGTAGTGGCCTTTATTGTTTTTAGTTTTGATTGGTATTTTTATGTTGTGGAAATAGGTCTTGATAAATACCCATGTTTTGATTAGAAGTAGAAACCCTGTTATCCAACTAGATATCTCCATTTTCTAACATATTCTCAATGAGGTGATTTAACTACACACTTTAGTGTATTGAATGAACATGAATATGATGGTATTCTCATAAATCATGCTCTTTATACCAATTAGGGAAAGGTACAACTTCATTAAAGTGTTTTAGAATTAGATAACTAATCATATTGGCTATAGCTAAATTATGAAACACCACTTCAATGGGATCACCAAAGTCACTGAAGACTCTAGCATTGGGTCTTTTTATTGGAGGAAGGATTTGAAAATGTTATGGCTAAGGTGATTATAAGCATGGAGGTGTTTGTATTTGTGAAGTTGGCCATGATTGGGGAATAAACTACATTTATGGAATAGATTGCATTTATAGAATAAGATACATTTTTAAAATAGGATCTATTAATAGAATAGGATAATCAGATGGTGTTTGCACCATTTGGATATGACATGACTTAGTGACTCCATTTCCAAAAACATTCTTTTTATGGTTATACACTTTAGGTTTTAAAAGTTATTAGTTTGTGCTAGTGTAAAAGCATATGTTTGGGTTCTGACTTGGGGCTAGATTTTGGTTTTAACTCTGGTTTTGGTTTGGGGTATATAACTTGATCTCTTCTTTATTGATAAGGGATTTTTAAATTTATAGTCCTTTGCCAATTATCTCTTCAAATGTATGGGCACATTGTAAATCCAAGTGATAGGGTATATCACTCTGTAAGTTATGCATGAATATTGTAACTAATTAGTTATCTAACAAGTTATGCATGAAGTGGCTAACAAGTGCCCTCCACCATTGTTGATAACTTTAAAAACTCTCCCTAGGGTTCTGATGTACTTGGCCTAGATCCACCATAGTAATATCATGCTTGATATTATATGAGAAATGTTGTACAAACATGTTTGACAAGTCATCAAAATTATGTCATAAATTTTTGGGTAGTTTAGGAAGCCACTATAGGGCCTATCTAGCTAAAATCCATGGGAAAATAAGAAGTAGGTAAACATCATTGAAAACCATTGATTGGAAAGAAACATAAAACTCCTTCAAATGTTTCCTTGGGTATCCTTTACCCTTATACTTTTTAAACTTGTGTGGCTCAAATTTTGGAGGAAATGGTATCTATAGATAATACATGTTAAATGGATATGAACATATTTCATCTAGTTTAAATTTCTTTCCATACTTCATCGTTTGAAGAGCCATAATTGTATCCTTTACCTATTGTAATTTTTGGGCTAGAAATATGGAAAGTAGAGATGGACGTGGTTGGGCTTGTGTGGTTCCAAGTGGATTACTATGGCTAGGGTATAACAAAGGTATGGAATACTATTATATATTCACCTAGTTGATTACCCTACCAAGAAGATAAAATATTTGGTTTAGAATGTATTATTATGGTGGTACTTATTACTGGTAAGCATTGGGATTAAAAACATGGCTTTGATTCAAAAGGAACTATGGTGTATGTGGTTGTATTTTATATGGAGTGATGAATTATGGTTATTGGGTTGGAACATAGCTTACTGTTGACTACTCAAACCTTATATTATGGAGGGTATATACCATTGGCTAAATGCTTGTTACTAAAAATGTTACATGGCTGGCACTTGTTGGGAGTATGATATTTGATGGGTGTAAGAAACTGACTGTCTACTAGGTACCTATTATGTATTTGGTATTTTTCATTTGTTGAATACTTGTTGCCTACTAGGTCTTTATTGTTGTCCAACCATGAGATTTTGTTGATTTACAATATTACATTATTGGCTAGGCCCTATTTGGGATGGAACATTTACCACTTGCTATGTCAGAACATTGGTCACCATCTATTGAGGTGGATGATTAATTTGTGTTTAAATTACCTCCCCACTATGTGTTAGAGTAAGTGGTTGGGGGGGGGGAGTAATTATGTGTTACACTAGAAAACTTGATGTTTCTGCCCATTTTGAGAACCACTCACAATATTTGTTAGAACCTATTATGAATTGGTCCTTTGAATATTTAGTTGAACCTAGTTTGGGTTGGGGTACCATTGGCCATTTTTTGGCCCACACACCAATTTTTTCCTAAGTATGAGAAGATATACTTTCAAGTAGGAAATGGCAAGTCTTTAGAAGACTTTAGACTTTTGACAACCCATGATTTAAATAGTTTTATAAGTTTCAAAGTTGTAAAGCTCTGAAGTAGTAAGTAACAAGGTGTTAAAGACTTGAAATGGTTTTGAATAGAAGGCTTTGAGTTATATTATTGGGAAGTCTTCAAGTTTTCCAAAGGAGAAAACTTTGGGTTTCTTGGGTAGCATAACTTATTTCACTTCATGAGTAATCAAAAATGATAAGTCTGAAGTAAGTAGTGGGGCTTGGAAAGCCTGATTTGGTCTAGGCAGTGTATTTTAAGTTCTCCAAGGAGCACTACTTAATTACTTCATAAGTTGTGAGTAGTCAAGAACTTGAAATAAGTAATGAGACATCAAAATCCTAATTTATTCTTAGAAGTGCTTCTTGGATTCTCAAAAATACAAGCCAAGGAAAAAATTCTAAATAAATAACTTTAGGAAATAATCTTGAAAGGAAAGGTCCAAAGACTTTTAGATAGAGAACCTCAAAGCCTTCAAGATGGACAAGTCCAAAGTTGAAGAGCTTAAAAAATATGAATTACTCTACATAGAGTAAATCAAGTTTCTCCAAGTGCTTTACCTAAAGGAATTCATAAGGAAGAGGACCTCAAAATTTTGAATTAAGTAAACTTGGAAAACCTAAATTACTCTGTATAGAGTAAATCAGGTTTCTCCAAGTACTTTACTTAAAAAGATGATAAGTAAAAGATATGGGAAAGTCTAAATTTAGAGAGATTAAAGAACCCAATTTACTCTTCATAGAGTAAATAAAGACTATTTGAGTGCTTGACTTAAGCTTGGTCTAGCAACACAAGAGTCATGATCAGGTGAATGAAAGGTTACCA
This sequence comes from Torreya grandis, assembly GCA_037957365.1. Classification (NCBI taxonomy): domain Eukaryota; kingdom Viridiplantae; phylum Streptophyta; class Pinopsida; order Cupressales; family Taxaceae; genus Torreya; species Torreya grandis. The sequence continues at coordinate 1,140,318 of JARHVA010004591.1, forward strand.
CATGGCATAAGCTAGAACAAAAAGGGCCAATCATTAAAGGACAAGTGGCACAAAGATGACCAATGAGCATGGGAGAGTCGAAGCAACTGGTAGCTATAAATTTATAAAGGCTCTCATCCTTTAATATGGTTTTCTCTTAACAAACAACCATCCAAACATAGGAACAACATGGGTCAATTTGAAATCCTAAGCATGAAGGCTCATGTCCTTCTTCAGATAGGACATGCAAAAGTGAAAGATGCCATGCTATTTAAATGCAAAGATAAATGTAGTCATGTTAGGAAGAGATGTCTAACTACCTATAATGCAACTTCTCTTAGCTCCACCAAAAGAGACTTGAATGCAGGAGTGGCTCAAGGAAGTTGTGTGGTGATCCTAGGTGACACATTTCATGACAAAGAAGGATGACAATAGTGGTCAGCAATGACTTCTTCTCTCTTTTCATGTAGCTCTCTCTCTCTCTTCCCATTCTCTATATATATCATGCAACTTGCCTTTGTAATGGTTCCCAATTTTCAAACATTTTTATCTTCCTAAAAGATGGGATGCTCTTAGAGATATCACAAGATATGCTTAGCTGATTAAGCTTGACCCTACCAAGCATTTATAAGAACCATATATTATGCAATAAAGGATTTTTCTTTGCCTATCTCTTTCCTTGGACTTGTGTCTATTGAGCTGCGTACTATGGCATCACATGAATGAGAGTCTTCCTCATTCATGGTCCTCCTTTCTAACCTTGTTTAAAGATTTTTCAATGCTATTTTTAGGTTTGGTTGAGTGTTCTTTCTACCCTTAATGTGAATTTCTAGTGAGTCTTAGAACTCCTCTCTATTTGCATTCATCACTTCCCTAAACCTCCTCCATGAAATATTTATGTAACCAACTTGATCTTGAGGTTGTGTAATCTAGTATTATCCTCTAAAAAATTAGTATGGGTTTAAGCTTATGAAATTTTCCCATTTTAAATTGGTACATCACCTGGTTAGCATTCTTAAGAGGCCCTTTCCCCCTTTTAACACTTTTCCCCATGAAAGTTTTATTTCAATAGTAGTTTAGGTGATCCACCGAGAGGAACTAACCTCTTTAAAAATCTTAGAGGCTCAACCTCACCATGGGACATTGACATCCTAAGGTTGTTCCCATGCTTATGGCTAGAAGTGGGAGAGCCTACAAAACTCACCCATAAGGGTGAAATTCCAAGCTATAATAGGTACACTTGCATGTCACCTACTATGTTTTGAGAAAGGTCTCTAGTTTGTGCTATGGTCTATTCTTGAGTTATAAGAACATGAAACATATCTACAATATTCATTGTTTAAATAAATAAATTTATGGTTAGGTTCACATAACCTAATGAGTTAGTTTTTATCCCTAGGGAAGGAGCTAACTCTATAAGCGACATATTATAAATCATCTTGGTATTCATATTTCTATCCTAGTTGAGATATATTTGGTATGCCTACTAAATTTATGCTATTTGGTCAGCAATTTGATCCTTTATTTTCATAAGTGCAACTAACTCTAGGTTGTGAATTGGTACTAGAGCCTGACTTTGGCTAGATGAGGCTGGTTCAAATGTTTAGACTTGAGGCCTATTACTAGGATCACACACCAAATGAAGTAAATTCTCATGAGGAAAGTTCAAAGGAAACTTAGCACCCACCTCTACCACTCTAACAAGGATCTCATCCCTATTCTCTAAGAGGTGGCAATCGAACAGGAATGGATCATAAATCTAATAAATTTTATGTATAATATATAGAATGTACACATAAGAGATCTAGGATGTAAATGATTAGCAAAGTATAATAATAACTAGATCACATGACACGAGAATTTATATGGAAAAACCTCAAGAGGTAAAAAAAACAATAAAAATGATATTCAATTAATTGAGAAAATACACACCACAATACAAAACCTTCCCTTCTCACTTATTCACATAAGATTTCACATAAAATTTTAAAATATTTTCTACACATAAATATTAAATATATCGAGTGTGTTCAAAGTGAATAGTACAATAGGGGTAAAACCCTAATTATAATAAATATGAGGGGAGGTGACCTTTATAACCAATGGGCCCAAATTTCTTGAGAATCATTTAATTTAATTGGTAAATAATAAATCATAATATTTTATTATTTATTTACACAAAATTTTCACCTCATGTTAATAAATAATAAATTATTATTATTTAATAATACAACAAAATATGGTAAGAGTCTAAACTATCTCACTTAGACATTAAATGTTCTAACACTCCCCTTTAATTTTAAGTGGGGGAAAATGTCATAGTCACCTTAATATAAGAATTATACTATGTACACAATTAAAATATTTAAAAACTTTCACCATTCCAAATATCACATTTTAAAACAAAATTAATTATAATCCATAAACTACTATAAAATAAGTCTAGGATAGCATGATTGTGAGACTACATTTCATAGTTTCTCATCAATAATTATCTAAGCATATTTGGATCCTTTTATAACATAGAGACCTCCATTAAAACATATGATTTTATGTATTGAGGTACACAATTAAAATTTCCACATGAATTTTACTCAAATCACATAACTTCAACATAAATTTTAAAATGTTTTACAATGAGAAGATGAAGGAATGCATGGCCATTAGGAAGGCTCATTATCATACACACTCCACCTCAATGGCAAATTTGAGAGGCTTATCATTTCATAAAATTGATAAAAATTAGTAGCACCAAGTGATTTTTTGAATATATCTACCACTTGTTCATTCATAGAAAAAAACTGTAGATCAATATCACTATTGAGGACTTTATCTCAAATAAAATACACATAAACTTAAATATGCTTAAATTGTTAGTACTGCGTACTTACACAAAACTTAAACACATATCCAAACGTACATTTATGATAGCTTAATATGGTTATCACCATAATACCAATTACATAAAGATAAAATATGACATATGTTTATCTATGGTAAAATACTTTTAAAATAATCAAGTCATATTTTAGACAAACAAGTTCGCTACTTTAATTTTAAAGTTAGTGAAAAACCATAAATTATTTTATGCAATTCATTATTAGACATATCCAATATTGATGAGCATCCTTAATATTCATGTGATGCACATATAATAAATTACTAATAGTATGATATGAAGTTTAACCAAACATTATATATCCTATTATCAATAGCTCATTTTATCATTTATGTTTTATTTAAAAAAAAATTAATTTTAATATGATTCAATAAAATATTGATGTATAACATCTCATACATTAAATATGGATAATTTTAGCATGAAAATATATCATTTAATTAAATAGATATGAGACTAAAACAAATAAGTTTTGAGATGCATAAATATAATGCATAGTAAAGTAAATGATGAAGAGCCAATAATACAAACTCTACACTTTGCATTTCAATAACATATTTTATTATCAAACAAAGCACATAAGGATGTTAACATAAATAATCAAATGAGATTATCTAAACATATTAGCATGAAATTTCCTCAATAATAAAATGAGAGCATTAAAACACAAAAGATCCAAACTTACTGAGCATGATATTTTTACCAAATATAATAAATATGATCATTTTGTCAAATTAAACATGATGTTATGCATATAATGTATTTCAATGCTAACTCATATATATATATGATTTCTCATCTAAGAAACATATATCAATTACAATATAATTGTAATAATTTTTTTTTTCAAGAGTCAAATTAAACTATTTTACTAACAAATGCAATGTAGAAGAGACACTATCAATACAATTAGTATCTCTAAATTAACAATAAAATAATTTTATTATTTATAAAAGCAAATGAAATGATATGAGCATATATGTATTTTTAATGTAAAAAAATAAATATTAAGTAAGAATTCTATTCATAATATGCAAAAAAATATTCAAAACTACAACTCATAAGAACTAGGAAAAACATTTGAAAAATGCAACATTGTTATAGCCATCTCAATAATAGTATAGTTCTTGCTTTCAATAATAATTTTTTTTTAGGGGAATAGGGAGTTGTTAAATCCCTTTGAATACCATAAATAATGTTAAAAGAATCAAACTCTTTGCTAATATATTCACCACATTATCAGTTCTTAATCTTTTAATATAAAAATTCGATACATTTTCAATTAAAGTTTTAAATTATTCAAATTTAGACAATAAATTAGATTTATTTCTAATTAAATATGACCAAATCATTCTACTATAATAATTAATAAAAAGTGATAGTATACAAAGAACCATTAAAAGATACAACTTCAAAAGTCTTATAACATCACTATGAATTAATTATAAAGGATGTGAGGAATTAGCATCATGACTCTTGTGAAAGGGGTTAGTATGTTGCTTACCATGCAAACAACCCTCAAAAGTTTCATGATAAAAAAGGATATAAATAATTCCAAAAATAAAATTATTTATAGACATATCATGTAAACTTATAAAATTAACACGTCTTAATCTTTTATGCCTTAATTGAGATTCATTCTTACTATGCAATGAAAGAAAATATGTTTAAGAAGGAGAAAAAATATATAATACATTATTTTGAACCCCCTCAACAATCATAGACCTCCATTTGTTTCTAATGAATTAGCTATATTTAAGAAGTGTTACAATAAAATTATCATTAGTAAGTTGTGAAGAAGATAACAAGTTTTTTTAAGCTTTAGTACATAAAAAATATTAGCTTTTCCCTATTTAGTTGTTTTTAAGAAAGAATTATCTCCTATATATATATATATATATATATATATATATATATATAATCAAACAAAATATTAGATAAACAAGTAATATGGTGCAATGCACCATTATCTAAAATTCATTCATTTTTATTTGAAGCATATAAAATAATTTATGAAGCAATAATATTCTGATCTCGATTATTAACCTGATTAGGGTTTTGATTCTTCTACTTGTTTTGATTAGATTTTTTCTTTTTATTATTTTTATAAGATTGATTATTAACTCGATATTTGTTTGTATAAAAAATTTCTCTTCTATTACCAAATTTACCACATAGATTGCAATTCTTATTAAACTTAGGTTTATGATTCTTATTACCAAATTTTTTTATTCCTATTTGAGCTAGAAGTAGAATTAAGGTTAGATTTTTGGTTCTTATTGTTATCAAAAAAAGTATTTAGAGTGAGAAGTGTCTGAGTGACATTCTCTTTAGAATCAAAATTGGTCATAACTTGCTCTTCTTAAATCAAGAGAGTAGATAAGGTGGTTAGGTCAAGGATATATTGCTCGATTTGATATTTAGAATCTAAAATTGAAATATTTTTTCTAAAATTTTTATGAATATTTATTTAAATGATAAAATAAAGTAGTTGATCTTATATCAAATTATGTTACAACCATCTAACTAAGCTTTAATGTTTTTAATTATAATAATAAAATTAACAACTTTTTCATCACCTTTTATAGATGTAGTTAGTAATTCAAAGATTAATTTAATAATTTTTGAGAGGCGAGTTCCCTCATGCGTAGATTCAAAGAGTTTCCAATCACCACTAGGAGACTCTTGATTACCAATATAAAGAAGAAATTCATCTTTAACACTTTGCAAGATAATGGACATAGCTTCTTACGATTTCTGTTGAAATGTATTGGTAAGATCAGGGGTCAAATGTCATCCAAAAAAAGATTTTTTAGTCCCAAAAATAATATTTCATAACTTTTAAGCCATGAATTCTATCTTAATGCAAATATTTTAAATATTATAATTATTTCTATTAATTATTTGTGATTTATCTAAAACAAAATTAGGTGAAGCCATATCTTCCCTTTAAGAATGATAGTAAATAAATGCTTAAGATGAATCTTTTTTAGTGTGAATTTTAAATTTCTTTGATAGTAAATCAAATTACAAGTGTAAATAAGTAAAAGGTGTTCAAATATATGTTAAACAATGTAAAAATATTGAATCAAAATGTACTAATTTATGTCTCCCAAGATTTCCACACATAAAAAACTATTTATACACTATAGTTAAAAAATCTATAAAATATATAATAGGGGATTCAAAACAAAAAATGCACCACACCAATGCATACAAAATATTCCAAACCCTATGAATTAATTAGTTACGTGACTATGGTCAACAAGTTTTTAACTAGATAAAATGTTGAAAAAGTTGACAAGAGAGAGGGGTTTACACATGAGAAGGTTGGCATGCAAACCAAAAAATAGAATTAAAAAAATCAACTCTAAAAAAAGAAATTGACTAAAAAAATTTAAAGGAAAATTTGATTAAGGAGGGTTTGAACACTAGACCACCTTACTTGCAAGATTTGATAAAATAACAACTACCAACTCATATAGTAAATTATTTAAGATTTTACATGCGCTTGTTTATATTTAAACATTTTAAAACTTATATATATATATATATATATATATATATATATATATATATATATATATATATATATATATATATATATATATATATATATATATATATATATATATATATATATATATATATATATATATGACCAAAAGTAAAATTTTTTTTTGAAAGAATTTACTTATTTTGATAAAATGTGAAATTAGGTGGGCCCCTTGTGTATGCAATAAAAAATTAGAAATTAGTAATTAAATTATTTATTAAATATATGCATAAAAATGTTTTTACTAACCTTCCAACATAGCCTAGGAAATAATGGCACTTATAAAAAATTAAATGTATCATAGTAAATTGGATGCACCAACACATGGATTAAAACTTTGCAAACCACCTTCAATCCTTCCTCTAAGCTAGATCAAACCCACAAATTCTGATCTTGGTGATAAAAATTGAATTTTTATGCTTGTTACTGATGTTCAAAGCCTTACAATGGTGCCTAGGTAAATAAAATATTTCTAGAAGTTGAATGACTTCTTAAAGTGGCCTTTACATGCTTTGTAGGTGATCTAAGAGGCCAAAAATAATGAATTACAGATTTAAAACTCAAATCCAAGTTTTATAAGAGTAAAACATTTTGTTATAATTTTTATCCTTCTTACACCATACAAGGATATAAAACCATGCTCAATATTGATTTCAGGATGTTAGATGGATTTTGGTTTCTTAAAAATCACATTTGGGTGCTTAGATCTATAATATAATTGTTTAGATGGATCTAGGATGATAATTTTTTTTTTAATGGAATAAAATTTGTTAAAAGGCCTTTAATGTTATACTAGAGGTTGTACACCCCTTACTCAGGCTAAAAAATAATTTTGAATTTGTTTGAACAGGGGTGTTTTGAATTTCATCTCAAACATAGATCAAAAGGATCAATAAGATTTTTGAATAATAACCAATTATTCCAAGGTTGTACACCTACTAATAATGGCATCCCTAGATTGAAAAATACTTTTAAAATTCTCTTTAAATTGAGATAATTAATACAAGGCAATTTACAATATTCTTGCTTAATCAAATCCACCCTACTAGCTCTGGTATCATGATAAATTTTATGTACAATATATAAAATATACACACAAGAGATATAAGATGCAAATGATTAACAAAGCATAAGAATAATAACCAAATCACATGACAAGATTTTATGGGGAAAAACCTTAAGAGATAAAAAACTCACAAAATTGATATTTGATTAATTGAGAAACTCCTCACCCTAATACACAACCTTCCCTTCTCATTTTTTCACATAAGCATTCAAAAAAATTTGTAAATATTTTTCACATGCAAATTTCAAATTCACTGAGTGTGTTAAGAATAAATAATACAATAGGGGTAAAACCCTATTTATAATAAATGTGAGGGGAGGTGACCATTATAACCAACGGGTCCATCCTTCCAAAAATTATTTAATTTAATTGGTAAATAATAAACCACAATAGTTTATTATTTATTTACATGATATTTTTACCTCGTATTGATAAATAATAAATCATTATTATTTAATAATACACCAAAGTATGCTAAGGGTCTAAACTAGCCCACTTAGACATTAAATGTTCTAATAAATTTGTGCTAATTGGTAGAGTTACGTAATATGGCATTTGTTATTATTGAAAATGTTTTATAAAACTTGGCATATTTTCTAGGTATTGAGTCCTCTAGTCCTATTATTGCCTTGGATATGAAGGTGTACTACCAAGATAGTGTGCCAAAATATCTTGAAAAATTTAGGCATATTTAGTATCAACATTTGGTAGGATGTTCCATGATAATTGGGGTCACTTATGATAAATTTATGATTTGGATTTCTAAATGGTCCAAAGTTCCTAGAAACACTTGGGCACAATTTCATATCAATTAGATCTAAATTATCTAGTTTGTTATGCGTAGGTTTTATCCTCTATATAATGAATTCATCCATATACTTCTTAGTGAATTCTAATGTCTGACTGTCATATGACCTGGGTAATCATTAGCATTGTCAAGCTAACCATTCATCCACTATCTAATCTAATGGTTTTATAAATTTGTATACCCCACTATAGATTGGGGTTATAATAGTAATGGGAGATGAAACCCCAAGTCAAAGTATTCTTAAATAACTCATGAGGAGGCGATGAACTCTCACTCACAAGCCAATGCAAAAAATAAAAAATATGAATAACTAGGTTATTTCTGAGTCACTCAAGTCCCTAGGAATGAAAGGAGAGCATACATGACATTTATTTAGGTGAATATAATAGACAAGTAAAACAATTATGTTTTTAATCACCCAAGTTCCTAAATAGGGACAAGGGAAGAGTATACACACAAAAATTCTAAAAAATAAACTACTATAGGAATGAAACTAGTTTAAGTGATTTTGAAAATGACAAAACAAGAAATTGAAATCTTTTTAGGATTACTAAATCTAAAGTGTTTATTCCTTTTAAGCACCGATTCAAAGTGTGATTAATTTTTTTCCCTTTGTGAAAATTTCAAAATGATGAAAAATGAAAGTTATTTGTTCAAGTTTTAAATACCAAAATAAAATGTGAAAATACTTTGATAATATGTGAAAACTTATTCTAACTTGCCTACTTCCCTACAAAAAATGTTAGTGGATTAATTTGCAAGAAGAAGCTAAATTTTTTGAATTTTTGAAGTCTTAGATTTTTGACACAGGGTAAAGTCACCATTTACCCAACAGGGCAAAGTCTTCAATTTCTTGAAGATGAACTAAATAGATAGAACTTTCATGAAGTCACCAATTAGTAGGGTCATCGATAAGAACCAACAAAGTCATTATTTTCCTTTGAAAATTTAAGAAAACATAGAGGATGGTTACCTGACAAAGTCACCTTTCTTGGGGACGAAGTCACTATTTCCTCTAAACAAAGTCATTGTTTTTAGACAAGTATGGATGTAGGGTGAAGTCATCAATTATCAGGGATGAAGTCACTATTTTGAGCTGAAGTCACTAACACACAGTGGAAAAGTCACTATTTTCCCTAAAAAACATAGGAAAAATAGAATACAAAAAATGTGGTGAAGTCATCGATTAGCTGGGCAAAGTCACTAATATACAGTCAATAAAAAACATAGAATTTTAAAGTGAAAAGTGAAACTAAAGTTTAAAATGGTATTTTTAGATTTATAAGAGTTCTAAAGTAATCTTATGTTGATTTTTGGGTTGTATTGGGTCCCACCAGGTGTGCCATTATGTATCTAAAGAAACTAAGTAAAAAATGATTATTAGCTTCTCTTTATTAATAAAATGAACAAAACAAATCATACAAAGCTAATTTTTTAAGCCTAAGATATAAGAGGAGCTAAATAAAAAAGTAAAATAACCATAACTTGAAGATAAATGAATAATTTTACCTTTCTTTCAAGTTTTAAGAATTTGTTGGCATGAAGTTGGGCTTGAGCTCAGCTTGTGAGTAATGGTTCTTTGTCAATGGTGTTCTAAAATCATCTCCCTTTGTCCACTTGGTCTATGGCCTTGGAAATTGATCTCATTTGAAGCTTTCTCTAAGATTAATTTAGCATTATAACTTTGCAAAAAAAATATTTTTATAAGTTAGTGTGAAACCTTGTATTTATAGGCTTTACACTAACTGTACCCTAAGTGTAGTTAGGTCTAGGCTAACCCTAGGTCAACCTTGGGAGGCTAAATGTAATAAATAAGGTAATTAGTTATGAATTTATGGAGGCATGACTCAATATTTTTGATTTTTAAGGAATTTATGTTGATATTTTTATATTTTTGACTTTGAGGATGATGATGCCATCATGTGCTCACTTTCCTTGATATTTATTAAATTTTAATTTTTGAAAATTGTATTTTAATTTAATTAACATGGAATATTTACCTAAGTATTTAATTTGATTTGTTTTATTAATTAATTCTACTTAGTCTTTTTGTCATTTCAGGAATTGACTTAAATTTCCCATTTAATAGGTCAAAAGTGTCAGTTTGCTTGGTTTCAACTTGATTGGAGATGAATCTGTGGGTGGTTACTATTGCATACAATATAATACCCTAAATAGGGATGCTGATGTACATATGAAATTGGGATATTTAGGTAATTTTTAGGCTTCATTTACATTATTTACTAGAAATTGGGTTGATATCTAATTTAGACACGGTTGTGGACAAAATGGGATGTCTACACTTAAGAGGTTGATTTATTTTTTTATTAGTATCCTTTATTTAGGAAGTTTGGTAGTTTATCATAATCTTGTATTGATTAATAAGATATTATATTTTTCCTCTTAAATTAAAGTATTAATTTATTTAATTTCATCTAATTATATGATGATAACAAAATACTTTTGCATTATTAGACATTAATTTATATCTTGAATTGTCTTCAAGAACAAGAGTTAGCTCAATCAATTTTTTATCCAATAATCCATTATGTCTTATTGAGTTTTGAAAAAACTGGGTTGATTTGAGATAAGTCTTATTGTATGTATTGTAGGGTTAATTTTAAGAGGCCCTACTAGAAAACCTATTGTAAATTTTTGGTGAATCTAGGAAAATTTGATTCATAGCTATGATGAATTCTCTATGGGTGATGGTGAATCTATAATGTATATCTAATGGATAAACTAAATGGATTTAAATCTTAACTATAATATATATAAATCAAAAACTTCACAAAAATTAAATATTATTGTATATTTGGATTCCTCTTAAAGAGAAATGTAATTTAAAAAAAAATCATCACAATCCAAGTTTGAATGCAAAAGTTATAGCCTCTGAAAGTTATCATTCAGTTGCATCTGAATGACAAATTTTGAATGATGCGAATGAATGATGTAATTGAATGATAAATTCTAAAGGCCATAACTTTTACATATGAATTCAGATTGTAATGTTTTTTTTAAAATTACATAGCTCTTTGAGAGGAATCCAAATATGCAATAATATTTAGGTTTTGAGATTTTTTTTACTTTTTAGCTTCATCATTCAACACTATCATTTAGCTCTATCATTTGGCACTGTCATTTGGCACTATCATTTGACACTATCATTTGACACTATAATTTATCACTATTGTTCGGATTCTCCATTTGACACTAGCATTCAGTTCCTCTATTTATCAATTTAATTTGGTACTGTAGTCCTCTAGTTCTAGTTCTACTTGTTAGTTTGTTTAATATCAAGGGTTGGTAACTAGTTGTACTATATATGTGAAAAATTGAAGTGTAATATTATATATTATTTTAAAGGGTTGATGAGCCGACCCCTAAAATTATTTATATCCCTAAAATTTTGGTGATCTAGTCCCATTTGTCGACCTTAAAAAAATGCTAAAACCAAAATCCAAAAAATGGAATATTAGTGAATTAATGAATATTCATCATTAAAATTTACCCTAATGTGTTTCTTATTTAATAACCTTAATGGTAGATGTGTTCATGTTAGGCATATGGGCACTAAAATTATTGGAATATCTAAGAGGTGAGGTATAGACCTTGGGCCAAATTAACCCTTCTTCCATAATGTTAGTAAGCATGTAAATGAGACAAGTGAATGATTTTCAAGTTTCTCCAAGTAATTTATTTTTGATAAGTTCTATAAGAATATCAAAAATATTTGTTTCTTCTCAAGATCACATGGCTGATAAATCAAGGAGTGTATAAGACAATAAAATATAAAGATGTAATCATGTACATCCTCATTTTTTCCTTGTTTAAGATGTTAAATTATCTCTTATGTTTTTCTAGGTCCATTTTTGGTAATATATTTATCTATTAAGCCCTCTTGTAATTATATAAATTAATTTAGGGACCTAATAGGTAAATCAAAGAACTAATCTAAGGCCTCACCACTCAATGTACCAAAAAACAACTTAAGGAAGATTATACCTTAATTTTCATAATTTATAGATAAACTTATGTAAGGCTAGCTTGAGGGTCCATATAATCATAAAATAATTTAAATATTAGAACCACTAAATCATAAGGAAGAGGAATGTCAAACACATCCTTAGGAAGTAGAATGGGATGCACAACATTGTTCATCAACCTAGCATTGTAACCCTATTGATGAAGTGAAATATTATGCACTTGTTGTTGTAAGTTTCATATAGTATGCATCATAGTCACTATATCATGTGTAGGAATGGTAGTATTATGAATAGGGTTATTAAAATTTTGAGTCATAAGAACACTAGTGGTCATGGGTGTAGGAGTCAAACACTCATTACAAAGCATATCTAAAGTAGGAATACAAGTAGAAACCATAAGGGTGTCTACATAAGAAATATTTGCATTATTTACTAATTTATCTACATGTATTATTTCATCAAAAATATTAGGGTTTGTAATAAAATGTGATCTAATAGTTTGCAACATACATTGATGAATTCTTTCATCATTTTAAACCTTCACATTTCTTAATTTAGAATTTATTAAAGATAAATAAATTTATTCATTTTTTCTAATATAAACCATTATTAATTCCAAACAAATCCACACATAAAGGAAATGAAACAATAAGGGATGGATAAGACCTAAAATAAGAATCTGATATGAATTTAAAACCAAAAAATCTAAAGGGAAATAAGGTATAAATCCTAGGTTAAATATAATAATGTCAGGCTCACCAACATGATTTACCCTATTTTTGTTTTAGGATTACTACCATTAAAAATAATGTAAATTGATTGAATATAGAGATATACCATTCAACAATGTAAAATAACACTTTTAGATCTACCCTAATGGATAAAAATAGTAAACCTACTAATGTGGACTTTTAAAAACAAACAATGGATACTATGGAAATAAAATTATTAAAACAAACATACCTTAATTATTTCTAGATTTTTGAGTGAAGATATTGACTTTACAGGTCTTTAAGTACCTCTATTTCAAATTTAAGTATATTATTGTGTAGGGACAAGATTGCTGTCTACATTATTTGTGTCCCGGGTGGGATTTGTAGTCTTCTAGTTTGTTATTTTTATACCTTAATTGTGTCTTTTACTATTTTTTGTATTTTAAATTATTATGTACATGTGTGCTACATGATGTTGTACCTTCTTGTACATGAGATTTACCAAAATTGTGGAAAAAATACCAAATTTGTGGAAAAAATACCAAATTTGTGGAAAAAATACCAAATTTGTGGAAAAAATACCAAATTTTTCTCCTTTAATGTCTTTTCCATAGCTTTCCATAGTATGTTATAGGAGAAAGAATAAGTTGTTTGGTTGACAACCATGAAGGTGTTATGACTATGTATCCCACATGCTAGAATCAAACCCCTCATAGTTCATGGGTAGTGTGAGTTAAGTATTGGGATAAGAAGCTCTGTATTCTCTCCATAAATGTGAAATGTAACTATGTGAACATTTTTCTACATTAATTTTGGTACAAAATGTGCTGCAATTCATTGAGTAGAGATAAATCAAGGTAGAGTGTACCTAGACTCGAAAAATGAATGAGTAGTAATAAATTGTAAATATGCATGGAACCTTTGAAACCTCATGGATGTTATCCATTAGATGGATGGACACATCACAATGTTCACTATATATATAGGATTCTCATGGTTTTAATTAAAGATCTATTATCACACAAAAGATGATAAAATAAAATGAAAATTAAAACAAAGGGTATAAAACATTGAAAATATGGGACTAGGGTTGAAGGGCACAAAAAATAAAGGATTAGATCAAAAATACTGATATGAAACTAATCTTGTCTCTAAGGAAGAAACAATCACAAAAAAAGGGGAGAGAAAATAGGCTCATGAACATAATATAAAAGTGACAAAAAATTAAGAAAAAAAGAGGACCACATAATTACACAAAGAAGAAGAAGAAAGATTTTTTTTTACCAATACTAAGTCCCTAATTCAATATGATGATTCATATGCACAAACTAATGCCCAAAAAATTGTAATAAGAAGACTTGTATAAAAATTTATTATCTACAATAAGCCCAAGATATATAAAATAAGCCCAAATAGATATAGGGAGGACGTTTTACCATAGAATATAGAAATATGTGCCCAATGTAGGTGAGGTTCCTCCAATAAGACTAGATATGACAATGATTCATAGTAATAGTACTAGAAGCATGGATGATTTGGTACAATAGACACTTAAATTTGATATTATACACTTTGACAACATCAAATTTTACACACTTTGACATATTTAGACTTTACGTACACATTTAATTATTATTCACATTTCCCCCTATTTGTCTACCCACATGTTATATTTTCCAAATCAATTTAATAGTTACACATATTTAGGATCACCATAGTTTGCACAAGAACCTTTTAGAATCCTAAATAATATATCTCCATATTTTAGATCACTGATTTTAATTCTTAGGATAATACTAAAAATAGTTAGATCATTTCTATTTGCTGTAGGATTTTTCATCTTCTAGTAGTGTCCAAGAACACTAAATGGCTTTTTTTCAAATTGAAAATTTTCCATTAGATCAACTTAGACTTGTTTCATAGGTAGATCATAACAAGAAATATCAGAGTCAACTATAAATATAAATAAAATTTAAGGTCCTACTCACTTGGTAACTTGGATATTACATTGAGAGTCACTGGAAAGATTGATAAATCCATTTTCATTCTCTTAAGACATTATCACAAACACATACATATCAAAATATAATTCAAAAGAGTATCCCTAGAGAAAATTTTGAATACACATATATGTCTAAGTTGAATAGTGTGCCAAGTATCAAAATATTAACATTGCATTACATTCTAGATAAATTAAAATGTTACACACACACACACCCTTAAGTGGGAGAACTAATTTTGGTTTGAGCCCTCTTTAGAGTATGGGAATGTAGGAAATGCTTAGTCATTTAACTAAGAGTGGTTAGGGTTGTCCAAAAAAACATACTATAACCCATTTTTATATGGTCAAAATCAAGATTAGGGATTGAAATGAAGAAGGAAAAAAATATCAATACACATGACTTAAAGTGAGCACACACATAAGGCATCTAATAGTCCAAGTGCAATAGTCTAAGGTGTCACAAACCTGCATAGTGAACATGGACATTTCCCATAAGGTCTAGATAGTACTAGTTATCTCAAGGGTTTGAGTTTCCCTAACAATATTTTCACAAGATTTTAACTCTTGCTTCCTGATCTAAATGATACTAAAGCAGAGACAAAGCATTTTTAAAGATAGTGATGAACACAATGATAATTATAATATTGAAATAATATAAGCACATCTCTTCATTAGTGATTTTTCAATTTATAATTATTTAAATTCAATATCAATTTACTCTTTTATATTCATATTTTTATGATTATTGTCCTATTGTATACAATATGAATATTTCTAGTTTTTCTATATTTTAGATCATATTAATCAAAAATAAGTAAAACATTTTGGTGAATATGATCATTGACTTGATCATGAATAAACCATATGTCTTTTCTACCATAGTGTTTCATACTTTATTATGGTTTAAATTTATTTCTTATTTGGATTTTACTTTTAGATTATATTTTTTATTTCCTCCTATTCACATAAGCAAAAACCTAACATAGCTACAATGGATGTTAGTTGTATCTATTTTTTAATTTATGATATGGTTTTCATTATTGAATATTTATCTCATGTAATGAAATGGGTTAAATTTATCTAAAATAAAACTAAGGGATCATGATATTAATAATGATGAACTCATATCTCTCCTTAGTAACACATTTTAAATGTCAAATCTAAGATGCTTCAAGTTACTAGTTAAAAGAAAAGGAAATGCATAAATTATCTCATTACTCATCCTTTAAGACATAATAATAGTGATATACAACATCCCTCCCCTATTATTTGACTTAGTTTTACATTGGATACAAATCTCTATTCTGTCAAGAAATTAAGAGGTAGGGTACATAATCCCATAGGGTTTTACATGAATATTGAATGTGAATTGTCTTGTGTTTATGATTATAAAGAAAAATATTTATAACCCATGAGAATTAGTGTAAGTACTACCATCAATAACAATAATCAACCATTGAATCAACATAGTCAAAGTGCCACAATTTTTCCACATTAGATTATTACTATGATGCATTTTTTAGATAATTTTAAAAAAAAAGTCCAAGCCTTTTTTCTAAAGGTCAAGTAACTTGAAGATAAGATTACACAAGCCAAAAATATTGAGTATGCAACTAAAAATTACATACCTAGATTCCTAGTCAAAACCTATGTGTCTCAAAATATTTCATCTCCCAATATTAAGCAATCCACTCAATTTTTGGTTCCATTTCCCAAGGTAAAATATTAAAATAATAGTTAGCTAAATAGTATATTTTGAAGTAAGATGTGCCTAATAAGGAATTCCACACACACACACACACACACACACACACACACACACACACACACACACACACACACACACACACACACACACACACACCTATGAATAATAATGTTACAAATATGGTTTCTAAGGTATAAACCAAAGATCCAAATTCGTTTATAAATATTTTGCTCATTACTATTTAGATAAATGAAAATAAATACAAGAACACCATGATTGATGATAAGACTTGAGTCAATACATGTAATATTTCTCATCTTAGATATTTTAGATATGACATTGAACATTTGAATAAGAGTGATTTACATGAGAAATCTATAATTGGGGACATTTTGTTTCATATATCTCTTGGTCCCAATACTATTCTTTCTATATTTCATGTTTATTCCATGTTGCTTAAGTATGATGTTGTATTAGGAACCCCTTGGTTAAATTAAATGCATGCAATACTTAATGTATCTCATTAGCACATTACATTTGAGTTCTAAGGTAAAATATTACTATTTACTGAGATAGGATAATTCAAAATGAATAAAACTATTCCACATAGGATAAAACTACATCTCTGTAACTATATAATCATGAAAATTATACTGATGATGAATTTATTAAAGAGGAAATAAATTATAATAAATTAACTCCAAAATATTTTATGATCAATCATACATATCCTACCTACTACAAATTTAGAATATGATATTAATTGGGATAAAATATTTTAATTTGTGGATGAATACGATAATTATGTTGATGATTATGACATATATAATATATGATATCTAATTGATCATCCTGTTAATGGGATAATAGGTTAGTTAGAAGACAATTCAATTCAAAATTATTTAAAAAATAAATAAAAAAATGAGGACCTATGCATGACATTATTTTCTAGTATACATGGTTGATGGATGTTATTTATCATGTACACGATTAATTACATGTCTATTTTCTATGCACATGTTTTTCATAGTATATATGAGTGGTATGTAGGACATACATTTTACATATGACTCATGGAGATGCATATGCATGACATTATTTAAACATATGGGAAAACTTTAGAAATTTGGGGTGTGCCTACATTAGGGGAATATTTTCACACTTATCAAGTTATATATTTATAAAATAGTCCATTGATTATAGTATATTGCTACAGATGAATTGCATTGCTTATAATTTCTAGAGTGCTATTCATTATTGACATTATGATTTGCTACACTAGATGATGACATTGATTGATTATGTATAAAAATATTTATTTCTCTATGTGTGTTTGATGTTGATGATTATTAAATCATGTGA
Organism: Torreya grandis; assembly: GCA_037957365.1. NCBI lineage: Eukaryota > Viridiplantae > Streptophyta > Pinopsida > Cupressales > Taxaceae > Torreya > Torreya grandis. The sequence goes on from JARHVA010004591.1 coordinate 1,158,397, forward strand.
TCAATGATGTGTACTATACTATATGATTCTATGTCATGCAGGAACATCTAATAAGTAAAAAACCATTTTTAATTATTGAAGTGATATGTGCTAATTAAGAGTCATAGTTGGTCTATTTTGGAGTATAGGTGTGTGTGAGGAATCCTTTAGGATTTATTTTTTGTCCTAGAATCATCTTGAGTCATCACATGTGCATTTTATGTGTATTTGTAAGTTTCCCTCCAAAAGTGATAATTTAAAAATTCAAATTCTAGAACTAAGTATTGAAGGACAATGGGCATAGTATGAGGTGGTTAGGTGAGATAAAGTTGGTACAAAGGTCCAAGGAGTCATGAAAATAAGGGTTGAAAACATTTTATGTCTAATTCATTAAGGTGATGAAAATTCAAGAGTCATGTTAACTAATGTAATTGCCATTCATACATTAAGTTGGCCAATGTAAGAGAGTTTAAGTTGTATCTACCCAAACCAACGTAGAATTTGGATGAGAAGGAAGTTATAGGATGCGAGAGAGAGAGAGAGAGAGAGAGAGAGAGAGAGAGAGAGAGAGAGAGAGAGAGAGAGAGAGAGAGAGAGAGAGAGAGAGAGAGAGAGAGAGAGAGAGAGAGAGAGAGAGAGAGAGAGAGCATGAAAAGAAGATTGTATACCTCTCTAAGAAGGTGATAGAGTCCATTCATGGATTGTATATGTAATGAATGATGATCCAAGTTAATAAAGAGAAGTCATTTTGTGTGTTTTTAATCCTCCATGAAAGTATATACATTATTATTTATTAAATAATGTCTTTAAAATCCTTTGATGTTTTAGATAGAGTATTCTTTATGTTGTTGAAAGTAAATGTAGACACCGAAATCATGTCTACCCCCTAGGTTGTCCTCCCCCCTTGGCCCCCTTGGTCTATATCCTAACACTTGTCGTAAGCCCCCTCAATTTTAAATCAAAATAAATCAAATATTTTAAATTGATGGCCCCCTTTCCACCTCACCCATGCCACCTTGGATCCCCTCCTTGGATGCCCCCACCTCTCTCCTAGCCTTTATTACCCAAATCCTCTCTTAATCCTTCCTCTCGCATCCATTTATGCCCTCCTTGACCATTTTCCCACAACTTTTTTGACCCCGGCAGCATGTAAGAATGGACAGAGGCTAATTTTAGCCTCTATCCCCATCCTTCTGCCATCGACATTGGTCATTATGCGGCCGACGTCGGTGGTTCTGCCAGTGTCGGTTGCCTTCAAAACCATTTTCTACAATTGTTCTCCCCCCGAAAATGTGAACTCTCTTTGGAACTTTGGAATTTTGTTCCTCTCTCTCTCCCTCTCGCATAGCAACACCAACAGCTACAGGTACCCTGCAGAGATAGTCCCAGGCTCTTGGCATTTGCAGGACCATTAACAGCTCCAACAACAGGGTTCCTCCATTCTTCCTTCAACAAGCAGGAGGTAAGTACTTTCTTGTTTTCATTTCATTTCTTATTTGAATTTACTTGCTAATCGAGCCCACTGTCCACAACCTTCCTTGTCCTTCCTTGAGAGGCTAAAAAGCCTTCTCAGATCCCTATTTCCCATTCATCCTCCTTTTGCCTCTGTCACCTATCCAGTCCATTCCCAGACAATATTCTCAGTCCCTCAGACCCCAAAATAGTCCCTCAGACCCCCAAACAATCCCTTTGACCCTCAAATGGGCTCCCTGACCCTTAGACAAAACCACAGTCCACTTTCTAGATTGAAAACTAGACTTGAAACTCGTCTCTGGCCATTACCCCGATCGACCTCAACCATTACCCATACCAACGTCGGCAGCCTAACCGATGTCGGCGACCTTCCTTGACTGACACCGGTAGAACCATCGACGTCGGTGACTGTGCAAAGTAGATTGCTACATATCAGGTACACATTTGCTTTTTATCTTCTTCATTCTGTCCTTCATTATTTCTATTTTTGTTAAATATTCTATTTTTAATAGTGGATTGTCATCCTTTGAGAAGCCTTTGTGCTTCTAGGACCAAGCCTTTGCTTGGCAGTCCACTTTTTTGTCATCTAACATTTTTCATATTTTAGTCTCTTTCTCTTTCAAGTCTCATCCTCCATAACCAAAGAGGAGTTCCTGCTATCGTCTAAATCTAGTGCGCAAGTCTACAATCTGGGTACGTACAAACCGTCGTCTATTCTTCTTAATTTCTCATTTTCCTTTCTTGAATGTGAAAAGTGAAATCTCGTAGAACACCTCATCCCATACCTGGGGCAACCAACTCCTATTTTTGTCTTGTAATTCATCAAGAACAACCAACAAGACAAAAAGGGGCAAATGTAGACACCAAAATCATGTCTACCCCCTAGGTTGTCCTCCCCCCTTGGCCCCCTTGGTCTATTTCCTAACACTTGTCCTAAGGCCCCTCAATTTTAAATCAAATATTTTAAATTGATGGCCCCCTTTCCACCTCACCCATGCCACCTTGAATCCCCTCCTTGGATGCCCCCACCTCTCTCCTAGCCTTTATTACCAAAATCCTCTCTTAATCCTTCCTCCCACGTCCATTTATTCCCTCCTTGACCATTTTCCCATGACCGTTTTGACCTCGACAACATGCAAGAATGGACAGAGGCTAATTTTAGCCTCTGTCCCCATTCTTATGCTATCAACATCGATCATTATGCAATCGATGTCGATGGTTCTATCAGCATCGATTGCCTTCAAAACCATTTTTTACAACTGTTCTCCCCCTGTGAATGTGAACTCTCTTTGGCACTTTGGCATTTTGTTCCTCTCTCTCTCTCCCTCTCGCACAACAACACCAACAGCTATAGGTACCTTGCAGAGATAGTCCCAAGCTCTTGGCATTTGTAGGACCGTTAATAGCTCCAACAATAGGGTTCCTCCATTCTTCCTTTAGCAAGCAGGAGGTAAGTACTTTCTTGTTTTCATTTCACTTCTTATTTGAGTTTACTTGCTAATCCAGCCCATTGTCCACAACCTTCCTTGTCCTTCCCTGAGAGGCTGAAAAGCCTTCTCAGATCCCTGTCTCCTGTTCATCCTCCTTTTGCCTCTATCACCCATCCAGTCCATTCCCAGATAATATTCTCAGTCCCTCAGACCCCAAAATAGTCCCTCAGACCCCCAAGCAATCCCTCAGACCCTCAAACAAGCTCCCTGACCCTCAGACAAAACCACAGTCCACTCTGCAGACTAAAAACTAGACTTGAAACTCATCCCTGGCCATTACCCCGACCGACCTCGACCATTGCCCATACTGACGTCGACAGCCTAACCGATGTCGATGACCTTCCTTGACAGATGCTGGCAAAACCACCAACGTCGGCAACTATGGTAAAGTAGATTACTACATATCAGGTATGCATTTGCTTTTTATCTTCTTCATTCTGTCCTTCATTATTTCTATTTCTGTTAAATATTCTATTTTTAACAGTGGACTGTCATCCTCCAAGCAGCCTTTGCACTTCTAGGACCAAGCCTTCGCTTGGCAGTCCACTTTCTTGTCATCTAATGTTTTTCATGTTTTAGTCTCTTTCTCTTTTAGGTGTCATCCTCCACAATGAAAGAGGAGTTCCTGCTATCATTTGAATCTGGTGCGCAAGTCCATAATCTAGGTACATACAAACCCTCATCCATTCTTCTTAGTTTCTCATTTTCCTTTCTTGAATGTGAAAAGCAAAATCTCGTAGAACACCTCATCCCATACCTAGGGCAACCAACTCCTATTTTTGTCTTGCAGTTCATCAAGAACAACCAACAAGACAAAAAGGGGCAAATGTAAACACCAAAATTGTGTCTACCCCCTAGGTTGTCCTCCCCCCTTGGCCCCCTTGGTCTATTTATTAACACTTGTCTTAAGCCCCCTCAATTTTAAATCAAAATAAATCAAATATTTTAAATTGATGGCCCCCTTTCCACCTCATCCATGCTACCTTGGATCCCCTCCTTGGATGCCCCCACCTCTCTCCTAGCCTTTATTACCTAAATCCTCTCTTAATCCTTCCTCCCGCATCCATTTATGCCCTCCTTGACCGTTTTCCCATGACCATTTTGACCCCAGAAGCATGCAAGAACAGACATAGGCTAATTTTAGCCTCTGTCCCCATTTTTCTACCGCCGACGTCGGTCATTATTTCTGCCGACGTTAGCGGTTCTGCTGGCGTCAGTTGCCTTCAAAACCATTTTTTGCAACTATTCACCCCCCCACGAGTGTGATCTCTCTTTGATGCTTTGGAATTTTGTTTCTCTCTCTCTCCCTCTTGCACATCAATACTGTAGTTATAGGTACCCTACAGAGATAGTCACAGGCTCTTGGCATTTGCAGGACCATTAACAACTCCAACAATAGGGTTCCTCCATTCTTCCTTCAGCAAGCAGGAGTTAAGTAATTTTTTGTTTTCATTTCATTTCTTATTTGAATTTACTTGCTAATCTAGCCCACTATCCACAACCTTCCTTGTCCTTCTCTGAGAGGCTGAAAAGCTTTCTTGGATCTCTGTCTCCTGTTCATCCTCCTTTTGCCTCTGTCACCCATCCAATCCATTCCCAAACAATATTCTCAGTCCCTCAGACCCTAAAACAGTCCCTCAGACCCCCAAATAATCCCTCTGACCCTCAAACAGGCTCCCTGACCCTCAGATGAAACCATAGTCCACTCTACAGACTAAAAACTAGACTTGAAACTCATCCCTGGCCATTACCCTGACCGACCTCGACCATTGCCCATATCGACATCGATAGCCTAATCGACGTCGGTGACCTTCCTTGACCGATGCCGGTAGAACCACCGACGTTGGTGACTGTGCAAAGCAGATTGTTGCATATCAGGTATGCATTTGCTTTTTATCTTCTTCATTTTGTCCTTCATTATTTCTATTTCTATTAAATATTTTGTTTTTAATAGTGGATTGTCATCCTCTGAGAAGCCTTTGCACTTCTAGGACCAAGCCTTTGCTTGGCAGTCCACTTTCTTGTCATCTAACATTTTTCATGTTTTAGTCTCTTTCTCTTTCAGGTGTCATCCTCCACAACCAAAGAGGAGTTTTTGCTATCGTCTGAATCTGGTGTGTAAGTCCACAATCCAGGTACGTATAAACCCTCGTCCATTCTTCTTAGTTTCTCATTTTCCTTTCTTGAATTTGAAAAGTGAAATCTCGTATAGAAACATTCTAACATGCTCGGTGGGACCCTAGGATCTTCCTTGGGTTTCTTTCTTTCTTTTCATATAGGGTGCATTAGGTTTCTCCTTTTCACCTCTTTCTTCTCTCTTTTCCAAAAGACATCATAAGCAGGATTAAAAAGAACTCTTTTTTCTTGCATCATAGACTAGTCAAAAGTTATACTCTTCAACCCTTTCTCCATTTGTCTTCATATGAACTAACATTTTGACTTGGGCTTAAAACATATTGCATTTCATTTCTGCTTGCTTGCATTTCTTAGTCCACATCTAGTAATTAACAACTGCATCATGAATTAATCATAGTCCACTTGATGTTACACAACTAAATAACTTGCACAAATCAAACATCAAAACTCACTTGAGACAAGGCCCGACTGGGATTTCATCACCCAGCAGATACCTTACCCATCTCGGCAATCCCACTTGGATTTCATCACCAAGGGGAAAGCCCACTCTATTCTCTGGTAGAGGATAATCTCTAGGGAAAGTATATTTTGGCTAAGCAAGACCAGCTTATCACTGGGCTCGTGAAGTGAGGGGAGCTTGCTCCTTAGCACCAGGCCATGTACAGAACCTAACTCAGACTCTTGAGCACCTAAACAAACCTGAAATCATCCATAGACTACCTCTTCTAGGACCCGTCTCAAAAGCCAATCTTCCTAAACACATTCTAAGGCATAAGCCACCACGAGCTTAATAATTTATTCCTAGGGATTTAATACTTAGGATCTACTTGTGTTCTTCATCTTTTCTATTCTTATCTGATTGTTTGAGCTAGTGAGGATGTTCTTCTTCCTTTTTTCTAAAAACTCTCAAATCTTTTGGGTTTTTGGAAAACACAGTCACTGGCATCGGTTTTACCACCGATGTCGGCAACCTTTCCTCACTGGCATTAGTTATCTGATTGATGTCGGCCATCTTTTCTCATCGACATTGGTTTTTCATTCGACGTCGGTCACTGTCACAGTCCCTTTTTTCAAAACAACAGCCTTAAAACCCGACCCTTTTTCTGCCAAAACCCCATTCTGAGTTTCAAAAACTAAAAGAACATAGTTTCTAAAACTTGACCCCTCTTACCTTGAATGGTTTTGATACACATTCAAACCAAGGCTCTTCTTGACCAAGCGAGGCATCAACCGCTTCCACCTTCCCCATCCATAACCAGTCTTATAATGGAGTTCCACTCAGAGACCGAAAGAACTCCTACTTGATCGACCCCAACTCAGTCTCCCATTGTCCCTGAAGGGGACCAAGATTTCAAAAAATTCTTGGACCTCAATGGCAGAGCCTTGCAACATTATCTCGCATGAAGCTGAATGTGAGACTCCTTAGGCAAGCCAATCTATGGGATGCTAACTTCCTTAGTTGAGACAATGATCACATCAACAATGTCCATAATTCAACCTATAGACAATCAAGCCAACACCTCAACTAATAACCCGACCGTGTCTTACCTTCAAAATTTAGCTTCTCCTTCTAGACCTACCTCCATGGGGGTTCTGATACCCCCTCAACCTCAAACTACTCAACCAAATCCTACACCCTTCTAAAACCTAGTGGTCTCTATCCCCCCTACTCTTGCCCCTATCAACATAAGAGTAACTGCCTACCCTTCAACAAGTGTGGCCACCCCTGAACCACCTTTGACAGCCCCTATCCAATTTGTGCCTACCAACCCCATAACACAAGTGCCCTTGGATTCAACTTTCACCCCAATGACTAGCTACCCATATGTTGCATCTACACAAGCACAACCAACCATGTCATATGCCCCTCTCAATATCTTTCAAGCACCTTATAACCTAGGGGGCGCTCCACCCGCCAATCCGTCAGCAGACATCATCAAAATGCTGATGGACAAAATGTCCAGTCTCGAGACCTCTATTTCTGGTTCATGCAATGCCCTCTCATATGAGCAAATTTGCAACAAACCCATCCATCCTTCCGTCTCAATCAGGCTATATCCCAATCAGTGGGAGCTTCCTAAATTTTCTCATTTCTAGAGCAAGGAAGACCCGCAATAACACCTATGGGCATTCAGACATGCCTGCTATCTCATTGCCCATGATGATGCATTACTTTTATGCACATTTCCTATGTCACTCTTCGATGCTGCCCTTGACTGGTATAGCTCTCTTGCCAGCCATTCTCTCTTCACATTCACCCAGCTGGCACAACTCTTCCTTGATCATTTCTCCATCAACATCACCAAAAAGGTCTCAATCATAGACCTCTATTCTATCTGGTAGTTTGAGGATGAAATCATAGCTAACTTCGTTGCTCACTAGAGAGGCCTCATCAATCAGCTCTCATTTTCCTTACCCCAACTCAAACTTATCAAACTTTTCTCCCAAGCCTATGCCAAGCATATTTCTTCTACCTTACGGGTTTAGACCTTTTGCACCTTCGACGAAGCCTTCACGATGGCCCACAAGCTTGAATTACGTGCCATCAAGGAGAATAAAGTCAAGTTGCGGAGTAAGAACCCCAACTCCAAGACCAATGACTCCTCTTATTCTAAACTTTCTTCATCTAATCCTCAGTCTAAGGCATCAGCAAATGCTTTAGTTGTTAGACCTTCATCCTCTTCACCTTCAACCAACTAGCTTGAGCCATCCACATCCCAAACCATCACCTACCAATTTGAGCAAAGGTATGTGCAATGATAGTATACTCCACTCAAAGAGTCATACACGTCTATGCTGGAAAAACTTGTCAAATAGGGGGTTCTCAATCTCCCCCAAATCTGACCACCTCCATAATTTGATCCCTCACGTGCCATCCCTATGTGGTATAGGGAAAATGACTTCTGTAACTACCACCGTGTTAAAGGCCATGACATGGGTAATTGTAAGACTCTTAAAAACATCATCTAAGACATGCTTGAAAAGGGTGACCTCATCCTCGACAATCTCAATGCACCACCCAATCAAGGCATCGACATTTTCAAGCAACCATTTCCCAATCATCCTCCGACCCAAAACAATGTCCAGACCATGACTGATGACACTCACGAACATAACATACGAATAGTCAATACGGTCTCACCCTTCATCCCTAACCAACCTCTCTCACAAACTCAAGAGGTTAGTCCATCCATTAGTCCATCACATGTGGATGAACCTTCTTCTCCAGTTAGTTCTCTGTCAACCTCTCTCATGTTGGAGGATGCCTCGACCATACCGGCACCACCGGTCTCACCATCCTCCTTGCTACCTATGGAGGACCCAACCCTTCCTACTCCTCAACCGCAAGTAGAGGGCACAATCATCCCTGCCGTTTACCCTCTTGAAGAGCCTCATTCTTTGGTTTCTTCTCCACCCAGGGAAGAACCTGTCTCTCCTCTGTCTCCAACCAAAGATGAACCTATCATGACTTCATCATGCCTGGGGTTTGAGACTACTATACCAATCTCATCTTTGGCCCCGCAACCATCCACATCCTCTCAAGGACCCAAATCTCATCCAACGTCTTCTCAGCCATTTTCCTGATTAGTGGAGAAAATTAGACTTCTCCCTTCAAGGAGAGTGGAGCATCAGCTATTGTGGGAGTGTCTCAAAGCTCTTCAGCATGCCTGTGCCCTCTCATCTCATGCTGCCAATCCTCCCATGGCAGAATCTCCCAAGACTCTCAACAAAAACTAGACTTCCACTTCTAGACCTTCTAAACCTCAACCAACTACATTAGGACCAAAACCCACATCTACCCCATCAAAGCCAATCAAGTCACTCAACATTCGCCCTGTCGCTAACCTCACTCATCCGTAAGTGAAGGTGGACTTAGACCAGGCCTTGACCAACAGTAGTCTTCAAACCAAATCAAAGAAGACTGCTAAACCATAGAGGTGAACTCCTCCCTCATCACCATTACCCTCCATTTTAGGCCCTCATCCTTCGAACCTGACCAAAGTCCTCCCCGCTCTTACTTCTAATCAAAACAAGTTACCTCCTCTGCTTCCTTTGCCTACCACCAACCTACCCTCTCTAAAAAAGTCAGAACCTCTCATGAAGAAAGTGCCATCTCCTCATGTGGCCGCACCATCAACCCAAAAGGTGGAACAGAAGCCTCCTTCAACCCCGCCCACGTAAAAGTCACCAGCATCTCACACATCAACAAGCACATACCCTTTAGTGGGCTCATACTCTTTGATATTGCACTGAATTTTTTAGACCTCCAACATAACCCTTCCACCCATCAGGCCCTTCCAACCTCTTGGGTCTAAGCCCTCCTAGTTCGATGATATGAAGATTTGCCAATATCATTGCATGCCAGGCGATGACATCGAGACTTGCTGTGCCCTCAAGGCCGTCATTTGCCGCTACATGGAGAAAGACACTCTCCTTCTTGAGGACACTATCGACTGACCCCCAATTCCTTCCCATATCCCTCCAACCTCTTCAACCACATCAACATCTCATCAGCAGATTATGACCCCCTCATCTTCTTCACCCCTTATCTTCGAAATCAATGCCATTCACATAACCACTAGGTCACAAAAGGACAAGGCAAAAGAAAAAGCCACCATTCCTTGGACCTACCTTTTTGTCAAGCCACCTCTACCGCCCAAGCCTAAAATTTCTATCTTTGGCGCATCTCAACCCTCTTCTTCTTCCTCTTCAGGGGTGATTCATGACTTCATGTTAAAATAGCTTCACCAGACACCCGTGAAGATGACCCTCTATGACCTTATCCAAACCTCGCCCTAGCATCGTCAAGCTCTCATCTGAGCCTTGCAAGCAATAGAGGTCTAACTCAAGGACCCCCAACCACTTGCTGCCATCGTCCACTCTTTGTCTCCTATTGCCTCCATCACATTCAGTGATTCTGAGATTCCTACATCTAGCACGAAAGATCAGGATGCTGCTCTCTTCATCACTACCTATGTTGATCAGACACGCATTAAGTGCATTATGATTGATAGAGGTGCCATCATCAACATTATCTCCACCCATGCCTTTGATCAATTGGCTCTTCCCAAGAATTGCGTATCCAAAATCGATGCAATCTTGTGATCCTTCAATGACACCACTACTACAACCATTGGCATAGTCATCCTTCACATTCATGTTGGCCCACGCATAGTCTCAGAGCTCTTCTATATCATCGAAGGAGAGTTTCAATATAACATGTTGCTGGGCCAACCCTGGATCCATGCCATGGCTTGTGTCCCCTCCACCTTACACCATTGTGTGAAATTTGAGCATGACGGGCAAGTCCACACCATTATCATTGACCCATCACCTTTCAAAACTTGTAACACAACCTATCGGCCAAATGACATTCTTATTCCTATCAAGCCATCAACCCCGATGCCACCTCCATCCACAGAAGCTTTGACCAGTTTGCAACTGGCGGTCACCCTCACCCCTCCTCTTCAAGCGGTAACCAAAGACCCCATGGAAGACATCTTCCAATGACTTTCACTTGGGGAATATCACTTGTTGACCTTAGACATGTTCTAAACTCTGCAAGAGTATGGATGCCTTTACCACAGCCCCAGTTATGACCATTGGATCGGAATGGTCATGCCTTATGGTCCTCCTCACCTCTGAACCAATCTTGTCTATGGGGGGATCAATCAACCTCCTACTGACAGGAATCCTCTCTCTTCATCTCAACCATTCACATCAGACTTCTCATTTCTTGGCAACCCTACCTTTGCACACACTTACCTTTATAGGTGTGCATGGAAGGGTTTTGGTTTTGATCGCTATGAGCAAGGCTCCCATCAGCCCATTGAGCCTCTCAACGATGATGATGCCAAGAAATGATATGGCTTGGGATACCACAACCCCACTCAGGCTCCTACAGACCTTTGCCCTGAACCCACCATCGACCAATCTCCTCCAAGCTCGGCTATTCCTCCCCCTTCGCCTACGGAGTCAGTGGTTTCCATCCCTCCTAGCTTTTTCAATGCCTAAACACCATTCGCTTGGGAACCCTGACCTATCAATTAGATGGGGTACCCAGGTCTCTCCTCATCTTCTCTCTATCTCATTTATCTAACCCATGAATCATCCACATTGGGTGTTAGACATTCTTCCTACCACAAAATGATTGGGGGGAGTTTGACTTTCTATCGACTATCCTAACCTCGACCCGACCTCAACCAAGCTTTGACCCAACTTCAACCAAACATTCATAGCCTTCATCAACCAAACCTCGACCAAACATTCAACCAACCTTTTAATCATGACCAAACACCAATCTCGACCCAACCCTTGACCAGTCTCAACAAATCAGTGACCATATCAACCAACCATGCATCAAATCAACATGTGACCAATATGGAGTGAAGTAAACGAGGCAAATTCACCCTTAATTGGCTCAGACCTTTCATCACCATGCACAAACATGGACCAGGGACTTATCAGAACCTGAGCCTTTTATGCCTTGCATCTACGACCATTCTACTATTAGTCAAGTACTCATCCACTTGACATTTAACTTGAGCTCATCCCTTAAGTAATCCCCATCTTCTTAATCCTCATTTCTTCAACCCTACTCCCCTTAACAAATCCTCTATAACCCTTTTATGAAGTATGGATGCTTTGTCCTAATAAAAGGGAGCCCTTGAACTTCTATAGTCTTGTCCATGACTCAAAATTCTGTCAAAAAAAAAATCAAGATGTCAAAATATCCAAGGTCACCATATCAATCAAAAGGCAGAATGCTCCCTCAAAGGATAGCTATACTATCATTGCTGTATTACTAGACTACTCCCTTGAAGGACAGCTAGGCCAAGACATATAAAGAAAAAATATAGACCACTCCCTCGAAGGATGGCTATGAATAAATCTTACTACAAACAACACTTTTCTTAGAAGCTTCCCACATCGATTAGCTTCAAAAATGAACACAAAGCAAATGACATCTCTATGTAGACTTCCCGCATTGATCAGTCTGTACAAAAAGAAAAACGGGTCATGGACTTGGCTTATAGTTGTCTCAGGGTCTCCTATAGAAAAGGGCAAGGTTATCTCTACTCTAAAATGGGTTACCCTATCCTCACCTATCATAACACCTGCTCAAGGGACTTCGAGCTCACTTTAATGTTGAAGTGATTCGATTACCATTCTAACACAACCATGGTCAATGATGTAACACATGAATGGGGCTCTTTTGTTCTAACAACCCCTACCTATGCTATCTTTCTAGTCCTTGTCAATGAAAGGGCGAATATGCCTTTCACTTCTTTTGCACTTTGGTCACATTCAACTTCATCATTCATCATTTGTTAAACCAGCTCAACTCAACACTTTTTCAGACCACTCACATAGCTTATTCACACTAGTTTCTATGGACACCAATACACATGGAAACTATGGACTACACAATTTATGTTAAGCATAAACCAATACTTGTTGAAGCATAAATAGACCTCAATTCATTTTTAGCATACATCCATCACGAATATGGAAAATTGCTAGGGATGAAAGACCCCTCAACCAATGTTACAACATACACCGTTTGGAAAAGGCTGTAACATCTTTTTCTCCTCATCATTTCGACACATGACCAAACCGATCATCGACCAATCTTCTCAACTAGTTTGAACTACATTGGTTTGAGGCCCTAAGACCAGGGCTATGTAGGTAGCACTCAAATGACATGACATCTTCTAGGGTTAGCTCGACTGCCCTCATTTATTCATCTACCTGATGGACAAACCATATTCTTCTCTTTTGACCATGACTTGACCTTGACCAAGACCATCGACCACTTTGACCCTTCCTCCCTTTTTGGGAGAACTACATTGGCTTGAGGCCCTAACAACAGGGGCTATGTAGGCATCACTTAGTTGACATGGGGTCTTTTGAGGTTAGCTCGACCATTCCTTCATCGCATTTCTTCCATCACATTTTTTCATCACCTACTAATCACATCACAAATAATTACCTATTTTCATAATCATTAACAAAATCAAAGCATCATCATCATATAACCATTTCATTAAACATCACATTCATTATCATCATACACATCATATCAAAACATGCATCAAATCCAAGTGCCATAAACATTAAACACATCCATACAATTTCTCATAACTCATGTCAATAATCTAACATAATCTCATCATATATATCAAAATAGTTTTATACAATGGCATAATATGTGCCTCTTTCTCTCTCTCTCAAAAAATCAAGTACATCTCGCATCATCGACATGTACGCTGATATATACATCATGTCAAAAATCTACCCTCAAGGCTATGGCTATGGTGGTGGTGGCAGTGGCCGTGAAGATGCTGTATCATTTCCACCCTCTAATCATCACCGTCTATGGGAACCCAAGGTAGTCGCATGGGACATTGATCTCTGATGGCTCTGCTCCTCTACTCCCCTCTGCCATCTCTACTGTGTCTCTCTGCCCTCACACTTCACCTGGCCCACAAATGCCTCTACAGCCTTTAATCACTCTCCAACTCACTCCCTCTCTCCACTAATGCCTCTTTGCCACCTCACCCCGCTCACTCGGTCAACTCTGGGTCACTTTCACTCAATCAACTCCAGAGCTCTTTTTTCTCTCAGTCAATAAGTAGAAAATGACTTTTGGTGGGCCACCAATCTAGTTTTGTTAGATTGGGTAGACCATCGACATCGGCATCTTCGTGCCCTAGTCCGTTGATGTCGGCCAATTTCTCCACCGACATTGGTTTTATCACCGACGTCAGCAGACTTTAACCCTCCAATTTCTTCACCATGACCAAAATCATGCCCCAATCAGTCAACTCTCTGGTAGAAGTCATCTTAGCCTCTTGGGGCACCATTAAGATCACTTTTGCCTCCCTCCCTCGACCACCCGACCTTAGAGATCACACCTATCTCCTCAAACTCTGACCACTTCCAAGACAAACGTTGCCTTGGTTATTTTTGCATGTATGCTACCTCATGAATGGTTAGCAAAATTGTGCGTAGGCTATTTATGACCTTCACAAGTATAGGATCGCAAGTTGGTTGATCCCCACTACTTGTGACATTTTCATGTTTCCAGGAGCACTTCCTGAGCTTGAGATACCTGAAACATGATGACCATTAGAGCTTCAACTTAGATTGAATAACTTGATCAGCTATGACCAAATGCTGGGGTTTGATTATTTCAATTTTGGCACTCCTCGACCTTGACCATGACAATTTGCCTGACCTTTCACGTGGTGTGGTATACATGCAATTCCACCCTTTACAGTGTTCACACTCAATCTTTGCCCTCTTTATCTATCTCTCTATCAAATCGACACTCGATCTTAAGTTCCCTTCCCTCGACTCTCACTTTGAGGGGGGAACACCTCATCCCATACTTGGGGCAACCAAATCCTATTTTTGTCTTGCAGTTCATCAGAAACAACCAACAAGACAAAAAGGGGCAAATGTAGACACTGAAATCGTGTCTACCCCCTAGGTTGTCCTCCCCCCTTGGCCCCCTTGGTCTATTTCCTAACACTTGTCCTAAGCCCCCTCAATTTTAAATCAAAATAAATCAAATATTTTAAATTGATGGCCCCCTTTCCACCTCACCCATGCCACCTTGGATCCCCTCCTTGGATGCCCCCACCTCTCTCCTAGCCTTTATTACCCAAATCCTCTCTTAATCCTTCCTCTCGCATCCATTTATGTCCTCCTTGACCGTTTTCCCATGACCCTTTTGACCCTGACAGTGTGTAAGAATGGATAGAGGCTAATTTTAGCTTCTATCCCCATTCTTCTATCACCGACGTTGGTCATTATGCGGCTGATGTCGATGGTTCTACCGGCATCAGTTGCCTTCAAAACCATTTTTTGCAACTGTTCTCCCCCCTACAAATGTGAACTCTCTTTGGCACTTTGGAATTTTGTTCCTCTCTCTCTCTCCCTCTTGTATAGCAACACCAGCAGTTACAGGTACCCTATAGAGATAGTCCCAAGCTCTTGGCATTTGCAGGACCGTTAACAGTTCCAACAACAAGGTTCCTCCATTCTTCCTTCAGCAAGTAGGAGGTAAGTACTTTCTTGTTTTCATTTCATTTCTTATTTAAATTTACTTGCTAATCTAGGCCACTGTCCATAACCTTCCTTGTCCTTCCCTGAGAGGTTGAAAAGCCTTCTCAGATCGCTGTCTCTCGTTCATCCTCTTTTTGCCTCTGTCACCCATCCAATCCATTCCTAGACAATATTCTCAGTCCCTCAAACCCCAAAATAGTCTCTCAGACCCCCAAACAATCCCTCTAACCCTCAAATAGGCTCTCTGACCCTCAAACAAAACCACAGTCCACTCTATAGACTGAAAACTAGACTTGAAACTCATCCCTGGCCATTACCCCGACCGACCTCGACTATTGCCCATACCGACATTGGCATCCTAACCGACGTCGGCAACCTTCCTTGATTGATGCTGATAGAACCACCAACGTCAGTGACTGTGCAAAGCAGATTGCTACATATCAGGTATGCATTTGCTTTTTATCTTCTTCATTCTGTCCTTCATTATTTCTATTTTTATTAAATATTCTATTTTTAACAGTGGACTGTCATCCTCTGAGAAGCCTTTGCGCTTCTAGGACCAAGCCTTTGCTTGGCAGTCCACTTTCTTGTCATCTAACATTTCTTGTGTTTTAGTCTCTTTCTCTTTCAGGTGTCATCCTCCACAACCAAAGAGAAGTTCCTGCTATTGTCTGAATCTAATGCACAAGTCCAAAATCTGGGTACGTACAAACCCTCATCCATTCTTCTTAGTTTCTCATTTTCCTTTCTTGAATGTGAAAAGCAAAATCTCGTATAGAAATAGTAATGGTCAAAGAACACATGGTGACAATCCAAAGAGAAAGTGAGGATGCAAATAGAAAGAAGAAACTTGATTTGTTTGGGAGTTTTTGATATGTGACAAAAATGTGTATTGAAATTAAAGAGTTATCTACATTGCTTAATTCCTTAGGATGATAATTTGTGGTGCTATTAATAAGAGAACTCAAGAAAAGATTATTCTCTGCCTTCAAACCCTATACATGCTTGTGACAGTCAGGTATGAAAGGTAAGTTGATGTTTTTTAAGGTATAAACTATGGATGTGTTTGATATAATTATATATAGATAAGAGTATGTTAGATGAGATGTTATATTAGTTGGTTTAAATACAAGTTAATGGTAAAGTCAATGCATAATCCACATGTGTTTAAGCCCCTGTTTGCATACTCAAAAACTTTGTCTGCATGGTCATGTGCCAGGGAAGATGTATGTATTATTGATAAAGAGAATAGGTATGGAGTTGGTGAAGTATTATCATGATTTAAAGGTGAAAAATACATAATAATATCCTTGTGAATCCCTGGAACTTCCTTGAAGTGTAAATAGACTACAAACCCTCACATAGTCCTATAAGAAGATAACATAATTCTATGTTTTACTCATTATAAGACACAAAAGGTTTAGGAATGAATATTTATCAATTTGGTAAGTTTTAAAGTGTCTATATAGACCTTGGGAAGGTCTTATATCCATTTAAAACAACCTAAAACTAAATAAATTGAATTTTAAACCCTCTCAGCATCTATAATCACTAAGGTTTGAAAACCAAAAACCCTTATAACTTGATTCCAACCATGGGAAAAAGTTAAAACTTTGTCATCAAGAATATTTTGATATGAGGAGAAGGATTTAGGTGTTTTTAGTCATGTACCATATGATCTAATATGGATTTTTTGAATAAGCAAGTATAAGGAGGGCTAAAAAGCCTAATTGGTAAAGAGCTTACAAAAGAAGGGCTATCTACACAAGGAGTTAGGAGATGAAACTTCATGGGTGACTGTTAGGAGATGGAGGGTAACTAAATCAGGTATTAAATATTTAAGAGGACTTGTAGAGTGTCCTTACCAAGGGAATTTGTGAAAAATACTATAAGATAATTGTGTCACTAGTGAGTTTGAGGTGTAAAAGGGGATGTTAGAGAGTGATTGAGAGGTTAAAAGAGATTAGGACAAGTGTGTTATGAATAGATGAAGTCATACATGATATATGGATTTATTCATGAAATCTATAACAATATTTAGTGTTTTAAGCTTTTGAGAAGGTTGCCTAGTGAGAAGATAGTGAGTGAGTAAGTGAAAGTAAATGAATCAATGAATGAAATGTGATAAATGGATGAATGAGAGAGTTAAATAGGGTATAATACAAATAAATAATGAATCCAAGGTGTTTATAAATAGGGTTAATAAAGGAGAGGATGCTATCAAGATAGAAAGGAGACCAAAGATTTTTGATTGAAGATTGAAGCTAAAGAACAGAGTAGGACACTTACAAGTTGATTCAAGTCAAGGTCAAAGCTAGGAATGGTGAGTTTAATGTTTTTCCCATGTAACTCTACATCATTTGGTATTATAGAAAGGTAATATATTGGTTAAATTATATTTTGAGTTCTTAAAAGCTTTTTAATTTGAATTAGCAAAGAATATGATGAGGATTGCATGAGATGACATTGTAGGGGTATTTTGGGAAAAGAATGTGGTGTAGGTATGACCTAATGAGGTCATTATAGGTAAATTTTAGATTGATAAAGAGAGGAAATAAATACCATAAGTCCAATGATAATGACTTGAAACTAGTTAAGAGAGATATAGAGAAAAAGAGTGGAAAGAACATTGAATCTCAAGAGAGAAAAGAGGAAGACTCCAAAAGAGAGTCGAGAGAGATAAGATAAGTCCAAAATAAAGGAAAATAGAAAGAGAATATGATCCAAGAGAGGTATAGGAGGTAAGTAGGTAATATTAGTAAGAGATAGTTCTAAGTAGGCCTAGAAAGTGAAGGAAAAATAGAGAAGATAGATGTAGAAGAATAAGTGAAAGAGATAAGAAGAGAGCTAAGGTAAAGTTTTAAAAAGGTAGAGCTCATGGTGAAGCTCATGAATGATCAAGAAATCCAATGGATTGGTTGTAACATGAGGAATAAAGTGAAGTGGCCTCTAGATCTACTTATGAAAGAGAGGAGACATAAGATGAATTCCTTGAGAAAAGAGTAGAACAAAGAAAGAATAGCCCATAGAGGTATGAAGGGTGAAGAGTTTCCAAGATTACATGATATAGAAGTTGAGAAAAGAGTTATCATTGAAGAGAACATATAGAGAAAAGTTCTAAGAGATGCACTTGAGAAAGAAAGTGATGAGAAAATGAGAATGTCTATGAAAGAGACATTCATGGAGGCTATGTGGTCTCTTATTTATTAAAATAACATTGAATTTGAGTTTGTGTATGTAGGTATAAACTAAATATTGATGAAGATAAATAATGAAATCTTAAGGCTTATGAATAATGGTTCTAATACATCACCCATCAAGATGAATGAAGAAGATAAAGAAATAGGATAGGTTGTAGAAGTCAATATGGTGAAGATTGAAGAATCTCAACATGCTCAAGTTGAGATAGAAGAAGAGTATTATGATGATTTGATAAGAATTGTAGCTGAAGTAAGAGGGGAAGTTAACCATGAAGACACAAAGGCAAAATATGAAGACATGGGAGTGAATATGAGCTTGTAGTAGTCCATCAAAGAGGTAAATGAGTGTTTGGGACTTGATTTTGATTACACATTTGAAAAGAAAGAAGTTAATATGTAGATTAAATAATTAAAGAAAAACTTAAATTCCTCAAATATGGTACAAGATCATGGTTATGTTTGGCCTAAGTGGCTCAAGGCAATAGGTGGTGAGATGGAAAAGGTAAACCTCAATCAAGAGGTTATGAAAACCAAGAATAAAGGTGGAAAACAAGAGAAAACATGGAGGCAAATAATAAAGGGAAGAATACATAAAGTTGACATGATAGGATATCAAGAAAAAAAGCATGTAGAAGTGAGGTAAGAAGCAAACTTCAGTCTAAGCATGTATAAGGTAGAAAATGGGTTGTGAAGAGCAAGGAAAGATAAAAAATAATAGTATTGAAGATACACTCCAATAAATCATGAAGATATGAGAAGATGACAAGTATAATAAGTAAGAAGAAATGTTAGAGGCAATAAAATCCAAAGAGTTGAAGATGCAACTGAGTAACTCAATGACTAAACAAAATAACAAGTGTGAAGAGAATACAAGCATGTGGAAAGGTAAACAAATCATTTATGACAAGTATGATGAAGATATTTTTAAATAAATGAGTGTGATCATGGAAATAAACTACAAAGTATGGAAAATAATGTTAATGATCACAAGTGGGAAGCAAAGTGAGAGTTCAAATGCTAATAGAGGTGAATCATTGATGAAGAATGAAGATATAATGACTAAATATGTTGGTATAAGACATAATTTTGAAGAAGATGAAGAATAATATGGTCCACAATTTAATGAAGATGATGGAGAGATAGATGCTTTCATATTCAAAGAGGAAATGGAGATGATAAAAAATATTTTTAGTCCATTAAAAGGGCTACATGCAAGTGAAGGGCAACAAGAGAAGCTCATGGATGAGCTCAAAGAAGAGTTAAATGAATAAAAGCTTAATGGAATAAGTTCTCATAGCCATGAAGGTACTAAGACAAATATTGATCAAGGAATGAAAAACATGAATGATTTGGATAGTGAAGGTATGGAACAATAATAAGGAGATGAGCCATAATAGCTCATGATAAAATAAGACAAGGGTCAACAAGTGAATTCAAGACAAGGTGGGAATGTGACTAGTTCACATGATGACATTAAAACTGAGTCATTTGTTGATATACATGATAAAGGAAAGACAAAAATATGTGAAACAAAATTATACCATGATGAGGGTGAATTAGACAAGAAGTTATTCTTGAAAGATGAGCAAGGTTGTGTGAAGACATGTCAAGAAATGGAGAGGTGTATTGAAGAGACAAAAAAAGAAAGCCTTATTGAATAAGTGACAAATATTGAGATGCCTATAAAATAATTATAGTACAAGGAATAATGAATCAAAATTGATAAGGAGCAAAAACAACTAAAAAATTAAGAACCAAGTGAGATCAATGAAGAAGGCAGTCCTAGAACAAGATTAAGAGTGGAGAGTGAGAAACATTGGTTAAACATAGAGTATTATGAATCATAAAGTGAGTTGGAAAAGGTCAAAAATGTAGAGAATTTTTTTTTAGTGGTTGGTATATCTTATAGGGATAGAAGATGCTTGGACAAGGATAATATACAAAGAAAGGAAGCATAAATACATGAGTATAATGAGGATAAAGGAGCAAGAAAGGAGGAGAAGTAGTAATGTGAGGATGAAATATCCTAAAAAAATGAATTATAAGGCAGTAAATAGAATAATGTGTTAACATAAAAATTTTCTTCCTCCTATGGAGTATGATTCAGGAACATCTAATAAACAAAACACCATTTTTAGTTATTGAAGTGATATGTGTTAGTTAGGAGTCATAGTTGGTATATTTTGGGGTACATATGTGTGTGAGGGATCCTTTAGGATATATTTGTTTTCCCAAAATAATATTGAGTCATTAGGTGTGTGTTTTATATTTATTTGGAGTTTTTTCTCCAAAAATGACAATTTGAAAATTCAAATTCTAAAACTAAGTATTGAAGGACCATGGGCTTAGTATGAGGTGGTTAGGTGAGAAAAAGTTGGTAAAAAGGTCCAAGGATTCATGAAAATAAGGTTTGAAGACATTTTGTGTCTAAGTCATTAAGGTGATGAAAATTCAAGATTCATGGTAACTAATGTAACTACATCTCATACATTGAATGATAAGGATAATGTGATGGAGAGAGAGATATATCCAATAAGGAGGATAATAAACCAATAAAATAAGATTGTATACCTCTCCAAGAAGGTGGCAGAGTCCATTCTTGGACTGTATATGTAATGAATGATGATCCAAGTTAATAAAGATAAGTTATTTTATGTGTGTTTACTACATGAAAGTGTATGCATTGTTATTTATTAAATATTTCCTTAAAAATCCTTTGAGGTTGTATATATATAAATCTTATGTTGTTACAAGTAATGGTCAAAGAACACAGGTTGATAGTCCAAAGAAAGAGTGAGGATGTAGACAAAAAAAAGAAACTTGATTTGTTTGGGATTTATTGATATGTGAAAATAATGTGTATTAAAAATTAAGTATATACATTGTGTAATTCCTCAAAATGATAATTTGTGGTACTATTAATAAGAGAAATTATTAAAATATTTTTCTCTACCCTCAAACCCTATACACACTTGTGACAATCAGGTATGAAAGGTAAGTTGATGTTTCTTAAGGTATAGACTATGGATGTGTCTGAGATAATTATTTGTAGATAAGAGTGTGATATATTATATGGTATATTAGTTGGTTTTAATTAAAGTTAATTGTAAATTCAATGCATAGTCCACATGTGTTTAAGAACCCTGTTTGCATACTCAACAACTCTGTCTGTAGAGTCACATACGAAGGAAGAAGTATGTGTGATTGAGAAAGATAATAGGAATGTATTTGGTGAAGCTTATCATGAGTGAAATGTGAAAATGACATAATAATAGACTTGTTAAGTCTTGGAACTTTCTTAAAGTGTAAGCAGACTACAAACCCTAACACAATCTTATAGGAAGATAACAAAATTATGTGTTTTACTCATTATAATCCACAAAATGTTTAGTAATGAATATTTATCAATTTTATAAATTGGATAGTGTTTATACAGACCTTGGGAAGGTCTTATCTCCATTTTAAACAACATAAAACTAAATAAATTAAATTTTGAACTCTCGCAGTCTCTATAGTCATAACTACGGTTTAGAAACCAAAAAACCTTATAAATTGAGTTCCAACCATGGGAAAAAGTTGAAACTTTATAATCATGAATATTTTTATATGAGGAGAATGATTCAGGTGGTTTTAGTTATGTAACATAGGGTCTGGTATGGATTTGGTGACTAAGTATATAGAGGTCTAAAATGCCTAATTGGTAAAGAGATTACAAAGGAAGGACTATTTACACAAGGAGTTAGGAGATGAAGCTTCATGGGGAATTGTAAGGATATAGAGGGTGACAAAATTAGGCTTAGATATTTAGGAAGACTTGTAGAGTGTTCTAACCAAGGGAATTTGTGAAAAAAAAGGTTATAAGAGAATTATGTCACTAGTGAGTTTGAGGTGTAAAAGAGGATGTTAAAAAGTGATTGAGAGGTTAAAGGAGATCAAGGAAAGTGTGTTATGACTAGATGAAGTCATAAATGATAGAAGGATTTGTTCATGAACTCTATAATAAGATTTAGTTTTTTAAGCCACTGAGAAGGTTGCCTAGTGAGAAGATAGTGAGTGAGAAAGTGAAAGTAAATGAATCAATGAATGAAATGTGATAAGTGGATGAATGATAGATTTAATCAACGTATAAAGAAAATAAATAATGATTCCAAGGTGTTTATAAATATGGTGAACAAAGGAGAGGATGCTATTAATCTAGAAAGGAGACCAAATACTTTTGATTAAAGATTGAAGATAAAGAATAGAGTAGGAAACTTGTAAGTTGATTAAAGTCAAGGTTAGAGCCAAGAATGGTGTGTATACAAATAATATTTTCAAAATTTTATCAATTAATGATTCTCTTTATCTTTTAGTAACCTAATGAGTCTCAATCTCTCTGAGTGCATGCCCTAAGGGGTGCACTGGGAAAGGGGTGGGCAGCCCATTGGTGCTTTGTAGGATTGTTGTCCCTTTTACCACTTGCTATCTACACATTTATCTCTTAAAAACCGTTCCCCTAAGCTTTGAATCCTATTTTACACACTCCTCTAGTCATTTTACACCTTCATTAGCCCTTTTCCTAACCTAAACCCTTTTTTGATAGTTTACATGACTATGTCAGCCACATAGACCTTATATCATTATTGAAAAAACAATTAGGGATGAGGTTAGTTCATGGATGACCTAGTCCATGATAGTTTTAGTTTTATCAATTACAATACTGGGTCAATTGGGTCAACCATATTAGCCAAAAATTTTATAAGGGTTTAGGGTTAGATCCACCTATATAAACATAATCATTTTGTCATTTCTAAGAGAAGAGGAGAAGAAGTAAGATATATTTCACATCTACTTATCCACCATTATACTTGAGGATCAAGCTTAGGGTTTCATACTTTCTTTGGAGATATAGATCTTGTCTTATGGAGAAGTCTTTTGGATGCATTGATAGGTTGTGTATCCTAGAGATGAGTTATCCTTATCATCCTTACATACCATAATAACCTCTTTCAAATTATCTTGTCTAAGGGAGATATTGAGGATTGATAGGTTTGTCATCAAAGGTAAGTATTCCTAACTTTGTTCATCCTTTATAAGAGTAGATAGATATGAATTTATACTTATCTTCCATGCATTAGGATTTCATATACATTGACATGAGTATATGTCTTATTTACATGTTTACTTTTAGTGTTTATTAACCCCACTTTGTGCCACAAACTTTGGTGAACACTATATTAGATTTTTATTTATTATTTTAGTGAATATAAAAATATAGGACCTAGATATGGCTATTACATAGTTCTGTTTGACTAAAGGCTTTGGAACCCTCCTTAGTAATATTATTGTAGTAAGATATTCCTTGATTAAGTCTAGTGGATTCATATTAGTCATGACCCTAATTATCTAATGTATCCCTAATACGAAGTGTAAGTAGGATCTATCTTCTTTGAGATAGGATTGATTTATAGATCTAATACATTTCTCATTACATACATTTTGGTGAACCTAATGTGAATATAACCCTTGCAGGTTTTATTTCATGCTTTTAATTTATATCATTTTATTATTTTTCTATATTTGTGATATTAAGTTGACTAGGTTGGTATAGTTATAAATTTTGTGCACAAGTTTAGCACATAAAAACATTAAAATGATGTTGTTCTTTATATATAGGTCTTTATCATATACAATTTATTGGATCAAATAGGTTAACACAATATTATTCTTCATATCCAAATAAAAAACTAGGTCAAATAGGTTGACTTAGTCCTATAGTTAGAATCTAGATAATAAACTAAGTTGACTAGGTCAACTTAGTCATCTTAATAGGCTTTAACAAATAGGGTTTTGTAGAACTAGGTCAACCTAGTTGACATAGTTGGTAGAACTTAAAGAAACACTCAAGGCCCTTCAATATAAATTTAATCCTCAACATCTTCCAACATCTCTCTCTCTCTCTCTCTCTCTCTCTCTCAATTTAGTATTTCATTATAGTTTTATTTTGTGTAAGTTTGTAGTCTTCAAAACTACAATCCTATAACAAACTAAGTCAACCTGGTTGACTTAGTTTTATAGTCTGTCTTCTATCCAAAAGACTAAGTTGATCTAGGCAACTTAGTTTTTAAGGACTCCTACTTTTATAGTATAGAAGTGACCTTGTCAACTCTATTCTATAAAGTTTGCATACAATGTCATCTAAACTAAATCTATACCATTTTTAATTTGGTAATTAACAACTATATGCTAGTAATTAATTCACACATTCATTTTCATCTATTTGTATGCTTAGATTAGCCCACATAGTATAATTAGGTGGTTTTTAAAAAATAACATTTAGTTGTATTATTTTTATCTTTTTGCACACACTAAAAAATCACACTAATTTCAAAACACATTTAACATTTGTCTTTCCAAGGCCTTCTTACTTGGATTTCATCACCAAGTGGGAAGCCTACTTGATTTTATGGTCAAGTATAAACATGTGGTTAATGGTATATATTGGAAAAACACTTAACACCCTTATCACTATGGGATTGTGAAGTAAGGGGGTAGACCCCAATACCAAGCCAATACCATTGCCAACATAGATCCTTTTCATCCTAAACATCCTGACACCATCCATAGATTGCTTCTAGATCCTTATTTTCAGCCAACTTCCCTATCACACTTAAAATAGCAATTTATAATAATTTAAAAACACTTAGGATGACCACTTAGTTAGCATTTACTTTTTAGTTGACTTTTCTCTCTCTGATCATTGTGTGTTGTATTATAAAAACTTGAATTATCCAGCATTGGTGCAAGGTTTTGTGTTGTGTGCCAATTGGATCATTCTCATCGATCTAATTATTTGTGTGTTTACTTCCATTTCTTACTTCAAATTACATTTAAAAAATATTTTCTTTTTTTCATCACACTATCATTCTATTTTACATATTCTCTTACAAACTATCTTTTTCCCTTACTATAATACTAAATTGACCTAGTCGACCCAATAATCTTTTTTGCTAATCAGGTTATAATACTAAATCAACCTGGTTAACTCTATATCCTTATAAAACTATCTTCTTTCTTGTCTATAGTACTAAGTCAACGTAGTTGACTCTGTACTCTTCTATCTTTTGTCCACTAGTACTAAGTCATCCTAGTCAAACTTGTACTCTTATCTGTCTCTTGAATTACAAAACATGGTCAACCTAGTCAACTCTATATCCTTCCTATCTCTTTGCTTTTACATTAGCTTTGTGTTCCTTAATCTCTATCCTTCATCATGAATTTCCTATTTGAAGTCAATGTTGAGTTTAATTTAATAGATATGATGAGTCTTACCAACCCTAATAGGCTCTTTCATAAGTAGCTTGTGGCTCCTAGCCTAGATGAAGTTAAAGTGCATGTAGCCACTCACACAACTATTGGACCCATCCTGATTATTTTTGGTTTTAAAATCCTCTATTCTCATCTAAAGATCAACCTAAATTAGAGTATACACTAAAAATTCTCTTCTTCATCAATTAATTTCCTCAACATTAAGGAAAGGATCCTTATACTATTTACCATCTCATGATAAATGGTCAAGTCGAGGATCCTATTCACCTTCACCCATATTCTTAGATGGATTTAGATATGCTATTTTATTTGATTCTCACAATCTTCCCTCTATTTTGACCCCTTCTCATACCATGACATCTTCCTCTCTAATTTCTTCCACCTCCATGACTAGTATTTTTACTAACATGGTAGGTTCTACATCTGTGGGCCTCTTCCCAGACCCACTCTTCTCAATCCTTCCGCTAGTGTATGATTTTATACCCATGGTAATCATGCGTCTAGTGCTGCTTCTTTTCATTCCTATATTAGTACATCTTTTACCATATGCAAATTATTCCACTAGTGCATCACTTACCGAAAATTCTTCTCAAGTTACTACTAACATCCATAGTGGTACCCAAGCCACTACTACCAATTTCAATGCTTCAAAAAATTCCAATAATACAACTCAAATCCACCAACTCCTATTACAAACTCTTAATCAAATGAATTATTTATAAGATAACAATTAAAATCAAATGATGCAAATATAAAATCATCTTATCCATCTTCAAACTCACCCTCAATAGATTCAGTGGGGCACACATAACTAAAATGTTTTCCCACCTCCTTTTTACGATTCCCATGGCAATATTATCCCTCAACCTCCCCTTATTATTAAAATAATTAAGCCTCTTCAAAATGAGCTCCTTACATCTCTAATTGATAATATCAATATAGGAGGTATCACACCTACCATTACTTACAATGGGTCAACCAATCCTACTCTCCACTTAAAAACATTTGGGAATCTATCTAAAGATTGGGTCAAGTTAAATACTTTTTCCACTACTAAGCTATTAGAAAATACTCTCATGGGTGATTATTTAGATTGGTATAACCAACTCAGATCTCATTCAATCACTAGTTTAGAAGACTTAACCAATCCTTTAGTCTAAGAGTTCCAAACTAGTGATCTCCCTAAGAATACTTTGGCCCATTTTATCAATTGTAAGCAACTTGAGAAAAAAACTGCATAAACTTTCATCAAATGATGGAAGACCTCATCTAAAAAATGTGAACATAATATGGTAGATAACAACCTCTTTCATTTGTTTACCAATTATCTCTTTCCTAAGTTGTAATATCAGGTCTAGACTCTCTCTCCACACACCTTGGAGGAATCCATTGACCAAGCCAAGCATCAAGATTTCCTTATGCATCAATTTTATCCATCCCAACATTTTATATGTACTCATATTTTATTCAACAATAAGATTCATAATGCTACAATTGATGGTGTCACTAACTCTTATGATATCATTCATATTATTCAAGCTATTTTTTGCATCCAGACTCTAGAATAAGCTTCCCCTCCCAACCACATCACTAATCCTCATTTATCTTAAACCAATAACATAAATTTTCATAAACCTTTATCTTTAGCAAATTCAAAAAAATGTCTACCAAGGCCTCTTCAATGAGAACTTGATCCGACTTGACCCATGAAATCTTGGTATGGTCCAAATAAATTTTATTGGTTTCACATTAGTTGGGGTCATTCTCATAAGACTTGTAAGAAACTTCATAATTTGGCTATGGATTTACTTCTTGGTACCAATTTTGATCATGATTATATCATTTTTAAACATTAAAAAGCCTATGAAATTTTCCTTCAAAGCCCATGAAACATAAAATAAATCTCAATATTTGAACCAGGCTAATGCTCATTTGGCCATCTATAAAGACCATGTTCTAAATCACCAAGATAATCAAGACAAGTCTACCTCTTCTACCAATAATTCTGATAGTCTTCTTAACCCCACTCCTAAAGAGAATGTGTTCAATATAACTAATATGTGTAGGGTGTTTGAATTCATTGATCCTCATCTAATCCACACCCCTCAATTACATCACACATTTCATGTTATCCAAGACTCTTCTACAACTCACTTAACAAAGTTGGGGGAATAAGACTTTATATCTTTTGATGAACCAATTCTAACACCTCCCTTAGATAACACTTTTCATACCATTTTTACCATTCCTCCAACCTCTTTACCTATCACCAATGATACTCACATTTCTATCAACACTTCTTCTCAAACCAAACTTGCATTAACTAACCCATCTTCTCAAGACAATAAACACACTTGTCCTCTAATTAAACCTTCTACCTATTATCAACATAAATTCACATGCACTTCAACTCCTTTTGAGGACCTCTTTCAACACTGTACACTTCTTTCCAACAATCCTCTTATGGGTTATGATGAATGGGATCCTATCATGGAACTCACTAATCTCCCATCTCAAATCCCATTTCTTGAACTTATGTGGATCTCTCTATGTCACCATAATCATATTATGTAGCTTTTGTTTGAATTAAACATTCTTCTTCCTCCCTGCATAAGATGTAAAGCCACCTTATCTAGATCAGAAGATATAATTTTACAATAATGTGAAGATATGTACATACATGTTGATGAAACAATAGACACTTATCTTTCCCCCAAATTTACCATTGTTTCTATGATCCCTGATGAGATTTTACTTTATGCAGATGATCTTATTCTTTTTATTAGTATCCAAATCAGTGATATCCAAGTCAAACATGCCTTGATAGGTGAGGGTTCCATCACTTGTGTTGCCTCCCTCAATTTTATAAATCCCTTAGATATTTTAAATGTAATCTTAAATGCACATGCAACACATGTTAAGGCTATGAACAAAGGCAAATGCCTCTTTTTGATTATGTGTGTATCCCCATTATCATTCCACCTATTATTGTTCATGTGAATGTGATGATCTTCAACTTTCCTCTATCCTATAACATTTTACTTGGTAGGCCATAGACTCATTACATGAGAGTAGTTGCCTTTTCCACTTACCAATGTGTTAAATTTCCTCATAATAGAGCCATCTATAGGATTTAAGGTGACATGAATCCTTAGAATTTTGAACAAATCCAAGACCATGGTGAATTCAAGATTCATAGCCTTGAACCCTTACCAAGTGTTCCATTCCATGAATCTCAATGGTTTATATTTCCTATCAATTACACATGAGTTTGTAATGGTCACCTTATCGAGAATATACCCCTAATCTCCAAGATTTTGATGATGAACCCGATGAGATCAATCTCAAGATTAAAACTTTGGATCTCTCACCTCATCTCATTTCTCAGCTTCCCCCTTCTTTATAACCTCATTCCCATCAATCACCTTATGATGATATACCCATTGTCTTAACTAAGACTCGACATTCCATTCATCACACCACATTAAATGAAAAGATCATCCCTACCTATGCTATTGATATTCATACACCTGATTATGATGATGAATATACCTTAGATGATCCATTCTTAGGAGGTCTTGTTCATGCCTAAGATGTTCAAATTATTTGATATCATTCCTCTTTACTTTAGTCTTTTAGTATATCTTCTATTAATACATCCTATATCATTTCCTAATTTTAGCATTTTTCTTTTTGATTACAGGATATATATGGTGCACACATATCCAATTTCTAAAGAACCTCATAGGAGTATGCTTATGGATCATGTTATGACTAATCCTTATCATTTCTATAGATACCAGGAGCCCTCTAGTTGACTTATCCTTGAGATGATTATGATTATCCTTTAGCCTTCTGTGCATCCTACCCCTCCCTCAATAGAGCTTAGTTTGAATCCTATTCCCACTCCCTCTATAGCTGAGTCTCTTCATGTTTCTGATCTTATTTATCCTTTAATCTATCCTTGTCTAGTCTCTCCACTAGTCCCACCTTCTCTTGGTGATGGTTTGCTCCCATTACTACAACTTGATCCTTTTCCCACCAAATGGGTCAATCAACCATATTATGAAATTCATAATTTTTCCAATCATTGGATTAGAGACTATTCATTATACCAACCTTCCTCACCTTTTTCTTCCACTCCTCTTGTGAGTACATTTACAAAGTCCACTCACAAGCATATCTATTACTTCTATGACATAGATAATCATTCATTCACACATTATCATAAGTTATGGAAATATATAGACACCTTGCATCCCATCACTCCTTAGCTCATAACCAAGGCTATACCTCCCCCAAAATTATTACCTAAATATATTCCAAAATATGGAGAGGTATGTTATCTATGAAACCAATGTGGTACTCATTATAATAATCATTACCACATCCTTTAATAACATATTAAGGATCACCTCATAACTATTCTTGTGCCTACTACCCTTCCTCTCATAGGTCACCCTCATAAGAAGGCTCCCCTTCTTCCCTTGTGGCTCCACCACTTGTGGTTCCTTATCTAACTATTATTTCTCCACCTATGATTCCCTCACCTATGGATCCCTCTCCATTGATGATTCCTTCCTTGGTGGAACATTCCCCAACAATGACCCCTTCATCTCCCATAAAATCCTTTCCCATGCCTTCTCCTAAGTATCCCCTCTAAAATATCCCTCATCAACATGATCCTTTAGGCATTCCTACATTTTATATCAAGGAGATTCGATGTGAATTATTTTCTCAACTTTCTCTAATGTTTATGAGACCTTCTACAGTCTGAGTTTAGCTTCATATAAAATTATCAGATGTTATAGATAATGTGCGTGGAGAAATATATCAATACTTATAAACACAAATGGTATTATTATATTTATTTTCTCATTTTTTTTGGACATGTGCTCCAAATTTGCATTGATCTATTTTTATCATCTGACATTATGTCAGATTCTTATCTATCTTACATGGTGACTTTTGTTTTACACCACATGTTTCTTATGTTTTCATTATTCTTCCTATGTTCTCTTATGGATTATTTTTTATAATTACATACTTATTCTTATTGAGTTTATTTTTATAATTACCTTGATATTTTTCATAATTTTTGTTGTCTTATCTCTATAAATACATATACTTGTTATTGTGACTTAGTTATACAAACCTTACTCCCTTTAGTCATTCTTCATTTACCATGTGATTAGTTAGCAAAAAATTCATCTCATTACAATCTCCTTTTATTGGTCCACTTTGGATCTCCTCTTATTCCCCTTTATTACCTTTGACAAACTAAGCATACACATGGTTGAGAATTGAGATAACATGCTGGTTCATAGTTAAGCCTAAGTGTTCTAGTCAGTCATATATTTGGATACTTAGCTTCTTTTTGCCAAAGACTAAAGTTCATTTTTGTGTATCACTATATCTCTCATGATTGGTCATTCCAATTTTGTATGGAGTAGGAATCTTAAAAGCCATGAAATATTCAAAATCCAAATCATTTAACAAAAAGCAATAATCTAAAGGACACCATTTAAATTTTTCAAAAGTCAAATCACACTAAAAGATATGATTATAAGCACATCTCCTCTTTCAAATCAAATCTCAAACTCCATATTTGGACTCATGATAGATCCAAGATACATTGGGGTGTGGTAGGCTAGTAGATTAGAAAATGAGAATAAAAAAACCTTTTAGTGCTACCTAATATCTCATGCAAATACCCAATCTTTGTAGTAGTCCAATGAATCTGTAAGGGGTCTTAAGGAATGGAGAACACATTATGGGAAGGTAGGTCCATTTTAATTTTCTTGTTCAAAACCTCCAATATGAGTTGATCTTAGTACCACACTTATTTTCCTACATAGCTTTGTGCCTATAATGAATATGTATCCTTCATATATTGATGGTCATTAGTCCTTAGTGTCTTCTCATGTCCTTCATGTACCTCATGTCTCCTAAGGTATTCTTATAATATTTATATGTTATTATTACATTGAATTTTTTTACTCCCTACTACCCTAATGTTTAATTTGAGAAATATTATTTTATTCAATGATCACTCCCCTAGAGATTCCATTTGTGAGTTGTAGTGTAAGACCATGGATAGGACCTGGCCTTCCTCACAAATTACCAAATTTTCACATTAAATTTCCAAACATCTTTTTTTATCATATTTTCACATTGTTTCCACCTCATTGGTTTTCTCCTTGTGAGTTAAATTGTAAGACTATGGATACGACCTTGTCTTCATCACAAAATTTTCTAATATCAAAATCACAAAAAAATTACATGTGTCAAATATGAGATAAGACATGATTGATTATGAGTTACATGTCATTGACATGCTTCTCATCTTGATTTAGTATGTTTTAAGATTAATTCATTAATATTTCACTTTTATCTTCTTAATTTTTTATTGCATGTAAGAATCCAACTATTTTTCTTAAGTTTTTTGTACTTTCAACTTGAATTAGTGTGATTAATTTAAGACCATTTTACTAATTTTGTTTATCTTTTATACTTCCCAATGTGATTTAGTATGATTGATTGAATTAATTAATATGTTTTGGTACCATTAGTCTTTCACGTGCTTTCCATTTTATTACATTATTTTCATACTTCCCAACGTGATTTAGTGTGATTTTACTTATTTTAATTTGGTGCCAATATTTTTCATGGTTTAAAAATATTTTGCCCTCTTCTTTATCACATTTTTGGTATGTTATACTTAGTCATATTTTGTTATTACACATTTCCCATCATGATATAGTGTGTAGTGTATTTATTTTTGATTAATTATACTTTTCCAAGTCTTTTTGCTTGTTTCTTTTTAACCATGCATGTGTACCACATAATGCCAAAAAACAAAAAACCACACATATATTTATTATACCATATATAAAAAAGAAAAATATTTGTGCTAGAACAAAATATATCCATGCATCCATAACCACAACCAAAATATATCCCATAAGATCAACATTCAACTATTAAAATAGAATCTCTATATATTTCATGTGTTTTAAATACAAATAGTAAAAAAATACATCACTTTATCTCTATGGTTGGGCCCTATTATATATATCATGTGGCCTAGCCACACTACCCATATATGCCTCAAATTGTCCCTTCTAAATAATGTACTATAATGAGACTATCCAAGATCTCAAACTTGTTACTTGTCCCTATAGGTTGGCCACCTAGGCATGTACCCATCCTAATTGGATAGTGGTAGCTATATGCATGTCTATATCATGGGCCAAGGCCTACCATGCATGTGCCTCTCTTGATCCCACCCATGCCAATGATTTCAATCCATCTTCACATCCTTGTATCTATCTCACAACCTTCCCTACCAATCTAAACTAACTTACCTAAGCTAGGACAAATGGTATCATAAGATCATCCAATATGGTGGGGTCTTGTGGTGCCAATACCCCATCCAAAATATCATGGTGTGCTATCATAACTAGGGATCCCCATCTAATCTCCTTGGCTATAGGATTTATAAAATTCAAACTAGATAGATATCAGATCACATATATATCTCAAAATCTATCTATCTACAATCATATACAACTAGTACTCTATCACAAAAATATAAAATACAACATTTACCACCTACTCTAATTTCACAAACAACCATCTCCTCATCTGCTCATCCACTGAGCATGGTCTCTCCATTAGCTTGTCCCCCAACACCTTGTCCATGGGATGCCTCCAAATCAAAGCAAAACTTGGAGTTACCACCCATGCATGTTTCAAGCTTCTCTTTAGTGGTGCCTCTATCGACCAACCCTACCTTGGGATAATAAAAATTCATCCTAGATAATCACCCTCTATACCCAATCTCACTTTGGCATCTCCATCAGTGGTACAACTAAGATGGTCATTTATCCTCCTACTATGGTGCTGACTGTAGTACTTGCTTCACCCCTACATCCAAATCCATGCCCTCTCCTCCTTTAACTATCAGTTGTTATGCTTAACCAGTCTATGGTATCACATATCATGATCTAATCTCCAGTCTCTTGACTAGTGCTCCTCCTCATCCTCTCCACCTTGTCTCTCTCACATGCCATGCCCAAAATGTGGGAACTACTATAGGAGCCACTAGGTGTGAGATTCCAAACTATCCTAGCAAGTGTGCCACTAGTTATGGCTCTACCCACCAAGTATAATGTCTTATGATCCACAGTCAAGCTAAAATTGCACCACAATCAACCAAATTAGCCAAAATGTCATAATATATGCATAAGATTGCCACATGATCTCTCCTCATGTGACTATCTATAGTACTAACACATTGAGCATGACCTGTGCCACCTGATCTTATCTTCATCATACAACTTGTAGTAACTGATCATCAACCACATGGGGCAACCCAACTAGATGATATGTCATGAACCTCTCATATATCTAGGTGCTTATTAATACCATTAGTCCCATCATATTCTACCATATAGATAACATCCCATACATATCATGCATGAACTGAACCTAGGTGACATACCCCAAGTCATAGAGTGCCCCTTGATCTAATATGAAATGACATAATATTATCACATACATTGGTACCTTACCATCTGACTTGTGACACAACACTCATGCTATCACAAGTCTTATCACAATATTTTGAATATTCAAAATTTTTGAAATATACACATCAAACAAGTTCACCCTCAGTCCTGGGTAAATATTATCTGAGCACATTACCCATTGAGCTACTGCTCATCTCTCCTCTTGTTTATTTGGTGTCCTTGTGATCAATTATGTCCCCCATATAGCTAGTCCAATCAATGCATATATGTCCTCTAATGTGATACCTACCTCTATGGTATCCCCATCCACCACCCATCTAAATGTGTTGGTCAAGTGCTTCCATGCTCCAAAGAATATGACCATAAAATCAACACTAAGTGGGATATGCCTCATCTCCATGATGCCTCCCAAACCCAATGTAGCTAATCTAACTCTGTCCACATCTATTAAACACTCTAGTAAATCTAGTAACCATGAAGCATTAACCAATCAATAAAATCTTTGATGTCTCTAAAAAATATCAAATAATAAAGAATGTATTAGACCTCTATATCACTCATAATCAAAATACATTAATACAAATTTCATAAAAATAAACTAATTTGTTTAATTTATTCATTTTATACCAAAATTGACCTATTCCAAACTACATCAGCCTTTTCAGTACCAAGTAAGCCACCCTATGGCTTAACAGTACTATATCAGCCCCTTTTTACATTGCAGTACTATATCAACCTTTTTACATTATAATACTATATCAGCCAATTCATAAATAACTAAGTTAGTTATATAGTACTAAGTCAGCCACTCTTTGACTTATAATTCTAAATAAACCTTCTTTTTACCCTATAGTACTATATCATCTACTTTAGAAACAACTAACTCAACCATATAGTACTATGCCATCCCCTTTCCTCAACAAACTAAGTTGGCCATGTACTACTATGTTGACCCACTAAATTTTTTTATCTTACGTAAATTAAGTCAACTTGGTCAACCTTATTCATTTATTATGATGAATTTTTGACTAATTTCCATAAATGCCTTGGGCATTTATTACTCCAACTCTTTCCTACCCAATACCCCATTTGAATCCTAGTGTCCCTAAAAATTTCTTAGGGTTCATTCCAATATCTAGATTTTTCATAATTTTCAAGATTCTATAAAACACTTAATTTCAAATAAAAATTCTCAAAATTTTGAAATTTTTCAGTTACTTACCTATGCTACAGTCACTGTAGCTACTATGTGTCCTCCCCATCTCAGCTATTGTCTCCTCACCATCCTGGCTCTCTAGACTCTCACTAAGTCTCTCAGAGCTCTATTTTTATCATAATATTAAATAATAGAAAATGAATTATTTTCCACCCTATTTATATTTACTATTCAAAATTATTTACCCTTCAAAAATTTACTATCAGATTTCTTGTTTTGATCATATCTTTGTTTATACCAACTCTTTTTTCAAACCATAAAATGTTTTGGAAATCTGATGTCATAGAGAATATTTATAACTATTATATGCATATGTTGTAATTTTTTTGATTTTTCACTCTTTTTCACTAATATCTTCAGGTTCACCTAATGTTCTTCACATTGGATGCCTTCACAACTCTTGCATCTATTTTTTTATCTATAACATTAAGGTAAGTAAAGGTATGTATTATTCAATTCTATCCTTTCATTTATCTTATTTTTTCCTTACTACACTTTATTTATCATCAATGTTATGTGTCATCATGTTATTTTTTTCAAGCACCATCTCATGGTGCACCTACATGACACGTGATGGGATTTGAGTGGGGCATATGTATACATATAATATTTTCAATCTTTTATCAATTACTAATGCTCTTTATCATATAAGAACCTATTGAGTCTCAATATTTTTAAGTACATTCCATAAGGGGTGTAATGGGAAAGGGGTACATAGACCATTGGTGCTTCATAATATTTTTGTCCCTTTTACCACTTGCTATCTACACACTTATATCCTAAAAACCATTTCCCTAAGCTTTGAATCCTATTTTACACAATCCTCTAGTCATTTTCCACCTTCATTAGACCTTTCACTAAGCTAAACCCATTTTTGATAATTTATATGACTATGTTGGCCACATCGACCTTATATTATTATTGATGAAACTTATTAGGGACTAGATTGGCCCATGGCCAACTTAGGCAGTAACCTTGTTAGTTTTTAGTAATTTTAATACTGGGTTGACCTTGTTGATTGAAACTTTTGAAAGGGTTTATGGTTAGATTCACCTATATAAACACAATCATTTTACCATTTCTAGGATAAGAGAAGTAAGATATATTATGCATATGATTATCCACCATTATAATTGAAGAGAAAACTTAGGGTTTGATACTTATTTTAAAGATACAAATTTTGTCTTATGGAGAAGTTTTTTAGATGCATTGATAGGTTGTGTAACCTAGATCTGATTTATCCTTATCATCCTTACATACCATAACAACCTCTTGTGACTCACCTTGGCTAAGGGAGAGATTGAGGCTCGGTGGGTTCATCTTCAAAGATAAGTATTTCTAACTTTGTTCTTCTTTTGTAAGAGTAGATAGATATGCATTTGTACTTATCTTTCATGCATTAGAATTCCATATAAATTGATGTGAGTATATGTCTTCTATGCATGTTTAATTTTAGTGTTTATTACCCCTACTTTGTGTCAATAGCTTTGGTGAACACTAGATTATATTTTTACTTTATTTGTTATTAGTTTAGTGAATATGAAAAGATAGGACCTACATAGAGTTATTACATAGTTTTTCTTGATTAGAGGCTTTAGAACCCTCCCTAGTAATATTATTATGGTAAGAGATATCTTGATTAGGTCTAGCAGATCTATATTACCCATGACCCCAATTATCTAGTGTATCCTCAATCATAAGTGTAGGTAGGATCTATCTTCTCCAAGATAGGATTGATTTATAGATCTGATGCATTTCCCATTGCATACATGGTGATTTTAAAGCTTTTGCCATGTACCTCTACATCACTATAAGTGCATTAATTATGCTTTTTTCACATCATGTGTATGTTGTGTTATAAGATCCTCTATTTTGATTCATGGCCATGTTCTATCCATGCTAGGTTAGAGTTGAGTCATGTCTTCATTGCTTGTGTGATTCATGATCATGATATTGTGTTTATGTACATGGCTACATAGATGACTATTATTGAGCTTGGTGCCATGTTTTTTTATCACACATAGTTATATTATATGTTATACCATGATTTATATAATGCATATAGTTTAGTGCTTATTAATAATTCCCTAATTGATATACATATTTTACATGAAGCTTGTATGTCCATTTCCTTGGATTACATGTTTTATATGTGCTTGAATGATCAAATATTTATATGATGACATATTGTAATCTTTGTATACATGATTTATATTTTTATATATAACACATGGTGTTTGTATGAAATAAACTAAGATATATCCATATTTATTTGATTTAGTAAAATGTAATATTGGATAAGGTAGTCAACTAATATCCATTACAATACTATTTATATTGTTGGTTGAATATTTTATCAATCAATGTACTGATAAACAAAATAGGTCTGATCAGCCAAAGTAAGAAGATTAGTCGTCTAAATGTGTAGGTTTACCAAATAAAAAAGGGACTAATCTCTCCTCTCATTAAGGGGAGGTTCCCTATAAATATGCTATATATATATATATATATATATATATATATATATATATATAAAATACTCAAGGGTAGGACAAACCATCCATCTCTCTTTTTTTAGAGATGATGCATGCGGATCAAAGTAAAAACTCAAGGGAAATGACAAAAAGCACTCCTCTTCTTTTAGAAGTACTATTCAACAAGCCACAAGAATACTCCTGGTAGTAAAAGCAAAATGTAACCAAAGATGTAGTAACTAGCAAATCAGGATGCATCACAAAGTCTCTACCTGAATTGCTCAAGAGTAAGATATGAAGGACAATGAGGGCACAAAGTCATCCCAAGGTCCTTTACATAGAAATGAAAAGAAAACACACTAAAGGAAATTATGGGGGCAAAAAGTCTTGCCATAGTTGACTCTTCAGGACACCTTCCTGACTACTTTCACTAATTCTACTTGTTGAATTAAAGGAACAGAGAATATATCAAGGAAAAAGACAAGAACAGTTTCCCCAACAATAAAGATATTACAACACAAAGTCTGAAAAGTCACTTGATTTCTTATTCCAATAACAAAATATGATCAATAATCTAAGCTCAAATTATCAGTAATGCCTTTCAAATTGGGTAGAGTTTCATTTATGATTGTCAAAAAGAGATATCCATTTACAATAAAAGAGAGTCCCTTATATAGCCTCTTCAAGAAGGACTCGAGAATAGTAACACATCATGTTGCATTGAAATTTGTTAGGAAGATAGGCTGGAGTTTAGGGGCATCTACCCATTTGATTTTCTCAATGTAGAGAAACAAGTCACACTATTGAAAGTTTGCATCTTTCAATGTCCACCTGGTGATCTGATCCTTCCTCATTGTTCCTCCTTTTTTAGTTAATTGAATGAGGTCCTTGATTCAATTTGATGATTTATTATTTAGTTGCTTCTTATTGGTCTTGGCCTTAAATCCTATGAATGCATTTAGGTCTATAGATTACAAGGATCAATGACTATTTTATGAGCTTTGAAATTGACATTCACGCACCTGTCAATATGCTTTCAACAACTAGTTCGCTATTCTTGAATTTGAAGTCTTCAAGTGCGTCACCCCTTGGTATTTCTTTGGATTTCTTGTTTTGCATCCTCTCGAAGGGAAGGTGACCCTTTGTCTTTGGGGGAGTGTCCTTTAAGTTGGTAGTTGAGAGTCCCCCGCAAGGGCACCTACCTTTTGGAGTCCTTCGGCGGCCTTTTATCTTCAGCAGTCTCTCACGGCTTTCCTGTGGACTATTTTTGTAGACTTTTTCCTTGGGATTTATCTGTGGGCATTTTCCCCAAGATTTTTCTATGGGCATTTTCCTATGGAAAAAAATTCCACAAAATTTTCTTTTAGAAAAAAAGTCCACGAAATTGTTTTGATCACTTTGCCATCAAAAAATCCTTCAGGTTTTCCTCCCGCAGCTGCTTTCTTGAATTCCTTCAGACATTTTATCTAAAGGAATTCTTTCAGACAAAAAGTTCAAAAGAATTATTTCTTGCCTTAGTCTTTTTTGACTACCTTAAACAAAAATCTAAAAGAATTACCTTTGTGGCTTCCTTGAAAATGACCCTTCTGAAGGGTGCTTTTGTCAATCGAGTGTCCTCTGCAAGGGTACTTGTCCTTCAGGAAGCTATCTTGAACTTTTGCATTGAACCACTCCATTGAACCAAGATTTTAACCATGATTTGAACCAAGTTGATGATCCCTTTTATTGAACCAACTGAGTAAACCATTTGATTGAACCAAAGCATTAAACCACTTGGTTGAACCAAATGTTGAACCAAGCTTTGAACCAAAATGGTTCAAGATGATGGTTCAATTGAATGAACTAAAGCATTGAACCAAGATTTAAACCAAAATGGTTCAAGATGATGGTTCAATTGAATGAACTGAAGTATTGAACCAACCGTTGAACCAAGCTTTGGTTCAACGATTCAAACGAAGCCTTTGAACCAATTGACAAACCATTTGATTGAACTAAAGTGATGAACTGAGTGGATGAACCAAAGTGTTAAACTGAGTAGATGAACCAATTGAGTGAACCAAAGCATTGAACCTATTGAACCTATAGAAATGAACTTGCCTATAGAGTCTGTAGAAACCAAGTCTATAGAAATCAACCTGTAAAGCCAATTAAACTTGGCCTGCACAGTCCGTAGATTTTCTTTTCTTGTAAAGTCTATAGATTCCTGAGAAGCTTTGAAAAATGAGGAATTTGAATGCCCAGGACAAATTTTAGAAAGGGAAGAGACAATTTTGGTCTGTAAGACCAAAATAGTTCAAATGTTGTCCCAAAAATGAGTGATATTTTTGGGGGATAACAACTAGCTCTAGTTGGGGAACTTCTATCAATTGCAAAAAGAATTGAAGGGAGTAGAATCTAGAATCTCCAATGTCTTCATGTGTACCATTGGGTTATGGAGTCATGCTACCTAGAAATGGAAGGCATCAAAAATGGAAAAAAAACAAAACAAAATAGAATTAAAAACTATACTAATATACATATATACAGATGCAATGATTTGATACTTCAAGAGTTGAAGTGTTTCAGATGTTGCTTCTTGAGAGATAGTGAAAATAGTGTGCCATCTTGGTAAACTAGTAGGAAAATATTTTTCCCCCATAAATAGTGATAGGCAAATGGAGCTCTCCACCAGGAAACCAATTTTTTGCATCTTCCTCTTGGTATTTTCTTCTTTTTGCTCCGTGGAAAGATGTGGTCTTCAAATTGAAAACCATAACTCCTTGCTCTCCTTGCGAAGGGTTCCTTTGCCTAATTTTGATTTACAGTAGCATGGTCCACCATCATAACTTGTTATTCTACTGGTCCAGTCTAGCACATGCTTTAATTGTTAGCATTAGACCCCTGACAAACCATTAGCTCAGTACCTCCTTTGATGTGGAGGAGTTTGATCTCTTTATCTTGAGCAGTCTTCAATCTGAGCAACAGAGATCCACATCTAGCTATGGAAGAATTGTTGCCATCAGATTCTGAGATCCAAGTAGCATCAAAAGCTGATCTTCTATCAAATTTCTCTTCATCAAAGATGGAAGATCCTTCTCAATTTGTACTGCACCCTACTAATTCTTCTGATGCCTTGTTTGGATCAAATCCTAGATTGATAGCTACAATACTTTCATCAGCTGAGACATGAGCATCCTCTATGGTTAAGAAGTAATTACCCTTGCCTAAAGGTTCAAACGGAATTTGAGCTACAGGGGTTGACATTTGGGTGACCACAATTTTTGCCTCAGATAGGTCTACACCTGATTCTCCATCAATGTCCAATTGCTCAAGATTGGCTTGCAGGGATTCAAACTCAGTCATTTGAATTTTGGATTTCTTGACATGATCAATCATGTCAAATGACTAGAATGGACTTGGGAGAGAGTATGGGATTTCATCCTTTTAGTTTCTAGGAGGGGGAGGACTGGTTTGTGAAGTTAAAGTAGAAGGTGCATAGATGTTCGATGTACTTACTTCTTTTGCAATCACCAAGTCTTTTGACTGGAAAAAAAGAGGGATTCTCTACTCATCAATTAAAATTACTGGTTGGGGTTGTTCCTCTATCTTCTCTTTGTCAGCCTACTAGGCTGACTGATTCTCAGACTAGGTGAATACTGCATATGATCCTTTGACTGCTT
Organism: Torreya grandis; assembly: GCA_037957365.1. Taxonomy (NCBI): domain Eukaryota; kingdom Viridiplantae; phylum Streptophyta; class Pinopsida; order Cupressales; family Taxaceae; genus Torreya; species Torreya grandis. The sequence goes on from JARHVA010004591.1 coordinate 1,199,940, forward strand.
CACCTTCACTTCTGGGTTCATCTTGATAATTTAGGAAACCAATGTGGGAGTCGCTAGCTGATTCTTCTTGATCCTCCTTGAAGAGATCAGTGCCATTTTCTTGGTTGAACTCAAGTTGGAAATAGGAAACATGATTTGTTTCTATATATCCAACTATCGAGTTTGTTAGAGGTGCTTTAAGGGTAGGGTTCCTCTATGGGGGAGGAAGATGATTTGGTAGCCCTTGACTTCTAGCAGTGTTTCCTTGATATGGCTAATTAGGGAATGTCCTCCTTGGTATATCTTTATATAGAGGAGCAGAAGACATACTTTGTGCCATTTGCCTTTTCAAGGCTAGCAATTCATTTTCCATCTTTTGTACCATTGGGTCAGTGATGACTATGGGTGAATATTAAGAAGATGAAGAGGGTTTGCCTCTATTTGGGTCTCTCCTTTTCTTTCCTGCCAAGATAAGGTCATATTCTACCTCAGTGGCCAAAATTTGAGCTACAATAAGATATATGTGGCTGGCTCATCTCAGTAGAAAACTCACTTCAGGTAGTTGTGAATTGATGAAGAAGCATTTGAGGTTCTGAGGTGTCAGCTGAGTGACCATGGGAATCCTATGCCTTAGCTTGTCGAACCTAACAATAAAATCCCTCATAGGATCATGAGGCTCTTTCTTCATCTGAGTGAGTTGGGCTATTGAGGCATGTGCATATTCTATGGGCTTAAACCTTTCCTTGAGCTTGGCTTTGAGTGTATCCCAGTTAGTCACTAATCCAGATTGCAAATGGTAGAACCAGTCTACAACAGTACCTTGTAGTGTCTCCAAAAAAAGCCTAACTACCACGTCTTCAAATTCCACCCCTATAACACCATAGGCTATGCTAAAGGCTACAATGTGTTCATCAGGGTGAACTATTCCATCACTAAATAATTTAGGGAAATTCTTTCTTGAACTACGTGGGAGTTCATGCAGAGGTGGAGTCAAGCTGAGTGGGCCAAAAGAGTTACCCCAGGGGCCTCAAACTGCCATGATTTAATTAAGAAAAATAGAGATAACAGATCTAGATGGAGTGGCCAAATTACAAAACAAAAATGGAAAAGGACTGGCTCAGCTTCAATTTGAGGCTTAAGGCTTCAAATTGCACACTCTTTCCCAGTAGCTCTAATTTTGTAGACTAGATAAAATAATGGAGATGGAGGAAGATGGTAAGGCTATAATGGATAATGGGTAAGACATGAAATGGAGTCGCTAGAGTCTGTAATGGATAAGGGTTATAATGATAATGGGTAAGACACTGGTGATGTTTCAATCTAAAACTTGAGGTTCCAAATTACACAAAAATATGTATATCCCCAACAGAGTCACCAAAAATTATTGGTTGAATATTTTGTCGATCAGCATATTGATAAACAAAATAGGTCTAATCAGCTAAAGTAAGAAGATTAGTCATCCAAATTTGTAGTTTTACCACATCAAAAAGGGACTAATCTCTCCTCTCATCAAGGGGAGGTTCCCTATACATACATACATACATATATATATATATATATATATATATATATATATATATATATATATATATATATATATATATATATATATATATATATATATATATATATATATATATATATATATATAAACAGAAAATAATACTCAAGGGTAGGACAAACCATCCATCTCTCTTTTTTTAGAGATGATGCATGTGAATCAAAGGAAAAACTCAAGGGAAATGACAAAATGCACTCCTCTTCTTTCAGAAGTACTATTCAACAAGCCAAAAAAATATTCCTGGTAGTAAAAACAAAATGTAACCAAAGACGTAGTAACTAGCAAATTAGGATGTAGCACAAAGTCTCCACCTGAATTGCTCAAGAGTAAGATACGAAGGACAATGAGGGCACAAAGTCATCCTAAAGTCCTTTACATAGAAATGAAAAGAAAACACACTAAAGGCAATTATGGGGGCACAAAGTCTCTCCACAGTTGACTCTTTAAGACACCTTCCTGACTACTTTCACTAGTTTTGCTTGTTGAATTAAAGAAACAGAGAATATATCAAGGAAAAAGACATAAGAATAGTTTCCCCAACAATAAAGATATTACAGCATAAAGTTTGAAAAGTCACTTGCTTTTTTATTCCAATAACAAAATATGATCAACAATCTGAGTTCAAAGTCTCAGTAATGCCTTTCAATTTGGGCAGAGTTTCATTTTTGATTGTCAAAAAGAGATATCCATTTACAATAAAAGAGAGTCCCTTATATATCCTCTTCAAGGACTCGGGAATAGTAACACATCATGTTGCATTGAAATTTGTTAAGAAGATAGGCTGGAATTTAGGGGCATATACCCATTTGATTTTCTCAATGCAGAGAAACAAGTCACGCTATTGAAAGTTTGCATCTTTTAATGTCCACTTGGTGATTTGATCTTTCCTCATCATTCCTCCTTTTTTGGTTAATTAAATCAGGTCCTTGATTTGATTTGATGCTTTATTCTTTAGTTGCTTCCTATTGGCCTTGGCCTTAAATCCTACGAATGCATTTAGGTTTATAGATTGCAAGGATCAACAACTATTTTATGAGCTTTGAAATTGACATTCACACACTTGTCAATATGCTTTCAACAGCTAGTTTGCTATTCTTGAATTTGATGTCTTTAGGTGCATCACCCCTTGGTCCTTCCTTGGATTTCCTATTTTGCATCCTCTCAAAGGGAAGGTGACCCTTCAGCTTTGGGGGAGTGTCCTTTAAGTTAGTAGTTGAGAGTCCCTCGCAAGGGCACTTGCCCTTCGGGGTCCTTTAACGGCCTTTTATTTTTGACAATCTCTCACGACTTTCTTGCAAACTATTTTTGAAGACATTTTCCCTTCCATAGGCATTTTCCCTGGGCTTTCTCTATGGGCATTTTCTCATGGACAAAAAGTTGGCAAAATTGTTCCGATCACTTTGCCTTCAAAAAATCCTTTACGTTTTCCTCCTGCAGCTACTTTCCTAAATTCCTTCAGACTTTTTATCTGAAGGAATTCTTTCGAATAAAAAGTTTGAAATAATTGTTTCTTGCCTTAGTCTTTTTTGTCTACCTTAAAAAAAAATCTGAAAGAATTACCTTTGTGGCTTCCTTGAAAATGACCCTTTCAAAGGGTGCTTTTGTCAATCAAGTGTCCTCCACAAGGGCACTTGTCCTTTGAGAAGCTCTCTTGAGATTTTGCATTAAACCACTCCTTTGAACTACTCCATTGAACCAAGATTTGAACCAAACTTTTAACCAAGTCGATGATCCCTTTGATTGAACCAACTGAGTGAACCATTTGATTGAACCAAAGCATTGAACTGCTTAGTTGAACCAAATGTTGAACCAAGCTGATGAACCAAGATTTGAACCAAAATGGTTCAGGCCAATGGTTTAAGATGATGGTTTAATTGAATGAATTGAAGCATTGAACCAATCGTTGAACTAAGCTTTGGTTCAACGGTTCAAATGAAGCCTTTAAACCAACTGACGAACCATTTGATTGAACCAAAGTGATGAACTGAGCTGATGAACCAAAGCGTTAAACTACGTGGATGAACCAAAGCATTGAATTGAGTGGATGAACCAACTAAATGAACCAAAGCATTGAACTACTTGATTGAACATGTAGAAATGAACTTGCTTGTAGAGTCCATAGAAACCAAGTCTGTAGAAATCAACCTGTAAAACCCATTAAACTTGGCCTACAGAGTTCATAGATTTTATTTTCTTGTAGAGTCTATAGATTCCTAAGAAGCCTTGAAAAATGAGGAATTTTAATGCCCAAGACAAATTTCAAAAAGGGAAGAGACAATTTTGGTCAGTAAGACCAAAATAGTTCACATGTTGTCCCAAAAATAAGTGATATTTTTGGGAGACAACATATATCATGGGCATGACCAAATTGGATCCACTAAACCCAACCAAGGGATATCTTACCACACAACACTAAAAGATAGGGTTATACATCCTCTAGGAAAATGAAATTATGTAATAACCCTATATAGGCCTAAGTATATAAAATAAAACTAATCTAGTGCTCATCAAATCTTGTGGAATAAATGTGGATGATTAAACACAAATAAATGATTAATAAATTATGGTAAAAAAAATGGGGTTTAGATCATTTAAAGTGGAAGATGAAAAGCAAAGAAAACATTATATCTACACTAATTTTAATAATAGAGGTAATATAATTAAGGAATTATAAATTCAACACATATTACTTATACAATATCTATTTATTAAATGAAATATCAAGAGTTACAAATACCTACCTTGGGTGAACTTATTGAGTTTCAATCTCTCCCTTGGCTAATGGTGCTTTACAATAGGTTTTTGTGTATTTTTAAGGATCACACTATAGAAATAATCTCTCGGTAAAAAGATTCCTATTTCTCATCCAATACTTCCCACAAGATAAGTAATATTTTCTCTTATAAAAACCCTAAGCAATGGCTACTTCAAATACAAATTTAGTAGAATTGAGAACTGTAATGATGCAAAAATAAATGTTCCTCTCTATTGGATTAAAATGAGGCATGAATTTATAGAAATAGATAGGTCCTAACCCCTTCTATAATTTTAGCTAACAAGATCATCTAACACAACCTAGTTTTAAAAGTTATTATCCACATTGAACTAGGTCAGCTTGGCTGACCTAGTTGTATAATATTCCATAACTCTATCAAAGGGGGCCAAATCTATAGGATTTTGTTTACGCAGTTGACATAGTATAATTATTGGGTTATCCAAGCCAACTTAGTAATAAAAATTGGTAACATGGTCGACTAAGCCAATTTAGTAGGAAAACTAGCTTTTTGCTTGTTAGGTACTATTGAGAGGGGAGATTACTTAGGGAATTAGATAAGGGCATGAAGGGTTATAAAGTAGGAAGTATATATATGTCAAGTATAAGTTTAAATTTATATATAGACATATATATTATTTTTTTAATAAGTGATTGAGGGTTAGAGGGTCCTTCACTCATATTATAGAACAAAAAAATGTGAGTACAATAACTGAAACCAAATGACCAAAGGCAAGACAAAAAAAAAACCTTGGCCATATTAGAATAAATTTGATATGAAAAGAAGTGGATCATAACTATAAAACCCCAAAAAACCCTAAAAAACCCATATCATCAAAGATAACCAAGTAGACCCAAAAAAACCACCATGGAGACAAACTCCAAAAACCCAAAACACCCAAAATCCTAGACTGAAATGGGCTAGTAAAGCACTCATCCAAGCCATGTTTTACTAACAATTTTACATATTTCCTATGACATCTCCACTATGAGAGTGAAATATCATGGGGGATTGTTTATAAGTGAGTCACCCTTTTTTCTTCTTCCTTACTAATGTTTAGTCCTTACTATCACATGGGATCCCTGAATATTCACTAAGGGGAAAGAAAACTATAATTGGGAATAATCCCACATCCATTATACATTTAGACAAATCCATCAAACTTTGTAACCTTTGCCTTGAAATATGTTAGATAAGGTGAAGAAGACACATTTACCAAGTCCTTATGATTTGCCTTTGGCATAAAATTAACCAATTCCCTCATGGGTGTCTCAGGTGGAATAGTTGTATGTAATTTGAAATGATTAGGAAGGGAATCCTTATATCAAGATTATTCCACTTTTTACTTGGAACTACTACAATTTATAACCAAATTCCCATTTTCAAATAACCTACAACATCTAAATGGTAATTTTTCATAATTGAGGGTTTTGGTCCAATAATAGTCCTTAACCTTCAACTCAATGGTGGATGGAAGGTCATGATAAGTGTCCATAAAAAATATTATACATGTGAAGTTAGTGTGAGAATTTTTGTGTGGAAATATGTACCTCTAGTAGTTTACCCAATACACCACCTATGGTTAAAAGCTAAGAAGTAAACTAAAACTAGAGTGGAAGGTGTGGAAACTGAAACCAAATGGGTCTGTTTGTAAAGGTCTCAAATAAATGATTGAATGAAGGGAACCATGGCTTCATAAATAGGATATTTTGGTCCCAACTCCATGTATTGGCATGAAATACCCTATTTCTAACCTTAAGGAAGTAAGAAAATATAATGAAAAATCCCTTTATATAAGGGTATATCTCTAGCCTAACATCCATTAATGGCCTCTAAGAATCTGAGACCCACTTATGGAGTGAAATAAGGTTTGGATATAACAGTCAAATATATAAAATAAACCCCTAGTTTTAATCTAATTTTAATTCTTGAGCACCTCCTTTAGTGCCTCATCTACAAAGGACATAGATAGATTCTTTACAGCTCCCAAAGGTTTTGGTGATGGTTTTTTTGGTCTATTAACCATTATAGAAAAATATTTGGCCCATATAACATATTTTATATTTTTACCAAAATAAATTGATCTAAAATTATCCTAAAATGGGTGGAGGCTAAATGGTCACCACTTGACCCAACCCCTAACGACCTATGTGATCACTTCTACTTGGTTGATGCTTCAATCTACACAATAACCTTTGAGCAAGCTATTTCCATCACCCCTATAGATCCATTTATTGTTATATCCTACATAATAACTTCCATATTTTGTGATACCCTATTAGAACCATCCACCAATGATGAACATGTGCCTATCACTATCTCTAATCTCCTCACCCAAACCCTATCACCACTACCTACAAGAGAAGCCACACAAGAAACCATCATAAGGCTTATAGATTATATTTATTTTATCTCCATGGACATATAGGTTCTTATACATTAAGTTATATTATATATATATATATATACTTTTTAGGATGTTTTAGAGTGGGTTTAAACCTATATGAGATATAATGTAAATTATAAGTTTTAGAGGGTCTTATCAGATTTTAGAATTAACCATATTTTAGGGTTTTAATATTTCAAACTTATCCATATTTCAAGGTTTCAAGATTTTAGGGAGGTATCATAGGAGGTAAATATATAGGCACTCTAAATATTTTAGACTAATAATATGAATGATACAAAGCCACAACAATCTTATGAAGCACCAATGGTCTATCCACCCCTTTCCTAATGCACATTTTAAGTCATATACTTAGAGAGATTCAAACTTTATAGGTTCCTATAAGAGATAAAGTTTCTATAAATGATCTATCTTAAAAATATTATGTGTATACAATGTGCACAACTCTTTATTTTGAGATGAGTGATTCACAAACCTTCATCCCTCATATCAAAATGAAAGGACATATAATGTGCTTGTGTTATATATTTAAGCCATAAAAGATAGCTAGGTCATACTTTGGGTCAAATTATGTGAGTCAGATGGGATAAATTAAATATATTGAGGTAAATATAGGGTATTATACATGATTATGAGAGACATTTAGAAAATTTTATGACATTTTGAGATAGATTATATGGGTTAGATTGAGAATATTTATCATATTAAGTAGTTGAGAGACATTATATGACATAATGATAGATATATTATATAATTATATATAAATTTTAGGTATATATGCATCAAATTTGGGGCATGAATGTTTTTCATGCAAACATGTTTCTATTTTTTATGTTATGGATTGATAATCTCTATAAATAAATCCTAACTCGGAGAGGATAGATTATACGATACACTTCTAATTAGGGACACATTAGATAAATGAGAACATGGCCAATATAGGGATCTTCTAGACCTAATTATGGGACCTCTTATCATAATACATAATGATAGAAAGGGTTCTAAATCCTTCAGTCAAGCACAATCATGCAATAACCTTAGATAGGTCGTATGTTTTGATATATCTCACTAAACTAATAACAAGTAAAGTAAAATCTAATCTAGTGCTCACCAAATATTTTCACATAATATGGGGGTTAGTAAACAAAAAAACATGTATATGTGAATCTAAATTAAGCTATGTATGAGTAAGACCCTAATACATGGAAAGAGAAGAGTAATAAAACTAAGACCCTAATAGTGCCTCAAATTCTCATAGTTCTTCTCAAGCTCATATCAACACTAATAGTGGTGTCCAAGCCACTAATATCAACACAAACACCAATACTACATTTTATAACAACACTAATCAAACTCATCAACTATTGTTACAAAATCTCAATCAAATGAACATGTTTTAAGCTCATATATGAATCAAATGATGAGAATGCAAAACCAACTTCTTAATCTTTAATGCAATCCTCAACCAATGGATTTGGGCACACATAACCAAAGAGTTTCTCCTCCTCTTCTTCAAGATTCTCAAGGTAATCTCATTCCTCAACCTCCATTAGTCTATAAAGTCATCAAGCATTTACAAAATGAACCTCTTACCACTCAAATTTCTAACATTGACATTGGAGGTATAACACCTATAATTTCTTACAATGGATCAACTCTTACCCTTCACCTCAAGACATTTGGAAATCTTTACAAGGATTGGGTCAAGTTAAATACCTATGTTGCTACCAAAATCTTAGCCAAAACCCTCACGGGTAATGACTTGGATTGGTACAATCAACTTAGAACACACTCTATTACTAGTTTGGAGGACTTAGTAAATGATTTAGTTCAAGAATTTCAAACTAGTGATCTTTTAGAGAATACTTTGGCCCATTTCATCTATTACAAATAAAATGAAAATGAAACTACCCAAGCCTTTGTTAAGAGGTGGAAGACTTTATCAAATAAATGTGAACATAACATGGTGGATGATAACATCTTTCATCTCTTTACAAATGCTTTATTTCCTAAATTACAATATCAAATATGTACCCTTTATCCACGTACCTTGGAGGAAGCTATTGATCATGCTAAAAGAAAAGATTTCCTCATGCACCAATTCAAGCTACCCCAACCTTCTATGGGCCCTTGCCTATTAGTAAAGAAAAAAACTTCAATATAACCAACGATGGTGTTATTGATTCATATCACACCATTCACAATGTTTAAGTTATCATTCCTACCCCTTCTTCTGAACCAGCTCCCTCTCAACAATTCACTAATCCTCATTTCTCAACAAGCAACATTAATGTCTATAAGCCTTTATCCTCAACCTAATTTCTAACTAAGTAAATGATAACTAAGTGGTCATCTTGAATGTTATTATATTGTTAGAATATGATTTTAAATGTGATAGGGAATTGGCTATAAGCAAGAAACTAGAAATTAATCTATGGATGGTTTCAAGACATTTAGGCTAGAAGGGATCTATATTGGCAATGGTACTGGCTTGGTATTGGGGCCTACTCCCTCACTTTACACACTATAATTATAAGGGTGTCAGGTGATTATCCAATATATACCATTAACCATATTCTTATAATTGGATAGAAAACTAAGATAGCTTCCCCCTTGGTGATGAAATCCAAGTAGGTAGACCTTAGATAGCCAATTGTTGAAATGCATTTTAAGATTATGTGATTTAGTAGTGTGTACATAAAAGATAAAATAGAGAAACTAAATGGTATATTTGAAAACCACCTAATTAAACTATGTGATTGATTATAAGCATGTAAGTACTAAAAATGAAAGTGTGAGCTAATTACTAGCATGTAAGTGTTAATTCCAACTTTGAACCATAATACAGTGTCAATTTAGATGATAATATATGCAAAGATTACATAATAGAGTTGACATTGTTGCTATTGTAATACTAAATCAAGGGTATGAAAAATAACTACATTGATAGTGTCAACTTAGTTTTCTAGATAGAAGATAGAATACAAAACTAAGTTGATAGGGTTGACCTAGTTTGTTATATAAGAGCAATTTTAAAGACTGCAAACTATGAAAAACATAATTGCAATGAATAACAAAAATGATAGAGAAGGATAAAAATTAACCTTGGTGGGTTAGAGGATGTAGAGGAAAATGATATTGCTATTGAAGTACCTTGATTTATGTTTGCAAATTCTACCAATTTGGTCAACTGGGTCAACCTAGTTCTATGTTCCTTATTTTATAAAACCTATAAAATGTACGATATCAATAGGGTTGACCTAGTATATTTTTTGGAAGTCTAGAAATGTAATGTGTTGACAAGGTTGACCTAATATCCTGATCTAGAAGTTTAAAAGTGTACTATGTCAATAAGGTCAATCTAGTAGCCTAATCTAGAAGTCTAAAAGTGTAATGTGTTGATAGAGTTGATCTAGTAGCCTATACCTAATGAAAAACTTGCACAAACAATATAGATATGTTTGTAAATTCTACTAACTGGGTCAATTGGGTCAACCTAGTTATATAGTTCCTTATTTTATAAAATCTATAAAATGTACTATGTCAATAGGGTTGACCTAGTATATTTTTTGGAAGACTGGAAATGTAATGTATTGATAGGATTGACCTAATAGCTTGATCTAAAAGTTTAAAAGTGTACTATGTCAATAAGGTCAATCTAGTAGCCTAATATAGAAGTATGAAAGTGTAATGTGTCGATAGAGTTGATCTAGTAGCCTATACCTGATGAAAAACTTGCATAAACAATAAAGAGTTGTATTGATGTGACTGTGATTTAATAATTTTAGGAATACTGGTGTATTATTCCTAATTAGTTAAAGGGTTTGAGGTGTAAAATTATTAAATAAATATGTAATAATTAAGCTACTAATTTGTGTAAATTAGATTTCAATTTTGACCTTTTTAAAAATAATAAGAGGGAGAAAATAAGATTAGCTGTAAACTAGCTGATATAGTTGAGATTGGGTTTGAGATTCACCACATAGGACTGAGACACTATGAAAAATTGAGATTTAACCTTCATTTTATGATTTTATAGGAGCAAAAAAAGTGGATAGTAGTGGTGCCAACACTCTAGTCCACCTCTACCATTGTTGTCTTGAGGATCTAACCTTTTTGGGTTTTATTCACCAATTCTATGTGACCCTATTCATGAAGTTTCAGTAGCTAAAAGTTTGTACAACTCCTTATAGAGTAGATTATTTTTTCAAACTCTATAATCCATTGTGTTTTGACCAATTTTGAGAAAGAGCGGGGGGGGTTAGTTTTTTTAAGATTCATTGAACATATATCCACAACCCTTGTGTGGGCACACTACCTATATACTAGTACTCTGAAGAGGGATCAAGCCATATGTAGTTCTTCCACTTGATTTGGTTTATGAAATTGAGTGTATGAGTATGAAAAATGCTAAAGTAGATGTACTTGAGGTGGCTAGGGACTGGTGTAAGGATTTGAATAAGCTTGTAAGTATATTGGCTAGTTATATGCAAAGAATAGGGAAGCTTTCTTAAGTAGTATTTCTTGTATTCTTTCTTGCTTAATGATATTTTCCAACCCCTTCCAAATGATCTTTGATTGAGATTTTATAGGGATATATTGGTCATGAGTTAAAGGTGTTCACATTAGGTCAATAAGGAGAAGGATGGGGAACTAGAAGAAATTGACTGTTGGGGCCAAAAATAGACTTAGACAATATCATCGAAAGTGGATAAGAGTGGTATCAGTGCTATAATCCTAGTGTGGTGTTATTGTCCTAACTAGATAGGACCTAGGGGGATTGATATGTCATGGAAGGAGTCTAGCTTAGGTAGGATCAGGTTTGAAAGGCTATGGATGACTAAGAATTAGTGAAAAAGATGCTTATGAGGGTCATGAGAGCAAGCAAGAGGTACCTAAAGGTTGAGTGTTATTATCCACACTTAAGTTACAATTTTTTGCATTTTATATGAATACATTTACCCCCCTTTATTCTAGTGATGTAGCAAAGTGAAATACTAAGATAAAGGAAAAATAGAAAGCATACCTAAAGTTACCTATTAGGGTGAAGCTCATGAAGCTATGTGATGCTGGGTGTGCATAGAGAGAGCACATTATGAAGTGAAAATTTGCAAGAAAAATAAAGTGTAGATCAGTTATTACTAGACGCACTATGTCTAAAATAAGAATGTACAAAGTTGGGCAAGAGAGATATGGATATAGAGGAATGAATACACCTCACCATGTACATGAATCAATATAAAAGCTATTATGATGCTAAGTGATGCTGAGTAATGCTGAGTAATCATGGATGATGTTATACCAAGAGCAATGTTGTGAATGAAGCTGAGTGCTCAATTCCACAAGAGTGGCTCAATAATGCAAAGGTTGAACCTTTGGCTTGATCATCACCCACTAGGTGAAGCTATGTGATCATGCAGTTATTCATCAATGTTTGGATTATGTTTCCAATCCGTTTGAGTAGGTGGCTCAAGAATACAAAGGATAACTAGTCCTTTGGCTCCATCATTGACTCATGAAGTGAAGCTATAAACTAATACCAGTATGAAATGTGTGTCATATGAGATGACTCCTAAAGCCCATGAATGTACTATGATTTGACAATGTTGACATGGATAACTGAATGTATGTTAGAAACTAGGCCACTTTTTCCACTCTAAAATATGGAGATTAGGATTGTATGAAAGCCACTCTAAACTGGTTCACCAGGCTTGTATGAAATCCACTCTGAAATGTGGAAGTTAGGCTTGTATGAAAGCCATTTCAAAATTATTACAACCAACTACAAATGGAATAATGCATGCAAATAATGAGAATACTTGGGTAATGCTAAACTTGGAAAGAAAAGAAAACAAATGTGCCACACACATTACCCCCAATCACTGATGTCTAAAACATGGATTTTGATCTAAAAGTTATAGCAAATGTCATATCTGAAACTAGAAGTGAGAGCCATCATGCCATGCATAATGCCCCTATACATGGATTCTCTAAGAAAAAGTGTACTCAAAACTACTGATTTTAAACTAGTTTATCTATGCAAAACTATAGTTAAACCTACTTTTATGCCTGCTTCTAAAAAGTCTAGTGTTTCTACTATTTAGACAAGAGTACCAAAAATGAGTAGTAATGGCACTAGTGATGTAGTCCAATCTTGGCACTATCATCTTAAGCCAAATATGGTAACTGTTCTAGCATTTTTACTATTTGCCTATTCTATTTTAATTAGTTTGATGTTTGGTTGTTGTTCTGAGTGTTCTGAATGCTATTCTTTTGATTGTTAGGAGCTCTGATCTCTATGGAAAAGCCTTTGTTTGTTTTTTCTTCTTACAAGGGTAATAATGAAGACCTTTTAATGACTACCCTCATAAGAAAGATCCCTACAAATGTGTTATTCTACAAAGATACATGATATAGAAATGATACTCAACAAGATATCTCAAGAAATAACATGGTTTGTAGCGAGAGATTGTTAGATCAATAAGGGTATGCCTAGATATATATAACAATGTAATAACATGTACAATGTACTAAACTAGAACTATAAATCTAGCTAGTTATTAGTTTACATGGAGGGATGGAGTATGATGTCCATCATGGCATCCAAGAAATCAAGAAAAATGCATGATGTGGATTATAGAATTACAAATAATGAGAAGCAAATAAGCAATAAGCACACAAGGAAAGAAGCATACAAGGGTGGCTAAGGGGATAAAAAAAAGGGACATGGGAACATATCACTCATACTAGAAGGAAAGTATATAAGTCATGTTAAAATGACACATACACATATAATTGAAACAAGAAAGGTTGGCGTGGAAGCCACAATCACATAGAAGAGTATAGGCAAAGGACATTGGCAAATGTCCTAAGGAACACACAAGACATAGAAGCAAAGGACATTAACAAATGTCTTAAGGAACACACATGAGACAATTAGGAACTGAGAAATGCAATCATATCTACCTACAGAATGTAAGAAAGGAAAGCATGTACTAACTAGAAATACAATCACATCTAACTAATCAAATCAAGAGGGAAAATATGCAATACATTTTAGTAAAATACTAGGTATATGCTAAGAAATACATAAGTGTTATATACTAGTGAGTGTTTATAGAGTAATTGTAAGCTAGTAAGTAATGTATATCAACATGATAACTAGGGTGTGTGGTGTAGGAATGACATAACCTAAATGGTGTATTCATGTAGAAGATTCTTGAAGTGGGTACGTATATCAATGTATTTCTCGATGTAGAAGTAGGATGCCCCCTTAATGGGTAGAGTGAAGAAATCAAAGAGCTAGATGTTACTACACACACTCAAAAAAGATCAAGTGAAGCATGATAATGTAGATAAATTGACAAACAATAACATAGAATAAAAAATTTAAGTCTAGCATGATAGTAGAATGTGAATCATGGATGATGCATACAATCAAAATATTTTTAGTGTTTTTGAATTATTTGCATGTTTTTGTATTTTGAACTATTTGAATGTTTTTGTGTTTTTTATATGTTATATTATTTTTGGATTTTTTTAAAATGTTATGAACTATGTAAAATCAATCATATGAAGACTATGCACAAGAAATACTGAGAAACTATATACAAGTAAAAAGAAACTATGTACAGGTAATTTTGAAAAATTAAGTACAATACAATGTGTGAAATAAAATGCTAGACATGGAATCTAGGTAGATTCATAATATTCATTAGATTTTTGAGTTTCTTTTCTTCAAGTAAGGCTAGACAATATAATTTAGGGATAATATTTTTAGTAATAATGTATGGACCTATCCAATTTGGTTTGAATTTTCCTTTGGTTTCTTCTTTGGCATTGACATTGAAAAGATTTTATTTGAGAATGAGATCATTAACTTTTAATTCTCTTGCATGAAATCATTTGTTGTAGGATCATTGTTTACATTGTTAGTAGATTTTTGAGATGTTCTACTACTTGAATGCATGTATGGTTTAACTTCTTGATTTGGTGTAGATGCTTCTCATGATACTAGTCATCAATGATGATACCTTTAAGGGAGACATGAAGAGATGGGATTTCAAATTCCAATGGTAAAACTGCTTCTATGCCATATAAAAGTGAATAAGGAGTGGCTCCTATGGGCATGCAGATAATTGTGTAATATGCCCATAATGCAAAGACTATTTTATTGTGCTAGTCATCTCCATATTTAGTCACTATTTTACTCAAAATGTTATTGATGGTTTTATTGGTGGCTTCTACTTGACCATTTCCTTTTGGGTAATATAGAGTGGAGAATACATGTTTAATCTTATATTTTATGCAAAATTTCTTGATAATTTTATTCTTAAATGATGTTCCATTATCTAAAATGATGGCTACAAGCAAGCCAAAGTGTGAAATAATGTGAGTCATTATAAAGATACAAATGTCCTCACTTGTAGTAGATTGAAGTGAAACAACTTCTACCCACTTGGTAAAGTATTTTATGGCTGTAATTATATATTTATGTCCATTTGTATATTCAAGGTTGATTTTTCCAATAAGATCAAATCCCCATAACATAAATGGCCATGGAGAGATAATAGGTTATAATTATTGTGATGGTGCATGCTGTAAGTTACTATGTCGTTGACATGTATTGCATAGTTTTGCATATTGTAAACATTCATCTTCCATGGTGGGCCAATAGTACCCTTATTGAAACAATTTGTGTGACATGGATTTTCAACTAAAGTGGACACCACACTCACTATCGTGCATCTGTGTAAGAGTAATTTTGGCTTCTATTGATGTCAAACATTGAATCAATTATCCATCAAAGGATCACTTAAAAATATCTTTTCTAATGATTACATAATAGAGTGATTATTTTTGTAACTTGTGCTTATCATTTTGAGAAAAAGTGTCTGGTGTAATAGATTTGTTTATAAAGTTATAGATATTAGAGAACTATTTTGGAGTTATGAAACTACATGTAATGGCTAGAATGGATAGTGCAATCAAATCCATGTTGGATATTGATGGTGATTATAATCATTTAATTGTGATAATATATTGATCATAATTAATGTTGATAAGAATCAAATATATGACACTTGCCATTGCATATATGTGTTAGTTGTCTTTTTTTGGTATACTTTTTATAGAAAAGTAATCAAACTATAATGATAATCATTGTAGCATATTTTGGTATGGGATAAGATGTTCTTCTTTTGTCTAATAGACATCATTGACATGGTTGAACACAAGTTGAGAATCACCAAAGACTTGAACGTATCTAATTTGGAGAGGTTGGGTGGAAAATAGACCTAAAATAAGTGCTTCATATTTTGTAGTGTTGGTGAAGGAGAAACTTAATCGATATGCAATAGGAACTATGTGACTAGAAGGGTTGATAAAGACAATGCCTACCCCTACACTGGATGCGCATTGAAAATCTTCAAAAAACATGGTCCAAGTATCAAAATGAGTAGAATAGGTAGTGAAATGGTCTCTAAATGTGTCACTAATAGGATTAATGTCCAGGAGTGGTGTGGCTACCAAATGGTCTATAATGTTTGGCCCTTTATTGATTTTTGGATAACTATTTTCAAGTCAAACTCTATTTATAACATGACCCATTTTGTGATGCGACTATAGAGATATGGTTTTTCCATGAAAAACATCAATGGATCTACTTTTGTGATAACCTGAGTCTCATTATTTACCATGTAATGTTGGATTTTTTGTGTGGAAAAAACAAGTGCTAAACATAACTTTTCTATTGTGGATTAATTTTTTTCATAATCAACTAATGTGTGACTGATGTAATAAACTACTCATTGGGTGTGTTGATCATCATTTTGTGCTAAGAGTGCTCCTAATGCATGGTATTTTACTAAGATATATAGTAGGAAAGGCCTATTAGGGATAGGTAGTACTAAGATAGGTGGATTAAGAAGATATAGCTTGATTATATCAAATATTTTTTGATAGGGTTAGTCCCAGAAAAACTTTTTATCTTTCTTTAGTAATTAAGTGAATGAATGAGATTTATTAGAAAGATGAGTTATAAAGTGGTGGGTTGCTTAGATCTTTCCCTGTAGGGATAGAAGTTGCTTTAAGTTCTTAGGAGGTGGCATGTAAATGATTTCTTTGACTTTCTTAGGGTTAACCTCTATGCACCACTAAGAAATAATGAAACCTAAGAGTTTCCTGATGTAACTTCAAAGATACACTTCTTTGGGTTCAATCAGACATTATACTGTTTGAGTCTTTAAAAGATCTTTCATAAATCAATAGCGTGATGTTGTCATTATTTGGATTTAGCTAAGATATCATTGACATAATCCTTGATAGTATGGTGAATCAAATCATGAAACATATGTGTCATGGTATGTTGGTATGTGGCTTTGGAATTTTTTAATTTGAAAGGCATGATAATGTAACAAAATGTACCCTAAGATGTTGTAAAAGATGTTTTCTCTTGATCTTGTTCAACAATTTTGATTTGGTTGTATCTTGTAAACCCATCCATAAATGATAGCATTTCATATCTAGCTATGGAATCAATGATCATGTCAATATTAGGTAAAGGAAAATAATTTTTTGGGAATGATTTATTTAAATCATGGGAATTAGAACAACATCAAATTTATCTATTGGGTTTGACCATTAGGACTATATTAGAAGCCCATTTAGGGTGTGATACTAGTTAAATGAAATTGGCATCTAAGAGGTGTTGAGTCTCATCTTTGACTAAGAGAGCCAGCTTAGGATGTATTTTGATTTTTTTTAATACATTTAACATCTGTGTATAAGGGAATATGATGAACTACTATGGATGTATCAATTCTTGACATATCTAAGCAAGACCAAATAAAGAGTTTTGGAAAATTTGTTGAGGTTTGAGAAATATATATATCTTATTCCTTGCATATGGTAGTGGCTAATAAAACTATGTAGGGATCTTGATTAACTCCAAAATTGAAATTATTTATTTCTTAGTTAAGCAATGTGGAATGATCAAGTGTGTAGGGAGTGGTAGGAATAGTATCATCTGAATCAACTAGTATGCCTTGTGGAGAATCTAGACTTTCTCTAAAGTATGCATGGGCATTTGTGTGATGAAAAAATCTATTTTTTGATATCAAGATGGAATGTCCTCATATGTCTAAAAAATTCTAGGAGGGATTCATCATTAGAGAATTCATTTAATGTGAGCATGTCTAGTGAAACTACATCATTAATGAGATCGGGATAGATCAATGATAATGTTGAAGTATGATTAATGGTGTGGTCTATTTGTGTAGTGGGTGGAAAAAAATTTATATGCTTTGAAGTGGTGGAAGAAGGCTTATTATGAAGGTGTCTAAATTGATATCCTAGCCCTTGTGTTCCATGTTGTGTAGATGCCTTGACATGATTGATGATTCATTGTTTGTTCTTTCCAAGACCTTTGACATGATATCCCATCTTATTGAGACATTTAAGTGTGAAAGGAGAGGTAAACTAGTGATTTGTTATCAATGCTATTTTGGAACTTGGATTTTGTTGATGTGTTGCATGGTCTAAAGTTACACTATGAATAATAGGTTGTGTTGGTATATTACCTAGATTAAAGTGTAGAATACAATTTTGTAGATTTTTGGAAAATTAGAAGTATTTAAAAGGTTTGTTATCTATTGGGCATGTGTATATGTATCCTTTGTGACTAAATTTTAAACAATCATGGAGTGTGGAAGGGAATACATGCATATCATGAATCTAGGGCTGACTAAGTAATAAATTATAGTTGAGGTCATTTTGCATGACTTGGCAAGTAGTTGGTAGTGTCTTAGGCCCTAAGGTAAGATTGAGTGTTATTTGACCCATAAATTTCTATGGAATGTTTTCAAAACCTCTTATGTTCATATCAAAATGGTCAAGATCTTGAGGTTGTATATTAAGATGTTTAAGAAAAGAAATGTTGCAAATGTTGAGTTTGGAACCATTATCAACTAATACCTTTTTGACCCCCACATCATTAATTCTTAATTGAATATATAGAGGTAGATGTTGTTTAATGATGTGGCATGGGGATAAATCCTCTTTTTCAAAGGACATATGTTCTTCAATCCATTGCATGGTGTTGAGTATAGATGCAACATAAGCTGGTTCAATGGAAACATGAATTCTAATATTATGAAAGGCTACATATAACACATATTTATAAGCATCTAATTGATGAAGGAGCTTGAAAACTGAAACTATATTAGAAGAGGTGCTAACTTGAGTGATAAAGCTATAGCCATGGGTGTAATCAACCTACCTATCTTCTAAAACTTGGTTAATAACATGTACCATGTGATCTACTATAGGAATAGAGCTGGTAGTAGGTGTGGGATAAGAGCTAGATGTACCAAGTTTGAAAGGAGGAGGGATAGATATAACTGCTAGTGTTTGCTTGTATATTGTAGTGATAGGGAGATACTAAAAAGTAGCTAAGGAGTTATATCCATCTAAGTAGAAATCATGAATGTGGAATGAAATACATGAAATGTGAGTAATGAATTATATAATAATATGTTTATAACAAGCATTCCATAGGAGAGATAACAAGCATGGGATAGAGAATATGAATTTGTGTATGAATGTATAGAAAATTTTGACATGAATCATAACCTTTTTAACATGTTTAGCATGATAAAATTGAAACGTTTTCCATATGGAAGATATAAAGAAAGGGATAAAGAATATGAAACTATGCATGAATGTATATAAATTTTTGACATGTATCATAACATTTCTAACATGTTTATCATGATAAACTTGAAAATTTTTCCATATGGAAGATAGAAAGCAAGGGATAGAGAATATGAAATTGTGCATGAATGTATAGAAATTTTTGACATGAATCATAACATTTCTAACATGTTTAACATGATAAATTTGAATTTTTTTCCATGAGTGAGATAGAGTATGCAAAATAAATATTGAAATTTTGTGCATGGATAGCAATGAATTTTGTAATATCATCCCTTATTATAAAAATTAAGCATGAAATTGAAATAATGAATCTTTGCACTAACATATGGTAAAATTCATCATTCATCTAAATGATAGGACTAATGATGGTCTCCTTATTTTTTACAAGAAATGTAAGAAAAAAATTATAAATAAGTGAGATCCATTTTTGAAATCTGATTTTTGGAATGTAAGGTGATATCTTAAAAGCAATAGTACCTAGTATAGGCAACTAAGGTTTTAAAGATAAATATTTTGAAAAATTATTATGAAATTTTTAAATTTAGAGTAGATTTCTGAGTGAAATATTCAAGTAAACAATCAAAAATTTATTGGAAAATTAGTGATTAAAGGGGATCTAGTATATGCAACTAGGGTTTAGAATTTTTTTTTGAGAATTACTATTGAATTTTAAAAATTTAATGGATTTGCTGATTTAAGTATGCTAGTAAAAATTCAAAAAATGATTGGAAAATTATTGGAAAAATATAGTATGGGCAACTAGGGTTTGAATAAAAAATTATTTAAAATTACTATGAAATTATAAAATTTAATGCTAATTTCTATTTTTACTATGCAAGTAAAAAATTTAAAAAAAATAGGAAAAATTAGTAGGAAATTTACCCTAGGGTTTCTAGGGGTTTTATGCACAAATGAAGTAAGTTGGGTTCACCAAATGATTTAACAATTTTGGGAATATTGGTGTATTATTCCTAATTTAGTTAAAGGGTTTGAGTAGTAAAATTATTAAATAAATATGTAATATTTAATCTACTAATTTGTGTAAATTAGATTGCAATTTTGACCTTTCTAAAAATAGTAATAAGAGTAAAAAATAAGACTTAGCAAGAAACAAATTGATATGGTTGAGATCAGGTTTGAGATTCACTATATACGACTGGGACACTATCACTAACTAAGATCTGATATTTGTTTTATGATTTCATAGGAGCATTAAAAGTGGACAAGAGTGTCATAAACACTATATTACACCTCTACCATTGTTACCTTGAGGATCTAAGCTTTTTAGGTTTTGTTCACCAAGTCTGTGTGACCCTATCCATGAAGTTTTGATATTAAGAAGTCTATAGAGCTCCCTATAAATTATATTATTTATTCAAACCCTATATTCCATTATTATTTGACTAATTTTTAGAAAGAGGGGGGGTTAGTGAATTTAAGATTCACTGAACATATATCTACACCCCTTGTGTGGGCACACTACCTATATATTGATACTCTAAAGAGGGATCTATGTAGTTCTCCCATTTAATGTACTTTATGAAATTGAGTATATGAATATAGAAATTTATAAATTAGATATACTTAAGGTGGCTAGGGATTGGGGTAAGGATTTGAATAATATTTTAAGTATATTAGCTAGTTATATTCAAAGAATAGGGAATATTTCTTGAGTAGTCTTGTTTGCTTAATGATATTTTCCAACCCCTTCTAAATGATCTTTGGATGAGATTTTAGGGATATATTGGTCATGGATTGAATGTGTTCACATTAGGTTGATAAGGATAAGGATGGGAAACTAGAATAAATTGACTATTGGGGCAAGAAATAAACTTGGACAAGATCACTGAAAGTAAAGAGGAGTGGCATTGATGTTATAGTCCTAGTGTGGTGCTATTATCTTGAGTAGATGGGACTTGGGGAGATTGATTTGTCATGGAAAGAGGAGTCTATTTCAACTGGGATTAGGTCTGAAAGGCTATAGATGACTAAAAATTATGAAAATGATGCCTATGAGGGTTATGAGAGCAAGCAAGAGGGACCTAAGGGTTAGGTGTCATTATCCATGCTCAAGTTACCAATTTTTACATTTTATATGACTACAGACTATGTGTTAAACCTATGCATAAATGTTAGAACTATAACAAAATTATGAACTTAGTATCACAAATATAGAGAAATAAAATGATAAAATAATGAAAATTTTGAGATAAAACTTACATGGGTTAGATTCACATCAGGTTCACCAGAATGTATAGAATTAGAAATACATCATGTCTATAAATCAATCCTAACTCAGAGAAGATAAATCATACCATACACTTCTAATTGTGGACACATTAGATAATTAGGAACATGAATAATATGGGGATCCATTAGAACTAATAAGAGGATATCTTATCATAATAAATAATGATAAGGAGGGTTCTAAAGCCTCCAGTCAAGAACAATCATGCAATAACCCTAGATGTGTCCTATGTTTTCATATATCTCACTAAACTAATAACAAGTAAAGTAAAATCTAATCTAGTGTTCACCAAAGCTTGTGGCACAATATGGAGGTTAGTAAACAAACAAACATGCATAGGATAATATCAATAAACCTATTTATGAGTAAGACCCTAATACATGGAAAGAGAAGAGTAATATTATTCAAATCCAATACTTATGCTACTTCTATCTACTAAAGAGACAAGCAAAGTTAGAGAATACTTACTTGAATGATGACCCCATCAAGATTCAATCTCTTTCTTGGACAAAGGGGATTTACAAGAGGTTGTTTTGGTTTATAAGGATCAGTAAGAAATACCAAAGAATCCAATACTTCTTCAGAAGACTAGATTCTCAAAGTGAAAACCCTAATCAATATTCCTCAATTAGAATGGTATAATAACATATTGTAAAGAAGCACAAGAAAATAATACATTTATTTCCTTATGTAAATAGTGATGAAATGATCTTGTATATATAAGTGTATTTAACCTTAAGCCCTTCTAAAAGTTTTGGCTGATAGGGTTGACCCAGTCGACCTACTATAGTTATGGATAAGAATTTACTAGGTCATAGGCTAGGTCGGCTAAGAACCAACCTAGACCCTAAATGAATTTTCTCCAAAATTGTATAGGGTTGACCCAGTTGATATAATACTATAGACTATTGAAATTGTCTTAAGGTGAGAGAAATAAGGATGAAAGGTGGGAAAATATTGAAGGAGTGTGCAAAGGAGGAGTAATGGCTTAGGGAATGGTTTTTAGGAGCTAGTTAGATTGATAATAAGTGGAAATAAGGGATAACAATCTTACATAGCACAAATGGTCTACCCACCCCTATCTTGGTGCACCATTTAGGGCATGCACTTAGAGAGATTGAGTCTCTATGGGTTCTTGCAAGATAAAAAGCATTACTTAAGTACTTTGGATCTATAATCCATTTTTAATGGTTGATACAAAGTTATATTTTGATAAATGAACCTATTTCAAGGTTCCATTTTGACATAAAAACTTATTTTAGGGTTTCAAATTTACATATGAACTTGATTTATGGGTTCCAAACAAGAATTATAATGACATTCAAAGTACTAAAATTGAGGTTTCTATGATGCTCAAATTATAAAAATTATTATTTTCTAATAGTGGTTAAGGCATTTATAATCCTTAGATCATGGTTTCAATAGTTGCATCTCATTAGGGTACAATCACCCATGGCATTATCTAAACAAGTTTAACAAGTGATAACTTGGTTCACATACCCTCAGATGTATTCATTTTTTTTGAATTTTCAATTTAAAGTAATTAAATAATCTATATATTTTTAGATTTTCTATCATAAATGAACATTAATCTATACAAGATTCCTTGTAGGTTTTTACATGGAGCAACTGGAAAATTTTGGGCATACTTGTCAACACCAAGTATAGTTAATCAAAAGTACCAAATTTATTCTTTTATAATTTTAATATAACATTTTAAATACTAGACTAAAAGGGGGACATTTTTATACACCTAAATTTGGTATTAGAGACTTTGAAAACATCAATTTTGGCACACATTGAAATACTTGTACTTTACATATACATTTGAATCTTGTGCACACTTTACCCTATCTATCTAAAAACATGTTGTATTGGAGAGAAAAATTTACTAGATACACATATTTAGGATCACCCTCATATGTCATAAATCCTTCATCTCCATATCTCAGATCACTAATTTTCACTCCCAAAATAATACTAAAAATAGTATGATAGTTATAGTTTGCTACATGTTTTTGCCTCTACCAGTAGTGTCTAGGAATACTCAATGATACTTTTTAAATATAAAAGTCTCCATTAGGTTGACATAAACACATTTAATGGGATGTTCATCATAGAAAATATCAAAAAATTAGCTATAAATAAAATTTAATCCTAATGTCATACTCACTTGGAACTTAGCTATTATAATGAGAATCAATAGAAAAATTGAGAAATCTAGTTTAAATCTCTTGAAGAATTTTAAATAATGCACATATATTTGATTATATATCAAAATATTATCCTTAAATTAAAGTTTGTATACACACACATGTAAAAGTTCCATGGTGCCAAGTGTTGAAAGCCAAACATTGCATTTTATTTTAGATTGATCATGATATTTCACACACATAAGTTGGATAACACATGTATTTTTAACCCCAATCAAAGTATTGAAATGTATGAAACACTTAGTCACACAACAAAGGGTGAATGCGGATGTACAAAAAAACACATTAACCCTTTTTTAAAGGGTCATATTGTGGTCAAAAGTGAGATTAAGGTTTCAAATGAAGGAGGAAAATAAAGATTAATGCATATGATAAGGTAAGTGTACACACATGAGGTATTTATAGGTGTAGGTGTAGTGATTTAAGGTGTCTTAATTCTACCTGGTTAATAGGGGCATTGTTGATAGGTCTAGATAGTATTGGTTACCATAGGGCTCTAAGTTTTCCCAATAATATTTTTACAATATTTTAGCTCATATTTCCTAATCTAAGTGGTTATAGAGTAGACACAATGCATTTTCAAATAAAGTGATAAAAAAATTGAGTAGAAAATTATCATAAGGTATGTACCTCTCTTATGTTTTTATTTGGAAAATTTTAATTATCTAAGCGTCATATTAATTTACCTTTTTACATTCATATTTATATGATTATTTCCCTATTTTACACAATCTAAATGTTTTTAGGTTTACTCTTTTTAGATCATATTAATCCAAAATAAGTAAAACCTATACCAAGGTTCAATATATATTCAATAATTGATCAAAATGAAAAACATGTAAGCATCCATGTAACAATAACATGTAGATATCCATGTACACATAAAAAATGCAAATGATTTCAAGATATGTCTAATATATGTAAATTATCTTTATATAATAAATGGAAAGTTAGAAAGATATCATAATAAAAATATGTTTCTATTGAGATTCCTTTCATCTATATGTCCATAATCATATATAATCTATGTCTCGACTACTCAATATATAACATGAGAAGCATGTGTGGAAAACATGAATATATAAACCTATAATATAGGTAGATAAGCATAACATGTATAATATGACCAATATACATTAAAATAAATTTTTGTTTACTTGTTATTTTATATATATTTTTATTGTTTTATAATTTTATAATGAAAGCACAAGAAAATCTATGTAAAATATGTTACAATAATGATGTATCAATGATGCATTAAATATGGGTGAGCATGACTAGTGCAAATTTTTTCCCATGGAAATATTTTGTAGTCATGAATATTTGATGCAACACAAGAAGTGTAATAAATATCATAAAATAGGCAAGGAGAACCACATTCATCAAATGAGATAGTCACCATGGAGAAAGGGACGCAAATATGATATCACTTCCAAAGAAGTGAGGGTTACACTCTAGATATATCATATATAGTGGAACTCTAAATATGTAGTAATAATTTCAAGTAGTATATGATGAAGTATAAGGAATCATAAACATGTGTAAAGGGTCGTGATATGAAAATGAATAAAATGCACTTAAAAAAAATTAACAAATTTGTCATAAAAATAGAAATTCTGAAAGATGTATATGATGAAGCCCAGGTTATGCTATGAGGGGTAATAACCCATATGTTGGACACCTAAATTATGTATCATCATTTATTAAATCATCATTATTATTATAAAATTATTTATTGCATTGATATTGCTCTTTGTTCTT
This sequence comes from Torreya grandis, assembly GCA_037957365.1. NCBI lineage: Eukaryota > Viridiplantae > Streptophyta > Pinopsida > Cupressales > Taxaceae > Torreya > Torreya grandis. The sequence continues at coordinate 1,225,597 of JARHVA010004591.1, forward strand.
AAATTTTGTTAAATGTGAAACATTATTAAGAGGTTGATTTTCTTTGTAAATGATACCATTTCCTATGGAAGTTTGGTAGTCAAACATTGACTTGATTGATGAGATCTAAAATTTTTCCCCATAAATCAATCCTTCAGTTTGTTGAATGGCCTATAATAGCATGTAAAAAATTAAATAATATTTTAATATAATATTTTGACCTAAAATTTGGATTGACTTCACAAATAGAGATATCTCAACCAAATTCTTGTTAAATAAGTTATTTAGTATGATGTATTGATTATTGAATTATTTTGGGGTTGAATTGAGATATATATCATAATATGTGTTACACCTTTATTATCAAAATTTTTATATGTGTTCATGGTAGGGACATGGGTATCAACAATGTCTATTACCTAAGAGGTGAGGTATGGATTTTAGACAAAACTAATCCTTCTTATATAAGTCTAGTTTCCATATGAGTAAGATAAGTAAATGATTTACAATTTGCGTCAAGGAAATTATCTTTGATAGGTTTTATTATAATATTGATTAAAATATGTTACATTTCGAGATCACATGGTGATAGATCAAAGAGTGCATATGATAATGAAATATAAATATGTAATCATGAATATCCTACATTTGACCTTGTTGAAGATGTTGGATACTCTCATATGTGGATGTGGGTCCACTTTGGCAATGAATTAATCTAAGAAGGGTTATTTTAATAATTGAAATGAATTTAGGGACCTATTAGGTAATGTAAATAACCAAGTTAAGGACTCACCAATCAATGTTCTAGGAAATAAGTTAATTAAGATCGAACAAATATTCTCATAGCTTCCTATTGATATAAATATTACATGGTGTGCTTGAGGATACCCGTGACCATAAAGTAATTGGAAATTTGGAATAAACAAGCTATGAAGAAGAGGAATTTTAATCAAATACTTTGGTATAGTATGGGATTATATAATACTATCCATAAGATTAGTGTTGGAACTCTATATATGAAGTGAATGATTACACATGTCTTTAAAAATTACCTATGACATGCCTTATATCCATTATATCATGTGTAGGAGTTTTGATTCCCTCAATAGGTCCAATCAAATGTCGAGGCTTACCATTAATAATATCTATAAAAACACTATTTATTATGAGTTTAATATTCAAACAATCATCACAAATCATAATAGATATAGGAACTCAAGTACAATCCCTAGGGTTACTTATATGATAAAAAATTGCATTTTTTTACTTCTTTAGCCACATGTATCACTTAATCAAAAAGATTAGGGATTTAAATAAAATGTAATCTAATATTTTATAAAATACATTGACTAATTATTTCATCATTTGAAACATTCACATTTTCCAACTTAACATCAATTAAAGATGAGGCATTTTCATCTATTTCACTTAATATAAACCATGATTAATTCTAATAAAATACACACACAAATAAAATGAAACCATAAGGGTGGAATGGGGGAATAAAAAATTAAAATCAAAATTTTCTATTGATGTAAAAAATCCCCAAGGGAAAAGAAGGTATAAACCATAGATTGAATGTAAGAATACTAGGTTCACCAAAATGTTTTAACAAAAGGTAGATTTTATGCATGTAATTAATAAAACAATGACATATAGAGGTCTATGATATATATGTTAGATACAAAATTCAGACTTATAACTATGTGCTAAAAATAGTAAACATGTCAAAGGAAAATGTTTAATTGGTAATTAACCTTAAAAAATAAGAAATTATAAAGGAATAGTCAACCTGATATGAATTTTTGATTTATGAATTTAGATCTACACTATGCATGACTATTGTTAACTATGTGCCAAGTTTAAAGTTTTGATTCCAAAAAAAAAAAATGGTAGCTATGTCATTTTTATCTAGGACAAGATCAATGTTGACCAGATTTGAGTATCATTGTTGTCCTCCTACCTTGTTTCTATATTGCATATTTTTTGGGTTTTGTAATTTTTTGTACCACTTAAAAACTAAATGTCATGGGTATTTGTTTTTTCACTTTATAGAATTTATCAACATAACTATTAGTTTTTCTCTTCAATGCTCTTGAACTATTTTGAAATAGTCAAAACATAATGCAAAAATAATAAAGTAGGAAGTAATTAGGTCAGAGAACAATAAAAGAGTTGTAACATATCCCACATGCCAAAATTAGACCCCTCATAGTTCATGTGTAATTTGAATCAATAAATAAAATAAGGTATTCAACCTCCTCTTTATTAAATATGATATGTAACTACCAAACATTAGTATATGCCTTATTTTGGTACAAGATGTGACGTAGGTCCTTGAGCAGTGAGAAATAAATGTAGAGTGTATCTAGACTTGAAAATGATTGACTAACAATACTTCTTAGGAACCTTGATGATACTTTGTATGGAGTCTCATGGATTAGAATATTTATTAAAAATGATCATAGATGATTCATATATATAGGTTTATCTTGTTTGAATTAAATACCTATTGTCATGTAAAATATGATTAAGATAAAGGAAAATAGTTGATAATTGAATCTTAACATTGAAAGGACATTACCATGGGTGCAAAGGCCCACAAAAAATGATATAAATTAAGACCCTATGCCAAGAGTAGAACTAGTAGCATAACACCAATGTTTTTGTCCCAAAATAAGAAACCAACATAGATAAATAAATAATATAGAATACAAGCTTATGAGGACAAAATGAACAATAAAAATGACAAATAAAAGAAAATAAAAGAGGATTATGAATTCGTACAAAAAAGGATAGACACAAAACACATAAATAAACACTAATAAGCTCTAATTCAAGGTGATCACCCATATGCACAAAAAATACTAAAAATATTATAATAACAAAGCTTGTACTAAAATTAGGTGTCTACACATGGTATGCATGATGTCCTCATGTAAGAAGGTAGGCCCACCACATTTGAAATTATTCAACTCAAGGGTAAGAATTTGATGAAACCTATTTATGAGAAATAAATTTTGGATAATTTTCATGTGGTAAAACAATGGAGACCTTATCTAATGGGGGAACTTTAAGCTAAATACATATCATGAAAATTTTAAATAATTTTTAGAATAATGTATCTCACTAGAAGAACAACATATATAATGGTCATGAGGATGTTAGGTTATGAATTTGAGATCATATACAATAAAGGGAAGGAGAAAGTATTGGAAAATGTAGTATTTGGGAGAGATGATACCACACAAGAATTATTGTTTGCCATATCCATATTAAAACTATATTGTATGGTTTAATCAATATATGAATGGTACTAGGACATAGATACATAAAATAACATTCAAAAACTTCAAAAAGATCCTAATATGTAAAAAAAATTGCATGGAAAGGGGACTCCATGTGGTATAAGGATAGGTTGTACTTAAGCAAAAAAATAGACCTAAACTATAAGATTATAGAGGATATCCATGCATATATATTTTTAGTACATTCATAATACTTTAAATATTATCACTACATTCATGCATTAATTTTTGGGGAAGGTATACAAAAATTTATGCAAAACTTTATGTTAGAATTTTTGGTGTGTCACCAAAACAACAATGAGACAATTAAGACTCAAGGCCTTTAGCAACATTTATATAACATTAACTAAGAAAAATCATTTATGGATTTCATAAATAACTTTCTAAAGTTAAGAGGGGAAAATTTCATTATGGTGATCATCAATAGTCTTAAAACATATGCCCATTTTGTAACTCATCATACCATGATATAAAAAGTATAGTGGCACAATTTTTATGATATTATTAAAAAAAAACATGGCAGATTGAAGATTATAGTGAATTATCGTGATCCCATATTTATTAGTATTTTTTAGAATAATTAGTTCTCTTATATAGGTACTCAGCTACGTCATAACTATTCATATCATCTCCAATGAGATGGAAAAATAGAAGTGGTCAAAAAGTGCTTAGAAGGGTATCTCTATTGTTTTACTTCTGATAAGAAGTCACAATGGGTTAATTGGATACCATTAACATAATGGTGGTATAACACTTCATTCTATATATCTTCCAAAATTTCATCATTTATGAAAATGTGTGGATGCCACCCACCATACATCACTTTATAGTTTTAAGTACAATCTAGGGTTTGATTAGCTGAGTAAATTTAAAACCAATAGGAATTAATTTATAGTCTCAGGTATAACTTATCAATGACATAAAATTGGATGATGAAAGAATTTGGTCAACACATGAGTGAAAGACACTTTGATATAAGAGATTAGGTTTTTTAAGATTACAACCATATAAAAAATGTCCCTGAACCAATAAAAAAAGGTAAAAAAAACTATCACTAAAGTATTATTGTTTATATCAAATATTGTAGTGAATTTCCAGCATGACCTATGAATTAGAGTTATCTCAATCAATAAAAAAAACATCATGCATTTAATGTTTCCCTCTTAAATAAAGTCATTGGCTAGAAGACTATAGCCCAAATATAGTTACCTGAGATTGATGAGGAGGGAAGAATAATATTTAAACATGAGGAGATTATCTAGACTAACTTTATGAGGCTTCCAACAAGGGTGATGCCATAATACCTTATTAAGTGGAATAATATTATGTGAGAAGATGAAACATGAGAAGACAAACAATTCATGTAGAAGCATTTAGAATTTTTAAGAATTGAGGGAAACATTTTTATAAGGGGAAGGGGATGTTACACCCCTAATTTTATATTTTCTTAAGTTTATTAAGGTAAGTTGGGCTGATTTATGGTGCACATAACCTTTACCTTTTCATTAAGTCATTATATATGTTTATTTAGGCCAAACTAATTAGGATGAAGGTGTAGGACCATACCCTATTGTTTATATAAATAAGGATGAGAAAGGATCTCCCACATCATCCACATATATTGATTTTTTTTCTTATTGTAAGGTTACAAATGTTTCCCCTTGAAGTAGATCAATATTGTATTTATATTTATTTATCTTATTTGATTTCATTCATATTTTGGGGATCTACTCTATTCTAATTTATCTATTTAGTAACTTCATTACAATGGATCATTTATTATAATAAGTATTTAAACACATTTGCGTACCACTATAGTTTACATTGTATTTTCTAATGCCAATACTTCTAAACAATCAAAAATTTCTAACTCAATGATAGGTTATTAAAACCTATTAATAATTAATATGGTGTGATCATCTATGATATCAATAGAAATAAGGGATGAATCACTAGACATAGCCCCTAAATGCTTATTATTTATTTAATAAAAAATTAATAATCTTAAACTCATAAAGTTGGGATATCAAATATTGTATCAAATCACTATTAGAACCAATTTATCTTATTTCATTTCATAGGTACTAGTTACTTGGTTAACCACAAGTTGAGAATCAACAGACACTTTATTATATTTAACTTTTAGAATATATATGAGATGGAGTCTTAGAATAAATGCATCATGTTACGCAATATTATTGGTACATGAAAAAATCAATTTGTATGACAGTGACATAGTATCTCCCTAGAGGGTAATCAATAAAATATAGACCATTACACCTGAAAGAAATTTGGATTATTATTAGCATTCATATAAAACTCATCCAAGTTTTATTACTATTGACATTATCCACATTTTATTATTATTGGGATTAATATAAAACTCATATGAAAGTATCATAAATATGAGTGTGGTCAAATAAGGGACCCTCAAATAACTAATTTATGATAACCTACTCTTTAAAAAATTTTGTGATACAAATTTAAGATAAAACACCATAAAAATGTCCCACTTGTCTATTATTCCAAATAGATAAGGCTTATACATTATGTACTTTAAAGGGAAAGTATTTAAATGACATGTGTTTTTTTGTTGAGCATAAAGTGTGTAAAAGTTTTCATATAAAACACATCTAATCATAACTTTTCCATTGATTTGTTATTTATTTCATATTCTACAATAAAAAAATAACTATCAAAATTAGAATAAAAATCCAAGTCTTAATATTTCTAGCCACCAAATGATTCTTCCCAATATCAAATCATTATTTTTAGGTCTTTATATATTTACAAATACATTTTGGGATCTTGTTTCACTTCCATTGAAGTATTCTTGTCCTTACCTTTCTTAATTGAACTAGTACCTTTCTAATTAATCTTTCCCTTAATAAAAAAACTAAGAGTCTCCAAAATCAAAATACAGTTCTCAATTGATGCTTTACTAACCTCAATCAAAGTATTTAAATTTTATTTCAAGGTTTTATTTTCTTTCACCAAACTAATCATATCTTTTTTTATTCTTCTTATTTGAACACTCATCTCATTTTGATCTCATTCCTCTTTTTTTCCTTGAGTTAGGCTTAAATTTTTCACCTCACCCTTTAAATAATTGTGATCCCTCATAAACTACATGAGAATAACCTTTTGGAGACCCAATTCCACTTCCATCTCCTTGATATTACTCTAGTTTTTTAGATTCTCCTCCACCTTGTCAAATTCTACATTCATTTTTCAATTTCCTATGTTCTTCTCATTCAAATTTACCTTATCATTGGATTTTGCACTTTTATAGAGATATAGGATGACAAATGCCTCCTCAATAATCTTATCCTATATATCTAGTGAAATTTACTTAGTATTTCCATCTCTATTTGTGATAGGATATTTACTCTTGACAAAAATAAAAAAATGTAATTCCTTTAGCCAAAACCCTATGGCTCCATCTTAAACCCACTATGGTCTTCAACCCAAAATTACCCTTATAACTCCCAATATTCTAGTTAAAACCTAGACTGGGTTTACATAGAGGTCCCTTATTGATATCTTTAACTATTAATAATGTTAATATAAATCATATATTTGTTAAATAATGTCAATAAATATATCTCTCCCATATTTTGTTCTTTTTGGAAAGCTTCGGAGGATGAAAAATACTTGGTGGTTGGGCAAACCCTTTTTCAATGGTTTGATATAACATGTCATGGTTTTATATGTTTCTCATGGAATTTGTATTAAAATAATATTATTTACAATCTAAGAGGATGCTCTAATATAACTTGGTTTTATAAAGGTATCAAAATATTTAAGGATATATTTATAATGATAGACAATTATTTTGGGTGGAACTTAAGGCTAAGTTTAGGTTTCTTGACTCCAACCTTATAAATTTTACCATATTGATGAAAGATCTTAAATCAAATCCTAATGGTATTATTATTAGATATGATGATAATTTTTTGGATATTTTCAAATGAATTAAATGGTCCCCCTTAAATAAATAATTTTATAGATAACTCTATGAAAATATTTATTTATTTCAAGAAGTGTTTTTAAGTCTTAGTGTAAAATGGGCTCTATGTAATATCTTCCATAAGTGGAAGGATAAGTTTGTTATCATTTAGGATTCTTATATTGAGCCCAAAATTTATTTTATAAGTGGTGTTGATGACTCTAAATGTATCACATGTGTCCTTAGTGTTCAAAGAACACTTCTCATTTTAGAATGTTAAGAATTCAGGGCATGAATAGTAGATTTTGGCAACTTATTTTACCTATGGTGAAATAGCAGCAGAGAAATGTTAAACTTTTCCACAAAATTTATATTAATTTATGCTTGGGATCCATCATGGACCAAATCTTTGCAAATTTTAAGAATTTATGCTAATAATAGTGAATTATGATCAAATCTTAAACTATAGACTAATCTAAATGGATATTTAAAATGAAATCTAAACTAAAGTGATCTATTTAAAAAAGAAGTAAAAGAGAAGGGTAAGGTAAAAAGAGAATAAGTGATTACTAATATTGGCCTCAAACATTATAACAAAGTTTCAATTACAACTGAGTATGTATTTAACTAATATATAATGAAAAATAACATAAGCTCAGAACTCACCACACACCAAGCAAACCTCCAAAGATGATAAAAGGAGTACAATTAAGAACTGAATTTACTTTAAAGATTTGCTACCACACTCAAATAACATTTTCACATTATAATATAGAGCAAATAAAATGAAGTAAATTCAATATCATTCAACTAATATAGCATAAGCACAAATTAACAACCTTGTAATCAAAGATATAACTCAAAATTCATAGAAGCATTCAAATTTAAGACTTAAGACTAGAAATTGAGAGAAAAGCCATGTAACAATTGACATAAAACAAACTTGGACAATATTTTCAAAGCTCCTTGATTATATTAACTTCTCCAAGTATACAAAATTTTCTCTTTTACCCGAAGGTAGTACTACCTTTTATAGGAGGACAAGGTAGTATACTGATCAGTTACAAGATACAAATATACAAGAAGTAAGGAAAACTATTCATTTTATACAAATTTATAGAATACACTTATTTTTTCAAACTAAACTAACCTAGAGGCAATATGCTAACAAACTAGCATATGCCTTTACAAAAGGATATTATATTTTCAAAATATTATAAAGTCATTACAAAATAGAATCATTTAATTACTTGGCTAGTGGGCCCTAATCCTGAGAACTTTCTTGCTATTGTTAGAGGATGTTCATAGATTTTTAGTGCTACTTACTAACTAGTTCCAAGTCATTTCTAGCCATGGCTTCTTTGATGCTTCTAGCCTCAACTATCCTTTCCCCTACATTAAGGATCATGCATAGGATCCTACTATTGTCTTCCCTAGGTAGGCCTTGAATTTTAATTTTTATTTCATGGGTTACCAAATTAGCCTTGTGTTTGAATTCATCATCTTTGATGATGCCTAAAATAGTAGGTTATATAGGATTGGTTAGCGTTATCCCAAGGAGCTTTTCAATCCTTTCCATTATCTCCTCATCATCTCTTAAGAGTCTTTCTAGTTCCTAGGACCATGAATTTAAACCTTGGATTATGTTGATAAAAATTCCTCAAATTGCATTCAAATGTCCTAAACTTATTGTTTTAAAACCAAAAATCTACTTTCCCAAACTAACTATTAACTAGCTTTGTTATTTGATCTTTTAAAGCTTACCATTAGAATATTAGACCCTTGGCCATTGTGTTCTATTGTGCCAATGCACTTTGCCTTAGTTTTAATGATTTTAAGGCCTCAAACATATCATATAAGGATTCATCTAGAATTTTGACCATTGCCTCAGGCACTGATAAGATAACTTGTGTCTTTAAATCCTCATTTTCCTTCTCCAACTTAGATATTCTTTGTTTTATCCCCTGATGCCAACTATAACTTGAATTGAATGAACCTCAGTTAAGATTTTAACATCCTCTCATGGATGGGTAGTTCACCAAGATATTATCCTCTAACTAGAGTTAAGCCTGAAAATGGCTCAACCTTTTGGAATGTGAACTCTTTAGTACCCACCGTGGATTTTCTAGTTGTCACTCTCTCTAATATAACTATCTTTAGATTTAATTACATAGTAGTAGTTGGTTCAATGTATTTTAGAGGTTTAAGATCTTCCATCTAGGTACTACTTGATGCTCTTAGATCATTAATATGTTTGATATCTGACCTTGTAGTAGCCACTATTCTTCTTTCTTCCTTATACTTCATAAAATCCCTTATCCATGGCTTGATATCATCATGCACATCAAAGTTGATAGTCTGGGTTAGGGCCCATGAGTGGGATAAGGAGGGGATATTTTTCATTTTTCCATAGATTAATCATTAAGGGATGATTGGTCCATGGATGGGATACTCATCACTAAAAAAATTGACTTCACTCACGGGGTGAGTGATAGTCAACTTTGGATTCTTTGATCTAACTGGGACCATTGCCAATTCTACTTTTCTCTTATTTAATGGTTCCACTAGGACAAGATCCAGATCAAATTCATTTCCTTTTTCTTTCTCAACCTCCTCTATTTGGGCTTGTACTTCCTTAGTATACTTATCCTCTTTACCATAACTATATGCCGTAGTAAGAACCTTGAGGGAATCCTCCACTATTTTATTAGGTTCCAAGGCAATCATGTCTAAGTATAACACTAGAGACTCTAGTATTTGGGTAGGGACTAAGGATGATTAACCCTCACCAAGTCTCTCTTCCAAATTTTCTTTACCAGGACCTTATGTAATTAGTTCTTGTGGATGTTGCCTCTCTATTTGTGGTTGATCTTAATGGGGCCTTAAAGGTAAAAAAAGCAAATGATATTATATAGGTCCTAGTTACCATATGTCTCCATGGGGCTTCTAATCACTAATTAGTCTATGCTCAAGTCTAATGTTATGTCTTTTAATCATAGCCAATATTTATTCTACATTGTTTGCTTTGATATATATTATTTCATGGACACCGAGTTGTTGCACATACATTGGCTTGGGAAATTTATCAGATTTCAAGTGTGTGGAGACCTTACCATTGGGGTCTTGCATCTTCATCTCATCAAGTTGTAGTTTGATGATTCTTATGCTTGGCCACAATATTCACCTGATCCCAATTCTATAACACCATCTTAACAATGGTCAAAGTAAAGGTATGGAGGATGCCTTTAATCTTGTATATACACACTCTATCCACACCATTAAGAAGTTGGTATACCAACTTGAGGGGAACATAGATAAGCAACCTATAAGGTTGGATAAAAATCCACTTAATTATGATCATTATAAAATCTAGATACAACTAGATGTCTCCCATTAGTTCCATATATTTATTAATTAGAGGGCTTATCCCAGGTATAGGGATCCTTGTGATGGGTTCTACCAAGGATGGATACACATAGTCACAGATGAATTGGATTTTATGCCTATATTTGAATATGTGTAGCTTTGAGTAGTGGTGGGAGACTGTAAATCTACCATTAGGTGACCAATTTTTGATATGAGAGATCTGTGTAGAGGCTAGTAAGGCATCTAATAAATAGGACATCATAAAAAACTCAGTACTCATCTTCTTTTTATTGGTCGTGAACTATCTTTCTAGATATATACTGATCATCTCTTTAATTAGAGGAGTGAGCTCTTTCTCTATCATAAAGTAAATTTAGGACAACCAAATATTATTGACATAAGAGGCTAAAGGGGATCTAGATATTCTATTCAATAGGTTCATAATTATCCTAACCCCATCTCTGAATTAGGCAAGTAAGATATTGCCAACAGGGTCTTAGATCACATGGCTCCCTTGGAGAAACCATGGCTTAAGGATTGTGTCTAGATCATTCTTTCTAGTCCATTCCTTAATAGTGGGTACATCCACTTGGGGTTTTAAAAAATTTTAATAACTGTCAAAGGCTAGTGGGAAAATGAATGTAATTTTTATAAAGGTCCTTACATAAATGATCCAACCCTTCTCAATCCTATAGTCCTTGAAAATGGGAACAAGGATATCAATATAGTGGATTACCTCTAGTTTGGTGGCTACATGGTGAAGGCTAGCTATTTGGAATGAACCTAGGTCTTAATAGATCCTAGTTACAGTGGCAATCTTCTATTCTTCTTTGGTGATGGCTTGCATCTCCTCAATGGTCTAGAAGAGCTCAGATCAGTTCTTATTGCCTATGTTTAATGTAGTAATGCCCAAGTTTATGTCTTTGAAGACCCTCCCTTCATGGTCTATAGATAAATACAACTCTATCTCATCCCTATATTATTGCCTCTGAGTTACCATGGCTTCTAAACTTTATAAATTTCTTGCTATTATGTTCCAAATGGTCTCTGGGTCAATTATTTTATGCTTAAATTATAATTAGACTCTCCTTAGCTTAAATATGATCAATATAATCTCAAATTAGTGCTTTTATGTAAGTTTGGGGTCTCTTGAAGCTTTAATGGTGATGGCTTACTTGGACTTCGACTCATACATGCCCCATATTTGATTTAAACTTTTGCCTTTATATGTTTGCATTTTTTAGCACACAAGATCTTCGCTTTTGTTGTTTTGTGTTTCATGGTGCTTATTTGGCATTTATCTATCAATTTCATGGCATTTTTCACAAATGCCTTCAAATCACTAACTATTGGAATTTAAAAAAATCCTTTCGATTTGTACCATTTGATCAAGATGAAAGGATTAATGCGGGTCATTGATCATGATCTAGACCTTCGTATGTCATTGGCCACCTCTACATCGAGCCCTATGGTTGTGCCACTTTGTATCTCCATAGTATTTTTGAGCTCCATATCCTATACTATTTTCATATTGAATGCACATCTACCACATATCAAACATGTAGGCCTTCATAGAATCGTTGAATAGTCATTGGTGATTTCATGCCATTGGATCAAGAGTTGTGATGAAGCATAAACTATTAGATCCTAAAAGATGCATGCTATTTAATTAGTGTATAGCTATACAAAGGAATTAGGTTAAAATTATTTTATTTAAGTCTATTTCATATTGATAAACATGAAAAAACTTAAGTTAAAGCATTTTATGTTAAGTTTTAAAATCATAATATCAAAGTGGCCCTTTGAATGACATAAAATATGCCCCCTTTCTCTAAGTAAAAATGTTGGATGAGATTGAATTTGATGGTATTGTGGATGTTAAATATTTATTTTTGGACAAAAAATTATGTTTTTAAGAACATCAAATTTAAGCTCATGAAGTTCTTACATTTGACTGCAGGAGCACCATATGGTGACTCCACGAGGCTTCCCATGATCTCAGATTCAATTCACTCCATCAGAATAAATGCTATGATGAAATGAGAACTATTTGATCATGATCATATTAGTCATAAAACATTATCTCCATTTAATATATGGGACCCTTTTCTATCAAACTTTTAATGTAGGAGTGCCATGTAGCAACTTCGCAAAGCTTCCTGGGCCTTTTGACTTTTCAATGTTGGCATCACTTTGTCTGATTAAAAATCATGATGAAGCACAGACCATCATATCTAGAAATAAGAAAGGTTTTTAAGTTAAGACCCAAGATGAAATAATACTTAGGCTAAAATTTTAGGACTAAGGTCCCGTTCATGTTAATAAACATGAATGGGGCCTAGCATTAAGGCTTTAGGCTAAATAGGTAATAAAGGGAGACCATGATAAAAAAATAAAAGGAAACTTCCAATATAAAAGCTAGAACTGGTTAGAAAATAAAATAAACAAAAGGGGAAAAATAACAAAGGGGACCAAGCATGATTTTAGGCAAAGGTTTGGTCATGTTGTGAAACATGAATAAGCCTTAGCATAAAATTAGGATTAAGTCCTAATTTGAAATATTCCCACCAAATGCTCCTGCCAAATAAAAATTTAAACCATGGGGTTTATGATAAGTTTTTTCAAGCATGATCCATCAGCAAGGGATCCATAAAACCTACAACAATGATACATAAATACTAATTATAACAACATTAGGCAAGTTCAAATCAAAACCATAAATCATTAAGCCTACTTCTATCTAAGTGGATGATCTTCAATTTCTAATAATGTTTAAAACATGCCATGGTTTTAGGTTTAATGTTTAAAGTATCTCAAGGGTTCTAATTTTCAAAAAAAGGGGGTATGTTGACCTCAACAAATGGCAACTTTTAGGGGAAAAATAACAATATGTTAGAACTTAGAGACTCTAGTTCAGACAAATAACTAAGTCATCCACTCCACTTGATCAATGTCATTATCTAGATTAATTTATGGTTGAAACAAACCTTGCATTTGTAGAGTTGGGATCAAACATTAGGACATAGCCATGTTGTGTGTGTGCTTTTATTCCACTTACTTTTTTCCATGGGATTCAAGGGACAAATTCCAGGTTTAATATCTTTAATCATTAATACTAACTTGGAACATGTTTAGATCTTCATTAAAAACCATGATTCTAGTTCAAAGAAGGCTTGGACATTGCTCTGATACTAGCCAAACACCCATAACCTCAATAGAGATGCATATGGCTCCACTTATAGCCTTGCTCCACTACGAGCTAGGCATCCATAGCCTCAATGGAGATTACTAGAATCACCTATGCTTGAAAAGCTTTTGATTTTACATTGCATTATTATTTTTTGTATTTTTTATGTTTTTAGTAAGGTTGGGAACTAAGGTAGCCAGCTTTAAGTATTTGGTCAAGTGTTTGATCCTCATAGAATCACCTATGGTTATATCCATTATCCTAAGAAAGTATGTTTGTTAAGTGTAAGCATGACTTACCTCATTAGATTAAGCTTTCATCCTACAAGTGAAAATATTCTTAAAACCAAATTTAGGTTAAGACAATGTCTAAGTTCCCATAAAATAGTTAACTTATTCATTAGTTTTTACTAGTTTCTTCAAATCACAACATTAGGCTCACATTTTAGATCCATGGTCATCACATATATTAGGTTCATACCCACATTCTTGTAATTTAGAGTTTCAAGTAGACTAAATAAAATTTGAGCTCTAGGTTGTCCAAAAGGACTTATTGGAAAAAAAGAACAAAGCAAAAAAAGAAAACACACAACAGAAAGAAGCAACGCAAGAAACAAAAGGAAATAAATAGATATATACATGCTTATATAAAAACAAGGGACATGAAGGAAAGAACTAAAAGAAACTAACTAGCCTACCTACACCAAGTCTAACCATCTTACAGAGTTACTTCATAAAGACCTTAGGGAGAGCAACAAAGAAGTAATGCTTGAGGTACTACCCATTGGTGGGTAGTGTGAACTCTATTCCTTATAAGTCTTTAAGTCTAAAGTTGTTTTCTCTTAATGTGTTTGTAATCTAATATAGGCTAATTCAAAAAGGTGTGAGCTTGCCATGCTTGACCTTAGGCTCAGTTTCTTTGTCCCAAAGGAGAACTAAGTACCTTTATTTGAACACCTTGATCTTTGATCTTTTTTCAAACCACTTATTTACTAAGGTATGATGTCTACTAAAATTAGGAAAGCCTTCTTCCTATGAATCTTCTATCTAGATGATGTCTAGCAATCTTGAATTTTCAAGATCCTAGCTTTCTTCCATATACCCTTGCATGAATTTATCTAAAGGCAATTTGAGAGTGATAAGGAAGATAGGTTCCTAGACATACACTAATAAAAATGGTGATGTATTTCAGGCATGCTTGATCCTTATCCTATCTACCCATAATACATACTTGAGAATCTTGTTCCAAAACCTAGGCTTGTCTATAATAGACTTCTTAATTGACTTCATTAAGTTCTTGTTGGTAGACTCAGACACTCTATTTCCTTAAGGATAATGGTTGGGTGAAAAATTGAGACAAATTACATTATCATACACCTATTCTATCATCTCTATGGATATACATACAGATCTATTGTTACACACAAAAGAGAGTGGAGTTCCAAATCTGGTACAAATGTTCTTCTCCAAGAAACATATCACTTCCTTAGTCTTTCATTGTTTGGTGGCTATAGCTTTAGTCCAAATTGTACAATAATATGTGGTAGTCAAGATATACTTGTGACCCTCTAATGAATTGGGGTTGATTACTGATCCAGAGTTCATTTCAAAAAAAGTTTCCAAGTCATGACAAAACCAATTTCACAGTGTAGAGCTCATTTAGAGCTTTCTAGCGCTTTTCATGGTTCACAAAATGGAAATCGTATGCAAAAGATATGGTCTATTGAAGTTCTAATACGATAGGGAAAAATGTGGTGTCACAAGATGATGTGGCGCAATGTGGACCTACCAAGTGGACCAATCAGATGGTGACACATGGTATTCAATGGGTGTCCAAAAAATTTAGGTTATTTTTGTCTTTGACAATGTACACGGATAAATGCATTGTATTTTCATGTCCATAGAAAAATCTCATTATATTTGCAAAGTCTGTAGATTTAAAATCCCACAAAAAGAGGGATAATTATTTAAAAAAATTGGTTTAAGCTTTGTAATGCCAATTCATTATCCACATGCCACATCCCAGACATGCCAGGTTTGGGGGAACGTGAGAATAAACATGTTCAGTCTTGTGCCCAAGTCTCCCAAAAAAGAGGGTGTTGACACATTCAAGGAGGCTGCTTAACTATTTTTAGTATGAAATCAGTGCTTCCCCAACAAATGTGGGATAAAGATAAGACTAAAGTGCCAAAAAAGGAGGAGGACAATTTTGAACTCTTGACCTACCATCCAAAATTGATAAGCTTTGACCACTTATGCTACAGACTTCTAAGTGACTTAAAAGGAGCGAACTATGTATGGAAAAATATAGACCAATTTGTTGTATTTGGTCATTTTGGAGCTCTTAGAGGCTGAATCAGAGCTTAGAGTAAACTACAAAGTTGTTTATAATTTCAATACAATCTATGCATTATATTCATTTGCCCATTTTGGAGAATTGGTGATGCCATTTTGAGCTATATAAGTTACCAATTTTGATTTAGAGAAGCCTCTACGTGTGATTCAGGAAGGTGAAAGATGTGTTGAGTCAGCCAAGGTCTTTCAAAGGTCTAATCACTATTTTTGTAGAGAGATATGATCTTTTGTTGTTTGTAAGTATTATTTTGGCTTGCAAATTTAGCAACAATTAATGGATCAGTTTGATAAGAACCTGGGGACATAGGAAATTTTGAACCCCGTAAATAATTTTTGTGTTTTTAATCTTTGGATTCATTTTTGCATTTCAATTTTAGTTAAATTGTAGATTATAATTCAGATTTTAATCAAGAATGCAAAATTTAATATTTTGATCATTTACGAGAAATTGAGTAAATTGGGAACTTATAAAAATCTAATACTTTCAAAGGATAAATGATGTGAAATTTCAATTCACCTATATTTCAATTTTGAAACATGATTCTTGGATCAAATTTTCATCATTCCAACATCTTAAAAGTTGTGAAATTCAAAATCCATACTTTTGAAATTTCACTTAGAGTTTATCAGTGGAGTTTACGAATCAAGTTGGTATCAGAGCGATTAGAATGCAGGGATTGCTTCTAGTTGTGTATTGATAGTTGCTTCCAGAATAGTTGGATTATTGGTTTGCAAATTGATTATTATTGTAGTGTGCAGTGTGAAATCAGGTGTTTATAGGAAACTATGGGCAAGTTGTCACAGATTGAGGTCATCAAAGATGAAAATGCAATCTTAAGATGCCATAAATTTGCACTTGAATTGCAAGTGGCAAAGTTAAAATCAGAGCTTGAATCCAAGGATGAGCTCTTGATTAGATTGCAAGGTGGTGAGTGTGAAAAGTTAAAGCTATCTACTTTAGATGCATAGACTATGATTGAGTGCACTGTAAGTTTTTCACCACAAGAATCTTCATCTTCTTCTACCATTTCAGATTTAGATTCTAGTAATATTGTTTTTGGTGATTTTGAAAGATACACTAAGGGCATAGGATCTAAATTGTTGTTTAAAATCGGTTATAATGGAGGACTTGGTAGAGATAGATAAGGTATATCTAACCCAATTTAGGTTGAGCATAAACCTCTTCATGCAGGTTTGGGTTATACTAGTGTGCAGGTGGATGATGGAGAAGTTTCTTCCATGGCTAAAGGAAGATGAGCTTCCAATAGCAAAGGTTTTAGGCCACTAGTTCAAATGTGTAAAGGTAAAAGAGGTATTGAGATTCCACCCCCTGATTCTTACACTAAATCTTCTGATCTAATTGATACTTTTAAGAAGTTTGGATATAATGTACAGAAGATAATGTAATCATTTCCATGTAATTTTTATGGGATGAATAACCATAGTGCTAATACTTGTTGGAAATAAAAAGCTTTGTCTAAGCAGATTGCATGTTTGAAAGACCATTCTCATGATAATTTGGGAATTAGCAAAAGGGGACCCTCACCTAAGAAGGATGTTTGCACTCATTGTAAAGTGAGTGGACATAGGATTGATAGATGTTTTAAGCTTCATTCATCTTCACATTCAAGTAATGTTAAAACTAAAATGATTTACAAACCTCTCACTAAGGTTAATGAAGATAATTAAATCCATAATGTAGTTGAAAATACAACCCAGGATAAGGTAAAACCTACAAGTGAAAATCCATTAAAGAGGTTAAGTCAATAGTATGCAATTGATAATGAATCCACAGAGACAATCAATTTCCTAGGAAGAAACAATTGGTTAAGTGGATTATCACTACATTATTTTTGCAAAGCATGGTTAAAAATTCACCTAAGGGAATGAACAAGCTTTGATAGATTTAGATTAGAGTTGGTGGGAACACTTCAAGACAGGTTTATCATATGAAGTTTTTCAATTCTCACTTTTTGATAACTCTAAGTTTTTGATCTCTAAAATATACTGTATGGGTAGTCTAATAATGGATAAGACATTAACTCATTTGAAATAGTTGGAGATATAACAGAGTGATGTTGTGAGTTGTTTTCTTATAGCATTTGATAGTTAGACTACTATTTTTTAGAATGTATCTATTTTTGGCACATGGATGTATAGATGCATTGAAAGACCCTTTGGGCATGTTTAAATGTGAGGCAACATACACTTTTGGTTGTTTGCATTTGCTTAGCATATAAGTCCCATACTAGGGCATTGTATTACAACATCTCCACAACATTTATTGTATGTTGTCAAAATTATAAACTTGTCTTGTAGTTACATTGGGAGTTGTTTCAATTTTTGGTAATTCACCACTTTCCAAGATGTGACATTTGGGCAGGCAGTTTGATATGTTGTAATCACTTTTGTAGTTGCATATTCACTTACTCAATGAGCCTTTGGATTAGGCATTTTTATAGTTTGATTGTGAATCATTTTAATGTAATTTTTTATATCTCTTGCTATGATTAGGTTCTATTTTCATGGATGTAGTAGACCAGTTATAAGATTTTAGGTGATAATCAACTTTTAGAGACCAAAAGCCTCTTTTGTAGGGAGGTGTGATCTAGAGTTCATTTCAAAAAAAGTTTTCAAGTTATGACAAAACCAATTTCATAGTGTAGAGCTCATCAAGATCTTTCCATCACTTTTCATGGTTTGTAAAATGAACACCGTATGAAAAAGATATGGTCTATTAAAGTTCTAATGCGACAGGGAAAAATGTGGTGTCGCAAGATGATGTGGTGCAATGTGGACATGCCAAGTGGACCAATCAGATGGTGACATGTGGTAGTCAATGGGTGTCCAAAAACTCTGGGTTATTTTTGTCTTTGACAACATGCATGGATAAATGTATTGTATTTGTAAGTCCGTAGAAAAATCTCATTGTATTTGCAAAGTCCGTAGATTTGAAATACCACAAAAAGAGGGATAATTATTTAAAAAAAAATTGGTTTAACGCTTTGTAATGCTGAGTCATTATCCACATGCCACATCTTAAACATGCCAAGTTTGGGGGAATGTGAGAATAGACATGTTCAGTCTTTCACCCAAGTCTCCCACAAAAGAGGGTGTTGACACATTCAAGGAGGCTGCTTAACTATTTCTAGTATGAAATCAATGCTTCCCCAACAAATGTGGGATAAAGATAAGACTAAAAAGCCAAAAAAGGAGGGGGACAGTTTTGAACTCTTGACCTACCATCCAAAAGTGATAAGCTTTGACTGCTTATGCTATGGACTTCTAAGTGACTTAAAAGGAGTGAACTTCTATTTAAATGGAAGCTTCTAGCTGACTGTGTATGGAATAATATAGACCAGCTTGTTGTATTTGGTCATTTTAGAGCCCTTAGAGGCTGAATCAAAGCTCAAAGTAAACTTAAAAGTTGTTTAGAATTCTGATATGCTCTATGTAGTATATTCATTTGCCCATTTTGGAGAATTAGTGATGCCATTTTGAGCTATATAAGTTACCAATTTTGATTTGGAGAAGCCTTTACGTGTGATTCATGAAGGTGAAGGATGTGCTGAGTTAGCCAAGGTCTTTCGAAGGTCTGATCACTATTTTTTTAGAGAGATATGATATTTTGTTGTTTGTAAGTATTATTTTGGCTTAAAAATTTAGTAATAATTAATGGATCATTGCGATAAGAACCCGGGGACGTAGGAAATTCTGAACCCCGTAAACAATTTTTGTGTTTTTTGATCTTTGGATTCATTTTTGCATTTCAATTTTAGTTAAATTGCAGATTATAATTCATATTTTAATCAAGAATGCAAAATTTAATCATTTGATCATTTACGAGAAATTGAGTAAATTGGGAACTTAGAAAAATCTGATAGTTTCAAAGGATAAATGATGTGAACTTTCAATTCACCTGTATTTCAGTTTTGAAACATGATTTTTGGATCATATTTTCATCATTCCAACATCTTATAAGTTGAGAAATTTAGAATCCATACTTTTAAAATTTCACTTAGAGTTTATTAGTGGAGTTTATGGATCAATTACCCCTATAAATTCCTTGGTTGTAAAGGCATTGTTACCTTTGGTTCTTTAGTGCTTGTTGTGCAGACTAATTACCCAATGAATACTAGATTCACTAGTTTGATTAAACATTAATTGTCAACCCTTGGTGAATAAAATTTTCAAGAGTGTTAGCACTATATATGCATTATTGATTCATAAATCAAATTGTTTTTCTAATTGTAGTAAAATAGATTTATGCTAAATTTATTGAGTAGTTATATTATGAAATTGCTATGATAGAATTATGGAACTATTCCACACTTATATATCATACACGCATCACACTTATAGAATAAAAATTAACAGTAAAATCTACTTACATAACATACTAACAATCAAAGAGGGTTAGGATCTTCACAGTAACTCATTCTGAGGGGGCCCTTCCTCATTTAAAATTGAGTTCTAATCCCTCTTCGAGAGAATTCATAAATTATTACAAATTCAACCTTTTCATTAATCAATTTTGGATACAGAAGATTTAGTAAAAACTTCTACTAATATTTCCTCAAAATTATCTAACTCCTAATCTAGTCTAAGTTTTGCCTTTAAATAAAAAAGGTAGTTTATTGGTTCTAAAATAAAAACACCAAACCAGGAAAGAATACAAATACTTAGAAACTACCCCAGTTAACCTTCAAGTAGTTAGTAACCAAAATTACTTATTTTAGGCTTGACTGGGTTAGGGATAAGGCATATTGTTTTGCTATTTTATCTCCTTTTGTCTTTTCTCATTATCCTTATCTTTACTATTTTTGATAACATATCCAACGTATCCTTGAATGTAGAGAATCCATACAACTATGATTATTCTCAATTATTCATTGGTTTCCAAAGATAGCTAGATGTGTCTATAAAGTCTCTTGAATAATGACTCTACTTCACATGGTAGCTACAGACACCCTATAGTGGCTATAAGTAACCTATAAATGCAACCTTCAATTACTATGGGCATTCTGTATTGGCTATAGGCAACCTATAGGTTGTGGGCAATCTACAGTGGCTATGGACAATCTATAGGTGAAGCCTATATTTGTTATGGGCACTCTACAGTGGCTATAGGAAACCTTCAAGTGAAGGTTATAGTTGATATGGGTAGCCTAGAGAATCTATGATTTTAGAAATATTTTACATCTTACATTACCCTTCAAACACTTGTTAGATAAAGTCAGACCAATATAGTTCAATCAAGGAAAATCATCTATAATTCATAACATAACACACACACACACACACACACACACATAGACACACACAAACACACACACACACACAGAGACACACACAGACACACACACACACACACACACACACACACACACACACACACACACACACACACACACACACACATTAATAAACATACATAATCATAACTTCATTAATTTACATTAGTGATAGATAGTTAAGGGATTTATATAGAAAAAGGGCATAGACTAAGCATGGATGAAGATTATCCATAATTCATAACATAAAACACACACACACACACACATTAATAAACATACATAATCATAACTTCATTAATTTACATTAGTGATAGATAGTTAAGAGATTTATATAGAAAAAGGGCATAGACTAAGCATTTATGAAGATATAGCAGTAAGTAATCAGTGGACTCATCACACCCCCTACTTGATCTCTTGCTTGACCTTGAGCAGGCCTTGGTTGCATTCTAAAACCAAAAAGCTTTCTAAATTATAGGGCATCAGGACACCCTAACCCTTTAAAGAGATAAAAACCTTTAGCATTCTCAATGTGCCTCAAACTTTTCTTCTCTACCTCTCTATTAGCTAGAACATTTCATTCCTCGTTAGGGATTGGGAACCAAAATATAGGGGGTTGAAACATAAATCCCAATGATTGTACTCTCCATTTCCTAACAAGTTCAATATACAAGTATACTATGTGGATGGCCTCCTTGAGGTTTTGAGGGGAGTATGGTTCCTTATTTTTAAAGGCATCTGAGAGTCCTTCCCATTTGTGAGAGAAGGCAATGAAAATTTGTCTTCCATCTCCTTCCATGAGACTCAAATAGTGGTTCTAGACTTCTACCTATTTTCTGGAAACCCATTCTTGTGGAGCATCTATGCTCATAAATGAAATTCATTCATCTACTATAGTATCTAAATATTTGGATTCACTCTTGATAATTAGGGTGGCTTCTTTCTCTTTTTGTTGATATCCTTCCATTTATTTTCTTCTTTCAATTTCATACAAAACATATGAAGAAAATGCATTTAACAAGACATCCCCCAAATAAATGTTGGGGTTCCATTCTATATCACTTAGAATAACATATTGGTGAATGTAAAATTCACTTACATGGGCTTGAATATTAGGATTAACATGTCTATATTCTTTAAATAAAGTTTTTGGGTCATAGACCATACAATATTGATCATTAAAAATCCTACAATACCTAAATTTTAACCATTTTTCTTTTAGGTACATGACATACACCCTAGAAGGTCATCTACACTACATTATCATTTTATTAGTTTCATGTATTCTACCAATCTTTTCCTTTAGATATTTGATCCTAATTTCAATAAATTCTATTTTTTCTTGTAATTATTCATGTTGTTCTTTTGCTTGAACATAACCCTTGAATCTCTACACCAATTCTTTGTGGTAAGTTTCATTATCACCAAATTTTTCTTTTATAAAAATCAAAAGATCATCATTTTCTACCAGAGGGGTGGTTGAGAAATCCAGATCAATAACTTCTTCTATAGTAGGTTCATGTGGAGTGGGCAATGGAGGAAGAAATCCCTGATAGAAAAGTACCAAAACTAGAGCATACTCTGCTACAGATTCCTCCATGAATATAGTTGTAGGTTCCTCCATAAGTATAGTTGTAGGTTCTGCTACTCTTAGAAGTATTTCAATTCCTCATTTCCCTTTCAATTCTATCATCTCATGTCTAAGTTTGTATATCTCCTCCATAACTTGTTCTAATGTTTGGAACTCCTGATCATGAGAAAAAAATTATTGTTCTCTTCCTTTTTCCATACTCTCTTCTTCTTTCAATTCTTCTTTTCCTTTCTCCATAACCTTCCTTAATTCATCCTTTGTGTATCTATTTTTTTTAAGGAGATCATTGTCCTCCTCAGTGAATCTAAATGGAAGAGGTGACCATTCTTATTCTTCTTATGTAGGAAGAGACAAGGGAACTTCTTCCTGAGGTGAGGACATAATGGGAGAAGGGCCTTTTAACTATGGTCTTTCTTCCTCTGTGTTATAAGGGGATAATACCAATCTTCTCCTCTTCTTCTTTTCTTTAATAGTCCTAGATGGTCCTTCAGTGGCTATAGGCTAACCAACAACACTAGTTCCCACTACATCTTCCTAAATAGTTTGTTGGGGAAGCTCCTTAGGAGATTCCCTCTCATTAGTACACTCTTCTTGTTGGGATGTAATATTTTTTAGGGCCAAAAATTGTTCCCAAGTGAAGTTAGGCCTGACAGAGGCTATTCCTTTCTTAATTACAAGCCATATGAGATATTAGTGAGATAGGGTTGTTTTAGTGCCTTTCTAATATTCTTTGGACATTCTTTTCAAGATATTCCATAATAAATTGGGAACATTAATGACTCTATTATGTCTTAAATGATTAAAAAATTTGAATTGGAGAGTGTAAATGAGGGAATACCTTCCCTCACAGGTCATGTACTTGATAATATATGCTTATATTTCTCTCCTTTTTATAAGTAAATCGAATCTTTCCAAACCTACTTTCTTTAATACCAATATTTCACCATCCTGGCAAAATTGCTACCTAGCCTCTTGGCCATTTAGTTTATCTTACCAATTTTCTCTAATGCTTAGTAGCCCAGTTACTTGAATCATCAAAGTCTCAGTAACTAGAAATGTGATGCCACCTAAAGTGGCTTGGTTCCATCAAAAGATCCTACAAATTCCCTAGCAAGTGGTCCTAAATTTTTTTGCAACCATTCAAAATAGGTAGTCCAATCAGCCTTGTGGAAAACATCCCAATTGGTTTGGTCTCCTCATAAATTCCTATGGTCTAAGGGCTCTCTCTACAAAACTAAACCTCTCATTTTAACTTCTCCACTTTACTTTCAATAAATAGGTAACTGCACATGCTTTAGGCTTTATGGAAGTCTATTGATAACTAGTTTTAGGTCTAAAAATGACAAACTATGGGGTTTGTAGGTTGCAGGGTTCCCATGGCATGTGAGGCTTAACCCATAACATCTCTTTCCACTTGAATTGTCATGTGTCCTTAGGTGACATGGATAGAATAGGAAATATGGGATGAGGTAGGTCATCATTAGGAATAGTGTGGGTTTAGTGGGGAGGTGATAGATTTTTGAATGAATAATTAAAGTCATAATTAAATATGCATTATTAATACCATACAATTAGATTAGAATAATGAATGACATTTTCCATGATAAAAGATATGGTATACCTTACAATAGCAGTGTTTTGGATGTGACGCCTAGATAGTGACATGTGTGTGGGCATGGAAATGATCAATGATGTAATGAGTGGGTTGGTAGTTAGGGTTAGAGTAAAGTGGATCTTTTGTGAATTTATTGTGACATCATTAGTTGGTAGGTGTTAATGATGCCTAAAATGCACATGCATATGATACAAGGTAAGATGCATGGAATAGGGGTCTTAAACATGGAGTATAAATGATTATTTTCATACAATCTAGTGGTAATTGAAGAGATGAGTGATGTAAGTGGTGGTTGGAAGAACCTGAATAAGTAGCTGAGGGCAATACTAGCTAGTGACCTTCATCTAGATGAACTAACTGATAGGAGTCTAAATGCTACTCATGCCCTATAGGTTTTGTGCCTAGTCTCGATTGTAGTAATTAGTAGGGTCTAAAATATGGAACTAGAGCTGTAGATGAAGCATTAGTGTCCCTAAAGGCAAAATTCTAGTCTACAACATTTCCACATGGAAAGGGAAGTTGTATGTTATGTTGTGGCTCTATAACTTGATATTCAGGGGTAAATTTAGGTAATAGATATGACACATGTCTCCCAAATCATCCTAAATTATTATACAAGGTTATATGATGACTTCCATTTAATGGCCAAAAGCCAATAGCCAAACCATCGATGAGAGTTGTAGGAGGATCTATCTTACATGCTCTATAAAAAGGTAAAAATAGGCATGAGAGGCTACTTATAGTATCTACAGAGGTGCCCATAGAAAGCTACAAAGTGATGGCTAACTATGTATAAGGTGCCCATAGAAACTCTTAGAACTACCTGTAATAATTTCAAGAATGCCCGTAGTAGCATCAAGAATGTCTATAGCAGCTCCAAGAAACCTATGTAAATAGTTGGGATTTGAGGGATTGCCTTCTCTCTACTTCTATCTTCACGTTCTCCTTTTTAGTTATTTCTATTTTAAACCCTAAATAGCTAGTAAGATGGTTTTCTATTTAGGTCCTTTTTATAGATCTAGGTAGCCAGCAAGCTAGTTTTCTACCTAGAAGCTACCAATAATGCCCAAAAATGGGTTTTCATTGTTGGATTTTTTTTACTCTAATTGCTATTTATAGTAGAATGTTTATTCAGTGGTCCTGGCCAAATCACCTAGAAATGTGACTTGTTGAGGAACATTGGAAGGTCTCATTCATCATACCAAAGTAGGGTAAGGATGTCCTCTCCTTCTTTAGCTAAGTGTGTACCAGTGCTTTTGTCTGGTGGGGCAACTTTCCTGACTAGGGCATCATTGTATCCATCTTGTAACTACTGCCATATGTGACTAGTAAATTATTCTTGAGTAAGTGGATTTTTGTACAATTTGAGTTT
The DNA here is from genome assembly GCA_037957365.1 of Torreya grandis. Taxonomy (NCBI): domain Eukaryota; kingdom Viridiplantae; phylum Streptophyta; class Pinopsida; order Cupressales; family Taxaceae; genus Torreya; species Torreya grandis. The sequence goes on from JARHVA010004591.1 coordinate 1,251,612, forward strand.
GTGGGTGTTAACTAGTAGATAAAATTTTATTGGATCAATGGTTTGGAGTTGAATTTCTCTATTGTCAAAAACAAGCTCAATTTCAAAAGGACCAAGCCATCTAGTCTAGAGTTTACCCATGTGGTCCTTGTATTTAGAATCAAAGAGAAGGACCCAATATTTAGTATGGAATTGATTGGTCTTAATGTGTTAGTCATGCCATATAATCCATTACTATTGTATACATTCTATGTTCTACAATGCCTATTGTCTATATTCATCTAAGGTATTCAACTATAAAAGCCTTTCTTTCTAGGTTTTAGATATATCCATCGCTAGTTCTAATGATGTCTATAAGGTCTTATGTTCAAATTAAATGGGCAAGACATGTTTATTTCCATAGATAAACTCATATGGAGTGAAGCTTGTAGTGGTCTTCAATGTGATTTTGTAAGCCCACACAGCTATAGGAAGCCTAGCCTCCCAATCCTTACAAGATAGATTAATAATCCTTGTCAAAACATTTTATAACTCCTTGTTGGTGACTTATACCTATCCATTATACTATGGATGATATGGAGTTGATTTTATATGTCTAATCTCATATTATTGGACTAAGGCAATAATTAAATTAGTGGTGAATTGAGGTCCCTGATCAGTAACTATTTCATGTAACACACCATATCGAGTAAATATTTTTTTATAGATAAAAGCTACCACCTTCCCATCCCTGGCATGTGTAAGAGCCTTAACTTCCACTAATTTAGTGACATAGTTAGTATAGACAAGGATGTATTCTTTATTATTAAATTAGGGATCAAAAGGTCTGACAAAGTTTAGGCCCCACTTTTTAAATGGTTTAAGCACCATTTGAGGTGGTAAAGACATTTCATCTAATCATGTGGGTCTCCTCATACATTGAAATTTATCATAATGTGAAGTATATCTTATGGCATCTCTAAGGAGTGAGGTCCAATAGTATCATATATTCAAAATTTTGACTATTTTACACTTGGTTACAAAGTGTCCTCCATAGGCTTCATCATGGTAGGTTTTGAGGATATTTAGAAATTCATCTTCTCTGAGACATATTCTAATGATAGAGTCAATCCCAATATAGAAAAGGAATCTAGACAACCATGAATATCTACCACTTTTGTAAATCAATGCTCTCCTTTGTTTGGGGAGGAAGTGTTGTGAAAGTAGCCTTGTGACAAGGAATTAGCAATATCAACATACCAGGGTGTGGTAAGGGTGAGAGAGAATAGGTGATCATCTAGAAATGAGTCATCTAATATGGTATCCTCTTCAAGGGTTTTCAAGCATGATAACAAGTTATCCACTACATTGTCCTTGCTAGGCTTATCAACAATGGTGATATCAAATTCTTATAATAAGAGAAACCATCTTATCACTCTAGTTGGAATAACTAGTTTGTCCATAAGGTACTAAATAGATGCATGGTATATATGAACAAAGAATTGATACCCTATGATTTAGTGATGGAAATTTTTGATAGCATAAACTACCACCAAGAATTCTTTTTTAGTAACTATAATTTAATTCTACTCTCTACAGGGTTTTGCTTATAAAATAGATGGCATAATTGAGTGCTTCCTATTTTTTGTTAAGCACTACTTTGAGGGTAGTATCTGAAGCATCTATCTGAATTTAGAAGGGTAGATTCCAATTAGGACCATGTATAATAGGGGTGGTGGCCAATAATTCCTTTAATTATTTGAAGGTTGTATCACAAACAAGAGTCTAGAGAAATTCAACATCTTTGGTCAGAAGGGTGAACAAGGGTACTACTATTTTAATAAATTTTTTGATGAATCTCTTGTAGTAACCAAAATAGCCTAAAAAATTCCTAACATCTTTATATTTTTGAGGAACATGCAAGTTTTTGATGATGCTAATTTTTGTAGGGTCAACATTAATTCCTATAACAGATACGTGGTGGTCCAATACAATACCTTCTGTCATAAGCATGTAGCATTTCTTATGGCTAAGAGATAAATGGTGATGTTGACAATGTTGCAGCACTTTTTCTAGGTTGTTGAGGCATTCATCAAATGTCTCTCCATAGATAGTGAAGTCATCTATGTATATTCTAACACATTCATTAGACATATCTACAAAGATACTCAGAACAACCCTTTGGAATGTAGCCAGAGCGTTACCTAGCCTAAAGGGTAATACAACATAAGCATAAGAACCCCATGGACAAGTAAAGGTGGTCTTTTACTTGTCCTCAAGATCAATTTTAATCTAGTTGTAACCACTAAAGCCATCCAGAAAGGTAAAATATTTCTTCCATGTTGGTGTGTCTATTACTTGGTCAATGAAGGGTAGAAGAAAGTGATCCTTCTTGGTTGTTGTGTTAAGTTCCCTGTAATCGATGCATACACACCATTATCCATTTTTATTTGGTATAATTACCAAAGGTGACACCCAGTCACTGTTAGAGATAGGATATATAAATCTAATAGTCAAAAGTTTTTGTAATTCCTTTTTGACTATTTATCAAAGAACTAGATTTATCCTACGTTGTGGCTATCTGATTGGTTGGCACTCATATTTGATTTAAATATGATGTGTGCACATTTTTAGGTTGATTCCTTGCGTATCTTTATAATACCATCCAAAATTATTTTAATGAGCATGTAACATGTTGACTAGGTGTTTTTCCTCATTTAATTCCAACTTGTTATTAATAAGTAATGTTTTCCCTAGAGAGATTTTAGTTTGATATGAGAGTGCTTTCATTATTTCCATATTGCTAATGGATCTAGTTTGGATATAGCTATGAGTTAGCACTTGGTGGAATGTTTCCTGCATAGATGCATCAAAATTATCCAATTCTTATAATCTAGAAAAAGGGCACTCAATACTTTGCAAGTGGTTGAGATTTGTAGGAGTATGATAATTATACTAAAGAATATTGGAGATAATTATATCTTATTCCTGATGAGATGATGTGCATGCATGGTCTATGTTAAATATAGGAATAAAAGAAGGTTGATCTTCCTCCTCTTGTTTAATACATAATGTAAGCTCTGGTGAAAAAATTAGCTATGTTAGGGGATAAAGAACCAAATTCTTAGTGTGGTAGCTAATGGATATCATCATGTTACCTATTCTACAGCTAATGAATGCATCTAATATGGAAATCCAAGATCATCCCAAGATAAGGGGGTATCCACCCAAATTAGACTTAGGCTATAACATAATGAAATCTATAGGATACTCCTAAGAATCTACAATGATGAAAAGATCTTCAATGATTCCCTTTGGTCTGATTGTAGATATATCAACCATTTGTAGCATTGTAGATGTGGGAAAAATATTATTTAGCTTTAGTTTATGCATGGTTTTGTTTATCATTACATTGATTACCACCCCTAGGTCTATCAATGTGTTAGACAACTACTGGTCATGGAGTTGGAATATAATTACCAAGCATCCAAGATCTAAATATTTCTTTGGTAGGGTATTCCCTAGCATGATGTCTGCTAACTGGCCAATCACATGCACAATATTGGGATCTTTTTTCTTCCTTCCTAGTTTTTGCAAATAGAGGTCTCTAACAGCTTTGGAATATATGAGTACATCTTTGATGGCTTGGAATAAGGGATTTTGATGCAAATTTACTTAAGCTATCCCATGAGATAAAACTTAGGTTCAATTATATGGCATTGAAGGTTAAGACATTATGGAAATGGTGGGGCTATTTCATAAAAAAATTTATATGTTGGTTCAAAAAGTTATTAAGGTGATGGTGGTGGGTTAGCATGTTCTTCTAGGGTTTCATCATTTGATTTCCTTATTATGGGTGGTGCTATAGGTGGTAGAACCTTTCCTAAATGAAGGTGAACTTTATTGATGTTTACTATGTATGTCAGGTACTAAATAGACTCAATATTGAATGTAGATTACACCAGCTTATTTTTAAGATTCTGTATGGATTAGGTAGGTAGCTGATTAGTCTTGAGTGTAACTTGCATATTGGGTATAAGAGTAAGAGGTTGTTGTTGTTGTGGTAGACATCCTCCTAGAGAGATACCCCATGGCTAGTTAGGTCTCCAAGGCTATTGCCACTAGTTTATGAAGGGTGGGCCTTGGGGTGGTTGCCAAGCTTATGACCAAGATGGGGATAAATTTTACTAAGGCTACCAAGAGGTGGTGGGGTAGCTTGCTTGAGGTGGCTTCCAAATAGAATTAGGAGGTGGAATGTTCATCCAGGGATTATTCTAATTAGGAATAGCATTAAAAAATTGTGAATTAAATGAGGTGGAATTAAAAAAAGGTGGATTTTATCCCATACCTTGATAAAGTGGTCATTGAACCCATGCCTTTCTTTTTGAAACATAGAAAACCTGATCACCATCTCCTCCTATAGTGTGTAGCTCTACTATTTCTAGTTCTTCAGCTGTTAGGTGAGATACTTTAGCCTAGACCTCATGACATCTACAATCAAATTTTTTCTTTTTATAGTCTAGATAGTAAATGGTCAAGGCTTGATCCAAAGCTACTTGCTTTTGTCTTAAATTTAGGATATCTAATTGGGTGTCCAAATGGCTAATGATATCTTGTTTCATATCTTATAAGAGGTTACTAACCTCTATTTTTGATAAGCCATTTGAAGCTACCAATGGAAGCTTACTGCCCTTGATTTTGTTTATGGTATATCTAGAATAATTCTTGCTCATCTCTTTGATGTCTGAGAATGGTAGGTGATAAATATATCCTCCACTCATTAGGTCCAAGGCTTTTAGACAATCTTATTTGACTCCTCTTAGGAAGATGAGTTTCAATGGTTATTTTCCAAGTACACTTTGATTGAATTTTTGTATACTGAACATGAACCATTCAACATAATCATCTAAGGATTCATCCCCTTCCTGAGTCATTTTGAAGATGTCATTTCTTCTATAACTTCTTCCTCTTACATATTCCTGATACTTGGCCAAAAATTTACTTTTCATGTGCTCCCAAGAGTGAACCAAATTACTATCCAGTCCCATAAACGGATGAAGTACTAAGTCTATGAGAGTAACTAGAAAAAGTTTCAATTTTTGTGCATACTACCTGTAGTCATAGCTTTTACAGAGGATATCAAATTTGAAGAAAAATGTGTCTGGGTATTTTGATAGTGTACATCTGAAATTGGACAAGGTTGAGGGTGGGATTTTTTAAATTTGTGTTACTCTTGTTTCATTTGGAATAGGAAATTCAAAAGTAACTATGTCTAGAGTTCCATTATCTTCCATAAAGTCTCCTCTACTCATGATGGATTTTTTTGTGATATAGATACCAAAAGTACTCAGGATCTCATCCTCAAATTATATGTCAATTCCTTGGTCAACATGATAATAAACATTTATCTGTTGATCCTTAATATTTTTACTAGATTAAGGGTCTAAAGATTCTCCTAAACTTTTTTTGATTTGGTCAAGATAGCCTTGCTAAAATGTTGTTTATATATTACTTTTTGGAGTGTCTAGTTCATGTAGTTCTTCTCTTTCATTTCTTCTTATTAGCTCAGCTAATGCTTCTTATACTTTTGTTTCCTTTCTTAGAGCTAATAGTGCTTCTCTTGCAAGCTGCCTTCTTCAGTTTGTAGTGTTCTCTTCTTCAAGAGCCTTTTGAGTTATGGTATTCCTTAACAGGGGTTTTAGTTGATGTAGGTAGTTATGGTTCTTTTTCAATAACAACTTGTGGTTTGTTTGGTAGGAATATCCCTTGAGAATATTTATTTTTGCATAAATGTTATGTCACTCCTTCATTTGTCCTATTCCTTCCTACGTAGAGTTAGTTATTTTTACATTTTTATGTGTTTCAAAAAGGGGGTTGTTTCAGACCAATTTTTTTTAAAAATAATGCAAAAATAAAAGAATGCTGAAATCAAAAAAATAAGAATTAAAATTTTAATTCTATAAATCAATAAAAATTAACTACTTAAATTAAAAAAAATTAGTCTAAAAAATAGGAAATGAAAGCAATAAAATCTATTCTAGAAAATAGAAAATGAAAGCAAGAAATTTATTCTAGAAAATAGGAAATGGAAGCAAGAAATTTATTCTAAAAAATAGGAAATGAAAGTAAGAAATTTATTCTAGAAAATAAGAAATAAAAGCAAGAAATTTATTCTATAAAATAGGAAATAAAATCAAGAAATTTAATCTAGAAAATAGGAAATGAAAGCAAGAAATTTATTCTAAAAAAAAAGAAATAAAAGCAAGAAATTTATTCTAGAAACATGCAATAAGAAACTCATGTACTGTTTACTTACAAAAACTTAGACATCTAGCATAAGACACTGTAGTTCCCTCACTTGACTTGCTCAGCTGGAACTATATGTCTAATAACTTAGACATCTAACATAAAACACCGTAGTGTCCTCACTCACTTCCCTGACTAGGTGGAATAGTTCATCAACCAAGAAAATTTTAATGATTGATTTTAGAAATAATAATTGACACCCTCCATAGCAACAACACCAAAATATTGTGAAAATTAATTACTTAGTGAATACTAGATTCACCAATCTAATTAAACATTAATTGTTAACCCTAGGTGCATAAGATTTTCAAGAGTGTTAGCACTATATATGCATTACTGATTTAGAAATCAACTTATTTTTCTAGTTATAGTATAATAGATTAATGTTGAATTTACTAAGTAGTTATATTATGAAATTGTTATGATATAATTATGGAACTATTCCACACTTATGTATCATACATGCATCACACTTATAGAATTAAACTTAAAAGTAAAATCTACTTACATAACATACTAACAATCAAAGAGGGTCAGGATCTTCACAACAAATCATTTTGAGGGGGCCCTTCCTCATTCAAAACTGAGCTCCAATCCCTCTTTGAGAGAATTCACAACTTCTTACAAATTCAAGTTTCTCATTACTCAATTTTGGATACAAAGGATATAGTAAAAACTTTTGCTAATATTTCCTCAAAATTATCTAACTCCTAGTCTGGTGTAAGTTCTGCATTTAAATAAAAAATATATTTTATTGGTTCTAAACTAAAAACACAAAACTAGAAAAGAATACAAATACTTAGAAACTACCCTAGTCAACCTTAAAGTAGTTAGTAACTTAAATTACTTGTTTTAGGCTTGACTGGGTTAGAGACAAGGCATATTATTTTATCTCCTTTTGTCTTTTCTCATTATCCTTGTCTTTATTATTTTTGATAGCATATCCAATGTATCTTTGAATGCAGGCAATCCATACAACTATGATTATTCATAATTGTTTTTTGGTTTCCAAAGATAACTAGATGTGTCTATAAGGTGTCCTCAATAATGACTTTGCTTTGCATAGTAGTTGTAGGCAACCTACACTGGATACAAGTAACCTTTAGTTGATGTGGGCATCCTATAATATTTAAAAGAAACTATAGGTGAAGCCTATAGTTGCTGTGGGCATTCTATAATGGCTATGAGAAACATATAGGTGAAGCCTACAATTACTATGGGCACTCTACAATGGTTTCAAGTAACCAGTAGGTAAAGCCTATTGTTGTTATGGGTATCCTGGAGAAGCTATGACTGTAGCAAGATTTTGTAGCTTACATTACCTTTCAAATTATTGTTAGATAAAGTCACACCAATATAATTCAATCAAGGAAAAGCATCCATAATTCATAACATAACACACACACACACACACACACACACACACACACACACACACACACACACACACACACACACACACACACACACACACACACACACACACACATTAATGAACATACAAAATCATAGCTTCATTCATTAATTTGCATTAGTAACAGATAGTTATGGGATAAGCATGGATGAGGCTATAACAATAAGAAATTGGTGGCCTCATTAGTGATAAAGATTTGGCATGACTAACATTACCTCACATTATTGTGAGCATCTTTGAAAATAATTGGCCAATAGTAGCCAGCTCTGAGGATCTTGTGGGCTATAGTCTTCCTATATGGGTGCCCATTTTTGAACTTCTCATGGAAGGTGCTCATGATTTGGGTAGCTTCTTCCTTTGAGACACATCTCAAGTAGACCCCTTTAAAGTTATTTCTATATAAAACCCCATCTTTGATCAGGTAATGAGCTACCTTGATCCTTAGATCCCTCTTTTACTCTTTAGTTAGTCTTGTAAGAGAGGTATCATTAATTATTAAATGAATGATAAAATCATACCACTCACTAGTTTGAAAGTTTTGTTGATCAACTTGCATAATACTTATCTTAGGTATGGTATTAAAAATCACTTAGATCAGACCTTGGCATCTTACGAATTTTTCCATTTTCATTTCTATGTCATATTCTTCCAAAACTAACATCCATTTACCTCTACATTCCCCAAGTTCATTCTGGCTCAACATAAGTTTTGTGGTAGGTTCAAGTAGAATAACATGTACCTTTTTTTTAAGGATATAGTTCATAAATTTCTTCACTAGTAGGGTCAGGTAGAATAACATGCACCTTATTTCTAAGGATATAGTGCCTAAATTTCTTCACTACCTTAACTAATGCATATGCTTGTTTATCAATCAATGAATAGTTTAAATCAAAATTCTTAAAGTTAATACTCATGAAAGCTATTAGGTGATAACACTCATCAACCTTATGAGTTAAAACTACAGCCATAGTATGGTTAGATGTAAAATAATAGAGACAAAATTCCTTTGAAAAGTTAAGACTTATCAAGACTGGAGCTTGGCTAATTATATCTTTGATATCATTGAATGCTTTTTTAGATTCCTCATTCTAAGTAACCTTGGAATCCTTCTTTATCATGTCATTCAATGGCTTGAAAATCTCTACAAAGCTAGAAATGGCCTTTCTTATATATTTTATCTTACCAAAAAATGATTTTAATTCTTTTCTACTATTTGGAGGCTCTATCTTAGACATAACTTCCACTCTTTCAATATCTATGGAGATACCATATTTAGTTATGACATGACCCGATAATTTTCCCTCAATAACACAAAAGATGCTTTTAATGAGGTTAAGGGAGATTCTATACCTTCTACATCTCTCAAATACTTGTTGTAAATGCATAAAGTGATCTTCCCTATTTTTAGAAAAAATGGTTAGATCATCCATATATATAATGATACACTCACCAATCAAACCTTAAAAGGCACGGTCCATGGCCCTCTAAAAATTAAATCCTATTTTTATGATCTAAAAATTAGAAGTTTTTATTTATAGATATTTCAAGAGCACAAAAATAACACAGTAATAATGAATTCTCTAAGAAGAGATGTTTTATTATTCAAGATCACAATACAACTATATGCTTATCTCTAAGAAGAGATATTTGATTTCAATTTTAGATTACATCTTCATTTATAAACATTTTTAAAGTAGGGGGAGGATGTGGAAGGTCACCAATCTTGAGGGAGATTAAGTGTTTCAACTTCTATGATTTAAAACAATATAGGATTCGAGGAATTACTATTTTTAGACTACACTACTAAAATTGAAATTTAGGGCACTTCTATTGGGTTTTCAGGGGTTCAAAAACCATTGAGCAGAGATCAATTCCATCTCAATGAATTATCATTATGCTTAGCTTTCCAATGGTTCAAATGGTGAGTCAATTGGAGCTATGGTGCAAAAGTTATGGCTCCTGGAAGTTCCACATCAATTGGGGTAGAACCATCACCCAAATTGTCACTTGAATTATTGCCCAGATCAATACTCCCTCATTGAGAATAAATGGTCCCCATTGCATCAATATTACTCATTAGGTATGGTAATTATGTCTTTATTTTATTCTCTATGAGCCACTCAGCTTAGTGGCTAAGCTGGTCCCTTTTGACCACCTGATAAATCAGAATAGAGCATCCTCTTGTTGTCTTCATCTAGGTGTCCACAATCTAATCCTCATCCACTAGAGAAAAAATTTGTGGATCAAGCTCATCAATGTCTAGTTTTTTTTCTATGACTAAAGTGTCCAAAAAATGTGAATGATATGGTTTGAGGAGATCCATATTGAATATTGGATGCAGACCAAGGTAGGCTGGTAGGTTCAAATCAAAATCATTTTATCCAACTTTTCTAGTGATGGTGTAGGGACCATATCATAAAGGCCAAATTTTTATATGTGGGATTATAAGTCATTCCTTATTAATCCAAAACCAAACCTTGTCACCCATAATAAAATGGTGTGCAATCCTATGTTTTTCATGGTGTTGCTTATACTTTTGATTCATCTTCTCCAAGATGTCATGAACTTTTTGCTGGATGTGTTGCATTTGTTCAATGAACTTTGTTGCTTTTGATACCTCAAATCTTCCATGAGGTTTGTATTCCATGGTGAAGAATGGAATGGTTATATCAATTGATGCCATGGGTTAGAACCTGAAGCATACTTGGAATGGACTATGCTTGGTCAAGTTGTGTAGGGCCTGATTGTATCCATGTTGTATGAAAAGAAGCCCCTCATCGCATGTGAATGGATGTTTGGAGTGATACATACAAATCATGTGAACAATCAAGTGGTTCACCACCTTTATTTTACCATTAGTCTATAGATGGAAGGCTATGGAATTCATTAGATTAGTATTCATCATCTTCTATAGAGTGGACCAGAAGATGCTTAGGAACCTACTATCTCGATCTGAGACAATGGACTTGGGGAGACCAAAATGGATCCATACATGACTAAAATATAGTTGAGTAGAGTCTTTAGTAGATATATTTTTACTACAAGTAATCATGATAGCCATTTTTGAAAAATGATCAACTACAACAAAAATATAGTCCTTACCATGTTTTTAAGTGGGAAAACCTGAGAGAAAATCGATTGAGACAGGTTCCCAAGGCTTAGCTGGTTCTAGCAATGGCATGTACAATCCTTGATTCTTATTTATTAGCTTGGATATCACACATGGGGTGTAATATTTGAGATACCTTTCCATATAATTTCACATATGGGGCCAATAAAAGTGTTTTTTTAAGAACTACCAATGTCTTTTCTATACCAAAGTGTCCAACTATCCTACTAAAATGTGATTCCCATATCATCTTCTATTTCTCTATAGCTAGAACATAGATGTGTCCCATATGATAGAGGAATTATCTTGTAAATATAAATTAGAAACATGTTTACATTTTTGAAGCACCTGATATGTATCAAAAAAGGTAGGATTTGCTTCATATAGATCACCCCAAGTGTTAGTCTCATATCCACATAGGTCAAGAACTATTGTGAGTGTAGTAATTGGTGGGAAACTTAGTTAATTTTTAGACATATTTGAGCTCCCCTTTTTGTATTTGATTATTAGAAAGAATTGTTGAAGATATGTGGCCCATTTTTGGTGCCTCTAATTTCATAGTTTTCTCTATGTCTGGATGAAATCTAATGGTCTGTGGTCGGTGTGGATGGCCATCTCTTTCCCCAAGATGTAGTGTTTATATTATTTGCAAGTTTGCATAATGGCATAGAGTTCCTCATCATATGTTAGATATTTCCTGACTGTATCAGTGAAAGTTTCATTGTGATATGTAATAGGATGGCCATGTTGTATGATGATAGCTCTTATGACATATTCAGATGCATCTACCATCAACTCAAAAGGTTGATGAAAATCTAGCAAGGCAAGAATAGGGGCTAAGAAAAGTCTATTATTTAAATTATCATATGTCTTTTGTTGTATTTCACCCCACAAAAATGTATCTTTAGTTCCTCCTTTACTCACTTAGGTTAGTGACCAAGAAACATGTGAAAATCTAAGAATAAACCTATGATAAAAATTTGTAAGACCCAAGAAGCTATAATTTCTGTGAGGGTCCTTGGTGTAGGCCATTCTCAAATAACCTAAATATTTTTTGGATCAACACGAACCCCTTCCTCATTCACAACATACCCAATGTATTGAATTATTTTCATCTCAAATGTGCATTTGTCAAGATTTGCATACAACTTGTGCTCTCAAAGAGTTTGAAGCACCTTATGAACATGTTGTAAATGTTCTCCCATGTTCTACTGTATATGAGTATGTCATCTAGGTAAAAAACCATGAATGAGTTGGTGAAGGGTCACAAGATGTTGTTGATCATCCTAATGAAGGTTATAGGTGCATTAGTTAAGCCAAAAGGCATAACCAACCATTAAAAGAGCCCCTCCTTAGATTTGAATGTATTCTTCCAGACATTAGTGGGATCAATGGGAATTTGGTGATAGTTAGATTTGAGATCAATTTTGGTGAAGAAATTCATGCCATAGAGTTGGTCTAGTACGTCATCAATCTTGGGGAGAAGGTAGCAATTCTTCATAGTGATTTTATTTAGGGATTGATAGTCAATAAAATTCCTCCATATTCCATCTTTCTTTGGTGTCAAGATAATTGGGCTACCACAGGGTGAAGAGCTTGCCCTGATGTGACCCTTTTGTATTAATTCTTGAATCTATCTTTTTATCTCATCATTCTCTAAAATTGATCTATGATACACAAGACTATTAGGCAAAGGTGATCCTAGGATCAAATTGATAGAATGTTTTACCTATCAATGTAGTGGAACTCTTGTGGGTGACTTGAATAAGTCATCATATTCTCCTATGATTTGTCCCATATGATTATATTATTGTGTTTATTGTGTAGTCAAGACTACAACATCAACCTTCTTGGATTTCTATGGTTTAAGCACCATGAGAATGAATTAATTTGTATTTTTAACCAATCTCTTACATTGCTTAGCACTAACCAGGGAGACAAATGTGGGAAGTGGTACCTCTGGTACCCTATAACACCATGTTCCAAGAGTGAGGGTGATTATTTAGGTTCATGATTCATATATTCCATGTTGATCATACATGAATGGCTAACCAAGGAGTAAATCACAAACATCTAGATTGACCACATCACACAAGACTTCATTTTGGAAAGGTTTTATTACATATGAAAGAAGACACTGATGGGTGATATGAAGGTCTCTCCCTGGGGTCAACCATCTAATACTATATGGATTTGGGTGAGGCTTCATCGATAGATTTAGAATTTTCATAACTTTAGTAGAGATTAAATTCTTTTGACTCCCACTATCAAGAATGAAATGTAGAGGCTTACCTTTTACCCATAATTTGGAGTGAAATAATCTTTCCTTCTCATTTGGCCTTTCCTTATAGGTCTATGATGAAGTGATAATGGTGTTGGGATTAGCATCTATAATCTCTTCTTAATCCTCTTTGACTGTAGGTTGTGTATGAGATAGAGTAGTAGATGTCGAGTATTATGACTTAAAAAGTAGTGACTTAATGGCTCAACATTCTTATTTGGAGTGAGTTCTAGTTTTGTGGTAATCACACCATTTTTTAGCCTTCCCCTTCTAGGGTTTCTTATCTTGAAACTCCTTTTGATTCTAATTTTGGCCTTGTGTTTGACCTTATCAATTTTCCATTTTAAAGGTTGACACTTCATATTCTTTCTGCCATGCTTCTGATCAATCTTCACTGTGAACTTGTATGCCTCACTAAGGGCTTCCAAATTGAACAGTTCCATTTCCCCCATATGTGCCATTATAGTCCACCATGATATTTGAGAGTATTATGTTTCTCACTTTCTTGGATGTCCAATATTTTAGACAAAGAATGAAAAATGTCTGCATAATCTTAAACAGATTGGTCCTTACCTTGGTGAAGTTATTACCACTATATGTATAGATCATCATATTCTCTAATGTGATAATATTCTTCCTTTACCACTTCCATGAAATCATCCTAGGTAGGTTCCACCTCAAGCTAATGCCATCTATATTGAACCTCTTTTTATACACTTCCCACCAATTTTTCATGGGCAATGATGCTTTCAAAAGAGCAAAAGTGATCTTTTCTCCATTAGTGAATTTATTTATAGAGAAGTAGGAAGATAATTGATCCAAATAATTTTATACTACATCAACATTGATTTTGCCTTCAAATTTAGGAATATAAAAATTCATCTGAACCTTGAAGGGTGTTTTGGCATTGAAAAGATGTTCCATGTATGAGGAGCCAAGAAGTGTAGATGAGGAGCTAGAATTTCCCATCAAGAGTTATTGGAGAATTTGGGAAAATTGTTGTAGCATCTATGATTTTTGTCATTGGAGGGATTCATTAACCATTTCCTTGAAAGGATTGGATGTCTTGGTGTTGTCTACCATTTTAAGTCATTTGGAGTGAATAGGTGGATAGTTTGAAAGCTCTATTATTTTCCACCCAAGTTTCTTGTAGCCAGACCTCATCCTCAGGATCATACACTCTCAAGACAAACTACTATGATACCACTAATCTAAAACTCAAAAGTTTTGATTGATAGATATTTCAAGAACATAAAAATAACATAGTAATAATGAATTCTCTAAGAAGAGATGTTTTATTACTCAAGATCACAATACAACTATATGCTTATCTCTAGGAAGAGATGTCTAATTTCCATTTTGGGTTACATCTTCATCTATATACATTTTTAAATTAAGGGGAGGATGTGGAAAGTCACCAATATCAAGTTATATTAAGTGGTTTGACTTCCACAATTTAAAACAATACATAATTTAAGGAATTACTATTTTTAGAAACTTACCATTTTTAGATTACACTACTAAAATTGAAATTTGGGGAACTTCCATTAGGTTTTTAGGGTTAAAAACAATATATAAGAGATCCATGCCATCTCACCTCATTCTCCTCATTCTTATCTTTCCAACATTTCAAATGGTGAGTCAATTGGAGCTACGGTACAAAAGTTATGGCTCTTGAAAGTTCTGTCATCAATTGGGGTAGAACCGTCACCCAAATTGTCACCTAAATTATTGTCCAAATCAGTTTATTATCCCAAAAGGAATTATATTATATGAAAAGGTGCCCAATTTATTTGTGAAATCTATCTTCATCTTATCTTCTTTGTCAACCAACACCTGGTTGTACCTTGAAAAACCATCAAAGAAAGACATCATAGCTGAACTTGCAACAACTTGTATCACATGGTCAAGAGAGGGAAGGGGATAGTTATCCTTTATATGCTTTGTTAAAATTTATAAATTCAATGCATGGCCTAATCTAACCATTATTCTTCTTGACTAGCACCAATTTGGCCACCCAGGTAGAATGTCTGATGGGAAACACAATTCTAGCATCTAAAAATCTCTTAACTTCTTTAAAGATCATTGGTTCTAAGATAGGGTTCTCAGGTCTTTACTTTTGCTTGAAGGTTTTATAACTTTATTTAAGGGGTATAGTATGGGTTATGACTCTTGGATAAAATATATTCAATTCATTATAAGACCAAAATATGACATCTTTGTACTTCATTAACAACTCTTTGACTTTCTTGTTCTCAACACTACTATAGACCTTCCCAACATTAACCAACTAGGGTTGATTTTGGGGTCCAAAAAACCTTAAATATGTTGTCTTGATCAAATATCCTCTCTAAGTAAATCATCCCCTTAGGGATCTTATTGTCATTCAACTAAATGACTTTACCATCAAATTTGCCTTCTCCATAAGTACTTTCATCAGTCTCATCAATAATATGAGCATTAAATGCTCCAACATTGGTCATGAAATCTAAGATCTATTAATCATCAATAAATACTTAAAAATGATTCACATTATTTAGGACTGAAGGACAAGGTATTAGATCAATGTTGAAGTTGGGTGATTCTTGGTTAGGTATGAGGTTGGTTGTAATAGATGTAAACTCATCAATAGCTTGGTTTTCCTCTCTAGGTATAGAAACAATACTAAAGGAATCAAAAGAATCAATTAGATATTAGAACCTAGACTTATACCTCTTAAGGTATGAGATTTTACATTGATATTTACTTCTCACCTGGTTGACTACTAGCTTTGAGTCACCATAGACTAGTAGTTTTTTGAATTTATTTTTTATGATAAACTACAAACCTAAAATGAGGGTCTCATATTCAACAATGTTATTGGTGAAATGAAACTAAAGTCTACAGGAATCATGGTATTTCTTACCAACAGGGTCAGTTAGAACAATGCCTACTCTAGATCTAGCCTTACACTTAGCACCATCAAAATGTAGCTTCCATAACCCAGGAATAACATAAGTACTCTTAGGATCACATACCTTTGTATTCTCTAGGGTGAAAACCCATAAGTTTGAGTTAATTATTCTTACCCTTTCATTCACAACATTGTACTCAGTGATCATGTGCTTTATCCTCAACTCTCTTTCAACCCTGATATAGTTTGGAACTCCCTTCCAAGGCAACCATAAATGTGAAAAATCCATGGACATGTAGTCATTCAAAGCTTTGGTCCATTCCCTACTTAACAAGATACCATAAACATTAATAATGTCAATAACTTGGATATCAATAAACTATTGCACTCTAGGCTTAGAGGCCAATTGCATATAAACATTTAATAATTCCCCAGTCACCTTGACTCTAGATTTATCCAATTGAATAACAACTCTATTAGACTTAATGGGTGTCAAGCCAAGTTTTTTGTAGATACCTAATGGCATGATATTGGTAGATGCACCAAAATCCAATAAAAAATTATGAAAATTCTTACTGAACATCCTAATTGTGAGCAAGAAGGGAGGGGATTCTACCTTAGCTTTATGCATAGCCATATTAGCATTGTCAACTTTAGGTGGTTTGTTGGATTTATTTGATAATGATTCCAGTAATAGGTCCTTTTGTTCTATGATCTGCATTAATTCATGATATTTGATGTTATATTTTACCTTTGTCATTTCTTCAACAATATTATAATCAGTCTTGTTTAAATAACCAGTAACAACAAGATTATGCTTAGAGGTACTCCCTTTGGGTGGTTTTGGATCATTACTTGAAGAAGTATCTGGAGGAGTCATATAGTTATTTGGAGGTGTTGAGGTAGTCAAGGGCTGCATCTAATCTCTACTCCTCAAAGGATAAGTCTTCTTTAAGAATTTTTGGAAGGCTTGTATTTCCTTAGGGACATCATCATGTTCGTTGTCCTCTTGAAAAGGGAAATCAAACATTTACACCATGAAAGTTTGATCAGTAGGCTTGGACCCTAAAGTACCTACACTCTTATCTCTGTTAATGGCCACTTCAAATGTGTCTAAATATTCTTGAAAATCTTAAAAAGCCTTACAAAACTTAATGAATTCAATCTCACCATGCTTGGCTGTATAATGCACCTACAATAATTAGGCAAATCAATATCAGTAAGATTAATGTCCATAGTCCTCTGTTTAGAAGATGGTTCATTATTCTTATTATTATGAAAAATATCATTCTCAAACCTATTATTAGGCCTATTAAACCTTTGGAATGAGAATTTCCTACCAAAGCTTTATCCTATATTACTAACTTATTTTTGCAGCTAAAGGAAATCAATGCTTAACTTTTGGACCATTTTTAGGATAGATTCATTCTCATTTTTAAGAGTTTCAAAATTGTGCACATGGTTATTATTAGTACTAATAGCCGGTACTAAAGATCTTTGATTATTTGCATTAAATAAATTAGCAACAAGATGACTCAAGAATCTTAAATTTTTATTAGGAGTAACATGACTCAAAGGCAATTGATTCAAATTTGGGAGTTGATTCAAGGATGGGACATTATGATTATTATTGGAGAAGATGTTTAGAGTGGGAAAATGTGGATTGATATTTGAGACAAAGTAGGCCATTTTTCCTTGGGGTTGCATTTGATCATTGATGATCATTTCTTCATAATAAGACTTGACTAATGAAGTTATAGCTAAAAGAGACCTTTTTAAAAATATAGAAGTCATAGGATCTACTGAATCCTTGTAGATTTCTAAAGCTAAAACCTCATTAGGTTTATAAGGTTATATGGTCCTACTATACATTTTATATAACCTACCATTAAATTACCTTATGGATTAACTCTCATTCCTCTTGATGGTGGTGTACTGGTGGCATATGACACATGGACAAATAATTTTTCAAAATTAGTCTATGAAAACATTAGTGAAACTATCCCAGCTAGTAATATAATTGTTAAGAAAATTAAGAAACCATTCATACATAGTATCTTTAAAAGTAAAGTATAATAATCTTCATGCTACATATTCATGTATGACATTTAGAAACCTTAAAGTAGCTTTGAAATATTTAATGTGCTCTTCAGTAGTTACAATACTAGTTGGATTATATGTGGGTAAGTACTTTTTAGGGTTCTATGGGAGATCATGTACCATACTTGGCATGTTGATTAAAGAATATCCCAACCAAGCTATACCTAGATGAATGTTGAAGGTAGGGGAACCTTAAAGAGGTGAGATTGGAAAATATTTGGAACATATACACCTACCTTTATCTTTATTTTCTCATATATGGAATTAAAGCTCAAGCAAAGGTTCTCTTATCTCTGAATGTGACCTTTTTTGGATCCTTCACAATTCTAGCTTGAAGATTGAAGACCCTATTTGAAATATGATGTATCAAGTTAATCTTTATAAAGAATAAATATTAAACCTACACATTAATATAATTTTTCAAATATTGTATAAAGAATAGTAACGGATGTCAATCTTTGACTAAGCTAGCTCAAAGATGTGTCCATTTATGCAAATATGGTCTATTGTAAGTCCAAGCTCAAATAAACCCAAATTTATGAGAAATATACCAATATTTGATCAAAATAATCTATTCTAACCTAAAATACTATGGATTATCAAATATTAAGCCATCTTTACCAAAATTAATTATTAGACTTAAAATAGCTATGATCTTTGTCTAAAGGAATCATAAAGATGTGTTAAAGACCACAAAGATCAATGATCTTTATGATTTTGAGTAAAGAATTATGTAAAAGTGCAAAGATAACACCAATCTTTGATAAAAAAAACACTAAGATTAGAAAATATTCAACCAATTCACAAAGATGGCCTTCTTTCTATCACCAATGAGACTTGTTGACACAATTGACACAAACAAATTTGGATAATCAATTCAAAATTCTTTGATTATATTAACTACTCAAAGTATACAAATTTTGATCAAAATTCTCTCTTTTACAAGATGATAGTAAAAGTTTTCTATAGGAGGATAAGTGAGTATATTGGTTAGTTACAAGATACAAATGTACAAGAAGTAAGGATAGTTGTCCTTTTTCTACAAAGTTCTAGAATACACTTGATTTTCCAAAGTAAACCAACCTAGAGGCAATATGCTAACAAACTAGCATATTCCTTTACAAAAGGATAATCTATTTTAAAAATATTATATATTCATTTAAAAAATAGAATATCATTTAATTACTTGGCTGGTGGGCCCTATTCTTGGGAACTTTCTTGTTATTGTTGGAGGATGTTCATAACCATTTGGTGCTACTTATTGACTAGTTCTAAGTCCACAACTAGTCTTAAAAAACATTCTTCCTCATAGTCAGCTAGAGCATTTAATTATTTATCATTTTTGGTCATGGCTTCCTTGATGCTTCTGGCCTTAGCTATCCTTTCCCCTAAATTAAGGATCATGTTTAGGATCTTACTATTATCTTCCCTAGACTAGCCTTGACTTTTACTTTTTATTTCTTGGGTTACCAAAGTAGCCCTATGTTTGAATTCATCATCATTGATGATGCATAGGATAGTAGGTTGTGCAAGATTGGTAACCATTGTATAAAAAAGATTTTCAATCCTTTCCATTAGCTCTTCATCATCTCTTAGGAGCCTTTCTAGTTCCTAGGACCATGCATTTAAACCTTGGACTTTATCAATAAAAATTCCTAAAAATGCATTGAAATCTCTTAAACTTATTATTTTGAAATCAAGAATTTACTTTCCCAAACTAAATGTTGACCAATCCTATTATTTGATCCTTTAAAGCTTTCCATTGGGCTATTAGACCCTTGAACACTATGTTATGTTGTGCTAATGAACTCTACCTTAGTTTTAATGATTTTAAAGCCTCAAATATATCATAGAAGGATTCATCCAACATTTTGATCATTACCTTAGGCACTAATAATATAGCCTATCTTTAGATCCTCATTTTTCTTATCCAAGTTGGATATTATTTGTTTCATCCCCCTATTGCCAGCTCTAACTTGACTTGAATGAGCCTCAACTAGGCTTTCAACATCCTCTTTATGGATGGGTAGTTCACTAGGCTATTTTTCTCTAACTGGAGTTAATATTTTAAATAGAACAACCTTTTAAAATGTGAACTCTTCAGTTCACACCATGGATTTTCTAGTTGTCACTCTCTCTAATCCAGCTATCTCTAGATTGAATTACATAATAGTAGTTGGTTTAGTATATTTTTTAGGTTCAAGATCCTCCATATGGGCACTACTTGATACTACTAGAGCATCAATCTACTTGATATCTAACCCTACATTAGTCACTATTCTTCTTTCTTCCTCCTTCATCAAATCCCTTATCCATGGCTTGATATCATCATGCACATCCATGTTGATAGTCTGGGTTAGGGCCCATGAGTGGGATAAGGAGAGGATCTTCTGCATTTTTCCATAGATGAAATAATCAGGGATGATTGGTTGATGGATAGGGTACTCATAAATAAATAAGTTAACCTCACTCATGGGGTGAGGGATAGTTAACCTTGGCTTCTTTGATCCAACTAGGACCATTGCCAATTTTTATTTTCTCTTATTTAATGGTACCACTAGGACAAGATCCATAACAACTTTTTCCCCTTTTTATTTCTTAGCCTCCTCTGTCTGGGCTTATGATTTTTTGACATGATCCTCCTTTTCACTAGAACCGTATGCCTTAGTAGAAACCTTGAGGGCATCCTTCACTATTTAATTTGGTTCCAAGGGAATCATGTCCAAGTATTCCATTGGAGACTCTAGTCTTTGGGGAGGGACTAAGGATGATTGGCCCTCACTAGATCTCTCTTCCAACTTTTCCTTATTAAGATCTTGTGTAATCTATGGTTGGGGTTAATTCCTCTCTATTTGTGGTTTTTATTGAGGGGGCCTTCAAGGTCTAGGAAGAAAATGGTATTTCATAGGTCCTAGTTGCCATATGTCTTTAGGCGGCTGATGATCACCAGTTAGTTTATGCTCAAGTCTAATGTTATCTCCCCTTGATCCTAGACAATATTTCCTAAAAAATTATTTGATTTGATATATATGGTGTCATGGACATTGAGTTGGTGAATGTAAACTAGATTGGGCAATTTCTTGGATTTAAAGTGTGTAGAAACCTTATCATTGGGGTACCACATCTTCAACTCATCAAGTTACAGTTTGATGATTCTCTATGTCCAGACATAGTATTCACCTAATCCTAATTATGTAACATAATATTGCCAATGGTCAAAGGAAAGGGATGGAGGAGGCCTTTCCTCTTATCTTTGCACACTCTATCCACACCATTTAAAAGTTGGTATGCAATTTTTTGCTCTACTAGCTTGAGGGGAACATAGACAAGCAACCTGTAAGGTTCGATCAAAATTCCCTCAATTTTGATCACTATATAATATAGATACAACTAAATATCTACCATTATTTCCACATATTTCTTAATTAGATGGTTTATCCTATGCATAAGGATCCCTTTGATGTCTTCTACCAAGGTTGGATGCACACATTCATAGATGAATTGGATGTTATGCCTATATTTGAAAATGTTTAGCTTTGAGTAGTGGTAGGAGACTGTAAATCTACCCTCAGGTGACTAGTTTTTGATATGAGGGATCTAGATAGAGGTTGGTAAGGCATCTAATGGATAGGACATCATAAAGAACTAGGTATTGGTCTTATTTTTAATGGCTATGAACTATATTTCTACATATATGTTGATAATATCTCTAATTGAAGGAGTGAGGTCTTTCTCTATCATAAAGTAAATGTAGGACACCCAACTCTTATTGACATAAGAGGTTGAAGGGGATTTAGATATTATAATCAATAGGGTCATAATTATCCTAACCCCCTCTCTAAATTGAGCAACTGGAATATTGCCAATAGTGTCTCAGATCACATGGCTCCCTTGTAGCAACCATGGCTTAAATATGGTATCTAGATCATTCTTGCCAATCCATTCCTTAATAGTGGGTTAATCCACTTGGGGTTTTGGAATCTTGTAATAAATCTTAAAGGCTAGTGGGGAAATAAATGTAATTATTTGAAAGGTCCTTTCATGAATGATCCAACCCTTCTCAATGCTACAATCCTTTAAAATGGGATCAAGGATGTTGATACAGTGGATTACCTCTAGTTTGATAGCCTCATGGTGGAGTCTAGATATTTGGATTACAACTAGGTGATAATACCTCCTAGTTATAGTGGTAATGTTCTATTCTTATTTGGTGATGGCTTGTATTTCCTCAATGGTCCATAAGAGTTTAGACTATTTCTTATTGTCTATGTTTAATATAACAATGTCTGTGTCTTTGAAGACCCTCCCTTCATAGTCTATAGACAATATAAATTTGTCTCATCCCTATATTGTTGCCTTTGATCTACCATGTCTTCTAAACTTTGAAAATTACTTACTACTATGCTCTATATAGTCTCTAGGTCAATTCTTTTGTGATATAATTATAATTAGATTTTCCTTAGATTAACTATGATCAATTCAAGCTCAAATTAGGGATTTTATGAAAGTTTTGCGTTTCCTAAAGCTTTAATAGTGATGGCTTACTTGGACTTTGGCTCATACATGCCTCAAATTTGATTTAAACTTTTACCTTTATATGTTTGCATTTTTGAGCACACAAGATATTCATTTTTATCACTTTATACTTATGTGGCATTTATTTGGTATCTATCTATCACTTTCATGGCATTTTTAATAAATGCCTTCAAAGAACTATCCACTGGCATTTAAAAAATGCCTTTTGATTTGCACCATTTTGTTAGGATGAAAGGATCAACATGGGATATTGATCATGATCTAGGCCCTCATATGTTATTGGCCACCTTTGCATCGAATCATTGAATAGTCATCAACAATTTCATGCCATTAGATCAAGAGTCATGATGAAGTGTGGACCATTGGATCCTACAAGATGCATGAGCTTTAATCAGTGCATATATATACAAAGGACTTAGGTTAAAATTCTTTTATCTAAGTCTATTTTATATTTATAAACATGAAAAGACTTAGGTTAAAGGATTTTATGCTAAGTTTTTAAAGCATAATATAAAAGTATCCCCTTGAATGAAATAAAATATTCCCCTTTTGTCTAAGTACAAATGTTAGATGAGATTTAATTTAATGGTCTCATGGACATCAAATATGGCCTTGTAGAAATTAAATAACATTCACAATAATGTTAATTTTAAGCTCGTGAAGTTCTTACATTTGACTGTTAGAGCACCATGTGGTGACTCCATGGGGCTTCCTAAGATCTTGGATTCAATTCACTCCATCAAATTAAAATCCATGATGAAGCAAGAGCTATTTTATCATGATTCAAGTAGTCACATACCATTAAATCTATTTAATATTTGGGACCCTTTGACATCAAAATTTAAATTTGGGAGTGTGATGTGGTGACTCCATAGAGATTCTTAGGCCTTTTGAATTTTCAATGTTGGCTTTGCTCTGTTTGATTTAAAATCATGATGCAATATCAACCATTGGATCTGCAAAGAAGCAAGGTTTTTAAGTTAGGACCTAGAATGAAATAAGACTTATGATAAAATTTTAGGACTAAGGTCTCATTCATGTTAATAAACATGAATGGGGCCTAATGACAAGGCTTTAGGCTAAGTAGGTAATAAAGGGGGATCATGATAGAAAATAAAAGGACCCTACCAATACAAAAGTTAGACTTGGTTAGAAACTAAAGGAAATAAAAGAGGAAAAATAAAAAATGGGACCAAGAATGATTTTAGGCTATGGTTTAGTCATGTTGCAAAACATGAATAAGCCTTAGCATTAAATTAGGCTTAAGTCCTAATTTGATATAATCCCACCAAATGCTCCCACCAAATATAAATTAAAACTAATGGGTTTATGTTAGGGTTTTTCAAGCATGATCCATTAGCAAGGGCTCCATGAAACCTACAAATATTAGACATGAAGACCAATTATAGAAACATTAGTTAAGCTCAAAGTAAAACCATAAATAAATAAGCCTACTTATATCAAAGTGGATGATATTAAAATTCTAATAATGTTCAAAACATGCCATGGTTTTAGGGTTAAGGTTTAAAGTATCTCAAGGGTCCCAATTTTCAAACAAAGGGGTATGTTGACCTCACAAAGTGGTTGGTTATTCATAAAATACATTCTACTATTATAGTGATTTCTAATAATGATTTTGGTAATCATTTTTGTTCTATACATGGGGAAGAATAAATTGTTGCAATTTTTTGTATGCATGTCCATATTCTTGTGTTGTGTGGAAACATTATCTTCATTCCTAATATAAATGTCTGAGTAAGGATATAACTTGGATTAATGTTTTTTTGGGTTAATTTATAGTGATAAAAAAATGTCTTTATTTTATAAGAAGACACAGTTAGTTATGTCTACTAAAATATTGTGGTTTATTTCGAAATAAAGAGATAATAATATTTTTCAAGGGAAATGTAGGAGATTTATTAAATTCAAAGTGAATTTATTCTTTACATCTTACATGTGCAATTTAACATACAAATTAATGTTCCCAAGTTTGAATTATATTTTTTTGAGTACATGGATGATGATCTATTCCAAATACCTTATTGTCATTAGTGGATTCCTAAGGGTGATGTAGATGTGAATAAGTGGGCCAAGTGAATGCATACATTACTCCAAAGTGAGTGTTTCACACAATATATAAAGGACGTACACACAAAAACACCTCAAAAACTTAAACTAAAACATTTTTTTATTGAATGATCATAAGTGTTACAAGGATTCACACACACTCACACACTATTATTCCTACTATTTATGAAGAATACATTACACTTAGTCTCAAGGATTAGATTCAATGAAAATATATCACTTTTTCAATCTCTTGGATCTATTTATTTCTCTAAGATAAATTTAATTCTCTCTTAACTTTTCTCTCTTGGAGTTGGAAATTTATATCCCCCAAACTTGCTTGTCTCTCCAATTAACTCTAACTCTTGTCCCAAAACTAGTTTTAATATTATTTTCTTGACATTAAAATATTGAAATCCTATTCAAGATCCCTCTATATTGAAAAATGGTCCACACAACATGTTTGTTGGTTATAATAGTTACTTTATCCACACTTCACTATGTAAAAACCATCAATTACTATAGGTTAATAGTTTCATAACTACTAGTTAATGCAAATTTACAACTTCAAAAATTTCACCTAAATTAGGTGACAGTTTATTAACTATCCCAAAAAGGGACCTATTGGGTATGATAAAAATTGTCTATTCATCCATTCTTAACATGTTGAACTCTTTAAAATGTTCTTTCGATTACTATTGATATAACACAACATGTGTAATGGTGTTATCATAGTCAACAATTCACACAAAAAATTACAATGCAAAATCACACACAATAACCCAATCCTATGTTTTTTTGATTCAATATTATTCACGAGCCCAAATTATCCTACATCATACACCCAAGGTAAATGAAATTGGTCCTATATCCCTTATCCCTTGTTTTAATGGTAAAATTACCATACATTTAAGATAGGTAATATTTGAACCCCATATGGTAACTCTATTTCATATGAATCCACTAAAAATATTCTCAAAACTTTATAAGGCCCAACCTTCTTTGACATGAGCTTGTTATACATTCTTTTCGGGAACCTCTTATTAAATAAATGTGCCAAAACCAAGTCACTACATTGAAACTTTTGATCTCTTCTTTTTTGATCAACATGATGTCTATAATTCAATCTAATTGTATCTAACCTTCTCTTTGTGTATGTATGTACATCATGCATACTTATTGAATATTATTTTACTCCAAGACTTATTATCCTTATATTTTCTATGCTTATTATCTCAAAAACACCTCTAGGGATATAACCATAAACAATTTAAAAAGGAGATTTTTTTTTCACATTTGTTTACTAAGTTTATGCATGCAAACTTATCTTGTGCCAAAGTCACATCCTATTGTTTTGGATCATCTCCTACCAAGTATTTTAAAAAGTTATTGATAATTTTATTCACCACTTTCATTTTTCCATCCATTTGAGGGTGATGTGTTGAAAATAAATCTAAACTTGTGCCTAATTTCCTCCACAAAGTCCTCTAAAATTTCCCAATAACTATTGTATATCCATTAAATACTATACTCCTTTGTAACCCATGTAATCTCACTACTTCCTTGAAAAAAATGAATTTTAACAATTGTGGAATAAATTATTTACTTACATGTTATATAGTGTGCCATATATAAAATTATATCCAAAATAAGGAAGGGGAATCATTACATCTTTGATTTATCAATATCCAAATAATGAAATCCATGTTTATCTCTTCCAATGGTCTCTCCATAATTAGAAAAGGTTGATAAAAACTTAAATTACATTTTTAACCTTTAACATGTTGGAAAAATATACATCATTAAAGAAAATTATTTACATCTAAAATCATCGTAGGCTAATAGTAACTCTCATTCACTTATCCCAATGTTTTTACAACACCAAAATGACTAGTTAGGCCTCCATTATGCATTGAATTCAACAAATTATGCCACATTAAACCTTGAGGTATATATAAGCATTGTCTTTTGAATTAAAAAAATCATGAAAAAACATACTCAAACCATGGAGTTATATTCATGTTGGCTAGATTCATTCATATTACACATGCATCTAAAAAATCCAAATCCTCTTCATATAATTCCTCCATTGAGTCAAACCCAATGAATTATACTCTCATCTCATTCACTACAAGAGATATTATACTCAAACAATTTGAAAACTTGTTTGATTTACCACTCATGATTAAAAAATGAATTCAACCCACTTCATTTTATTTTGATTCAACATACTATTGACTTTCTAAGTTTCCCCATCTATTGGCAGAGTTAATGAAGGCTACTAGAGGTAGTTGAGATGAACTTGAGGTGCTCTCAAAATTAAATATGAGAGTGGCTACTTGGCATTGGGATTTGAAGTATATTCCATCCTTTGACACTGATAGGGAAATATTCTATTTTCTAATTCATGTGCATCCAAAAGTGATCCTATCATCAACCCAGGTCTAATCATTAGGTAAACTTAAAAAAAATGGCAAAAACATTGCAAATGCATTAAATGTTTCTCCCATCTCCCAAGTGGCACATTTATTATAAAACTAGCTTGATCTTCTATAAAAGTCTGGTTCTTCCATTGTAAAAAGGGTCAACATATTTTTAGTAGCCTCATGTTAAAAAAAATTTCCCTTCATGAACACTTGTATTGACTAAACCCTTGTATGCTAATGAGAATTGAGCTCACCTCTTTTTACTATTTTGATGATCTATGTGCTCTTTATGTTCGTTAATTTATATCTATGGGTAATGTTTTCCCCTCTCATTTGTCATTCATCCCCTGCACCTCCTCATTAAACTTGGAGCTCGCTTGTAGGTCATACCCTGTGTGCACTAGGTTCTACATAAGCTTTGTCTAGGGGTAATCTTCATCCCTCTCAATTCTATGATATGTTCCCACACCTCTATAAATTTTTTTTATGAATTTAGAGTGACTTGGAAGAAACTATGTGATATTATCTTATTCTTAAAGGTTTTTACTATGTTTATGGTAGTATGAATGCTCACTCTATTCTAGGTGCATTATTTTTTTCTTTATGCACTCTCTTACCTTCTCCCTCATTTTTCCTCAACACATTATGGAATGATAATAATTTCAATCATTGTGGTAAGACAATTGATGTTCATGCACATAGTTTCATGATAATACATTCACACCTAATGCCTTGGACTCTTGCATTTCATGCAAGGCCTTCATACTCAATGACCCATCACAAATATTCTCATGCTATAGAACATCCATGGGTACATGTTTCAAATGACAATAGTTTATGTCATGCCTAGTGGGACCAATAGTAGAAGCTAAATAATTAATGCTTTCTTTAGCCATCAAGTGTAGTAGACATTAAGTAAGAACACCAAGTGACTCCCAACATCTTTGGTTTAGAAAGGCTAGCCTCCATATTACATGCCAAAAATATTAAAGTGATCTACAAGAGGCATCAATTTCCATTTCATGTGAGCTTCTAGTGCCATCTTGAAGAAGGAGAGTTAGAATGTCTTCATCCCCTATTAGAAGGCACTATGCAAGTTAGTCTCTATCCAGAGCTTAGTCTACACTACCATTTGGAAGGTTCTATTTAAGGTGAAGAATTTTACCTATCACATGCATGATGATACCAATAAATCAAGTGTTTTTTCCCCTTTAATGGTGGTATCCCATTGGTTCTAGTATAGTATGATGACATTCTGATGTCTGCTCTCAAGATCCTACCCTATTTCAGGGTGATACTTTAATCTCCCCTATAGAGCATATCCAAGAAATTGAAAATATCTACATAGTGCACCATGTCACCCAAGATAATGTTTTAATTAGATTACTAGCTTCTTATTTGAAAGGAAAAGCTCTTTAATGGTACAAAGGATTGTAACCAAATTTCATTCATAATTGGGATAAGCTCGATGTAGAATTGTGAAAGTAGTTTAAGGACCAGAGTGATCACCTATCCCTGATAGAGTAGTTCATGACAATAAATAAATCACTACACAAAATTATGGTCAACTTTAACTTTAGGTTCTAGAGGGTTTGGGATAGAATCCCTATGCTGTGTAAGCCATCTCCTAACACTACATTCTTGTATTTCATAAAATCTCTTAATAGTGATATAGTAGTGATGATTCAATCTATGGGAGGCATAGTTCTCCTTGATGCATATAAATTAGTTGTGCACATTGATAATTTCTTAAACTAAGTAGACAAGATTGCACCTAGACCCCCTATGCCTATATTCATAGAGCGTCTTCTTAATCCATCAACTACACAACCCATGCTAGTGCCTATCCCTACTATAGTGAGCCCACCTTATTTTTCCTCTACCCCTTCTAATTAACTACATGAAATGAAACTGATATTTTAAATTTTTAGGAATGAGCTAGCTTCCCTCAAAAGACAACAAGTGTAGTACCCTAAACATTAGTCATTCACTCAATAATACTAGTCAAATAGACCTCCCTACTAAGGTGGTGTGTAAGCACAAAATCAAATCAAATATAGTAGCTAAAAGATAATGCTAATAACACCTCCAAATCCCTTATTCTAGTACAAAACAATCTAGTGTATGATTTGAATGGTGTTTCCCATATAAACACTTGTATGATCAAGCTATGTGCATAATTAGGGTTTTAAACCAAGCATTTATGGTACAAGGCATGACTTAGTTATATAAAGAAACAAGAATCATGACTCCACAAGTGGGATAAGTCTAGGTGACAACTCAACCACAAGATAAATTTACCTTTTTCAACTATCAAGAGGAGGATTTTGGCTATATAAATGAAAGTACCACACCTAGTGGAAGAAGCACTCTAGTTGCTTTCACCAAAAGATTCAAAATAAGAGCTATAGATGAGGTTGTACCTACTTTAGTGCCCACATCATCATCACCACAATTTACCCATATAGGCATATAAGCTAAGGTACTCGCATAAGCCTTGTACCCAAAGAAAGCCATGCAAGAGGAAGGACCACCTCAAATTAGTGTGCCAACACTAGGAGAGGCTACTACTATAAAGTTTTAACCAAGGGGATATCAAGTTCCCTTTAATATAGTCGAGTAAATAAATAATATTAGCCTCAATGTCATAATGTGGGATTCACTTACAATTCCATGCTAGTGGAATTTATTATAGGATGTGTTAAATGGCTTCCAAGAGTGTCATGCCCCTAAACTGACACCTACCACTTCTACAAGTTTGTAATAGAAAAAAGAGGAAGTGAAAGTGCATAATATCAAAAATAAGCTTCCCATATTCTATGTCTCTTTGATCATCAACCAACACCTAGTTCACAATTGTATGATTGACTCTAGCACAAATAACTTAGTAATGCCAAAGAAGATTATGGACACACTCAAAATTGCATATACCCCTATTTTAAAAGGAGTGGTCTAATTTGAAATCATAATAATCAAAGATATAGGTGTAATAAAGGATTTAAATCTAACATTACATGCATTCCCAAGACTTTCTATTGTGTAGGACATCACTATCATTGAATTACCTCCTATTTCACCATTTATCTCTCTTAAGAGTTCATGACAAAGATCCTTAAGTTTTTGTCTTTAGATTGGTCACATATGATACTAAGAACTAGGTATAGGACAAAATTAACCATAAGGGTATAACCTATCTTTAAAATTCATGTCAAGCCATAAAATCCTAGCCTATTTGAGCAAAACTATGCAATGTTTGATCAAGATGAGAACTTAATTCTCCAAAAAAGCATGACACTAATGGAAGAGGTCCCATATGACCTATTAGATAAATAGGCATGTGAAATTTTGAATATGATATATATGATAATGTATATATTGGGATTAGCACATATTACATCATAGAAGAGAATCTAGAGCTGCCTAAACTCTTGATGGTGCATGAGAATATTGAAGGCATATGGTGGTTATACTTTGATGGATCTCAGAGTAGGAATGGCATAGGAGATGGTGTTATGTTGGTCTTGCCCCAAAAAGATAAATAATTCCATGCCTTTATAATATAACTTACTTGTATAAATAATGATGACAACTATGAGTCACTAATTCAAGGCCTTCAACTTGTGTAGAAGAAAATAATCAAGGTGCTACAATTATTGGGTGATAGTGAACTAGATGTTGTCAAATAGGTTCAAGTGTAGAGCATGACCAAAAATGGCTTGATGAAAGCTTAAAAATATAGGGTATGGGATATTATTGAAGGGTTTTATTCCTTTAACATCACCTCCATACCAAGAGCATATAATGACAATATAGATAGGTTGATAATTATATGTGCACAATATGACATTCTGTACAACATAATGAAAGAGTCTAAACAACTCATCAAACTTATGGTCAGATCGACAATTCCTAATAAAATAGATAACTATAGTATTCAAGAGTGATAAGCAAATCATAAATTTATTATAAGATGAGGTAGATTTTTATTCCATTAACTAGGCAAATTTGTAGGCCCAATATGAATATAAAATCATCCAGTTGAAAGGAAATAAACTACCTAAAGGGTTGGTCACCCTAGAAAGTATCTTTGATTTTGATGACCAATTCAGAGGAGAAAGGTGTAGTATGATAGCCAAGGAAGATATCTCTTTACCTATAACTATTTTAAAAGGAAAGACTCTTAAATATGGTAAGGTTTACTCCACACCAAAAATGAAAAGATTCATTTAACTCAGAAGGAGACATGATGACATATTTTCATGGAGCTACAAAGATCTTAGAGGTTTAGATCCAAGTATCATGCAACATATAATTGAGATATATCCTAGTGCATAGCTCATGATCTAAATATATAAGCCCATTAATCCAAAGCTATAACCGTTGATGCACAAGGATATCTCTAAACTCATTGAGGCTAGTATAATACTTCTAATCAATCACTCTTCATGGGTCACCAACTTGGTACCAGTGCAAAAGAAGAAAGGGGAGATATGTCTCTGGATGGACTTTAGGGACCTAAATAAAGCTTCCTTTAAATACCATTAGCCTCTTTTTCCCATGGATAAAATATTGTAAAAGGTCATGGGCATGGAAAGATTTTCATTACTAGATGGTTATTCAGGTTATAACTAGATCCAAGTGTATGAGTGTGACTATTATAAAACTACATTTACCACTAAGTAGGGAACCTTTGTATACCAACACATGCCATTTAACTTAATGAATGTAGGAATGAAATTTCAAAGAGTATGGACATGGCTTTTAAATATCTCATTAATAAAATTATCTTAGTTTACCTATATGACATAACTATTTTCTCTAAGCATGGGAAGGATCATTTGGGTCATCTGGAGTAGGTCTTTCAAAATTTTCATGAATTTAGAATATCTCTAAACCCAAGTAAATTAATCTTCATAGTACATGAAGGTGCCCTTATAGGGTATATTGTTTCTAAATATGGACTCAAAATTAATCTAGAGCGAGTCAATGCTATCTCAAATCTTCCCCTTTCAAGCCACAAAAAGAGTCTCCATAGTTTCCTAAGGAGAATCTACTTTGTGAGAAGGTTCATGCCTAGATTTACCATCTTGGTCAAGCCTCTCACTAAAATTATAAATAAGAACAATATGTTTGGTTATATGTGAAAATGCAAAGATATTTTTGATGCCATCAAGAATGCCATCGTGCAAGCTCCCACCTTGATTAACCTAGATTATAGTAAGGATTTCATCCTTTATGAATTTTATGGAGATAAAGGAATCTCAACCATCCTAATGCAACAAAACAAATAGTATATAGATTCATTAATCTCCTTCTTCAGCCAAGTGTTGAAGGAATATGAGTTTTGATACAACTTTATAGAGAAGCACACACTCACATTCATAAAAGCATTGAAGAAATTTAGGCATATGCTCTCCAAGAAATAATATCTAGCTCATGGTCACACATGAATTCATCAAAGAGTTCTTTCTCAATAGGGACATCAATGAGAAAAGGGTTGGATGGATCACTAAAGTGATGGATTATGACATAGACATGCAAGTCACCAAGCTAGTTTGAGGAAATGGAATATGTGAGTAATTGGTAGAAGTAGCAAGGTCAAAAGATGGTGTAGTCTTAGTATTACATGAGGAAGAGTGTGAAAATGAAAAATATTTTACCAACTAGGCATAGGACATGAATACCTTCCTTTGGCATAATTTATATCCACCTGGCCTTAACAAAGCCAAACATAGACATTTATAGTTACAATCCATTCCTGATGTGCTAGTAGGAGGTGCACTTTTCTAGAAGGATCTCAATGGGGTCCTCCTGAGGTGCATAGAGCTAGAGTAAATAAGTATAATACTTAAGGAAATCTATGATAGCCTTTTAGGAGGCCATTATTCACCTAAAACCATTATTATGAAGATCATGCAAACTAGTTATTTTTGGCCAATTTTATTCAAATATGCCCATGCTTACATATGAGCTTATAATAAATGTACCTTATTCATAGGTAAACAAAGGCTTGCTACCTTGTACCTAATTCAAGCTAACCAACCCTTTACATAGTGGGACTTAGATTTTATAGGCATGATTAACCTACCATCAAGTGATGGACACAAGTGGATTCTCATAGCGATCATATATTTTACATGATAAAAAAAAGCAATTGCACTCAAAGAGGTTCATTAGACATCCATAATAAACTTCTACAAGGGAATTATAGTGAGATTTAGTGTTATATCCACCATTATCTCTGATAATGTACTAGCTTTCCTTAGAAATAGAATCAATGAATGGGCCATTAAGCACAACATCTACTTGAGTGCCTCATCAAACTATTACCCTCAAGGTAATAGTCTATCTAAATCCATGAACAAGAGCCTAATACATATCATTAAGAGGAATCTGGAAGATAACCAACAAGATTGGCACACTAAGCTCAAGACCACACTTTAGGCTGATCAGATCACACCTAAGAGAGTGTTAGAAAATTCACCCTTCATGCTAATCTATGGAGAGGAATCCAAATTACCAACATCCCTAAATTTTACTTCATTAAAACTTTCACACCAATTTGATTTTCTTGAGAGTGATCCCCTTGAATAAATAATGGAAAAAATCATGGAGATAAAATAATATAGAGTGCAATCTGCACACACGATGGAGCTTTAAAAAGAGTAGACTAAGAGGGTATTTAACAGAAAATCTAGTGCCACAATTTTCCAAGAAGGGGACTTATTACTCAAATGGGATGCCAATAGAGAAAAATTTGGAAGGCACACTAAGTTTGATGTAGTATGGAGTGGTCCATATACCATCAATAGTTTCAATCCATCCAATGCCTTCTAGCTTGCTAGAATGAATGGAGAAGAGCTACCTACCCCAGTCAATGGGATTCATCTCAAGAACTATCACCATTAGTTATTTGTATATATTTTTAAATAACTAGAGTAGATGCTTTTTATTTCCTTAAAGGCATGCCTCTCACACCTTTTTTTAGATTAGTTTTATTTCCTCCAAGCACTTGTGCATAGTGTTTTCTTAGCTTAGGTCTTTTCTTCTAAGCACCTTTGGCACAATTCTTATATTTTTAGGTGAATCTAAATTCATTTAAATAATCTAGATGTGAAAAGTTAACACATACATAAGAGGAATAACTAGAATTTATAAAATCTGTGTCTAATGGATTGATCAAAGGCTACTGGGTTCCTACTTAGTAGGCAAGTAGCCTATAAAGTTCATTCTAAGTGTTGAATTTTTAAGTTTCCCCTAGGTCAGCATGAGGCCTCCTAGGATCATATATAAGGTTAGCATAGTTATGAGGTCCCAAGTTATTTAGATAAAAGAAGTAAAAATGCTTATCATCTACACTTGAGCCTAAAGTAAAGGCACAAATATATATAATAGGGAAATAATGATTCATGCCAACATAAGGATATCAAGACATATATTTACATAAGGTTTTATGGCACATGGGTCAAAAGGCACTCAAGGCCTTAGAGTGTAGCTCCCTAAACTTTGAAATGATCAATTGAAAGAGATGGCACAAGAAGTGGTTATGGGAACACTCTATCACACCTAGAATCTTCTTATTGGTGTATTCTCTAATTTAAAATCTTATTCATACCCATTCAACATGGATCTATGCCCACACACATTATATCACATCTACGCCATTGAATGGTACAACCCATAAACTTTATTTTACCATCACCATATGGTAGCCTTACACTCACTTAACCATAAGGAAGTTTTTAGCTACCTAGAATAAGCACTAGCCATCCATGTGTCATACCTACGCCATTCCTATTCATCAATTCAAAGAGTTTCCTCAAGAGTCCATCAAAGCACCATGTTTTAAGATGTTGGTAGATTTAATTAAGGCCATTTTAGGTATTTGAGATGAACTCAAGGTGCTATCAAAATTAAATATGAGAGTGGCTACTTGGAATTGGGATTTGAAGTACACACCATCTTTTGACATTGATAAGGAAATATTCTAGTTTCTAATGCATGTGCATCCAAAAGTGATCCTATCATCAACCCAAGTTCAATCATCGAATATAATTTAAAAATCATGGCCATGGTACTACAAATGTGTTAAATGTTTCACCCATCACCCAAGTGGTGTATTTATTGTAAAATTGGCTTAATATTCTATAAAATCCTAGTTCTTTCATTGTAAAAAGGGTCAACATATTTTTAGTAGCCTCACATTGTAGAAATTTACCCTTCATGAGAATTTGTATTAACTAAACCCTTGTATGCTAATGAGAATTAAGTTCACCTCTTTTTGCTATTCTGATGATCTATTTTCTCTTTATGTTTGTTGATTTCTATCTATGGGTAATGTTTGCCCTTCTCATTTTTCATTCATCCCCTACACTTTCTCATTAAACTTAGAGTTCACTTGTATATCATACCCTATACATACCAAGTATGTATATGATTTTTTTGTGGGTAATATTCATCCCTCTCAATGTTGCATTGTGTTCTCACACCTCTATATGAAACATTTATGCATTTAGAGTGACTCGATAGAAACTATGTGATATTAGCTTATTCTCAAAGGTTTGCACTATGTTTATGATAGTACGAGCACTTGCTCTATTCTAGGTGAATTACCTTTTACTTTATGCACTCTCTTACTTTTTCCCTCCTTTTTCTTTAGCAAATTATTAGGTTTAGACTAGAAGTAGATTACCTTTGTACTATTTAGGCCTACATATTGGTCTCAAATTAGGTGCACTTAGAATAGAAGGAATCTGACCTACTCCAAAGAGTCATTCTAAGGAGCACAAGGGTCCCATACCTTAGGGACATTTCCATCATTGAGATGAGACAAGTGATGCTCATGTGTAAAAATATGTGATAATAATTTTATGCCCAGTGCCTTAGACTCTTACACCTCATGCAAGGCCTTCATGCTCAACACCCCACCACAAAGCTTCTCATGTAATAGAGCATCTATGGGTGCATGTTTCAAATGAAAAAACATGCCTTGGATGTTTATGAACTATAATTCTTGATGATCCATAAACAACACAAAATAATTACATAAAAAATAATTCCTTTACTTCTTAAGACTTGTACCATAACATAAAATTATTAATCACAACTTTTTGAATACTTTCACCTTACATCTTTCAACTTCTCAATAAAGTAATAAATGTGCTTACCAATCTGACTCAAATTTTTTTGTATGGTTGTCCCACTAGTATCAAAATCAACTTGAATTACCTTGTCGAAGTTGGACAATGATAAAAATGGTTTTATATCAATATTTTATCTAAAAACTAAAAACTCACTTCTGATACCACAATGCATAAAAAATTATTTTTATCACCTTCCATTGTATCCATAATGGATGCACATATAAAACTAAAGTTTATAATGAATTTACTATAGAATATTTATAAAGTATGAAAATTTATAGATTCAAGCATACTGCTAGGTGATGACCATTAATAAATTTATTTTACCTTTTCAAGGTCTATTTTCAACCTTTTACATGAGATTAAATATCTCAAATAGATCAACTCCTCCACGAATCTACACTAACTCCAAGTCTTGTCCCAAAACTGATCTGAATATTATTTCATTAACATTAACATTTTGAAATTCCATTCAAGATCCATCTATATTGAAAAATGGTACACACATCATGTTTTTTGGTTATATGTAGTTATTTTATCCATGTTTTTCTATGGAAAAAATCATTAGTTACTACAGACTGATAGTTTCATAACTACTAGTTAATGTAAATTGAGAACTTCAAAATTTTCACCTACATTATGTGGGAGTTTCTTAATAGTCCCAAAAATGGACCTATAGGGGATGGAAAAAATTGTCTATTAATCAATGTGATTAACCATAGGTAAGATTTTTTTGAAGTAAACAAGAGAAGGAATGTTTTGATTTCATCTAAAAACTAATGAAAGTTGTGATTGCAAACAAGGTTTTAATAAGGAAAAAATTTAAACCCATGTATAATTAAAAAAATATTGGCACCTAATAAAGACATATATTAAAGTATATGTATGGATTATAAATAAATTAACAATATTAATATCAAGTATATATATTTTTTTGTCAAGGATGAATGATTTAATGGATTTTTTGAGTGTAGTAAGGTAATTCACAAAAAATGACTTTAAGAGTGGATATCACCAAATTAGAATTAGAGAAGGTGATGAATGGAAAAAATCATACAAGATGAATGATGGGTTGTATGAGTATCTTGTTATTCAATTTGGATTATCAAATGCACATGGTAAATTCATTATAATAATGAATGAAGTTAAGATACTTTACTTGGGTAAGGTTTACATTATTTATTTGGATGATATTTTTATTTTCATCCATACCAAGGAAGATCATTTGCTGTATTTTATGTTGGTATTGTAAAGGTTGAAGGAGGATAATTTGTTGGTCAACTTAAATAATTGTAGATTAGTGAAGGATAAGTTGATCTATTTGAGATTTTTAATCTCATGTAAAAGGATGAAAGTAGACTTGAAAAGGTAAAATAAATTTTTGAATGGTCATAAACTATGTGTATGTTTGAATCTAAAGTTTTCATGGGTTGATAAAATTCTATAGTAAAATCATTAGAAAATTTAATTATATATGTGCATCCATTATGGAGACAATGGAAGGTGATAAAAATAAGTTTTCATGGACTATGGTATTAGAAGAGAGTTTTTAGTTTTTAAATAAAATATTGATAATGGTATTAGAAGAGAGTTTTTAGTTTTTAAATAAAATATTGATAGAAAAACCATTATTAGCATTATCCAACTTCAATAAGGTAATTGTTGGCCAAATTTGGCCCACATAAGGTTTTTTTCCTATAAATGGTTTGAAAAAATGAATAGAATTATGGATGGAATGAGTGGACCAAAAGTAAAATAATAAGATCACATATTTCATGTAAAGCTTTCAAAATAATTTAAGCAAGCTTAAAGTGCAATTTATTGATCCTTGGGAAGTAAGCTTGGAAACAGGTCTAGGATTGAAAAATAAAAAGACTAGTAGGTTCTCATGGTGTTTCAAAGTTCATTGGAGCCTTTTAAATATACAATAGTTTTCCTGCATAAGTTTAGAAGAACCAGACCATCAAAATCATGTCACACAAAGATGAATAGATCAGTCTAGTTACACATTCGATAGATGTACTTGAAAAGTCAACCAAGGTCAAAGAGTTACATGGACATGGTATTTTTCATGCCTTGAACATTATCTACAAATTCATGTCTTGATGAGTTGTCTGTCTCAAGATCTAAGTCCTCAAAGTTGAATAATCAAGATGAAACATGAGCAGGGACATCAAGTTAAAGTTACAACAATTAACCATTTAGATTTAAAAATATTTAAAAAGTAAGACATGCACACAAAAATAAAATTTAGGCCTCATAAAATAGCCATTTAAATTAAAATGTTTCAAGATCAATGGTCAACATATGATCAAAGTAAAGATCCAATAGTGAGCGACAAACTGATAGTGTTAATGGGTCTCAAAGATCTAATAGAGCACATTTAATCAAAGATTCAAGATCAATAATGAGCATCAAGTCAAAATGTCATCAAATCTTGATGACAAACAAGAATTTACCAAGTGTCATGACCATGTTAGCTACCAGGTAAATCAACATTATGAATTTGATCCATTCAAAGGAAGATTTATGGTATGCTAAAAAGTAGATCCAATAGTGAACATTCAATCATGAGGAAGTTGATCGATGATGAACAAGAGGCCAATGACTCAATAGCTTCTATAGATCCAATGGAATGTGTTAGACCATGTAGATTAATATCAACAGCTAAAATTAAAAGTCAAAAGCTAAGGGACTTCAATGGAGAGAAAATGAAACCTAAGGTCAAACTAGGGTAAATACTTTAAATGAGGTCATTAAAGCTTAGTCGAGACCTCCATTAGAGGATCCAAAGCATGTAGACTCAGTTTTTTAGTATTTTAAATATCATGTACAATAAGTCTTTGTCTTTTAAAATTTTCAAAGGTAGATTGGATCTATTTAGACCTAATATGGTTTGGGAAAGAAGCTATGCATTCTATAAGCTATTGATTGACACATTGACTATAGGAAACCAATAATTAGATTGGTTTTCAATATATAGTTAAGAATTATGCTCATATTTTAAAGTAGGGGTAGATATGTGATTATAGAGAAATGTCTCATATTTAGCATGGCCACATCCTAAAAAGATAGGTACTCTTAACTTCTCAAAATAAATATAGTCATGACTTTATTAGGCCCAAGGATACAAGGATTTTATCCTCATAAGAAAATCAAGTGGAAGATGGCATAGAGTCTTAGGATGGAGATCTGGTGGTTCGAGAAATCATCTAAAGCCTTTAATATATTTTTAGGGTGCATAAGGGTTTTTATTAATAAATAAGATCATGACTCACCACCTTTGGCAAACTCTTATCCTCTAGTGTGTTGCTCAGTTAATGAAATGATTCAAAGGCTATTGGAAAAAATGAAGGTTATCTTGTACATGATGTATTAGCTTTTATTTGATCAAAATATGGTGGATATTTCATAAAAGTTGGTGGCTCATTTAATGATCTAGGATTGTGTGCTCATTCTTTCTTCCCCCTTTCTTTATATCTCCTATTATTTCCCATTTGTAAGCTATCTTTCACTTTTGATAAGAAATTCTCTCTTAATTATAGAAAAGTAGAGACTCTAATTTTATAAGGTTAGACCCTATCAAAATTTTTATGAAATACCTCTTTAATAAATAAAGACTTTCTTTACCTATCTCTCCCCTCTAAACTATGTGTAGCAAAGCTTGTGCATGATGGCATTGTGAAGGAAAATCTGCCATGCCCATTTTACTTCTTTCTTGTTCATTTCTAGGTGTCTTTAAGTTAGTTATAGGTCTAAGTTAGTGTCATTTCTATAATTGATGCAATCTCTCAATGAGTCTTAGAATTCCTCTTTGCCTTCACTCATTGCTTCTCGAACCTAGTATATGAAACACTTATGAAACTAGCTAGTTTTATGAGATTGTGTGAGCTAGCATTGTCTCATGCTTCCTTAGTGTTTACTTAATGATTATGTGAGTTATCATTTAAATTTGTTGCATCATCCCTTAAATTTATTACGATCCCTTTCCCCCTTTCTAACTCTTTTCTCAATTCAAACATTAGTATAGGTGATACATCAAGAAGAAGTCAACCTTATTTGGAGGTTCAACCCTACCATAGGTGACCTGTATCTTGGGGTTATTACCATAGTGTAGCTCAATTAGAAGGAACCTAAATAACACTCTCCAAGGGTGAAAATTGTGCTAAAATAGTAATTCAAGCTAATTTTGATACTAGTGGGACAACCATACAAATTTTTTTGAGTCAAAATGGTAACCACATTTACTACTTTATTGAGAAGTTGAAAGATGGAAAGTGGAATTATTCAATATGTTATTAGTAATTTTATGTTATGGTATAAGGTCTTAAGAAGTGGAGGAAATTTTTTTATGCAATGAGTTTGTGTTGTGTACATATCATCAAGCATTATATTTCATAAATAACCAAGGTAATTTGAATCAAAATCAAATGAATTGGGTTGAATTCATTCATATATATTCATTTTTTAAGCATATGAGTGGTAAATAAAAAAAAGTTTTCAAATTATTTGAGTATAAGAGCTCTTCTAGTGAATGAGATGAGAGTACAATTCATTGGGTTTGAATCAATAGAGGAATTGTATGAAGAAGATTTGAATTTTTGAAATGCATGTGAAAAATGCATGAATCTATCCAACATGGACATAAATATATGGTTGGTGTATGTTTTTCATGATTTTTTTTGTTCAAATGACAATGAATATGTATACCACATAGTTAAATGTAACATAATTTGTTGAAGGAAAAGCATTTTGGATGCCTAACTAGTCATTTTATTGATGTCAAAACATTGGCACAATAGAATGATAATTATTATTAGCCTAATATGTGTCAATTTAAATAAGTTTTTCAAAGGATGTAGATTTTTACAACATGCTAAAGGAAAAATATAATTTAAGTTTGTATAAACCTTTTAAAATTATGGAGAGGCCATTGGAAAAGATAAACATGGATTTCATTTTTGGGATACTAATAAATCAAAGAGGTAATGATTCCACTTTATTGTTTTGGATATATTTTTATATATGGCACAATTTATAACATGTAAGAAAAAAGTTATGCCACGCATGTTACAATTTTATTTTTTAGGGAAGTAGTGAGATTACATTGGTTTTTAAGGAGTATAGTATTTAATAAAGATACAATATTTGTGCAGAAATTTTAGAGGACTTTGTGGAGGAAATCAAGCACAAGCTTATGTTTTTTATCATATCATCCTCAAATGGATGGAAAAATAAAAGTGGTGAATATAAATATTAGTAACTTTTTGATATGATTAGTAGGAGAGAATCCAAAATAATAGGATATGACATTGACACAAAATAAGTTTGTAAGCATAAACTTAGTAAACAAAATT
The DNA here is from genome assembly GCA_037957365.1 of Torreya grandis. Lineage (NCBI taxonomy): Eukaryota > Viridiplantae > Streptophyta > Pinopsida > Cupressales > Taxaceae > Torreya > Torreya grandis. The sequence continues at coordinate 1,293,202 of JARHVA010004591.1, forward strand.
AAAATAATTAATCATTTTCAAATCATGTATGGTTTCATCCCTAAAGGTGTTTTTGAGATAATAAACATAACAAATATATGGAGAATAAGTTTTGAAATAGAATAATATTCAATGAGTATACATGATGTATTTACATATGTAAAGGGAATGTTGGAAGTAAATAGACTGAAGTATGAACATCATGTTGATAAAAAAATAAGAGATCAAACGTTTCAATGTGGTGACTTGGTTATAACACATTTATGTAAGGAGAGGTTCCCCAAAGGAATGTATAACAAGATCAAGTCAAATAAAATTGGGTATTATAGAATTTTGAGAATATTTTTAGTGAATGCATATGAAATAGAGTTACCATATTGGGTTCAAATATCACCTATATTAAATGTAATGTATTTTTACCCTCATTAAAAGGGACAAAAGAGTGATGAAGGATCAATTTTATATTCATCAAGTGTGGATTGGAAGCAGAAATCACCTAAGAAGGAAATATAGGAATTTAAGGTAATATTGGATGTGTAAATTAGAAATAAGATAAGAGGAAATGAATACAAGGAGTATATAATCAATTGGAGGAATAAAAAATCTAAATATGTAACTTGGTTTAGTGTATCCAAGGTTTCAAAGTATAAAAAACCCAATGAGGAGCTCACAAAAGGTTCATTAGTGGGAGCTCATGGATAATTTCATTTAATATAGGTGTCTGATGTAGGAGCATTTGGGTTCATGAATAATATTTCATCAACAAAAACCACAAAAAACTTGAAGAATAATACACAAATATTCTCCTCTTTGCTTTAATGGGATCAATGTGAAAAACTTACCATACTTCAAAAGTGTATTCATGTAAATTCATACATTCATGCATGATTTTTCGTAAAACTACCATGATATTCCCAACAACACATGACATGCATCTATGGGCGTGATGTCAAACAAAATCTCATATACATTTGACTTAATATGAAAACTAACCATACATTATTTATATACCAAAACTTTATTACCCTTAAACAAACTAATAAACCTTATATGGACTGTGATGCATTCTTTTATTTAGTAAAATATTTTATACATTTATTTTGAAACCATTTAACCATTATTAACAATAACCTTACAATAATTATATCTTGATTTATAAAAACTATGGAATAAATTATTGATTAGCACTAGTTCATATTCTTCTTTGTCTAGTTTCAATAAAATTTTTCATCACAACAACTTCACCACTCTCTTATTCCTCCATTTGAGAAAAGGATGAAACACTTTCTTAATTCTCATAAAAAATAAAATTATTTGTTCATTCATCTTATTTTTGTTCTAAAATTATTTTTGACATTAAAAATATCTGTCTAACATATCCATATTTAAAACAACTAATGAATCCTCTTCCTCTTCCTATTCCAAAGCATCCTCTTCCTCTATAATAATACCCTGTTCCTCTAATTTTTATATGATTTAGTGAAGTCCATACTTCACCTTCATTAGTATGTTATATTCTACCATATTTTTTCCCTATCCCTCTTGAAAACCTTCATCTACTTCTTGGAGTGTATTTATTCCTTCTAAACTAATTTTACATTAACTTTAATTCACATTTATAGGATTCTTCTAAGTTCTAATGACTTCAAATCAAACATTCAAAAAATAATATTGATATATTCTCTTGATCATCTTCCATATGGCTACTCCAATAGTGATCTTGGATAATGTTTCCATGTACTCTTTCACACCCAACTCTCTTTGTATAATGTTTTGACACTTTTTGAACCAAATTAGTTAATAATTATAAGGTATATATTTACCTTTCAAAAATTTTACCATTCTATCCAAATTTTTTATTTGGTATTTTCCTCTTATCTCTCTCTTTCCAATTAGACATGATCCCACCACAAGGATGCATGTCCTTTTATTTTGGTGCATGAAAACTTCACTCTCTTGGGTTCCTCCATTGAATCATAATCAAAATAATTCTACATATCCCTAATCAAATATAAATCTCCTTATGGATTAATATTATTCCATATAAAGTGGTTCCCAATTATGGGTCACTATCCATATTTGTAATAAATTTATGAAAAATATCTTCAACTTCATCCACTATGTCCTCCACTTGAATATATTTAGTTTATCCTTCTTTATCATCAATTGAATAAAAAAAATATATCTCCTCTTATTTTTTTACTATCCATTTCATCCAAATTCCCTTTGTTTCATTTAAAAATCTTTTCCAACTCTACAAGTTTAGGTATCTTTCCTCTTCTAAGGGGATTTATTCTATGTGCCATATCTTCCCACAAAAATATTATATTTCAAAACTTGAAAATCACTCAAAAAATATCCTTACATACTAAATAAATTAAATACAAAATTATTTTTATATTAAATTTATGTATAAATTAATGAGGGGAAAATTGAATGGATGCCTTACTCCATAGAGGGTGTTACACTCACTCTCTCAAGGACACAAACATAAACATGATAAATCAAAATGGTAACCAAAACACTTACTTTATTGAATGATTATATGTGTTAGATATATTTTCACACATTCACACATTCTTCCCCCTACTAACTATTAAGAAGACATTACAAATAATATAATGGATTGGATTCAATGAAGTTGCATTACTCTCGTAGGATTTTGGATCGATTTGTCTCTATTTGAGCTAAAATCAGTTACTCTTAGCTTTGGCATCTTAGAGTTTTAAATATATATTCCCCCACCAAATTTATTGTCTCTCTAATTGAATCCAACTCTTGACCTAAAATTTATTTGAATCTTGATTTCCTAAAACTAACATCCTACAAGTCTCTTTGAGATTGATCTATCTTGGAAAATGTTCCACACATTATGTTTTTAAATTTTGGGTTGTTAATTTACTAATGCTTAAAGTGTAGATGAAAGCAATTGTTATTATAGATTGGTGATTACAAAACCACTATGGTGGTTTTATAATTAATAATTAAATTAGATCAAAAATTTTAGAACCATCATCTACATTAAGTGGCAGTTTAATTACCATCTCAAAATGGGCTATTTGACATGTTATGGATGAATAAAACTGTATCTTCATCCATTTATTGACTACTAAACTATTGATAATGTTATATGGATTTTTTTTGATCTTACTTTATGTGTGTGACATTGTCATCATAGTCGGTATGTCACACAACTAAAAACATGTGTGCACAAGAACACACAAGAACCTAGTCCTAATTTTTTGGTTGATGCAATATTTTTATGATCTTAAATGCTTCAAAATTTTAATATAAATCCAAATATTTATTGATATGTCCTTCATGTTGAGGCAAATGATTTGGATGTTTTATAAGAAGACTAGGATTTAATAATGGAATCCTATTTTTAATAGTGTGATGTTTCTATCCTAATCTAGTTATTAATGAATATAGTGATCTTATACATGAAGGATGAGTTGAGAGAAGGTATTGAATCTATCATTAATTTCATTTTTTATACAATTCATAAAATTGTTTACAATATAAATCAAATGGATAACTTAAAACAAAATTTTGCATATTCTCTTGGTAATGTTAGGATGATAGAGGATGAAGGTTCTTACTTCACCTTATCTTTTTATTCTTCTCTTTCTAAAATTTCTCTACCTATGCATGGTTATGGTGAGGTCATTATTAATTGAAAAAAATGTTAATTTATTAATAAGGTTCAAACTATTCTTTCAATGTGTGAACTCAATATTAAGACAAGGATAAAGAAAGTGTAGGCTGATGATACAAATATTGGCAATGTTGATGTACCTTTGGGACTTGAGATAGTTTCTAAAAATACAATGGGAACTAACTCTACTTACTTGAATAAAACTGATATGATGGTGATTAATGAAGGAAATGATAAGGGACCTAAGGATGATGGGAAAGATGAAAAGAATATGCTTATAGATACATATAAAGGTCTAAATGCCTAGGTTTATTTGTTTTAATATTTGTTGTAGTTGATGGACTATAGAATTTGGCATGCACACACGCATTGGTACTCTATAGTTTAGTTTAATAGTGTTGTACTCTTATAGTGTGCTCTATTTAAAGTATAATTTTTGTACTCTTTTACTATTAGTTTCAGTATTGTGTGTTTATTTTAGACATATATTATTTTTAAAAACTCTTAAATGTAAAAAATTAATAATGTTAATCTATTCTCATGAGGTGTGTTAGGTAATGTATTCAAATTATCCAATGCAATTTATTCATAATTATACAAGGGCTCACTTTCCCAAAATTAATATCGATTACTCAATATAAAAGGGAATATATTATTATGATAATATGCAGGTAAATGCACATTAGTTTTAAAATAGTATTGTATAGTTTCATCAATAGAAAATTTATCAAGGAATAATATCTCAAATGATGAAGTATAATAATTCAATTTTTTAATGCCTCATTTTGAGTGTTAATATTAAAAATTATCCTTTTCATCACACCCAAATTTCAAATATAACATGGGATCTTTGCTCTATGTGGGACTTCTCTTTTTAGAGAACCTCTAGAGATGGTTGGTTATATTTCCTATTTAGATATTAAAATAGAAATAAAAGTAAATCTTGGATAGGAAAAGGGATAGATAAAATAAATGAAAATGGTAGAGATGCACTAGAATATAAAATTAGATTATCACCTATTTATTTTAACATGGTGTTACCAACATGTAAAAAAGGAAAAAAATAAAAGAGATAAAAAACTATGAAGGACAAGGCATAAATCATGAAGTGAGTTACAATAACAAGACTATAGCTAAAGCGTAGACAAAGAATAGGCATTTTAACTCTGTTACTCTTAGGAAATATGTACAGTTAGACTATATTTTAATGAAGGCTTAGGATATTCATATTATAGACACATAAATTAACATTTAATTTTGAATCAATGCAATTGTAATCATATTCTCAAAAACATTTAGTCAAGAAAATTTCATGGTCCTTGACTTCCCTTCCTTCACTTCTGTACAAATTTCCCTTACCTCTTAAGTAAATTTTGACTCTAATATTCATATTTCACATTCTAGATAATATAATCTCATTCTTAACCTAATTTAAACTTCTATCATAGTTGCTTTTGCTCTTCAGACAAGGCCACTCTTTTAGGACTACCTTGCCTTTTGATAGCATATGAATCAACTTGACACATCTTACCACCTAATAATGGATCTTTGATTCAAAAATTTAAATTTAGCCAATGGGTCATCCAACCTATTTCATGAGCCTCATATGAAATAATTCCAAAATGATCATAATAAAACACATTGTCCATTCACTCACCCATAAGATGGAAAAATGCTAACACTATTAAAAAATCACTATAATACTTATTGTATATTGAGATAAAATTCCCTATTTATCCCAATTATAAGTACATAAAGTCCTATTATCCATGAGATAAGTCTACATACACCCCTAATATCAAAATTCATTTCTAAAGTGTATTAATCACATTAGAATCATACTCACATCTAGAATTACACTAATATTTCACACACACCACCATATCATGGAATAACTACATAGAGTTTAATCCTTGTTTAGAGTATTAGTATGTACGTAACACTGAACACAGGGGGTGTTAAGGTCTATCACAATTTCAATCTCTAACCTAGTTTTTAGTTTTATCCATTTATCATTATGATCTATTGAGATAGAGTTAAAAGTGAAGAATAAGGAACATAGAGGCTTTTATAGTGGATCAAGAAACATAGATCTCAAACACAAAACTTATAGGGCATAGTTCATAGTTAAATTTTCACATAGAGATAAAAAAAACATAACCAAATACTGATGCTCCCTATGAATAATAGCATGGCCTTCCCAGGTATAACTAGTGTGACCTATTCCAAATATATAGTGAAGCCTAGTTCTTAATTCACAATCATCTAATATAGTCACAAAGTTAGATCTACAATCTCAGTCTTATTCCTACATTCCTATTTTCCAACCAAGCTATTTCCTTCTTAAAATTTCACATTTATATATATTTCCAAATATATAAAAGTTCAAAATCAGAAATACTTAATTTATTGCATATTTTCAAAATTTTATTTTATGAAAATATTTGTCATAAATATGATTAAAACTCTTTTATTAAAAAAATTGATAAAACATATTGGTGAACCTATATATGATTTAATAATGACAAATTATATCCAAATATGTTTCTAGGTTTTTATCCTTATCTTATAAAATTTTATCTCTTATTTTATACAATCTAAGAAAAAAATCTCTACTCATCTTAGAAGAAACACTAGATTAAGTGGTATTGAAATTAAGCATACTCAAATTAAATGGATAAGAAAAAGGGTGTATCAGGACCTTCAAGTGCTAATGCATACAATGAGCATGTAGAGGTCCATGATACTAATTTAGAGCATGAGAAATATCACCAAGATAACATTGGTCCTCATGATGATCACCAACATGTAATTGCACCTTTAGATGATTCAAAACCATTTATTAATAAGGTACAAATTATTATGAACTTTTGGTGGTTAAATTATGATAAAAATCATGATAACCATACACTTTTATAAACCCTTTCAGACATAAAATGGAAATCGTGGCATAATATTTGAATCTTCTAATCCGATAGGTTGAATGGATACAACTTTTGTACCACCATATACTATGAGGGAAACCTAAGGGTTTTAACTAATTAATATGCTAATTCCTACTCAATAATTGGGAAAAACACATTTTATTATCACATGTTATTCTTTTCTTGATGTAAAATCTATTATACACAATATTGTATCTCTAAAAACTGAAGTGTCACACTTGGAGTAAGGAGATTCAAAATCTAATCATATTCTTGATTCCAACACTCTATTGCACACTTGATGCAGAGGCATCATTAGTAGTTATAATTTTGGGTTGATATAGGTTTTATGGGTATTTTATAATGTTTTAAAACTTATTAGGATTCATATGTGGTCATATAATTTAAATGGTTTCTCATATGGCATTTTCCCTCCATTTTTACAAATTTGAAAATTTGAAATCTTATGTCAAGTTTGGGTTCTTAATCATTTGTGAAAGAGATTAAATAGTGTAATATTGTTGATTTAGGATATAAAATTGGTTCAATGTCACTTTAATACATATTTTAGTCACATGTGAGTCCTTAATATAGGTGTGTTAGGTGTTATATGTTTAGGTTCTTATCAATGTTCTTGAGAGGGAGTTCAAGAACCATTAAGGTAGTTATAAAATATATAAATTTTTGAATGTATATTGTTTGAGAGATTATTTTTGATAGATGAGAGGTATAATTTTTTAGGATGAAGTTAATGTAATTAAATTATAGGTATGAAAAATAAATGAAGTATGAATACAGGCTAAGATTTTTTGTATTATCTTGGAAGGAGCAAAAAGTGACAGAAATGAAGTTGTATATAGTTTACATAAAGCAATAAATACTATTATGTTTGTTTTATGTAGGTATAATACATTTTTGTATATATATATATTATGAATATTATACTATTAATTTAGTCTTCAATACATTCTTGATAACATCCTACTAGTTTTTCAGATTTAAGAATTCAAAATTTTGTGTGTTCCCTTAAAGACATGGAATGGAAGAATCAATCAAAAACTATAGTAAATGATAAATGTATTTATAGAATTAAATTATCAGGGTATGGTGTATTTTTTTCATATGGTAAATTGGTAAATGATAATAATAAAAAGGATTCTGAGTTGCAGTCATGGAAAGAAACTTTGTCTATGTGATAGTCATGAGTTAAAGTAACTCCTTGGAAGCACTATGCAATATATGTGAGAAATATTTAAAATGAATATTGGTGAAAAAATATAAATTATTGGTAATTATTTTATTTAACTTTATTAAATTTTATTGTGTGAATTCAATTCGTTTTGATATGTATTTCATAGCTAAGGTGTTCGAACCCTGTGTAGACTATGTCTTCACACACAGTTAAGTCAAAACTTGTACTAAAAGGTGAAAAATATGTATAAATGGGGTTAAATTATTAAATAAATTATTATTATGATTATATATACCTTTTTAATTCAAAAATGAAGTTTTAAACCTTAACAAAATCTTGGAAAAAACAAACATTAACTCTCGGGTTAACACAAACTGTATGCACACATAGTCAAACTGAAAACATTATGTAAAATGACTTACATAAGAATAAATAAAATAAAATAAATATTTAATAATGTTTATATGGATTATAAAGACCCTAATAAAACATTATAGTATCTTTAAATGTGATATAAATTTTAGTGAATCAAATTAAACACTCTCAGCTTACTTAGCCAAAAACCTTGTGTTAGGGTTTCAAAAGAAGAATTTGTTTCCTAAGAATTTAAATCAATTAAAATCCATGAAAATTGGTGTATATTTTTTATTTTATGGATATAAATATATTTTTTAAGTTTTAAGTTTTTACGTACCTTTGTGTATAAAATATAGGTGACTATGTGCAAAGGAGTAAATAGACCTAATTAGGTCTAGAAAGGGCATCTAGGAGGTGAGATGGAAAATTAAACTTCATGGAGAGATGGTAAATTATATATGGTGTGAAAAAAGTATATTTTTTTCTCAATTATAAACAATACCCATCCATACAAGTGAAAAAATCCTAAAAAAGGCTATAAAGAAAGAGTGAAAGTGAGTAGAGTTACATAAGGGAACTTAAGGAAAGGATGAGTATTTAAGTTGAAATAAAAGTAGTTATATATGAAAAAGGTAGCCTATGGAAGTCATAAAAATGTGATAAATAATAAATAATAAGGAATGTAGGTGATTTGGTCAAAGAATCTTATAGCCTAGTGAAGACTAGTGTGTGAGAAGAATGAAAGGGATTGAGAAAATGAATGGAATGAAAAGAATGGATGAGTGTGAGGTGTAAAAAGGATATAAATGTGGATTATGTGAATTAAAGAAGTATAATAAACAATACCATGCATAATATAGATATAAATCTTAGTGAGAGAGTTGATAATAAAGAGGAGATTGGTTGCATGTATTGATGGTTGTAGGTATAAGGAGAAGAGAATGATGTTTCTATAAATCGTTTGGTATCAAAGTGATAATTTATTTAGGGAAGAGGATAAAGAAGGATTTAAAGAAAATAAAGGTACATGTTTGTTTTTGTTTTCATTTTATCTTTGATAATTTCAAGTAATAATGTTGAAGGTTGTTTATAAGGTTGCATGAATGGATATAGAGGTAACAAATTAAGATTGTGTGGAAAGAGATCTTAAGGCATAGAGGCTTAGAGAGAGAAATATATAGTGAAATTTTAAAGGAGTAAGCTCAAGGGGAGCTTATATAAAGTTAGAATACCCAAGAGAGGTCAAAGAGATAAGAAGATAATCTTGTCAAGAAGAAGATACATCTAGGTGAGACCTAGAGAGAGACTGAAGATAGAGAGAGTGAAAAGAGTGAAAGAGAGATGAAGGAATTAAAGCAAGAAGATTGACACAAGGAATTAAAAAAAAGAAAAAGTTGAGAAGAGGGAGATTTTTGATTTGAAGGCAATCTTGATAAGTTTAGAAAAAGTGTTAAAGGATATTAGACCAAAGTTTTCAGTTGAAATTAGAAAAATAGTGAGATGGCCTCTCAAGGAAATGATGATGAAGAAGAAAAGGTAAACAAAAGTTTATAAAATGAGAAGACAATTGATGATGATAACCAAGTAGCCTAAGAATATAGAGAATGGGAAAATAAAACCTCATGAATTTTAAACTAATGATGTTTTGGCATGTGTGTATGGAGGTGTGAAAGATGATGAAGGAGACAAATTAGTTGGGCCAATGAATAGGCTCAAACAATAAGAGTAAACATTTGATCAAGTGGTGTTAAAGAGGAAACAAGATGAAGGATAGGCTCAAGATATATTATTTATGTTAGAAGAGGAATAATAAGGTCGGTCATCCATGAGGAAAGATGACATGAAGTATGAAGTGATCCTCATTCATGAGGATGCAAAAGAAGATTAAAAAATGGGACAATATAAAAAGCAAAGGAATGAGGAATATACTAGTGTGTAAGAAGCCATGAAGAGGGGAGATAAATATGATCCTCATCAGATGTATAAAGAGATGGTGAAGGAAGTGACAAAATAGAACATAGAATTATGGCATGAAGAAATGGTATCTAAGATAAGAGCAATTTTGAAGGCAAGGAGTAGTCACATACAAGAAGACAAGCTACATGATGAAGTTACAATTACTAAGGTTGAAGTACATGTTATAAATTAAGGAGAAACAATATAAAGAGAATAAAAATATGAGTTGGTGGCTTATGAAAAGATAAATAATGATCCATACAAGGCACATGAAGATGCTTGGCAACAAGGACAATATGCAAACAAGGAGAAAAGTTGGAGCATGCCTTAAAGGCATGATGAGAAACATGATTTTAATAATGATTTTTTGTTAGTTTTAGGTATATCTTGGATGAAGCTAGTAAGAGGGAAGAATAAGTAAAAGTGTGGATCTGGAGAGCATGTCCATCTACATGAGAAACTAGTTACAGTAGATGGTAATAAGACAAATTGTTCATGAGTAGTAATGAAGCATAAACATGAGCTCATGGGAAACATTTCTAGGATGGTATTATGATGCAAGGGAATCATTAGTAGTTCTAATTTATGGTTTATATAGGTTTTATGGGTATTTTATAATGTGTTTACACTTTTAAGGAGTCCTAGGTGGTCATAAAATTTAAATGGTTGTTCATATGGCATTTTCCCACCATTTTTACAAATTTGAAAATTTGAATTCTTGTGTCAAGTTTGGGTTCTCAATCATTTTTGAAAGAGATTAAATAGTTTAATATTATTTATTTGGGCTCTAGAAAGGGGTCAATTTCACTTTAGTACATATTTAATTCACATGTGAGTCCTTCATATAGGTGTGTTAGGTGTTAGATGTTTTGGTCCTTGTCAATGTTCTTGAGAGGGAGTTCAAGAACTATTACAATAGTTATAAAATATATAAACTTGTGAATGTATATGTTTGAGAGAGGATAGGTATAAGGTTTTAAGATAATGTTAATGTAACTATAGAATAGGTATGAAAAGGAAAGGAAGTATGAAGATAGGCTAAATCCTTTGTATATCTTATAAGGAGGAAAAAGTGATAGAAACAAAGTTGTATAAAGTTTTCATAAATAAATAAAGACTATTATGTTTATGTTATGTACATATATTACAATATTTTTGTATATATTATGAATCTTATACTATTTCACGTATTCTTCAAGACATTGTTGAGTAACATCCTGTTAGTGTTGTAAAGTTAAGAATTTAAAATTATGTGTTCCCTTAAAGACATTAAATGGAATAATCAATCAATAAGCCATAGTAAATGATAAATGGATTTATATATTTAAATGATCATGGTATGGTGTCTTTTTTTCAAATAGAACATTTGTGGAAGCTAAAAAGAACAAGGATTTTGAGTTACAGTCATGGTAAGAAACTTTGTCTATGTGACACTCATGAGTCAAAGTAAGTCCTTGGATGTATTATGTAATATATGTGAGAAATATTAAAAAGGAATATTGGTGGAAATATATAAATTATTGGTAAGTCTTTTATTCCATGTTATTGAAGGTTTTTGTGTGAATTCAAATCATTTTGATATGTATTTCATAGCTAAGGTGCTTAGACACTGTCTAGACTATGTCTTCATGAACAGTTAAGTCAACACTTGTACTAAATGGAGTTAAATGATTTAAGAAAGGATTAGGAGGATTATATAGACCTATTAAAATCATTAATGTGGTTTTAAAACTTAAAAAAATCTTGGAATAAGCAAACATTGACTCTCAGGTTAACCCAAACTATATGCATACACAATCAAACTTAAAACATTGTGTAAAATGACTTACATAAGCATAAATAAAAGAAAAAAATCTTGAAGAAGGTTTATAAGGATAAAATATACCATAATACACCATTATAATATCTTTAAACATGATATAAAGTTGAGTGAATCAAATTTAACATTCTCAGGTTACTTAGCCAAAAACCTCGTGTTAGGATTTCAAAAGAAGAATTTGTTTTCTAAGTGTTTCCACTAGTGAAAAGCCATGAAAATTGGTGGATAGTTGGGATTTTAGGTATATAAATATATTTTACAAATTTTAATTTTTTACATACCTTTGTGTATGAAATATAGGTGATTATGTGTAAAGGAGGAACACAAAGACCTAATTAGGTTTGATTAAGGTCTAGAAAGAGCATATAGGAGGTGAGATGGATAATGAATTTTCATGGAGAGATGGTAAATGATAGATAGTGTCCAAAAATTAGGTTAGTTTCTCAATTCTAAATATTACTCCATATAAGTGAAAAAAGGCTACAAGGATAGAGTGAAGGTGATCAAAGTTGCATAAGGGAACTTATGGGAAGGATGAGTATTTGAGCTAAATTCAAAGAAATTAGATATGACAAAGGTATCCTATGGAAGGAATAAGTATGTGATAAAGAACCAATAATGAGGAATTGAGGTGATTTTGTCAAATAATCTTATAGCCTAGTGAAGACTAGTGTGTGAGATGAATGAAAGGGACTAAGAAAATGAATGGAATGAAAAGAATGGATGAGTGTGAGGTGTATAGAGGATATAAATTTGGAGTGAGTGAATTTAAGAAGTATAGTTAATAGGACCCTATATAATATTGATATAAATCTTAGTGAGAGAGTTGATAATGAAGAGGATATTGAGGAGATTGGCTGAATGTATTGATGGTTACAGGTATCAGAGTTGTAGGAGTAGAGAATGATGTTTCTCTACATCAACACTCTATAGGAATAATATACTATAGCCTATCCATTATCAAAAAGTTATAAGGAACCCAAGATTACACTATATTATGGAAAGGTTAACCCCGAACATTTTTTTTTGTCATTTCATGTAGCATTTTTGGACAATGTATCCAATGACATGGTATTGAACAAGTTATTTCCAAGTTGTTTAAAGGAATATGATTTAAAATGTTTTTATGTCATACCACATAAATTTGAGCATGATTTATTTACTCAAAAATAAAGCTAATGAGCCTATTGAATAATATGTCTTAAGGTATAAAACAATGCTATATAAAAAGATAAATCTTATGGTAGACAAACAAGTCCAAGATATATTCACATAGAGATTACTTCAACTACTACATGAATCCATTATGTTCAATAAATTATTATCATCCATAGATTTATTTCATATAGGTAAAGAATTAGAAGTTAAATTATTTTACATGAATAAGCTTAATAATGAAACCAATCTAGATTTTAGTATAAAAACTCCTAATAATCCACCATACAAGGTGAGGCCAAATGGTAATAAGAATGAATAAAATGAAAAAATATAGTTTTAGAACCAACTCCATGCATTGCATTATCATCTACTTCCAGGAAAAAGTTTAAAAATTACCATAAGCTCCATATAAGGTACTAAAAAGTTATTGAAATGTGATCTCATATCTCTCCCTCCCATAGAAAAGGTTGATGTGAATAAGCCTCTTCCAAAGGGATTTAACCAGAATGCCTTTCATGATTTTCATAGAGCACTAAGGCACACTACTAATAGGTGTATTAGTTTAAGGAAAAATATTTAGGATTTTATAGATGCAACCATCATTGATGTGGGCACACCTACAAACAGTTCAAAGGCACAAGTGAAAACAAAGTAATGAAAATATTCAATGATCCTTTCTAAAGAATCTAGGTCAAGAGATCAAAAATACATAAGGATTGCTTTACACATATAATTCATACCTTCCACCAATTCCTTCTCATTCTTCTAGAGAAGCATAACATCCATTTAATGGCATCATTTGTATGTACCATACATTAGTGACATGTAAACCACTAATAATATTTACATAGCATGAAATAATTGGTGATGACTCATATTTTAAATATTTTTCATTCAATTTCATATTGACCACCAACCTATTTAGATTATCATGGTTGATAATGATTCAAGTGTGAATATGTGCATAATAACACTTCTCTATCATCTTAGATACACATATGAGGATTTCATTCCCATGACAACAATACTAAACCGATTCAATAGTTACATTTAGAACTATATTGGTGATATTAAATTACCATTATAGGTTGATTAAACACTTATGGAAACCAAATTTATAGGAGTTTAAAGATCATATGTCTTTGATATCTTATTGGGCCTCCCTTAGATTGAATAGATTCACGTAGTTCCTTCCATAGTTCAAAGGTGTCTAAAGTATATATATATATATATATATATATATATATATATATATATATATATATATACTAATGAGGTCATCATAGTTTGGGGTATCCCATATAAATACCCCATATAACTTAAAAATATGGTTATTATATAATCCATTCCATTTTATCAACCTTAAAAGGTTCAACCTACTCAACAAATTTCCAAAGCAAGTGTCTACCCTTACAAGGAGTCTTATCCTTGAAAGGTCACATCAACATAGTTTTTTCATAGATTATATTGTAGCTTAGAATTGCACCTTGTGAGAGGGATATTTAGGTTCTCCCAATCCTAGACACACAATGGAATCAATTACAAGCTTTTGGGACCCTTTAAATCCTTAGGATGAACCTCTAAAGAAGGCCAAATTACTTCTATTCTAGATGCACTAGTTTAAGACCATCATGCAAACCTAAAGAGTAGAAAGGTAAATCTACCAGTAATCTAAACCTAAGATCTTGAGGAAAAAAGGAGGGAAAAGGTAATAAAGTCTTAAAATAAATAAAGTTTTATTCACAAAGAATATATATATCACCTCTACAAGCCTTGGAGAATACACTACCACTGTGAAGAATGATAAACTATCACACAATCTCCACAATAGACACTTCAAATATATAAGTTTTTTGTATAGAGGTGTGAGAACACATCATAATGTTGAGAGGGATAAAGTTTATCTAAAGGCAATGAATATGCATACGTATGTATACATAGAATACAAACTGTAAATGAGTTTCAAGTTTTGCACAAAGGTATGAAGGGATGGACAATAATGAGATAGAAAATACATCCAAAGGCAAAGATCAACAACCATATAAAAACACATTGAATGAAAAAATAATGAATAAAGTCAAACTCAATTCTCATTATTTGTAAGGATCAAGCTATAAAGGTCTCATGGAGAGAAAATTTTCATAGCATTTTTGTGCTAAAAAATTTCTCCTCTTCTAATGATAAATCTGCCTGCTTATATAGGCAATTAGAGATCTCCCATTATTAGGGTAGTTAAAATATTCAATAATGATTAGAGAAGTAGCTAAGATATATTTTGAGAATTTAAGGTGTATCTATGATTTTAATTATATAAGTGATGCTTGATGTCAGTATCTACCTTTACATTGAAGTTCATAGACTTGTCAAATCAATACACCATTCTATCTATGACATTGACCAATTTCAATTATACATTCATCTAATTTGAAATTAACATCATTACAAAGAGGTATAAATCATATTTTCAACAAAATAAGTGAAATCAAAAATGGAGTTTTAGATCAAAATATATGGCTAAACAAACAACATGAAGTCATATGCCATTATATCAACACCTTCAAAAAATAGAAAAATGGAAAATTTTAAAGTAAGATATTAGCAAAACCCATCATATATTATATTTTCAAAGATATCTTGAAACGATGATTGAAAGGGTATTTTTAGTTTTTTGAAAGTATAAAAGTAACCCTTATGACTTGACCTCTAAGTGTTTTCTGGTGAAAATTTAGCTAAGTGATAAATCTTCCTAGAAGGGTCACTTTGAACCATCATAACTTTTCACTAGAAATTCCAACAGCTATGAAACCAAATGAATTACTTTGTCATGATATCAAGATATAAGAATAAAAATTCCATGTAATTTTTAATTAATTTGATCCTACTTAAATGGAGTTTAAAAGTGCTCATTGGGTGGAATTAGCAATTGGGAGATGCAAAAAATGACTAAGTAAAAATCAATGCAAAAGTTGATTTTGATAATTGTGCATTCCTCACATTATATCTAATATTTATGCACTATCTTTCCTATTAAACTCTAATGAAATTTAGATATCACCATGATAAATTTTGAAAATATTTTACCTCCTTTACCATTATGAAAATGAGTTTGAAACATACATACTGACCAAATTTGAAAACTGGAAACACAAAAAAATGACCAAGTAAAAATCAACTTGGAAACCATTTTTTAACCCTACACATTTCACACGTGGAAGTGAATTGTATACAAATTTATTGATCCAAACATTATTCCCATATTTTTCTACCATAATGTGAGATTTTAAGGTTATTGTAATTCATTTGGTTATGTGAATTATGTTTGAAAAGTGCTATGTACGCTGATTTAGCAACTAAAAACACATAAAAATCTATGCACTATGCAGTTTTCATGACTCAAATATTTTTAAATAAATAGTAATTATTTGTGATAAAATTTACCATTGTATTCCCTTAACATTTGAATACCATCATACACATTTTGGAGATAAATGAACATGATTTACCCCTAAAATATTTCTTCCAAAAAGCATCGTGTAAGATGATTAGACAAGACACGTAATATCTTACCCTCTTGAGAAAACCTCACTAAGACCTTGAAATAATTTGACACTTGAAACCATGATAATTCAAATAAATATTACCAAGGCATGAATCCCAATAATACCATTTACAAGCTTGTATATCTCTATGAAAAGTTTCAAACTAAAGGGGTTAACTCATCTTGACCTAGGGGTCAAAAATGGTCAATAAATTGGTGATTCATAGGGGTATCATACATGTTATGCTAAAAAGACTAGTAGCCTTATCCTTATATTGGGTAATGGAGTTATTTTCACTCGGTTTCAAACCTCACCAAACCTTGACCATGACAAGACAAGCTGATTGACCTCCAAACACATAAAACAAAGGCAACACAAACTAAACAAAGGAGATTTACACACACGTGTTATCAAGTATTTAGGGAAGATAAAAAACAACATAATAAAACTAATATATAAAATTGACCTAAAGTTTTCTTCTTCCTCCTAGGTCAAAGGAGAAACTTATACTATCTCTTCGTCTATGAGATGAGATGAATAATGGCATGAAGGAGCCTTGGTCTTATCATCCCCATACTTTTCTTGAATGATTTTTTTCTTAGCATGATCCCAAGTGAAGTAAAAACTAAAAAAATTCACCTATGAAGGTGAACTCATATTTTACTTCAAAATCATTCTCATGGTGCTTTTTGATTCTTGTGTCAATCTCAAACATGACCATCTCTTTGTTCATAGGCACAACCTCCAACTTGGTACCTTGAAGAGTCTAACATTACCCTTAAAAGAGTAAGGCAACCTCAAGATCATATTCGATCTAACTAGTAGGAGGTGTAGGCCCTTGAAGATCCTCAAATTCATTACATACTTCCTAAAACTTTTGCTATAAGTTCTCTTGTTTCATGAAGATAAAAATAATTTTAGTCTCTATTGGTTGTTCCAATATAATATATTACTTGCCTTGAATAATGTACTCATCATATATTTCTTCATTATGGTATTGAAAATACATTGGCTCAATAGGAACCTTGCATTCTTCATCATCAACTTGACCTTGTTTTCCTAGAGGTGCCAAATTCTCAAAACCTTGATAGTCTTTGAACATATACAAATAGGTCTATCACATGTCCTCCAAATATCCTTGAATCTTTTCATTGGCCAAGGTAGTAATCTTGACACTGTTCTCATAGGTATCTAAAACATTATTTAGATCATTCCTTTATTCACTCAAGAATATTGACTTATGCTTATCTTCACCAAGGGGAGTCCCTATAGTAAACTCTTCATCATAGGTACTTTAATCATCTTTTTTAGTTGAAAAATTAGCTTTTTGTTCTTCACTTATCTCCCATAAGATGTAGTATACTTCAATAAGGCATGAGGTGGGAGGGTGGTGAAAAAATTCATGGGTTGGATAAGGAGTATGAGGTGTGATGGATGGTTGATAATGGGCTTGGCGATGGAGATAATGATATTGTAATTTGGGGGTTTAGAAATGGGATATTATTGAAGGAATTATTGAAGGTAAAGCATATTAAATTGGGATATAAAAAATTAATTTTATTCAAAAATCACCTCACCTTTATCATATCCTTTTTGAGGTTCTTCAATAGTTACAACCTTACCTTCCACCTTCTTAACTAAGGCCTCTTTTTTACATTGAGAATATTATTCAATATACCTCCAAGATGGAACAACTTGATGCTCTTGAGGAAGGGGAAATGGGGCTAGAGTAGGCACAAGGTTTTCTTCCTTGACATCACTTTATTGATTTTGGCTTTCTTCCCCTTGATTTTCCCAAGACTTGATTACTTGGTTCCAAGATGGAATTTTGAAGCAAGTAGGCTCTTTTGAGGATTGGATTAGATCTCTTAGAGGATCCTCTTAAGGATAGTGGATGGTTTCATGAGTATAAGGAGCATAAAAATACTGTTATGGAACACAATAGGACTCTTGAGGAGGGGAAGGAGAGACTTGCATAGGTTCATATTCTTCCACAAGAGTTGGCATGGTATAGAATCATACTCCAAGAAGGCCTCCAAGATGATGAGATCTTGATTTATTGATGAAGGATAGGAGATGATGGTTAAGGTTTTTTTATTGGGTCTCTTGATTATCCCACCTCTCAAATCTATCTATCCACCATTGGATAAAAGTTCTTATTTCATACAACTCATAATTGATAACATATTGGGTTTCCTCTCCAACTAACATCTACTTACCCATAAACATTTGAACTAAATTTCTCATCTTATATATAAGATGAAAAGGCATCATGCCAAGTTTTATATCCCATTTTATAATCATCTCTTCTGATTTTAGTAGATTTGTCTTGAGTTCTAACAAGGATATAGTAGGGGAAACATAATTTTGAGATGGAATTGAAGTAGTAAGGGAGGAGTATGATTGTTGTAAGTCTTGGTAAGGCTACTAAGGTATGTAATTAGAATCATATGAGGAGAATATAAGATAACCATATAATTTATATGAATCATAGGGATGATAACAATCTTTATAGGGCTATCGAGAGACATAATTGGGGTAATGACAAGGTTTTTAGAGGGTGTATAGTATAAACTCTCATCATATTCAACCATACCAAGCTAAATAGTCAAATGAACACATAATATATTAGAAAATTCTTTCATAATAAGTATTTGGGCTAATTATAACTAGGTGTTTGATGAATGTTTCCAAAGGTTGATAGATAGAAGAATAGGCCAAAAATTCTTCCACTCTTTTGGACCTTACATCCCACTGAGTTTGCCAAAAACTATTGTAGATTAGAATTACACCTTATGAGAGGGATTTTTAAGCTCTCCCACTCTTAACCACATAACAGGATTAACCCTAAGGTTTTGGGACCATTTCACTCCTTGGGATGAATCTCTAGAGAAGGATGACTTCCTAATCCAAAACTTAGAAGTTTTGATTGAAAAATATTTCAAGAACATGAAAATAACATAGTGACAATGAATTCTCTGAGAAGAGATGTTTTATTACTCAAAATTTCAATACCACTATATGTTTATCTCTGGGAAGAGATGTCTAATTTCCATTTTGGGTTACATCTTCATTTATACACATTTTGAAAGTAGGATTAGGATGTGGAAGGTCACCAATATTGAGGGAGATTAATTGTTTTGACTTCCATGATTTAAAACAATACAGAATTTTAAGAATTACTATTTTTAGAAACTTATTACTTTTAGATTGCACTACTAAAATTGAAATTTGGGGAACTTACATTGGGGTTTTAGGGGTCAAAATCCATTAAGTAGATCTCCATGACATATCACCACATTCTCTTTGTTCTTAGCTTTCCAACAGTTCAAATGGTGAGTTAATTGGAGCTATGGTGTAAACGCTATGGCTCCTAAAAGTTTCATCATCAATTGGGGTAGAACCATCACCTGAATTATCACTTGAATTGTTTCCTGGATCACTTCCTTCTATTTTAGATGCAATGGTTTAAGACCATCATGTAGACCTAAAGAGTATAAATTTTAATCTACCACTAATATAAACCTAAGATTTTGAGGGAGAAGGGAGGGAGAAGGTAATAAAGTGTTAAAATAAATAAATGGTAATGCATTAAGAATAGATAAATAACCTATACGAGACTTGAAAAACACACTAAAATTGTGAATAATGATAAAATATAACACAATCTCCAAAATAGACACTTAAAATGCATAAGTGTTTCATATATATGTGCAAAAACACATAAAAATGATGAGAGGGACAAAGGTTATCCATAATCAATGCCTATGTAGACTTGTGTGCACATAGAATACAACCTATAGATGAGTTCCAAGTTCTAAATAGAGGTGTGAAGGGATAGACAACAATGAGAGGGAAAATACATCTACAGGCAAAGATTAACAACCATAGAAATACACATAGAATACAAGAATAATGAATAAAGGAAAACTCAATTCTCATTAGTTACAAGGCTCAAGCTATAAAAGTCTCATGTAGAGAAATTTTTTTGTAACATTTTTGTGCTAAAAAAGTCCTCTTACAATGACAAATATGCCTATTTATATAGGCAATTGGAGATCTCATAATCATTACTAAACCTCACCCACTATTAGAGTAGTTACAATATTCAATAATGATTGGAGAAGTATTTGAGATATATTTTGAAAATTGAAGGTGTGTCCATGCTATGGATTTTGGAAGTGACACCTGATGTCAATAGTCACCTTTGCATTAAAGTCTATAGACTTGTCAAATCAATACATTGTTCAAGCTATGGTATTAACCAATTTTAATTATACATTTATCCAATTTGAAATTAACATAATTGCAAAGAGGGTGAAATAATATTTCCAACACAACTAGAAACATCAAAAATGGAGTTGGGGATCACAAGATATGGCTAAAAAACCAACATGCAGTTGCACACAGTTGTATCAACATCTTCAAAACATGGAAAAATAGAAAATTGTAGAGCAAGATATGAGTAAAACACATCATATCTTATATTTATAGAAATATCTTGAAAATTCTCTCAAAATGGTATTTTTAGTTTTTTTATAGGATAAAATAAACCTTATGATTTTCACTCTAAGTTTTTTTGGTGAAAAGTTAGTTAAGTGATAAATCTTCCTAGAAGGGTCACTTCGCACCATCATAACTTTTCACTAGAAATTCTAATAGCTATGAAACTAAATGAATTACCTTTTCATGCCATCAAGATATAAGAATAAAAAACTTTCATGGAATTTTTAATTCATTTTATCCTATGAAAATGTATTTTCAAAGTTCTCATTAGGTGTATTTAGAAACTGGGAGATGTAGAAAATGACTAAGTAAAATTAGTGCAAAAGATGATTTTGATAGTTGTGCATTCCACACATTATATCTAATATTTATGAACTATCTTTCCCATTCAAATCTAATGAAATTTTGATAACTCCATGAGAAATTTTAATAATATTTTACCTCCTTTACCCCTATTAAAATGATCTTGAAACATGTGCACTAACTAGATCTAAAAATTGGAAACAAAGAAAAATGACAAGGTAAAAATCAGCTTGGAAGCTAATTTTCAATCCTATGAATTTCACACATGGAAGTGAATTATCTACACATTTATTAACTCATACATTGTTTCCACATTTGGATACCATCATGTATAATTTGAAGGTGATTATAATTCATTTAGTTCTGTGAAATGATGTTTGAAAAGTACTATGTAGGCTCTTTTGGTAACCAAAAATGCATAAAAATCTATGCATTTGGAAATTCTCATGACTATGATATTTTTAAGTGAAGAATAATTATCTATGACAAAATTCACCATTGTATTTACCTAACATTTAACTACCACTATACAATTTTTGGAGAGAAATGAGCACGATTTACCCCTATGAAATTACCCCCAAAAACCATTTCATAGGATGATTGGATAAGACACATGTCATATCTTACCCTCTTGAGAAAACCTCACTGAGATCTTGAAATAATTTTATAGTTGAAACCATGATAAATCAAATCAATATTACCAAGGCACAACTCTTGAAAAGACTATTTACAATCTTGGAGATCCTATGAAAAATTTCAAAATAAAGGGGTTGACTTATTTTAACTTGAAGGTCAAAAATGGTCAACAAATTAGTGATTCACAGGGGTAGCATGCCTGCTATGCTACATATATGAGTAAACTTGTCCTTATATTGGGAGTTGGAGTTATTTTCACTCATTATTAGACCTCACCAAACCTTGACCATGATAAGACAAGCTGATTGACCTCCAAACATAAAAAACAAAGGTAACACACACATGTGCTATCAAGAATTTAGGGAACACAAAATACAACAAAATAAAACTAATATATAAAACTAACCTAAAAGTTTATTCTTTCTCCTAGGTCAAAAAAGAAACTTATACCATCTCTTCCTCCATGAGATGAAGAATGGAATGAAGCAAGGTGCCTCTTGAGCCTTGGTATTATTGTCTCCATCATTTCATTGAATTCCACTCCTCTTATCATGCTCTCAAGTAAAGTAAAAACTATAAACCAATCATCTATGAAGGTGAACTCATCTTATACTTCAATAAATTTCTCATGGTTCTTTTTGATGCTTGTGTCTATCTTAAACATGACCATCTCTTAGTTCATAGGCATAACCTCCAAATTGGTACCTTAAAGAGCCTCACATTTTCCTTTAAGGAGTAAAGAAACCTCAAGAACATATTCAATCTAACCAGCAAGAGGCATAGGCCCTTAAAGACCCTCAAATTCATTGCACACTTCCCAAATATTCTACCATAAATTCTCTTGGTCCATGAAGAGAACAACAACCTTAGTCTTTATTAGTTATTCCAATCCAACCTCTTGCTTTCCTTAAATAATGTCCTTATCATAGATTACTTTATTATGGTCTTGAAAACACATTGGATCACTAAGAACCTTATATTTTTCATCATCAACCTGATATTATTCTCCTAGAGGCACCAATTTCTCAAAACCTTCATATTATTTGAACATATGCAAATAGGTCTACCACATGTCCTCAAAATATCTTTGAATCTCTTCTTTAGCTAAGGTCAATCTTGACGCTCTTATCATAGGCATTTATGACATTTTCAAGATCATTCATTTATTCCACTAAAGAATACTGACTTATGCTTATATTCATCAAGGGGAGTCCCTATAGTGAACTCTTCATCATAGGTACTTGAGTCATCTTATTTATTAGTTGAAAACTTGGCTTTGTCTTCTTCACTAATCTCCCATAAGATGGGTTATCCTTCAATAAGGGATGAAGTGGGATGGTGGTGAATAAATTCATGGGTTGGAGAAGGATTATGAGGTCTCATTGATGGCTCATGAATGGGCTTAGAGATGGAGAGAATGCTCTTCTAATTTTGGAGGTTGGAAATGGGATATTCTTGAAGGGAAATCATGTTGAATTGGGAAATAGACATTTTATTTTCTTCAAAAAGCACTTCACTTTTCTCATAGCCTTATTGAGGCTATTTAATATCTGAAACCTTATCTTCCACATTCAAAACTAATGCCTCTTTTTTATGTTGAGAATATTCTTAGATAGACTTCTAAGATGGAATAAATTGAGGCTCTTAAGGAAAGGGAAATGGGGATGGAGTAGACACAAGGTTTTCTTCCTTGAAATCACTTTTTTGATCTTTACTTTCTTCCCCTTGATTTCCCCAAGACTTCAATACTTAGTTCCAAGCTATAATTTTGAATCTAGTAGGATCTTTTGAGGATTGGATTAGCTATCTTAGAGGCTTCTATTGAGGATATTAAATGTTTTCATGGGGATAAGGATCATAATAAAATTGATATGGAATATAAGAGGACTCTTAAGGAGGGGATGGAGAGATTTTCATAGGTTTAGATTCTTCTACAAGAGTTGGCATGGTATAATTAGGAATCATAGTCCAAGAAGGCCTCTAAGATGATGATATATTTATTTATTAAGGAGGGATAAGAGATGATGGTTGAGGTTGCTTGTATTGGGTCTCTTGATTATCTCACCTCTCTAATCTATCTATCCACAATTAGATAAAATTTCTTATTTCTTACAACTCATCATTGATAGAATATTGTGTTTCCTCTCCAACTAACATCTACTTACCCATCAACATTTTATCAAAATTTGTCATCTTATTTATGAAATGAAAAGGGACCACATTAGTTCTCTAACCAATTTTATCATCACCTCTTCTAATTTTAATAAATTTGGCTTGAATGCTAATAAGGATATGGTAGGGGAAACATAATTTTGAGATGGAATTGAATTAGGAAGGGAGGAGTATGACTGATACAAGTCTTGGTAAGTCTACTGAGGTATGTAATTAGAATCATATGAGGAGAATGCAAGATAACCATATAATTGATAAAAATCATAGGGATAATAACAATATTGATTGGCTATTGACAGATATAATTGGGGTCATGATAAGGTTGGTAGGGGGTATATAGTATAAACTCTCATCATATCCAACCATACCAACCTCATTAGTCAAATGAACACAATATATTAGTAAATTATTTCATAATAATTACCTAGGCTGCTTATAACCAGATGATTGGATTTAGAATTTCTATTGGTGTTTGATGAATGCCTATAAAGATTCATGGGTATAAGAATACACAAAAAAAAATTCCACTCTTTTGGACCTTACATCCCACCAGGCATGCCAAAAAAATTTGTAGCTTAGAATTATACCCTATGAGAGTGTTATTCAAGTTCTCCCACTCCTAGACACATAATAGGATTAACCCTAAGGTTGTGGTACCCTTTCACTCCTTGGGATGAACCTTTAAAGAAGACCAAATTCATTCTATTCTAGATACACCAGTTTAAGACCACCACGTAGACTTGAATCATAGAAAGATAAATCTACCACTAATATAAACCTTAGATTTTGATGGGAAAAGGAGGGAAAAGGTAATAACATGTTAAAATAAATAAAGGGTGATCCACCAAGAATAGATATAACACCTCTACTATCCTTGAAGAACACACTACAACTATGGAGAATGAAAAACTATCACACAATCTCCAAAATGGACACTTAAAATGCATAAGTGTTTTCTATAGAGGTATGATAACAAATCATAATGCTAAGAGGGACAAAGGTTATCCATAATCAAGGCCTACATATATTTTTATGAAAATATAATATGACTTGAAAATGAGTTACAAGTTTTGAATAGAGGTGCAAAGAGATGGACAACAATGAGAGGGAAAATACATTCACATGCAAAGATCAACAACCACAAAAATACACATATAATGCAAGAATAATGAAGAAAGGCAAACTCAATTCTCATTAGTTACAAGGCTCAAGATTTAAAGGTCTCATGGAGAGAAATTTTTTGTGGTGTTTCTTTAGTAAAAAATTCCTCCTCTTACAATGATAAATCTACCTACTTATATAGGCAATTGGAGAGCTCACACTCATTACTGAACCTCACCCACTATTGGGGTAGTTATAATATTCAATTATTATTATAGAAGTAGCTAAGATATATTTTAAGAAGAGAAGGTGTGTTTATGATTTTTTAATTTATTACCAATTTTAGTAGCTGCATTTGCATTGAAGTTCGTAGACTTGCCAAATCAATACACCATTCTAGCTACAACATTGACCAATTTCAATTATATATTCATCTAATTTAAAAATAACATCATTACAAAGGAGAAATAAAGTCTTTAACACAACCAATGACATCAAAAATAGAGATATGGATCAAAATATATGGCTAAAAACTAACACGTATTTGCATGCAACTATATCAACACTTTCATAAAATGGAAAAATTAAAAATTGTAGAGGAAGATATGAGCAAAAGCCATCATATTTTATATTTCTATAAATATATTAAAAATATTCCCAAAAGGGTATTCTTAGTTTTTCTTAAGGACCAAAATAACTCTTGAAACTTTCCATTTGAGTGTTTTCTAGTGAAAAGTTAGCTAAGTGATAAATCTTCCTAGAAGGGTCACTTTGCACCATCATAACTTTTCACTAGAAAGTACAACTGTGAAACCAAATGAACTAACTTCATGCCATCAATATACAAGCATAATTTTTTTTATATAATTTGGAATTCATTTGGTCTTGTAAAAATGGAGTTCAAAAGTGTTCATTGTGTAGATTTAGCAACTGCGAGATGCATAAAATGACTAAGTAAAAATCAACACAGAAGCTGATTTTGATAGTTACATATTCTACACGTTATATCTAATATTTGTGCACTATATTTTCCATGAAAACTAATGATATTTATCTATCACCATTAGAAATTTTTATAATATTTGACCTCCTTTACCCATGTGAAAATAAACTTGAAACGTGTGCATTGACTATATCTAAAAATTAGAAACACAAATAACTGACCAAGAAAAAATCAGCTCAAAAACCAATTTTTAACCCTGCACATTTCACACGTGGAAGTGAATTTTATGAAAATATATTGACCCACACATTTTCTCCACATTTACATACCATAATGTGAAATTTTAAGGTTTTTGGAATTCATTTGGTTCTATGAAATGGTGTTTGAAAAGTGCTATGTAGGCTGATTTAGCAACTGGAAACATAGAAATCAATGCACTGGACAATTTTCATGATTATAATATTTTCAAGTGAAGAATAATTATCTGTGACCACCTTCACCATAATATTCCCCTAACCTTTGTATATCATCATACAAATTTTAGAGATAAATGAGC